>JANZLQ010000040.1:18944299-18979497 GCA_026212715.1 Elanus axillaris
CTGTCCAACTGAGGAGGGGGAGTGATAGAGCGGCTTTGGTGGGTACCTGGCGTCCAGCCAGGGTCAACCCATCACAACCTTCCACATCAAATGGCTTGCAAAGACTCACAAAAGGAAAGCTGAAGGTAGTAGATAGGTTTCCACATTCTCTTCTGCTGTACACATTTGATTCATTGTCTGAACTTCCCTGAGCTCACTGAAAAGACTCATAAGTGAGTTTTTATACAACTGAACTACTGCTGCAGCTGGCTGGAAAACAGACGAAAAGGTGAATGACCAGCTAATGGTCGTAATGGAGTAGAGGAACAAAGCTGGCAGCCTTAATGGCTTCTAAATTTTCTTGCTTATAATTTCAACCCCTGAATATGGTATTTCTATCTATTTCCATTCAGAGTAGTTGTCAATTAAGAACTTGTTCACAGTGTTATAAATATTTCAGAAAACTGTAACACCATGCAACATTCTTGAAGTCTTAGCCATGACTTAAGGATGCTGGCCATCCAAAATAATTCAAGTTTGTTGACTTCAGCAGTTACGTTATGATTCAGTTAAGGCTTTAAAAGTTGGTATCAATATCCTATTATTACACATATAATATAGAGATATGTATATAACAGTCATACAATAATTCTACTGAAAAAGTTCTGCTTCTGAGAACATGCAACATTTTGAAAGAGTATTTTTATCTACTGGTCATACCATCAACTAAACATTATCAGCTGCTTTCCAAAAGCTTCACAGATAGTCTAAATCAGACCATATAAACCCCACAAAGTATTCTATATGTAATAACATCTTTTCCATATCCTGACCCACACAAAAGCAATGATCATCAGATCCAGCTCTTAGAGAACTAAATATTCTGGTACTATAATTCTGTAAAAGTTTACCTCAAATAAAAATACTACAGAACCAGAGACAGTGATATACAAAAGCCTGCATTCCTCATCATTTTGTCTGAGGAGGAGAAAAAAACCATCTAAACCCACATCTTTCATTGGCTTTAAATACAAAAAAAAAAAAAAGTTTGTCTCTCATTAGTGACTTTTCTCCTTCTTGACCTTATTTTCCCAGAGAAGAGATAGGATTTATTTTTAACCATCTCAGCTTTTATCACACAAGATTTCTAAGAGCTACATTTTGGAAATTGGGTTTGTGCATCATGGCAGGTCTGGCATGTGAGGAAATCAGCTACATGCTGGATTTTTTCCCCCCATTCCTGTCCAAAAATACGCAGCACAATTTCCATCCCATCATTTCGGCTAAGAAGAAAATCTGACAATTTATTACAGTCCTCCTGTGCCAGATAATAGTCCAATTGATGGTATGTGACAGAGCAGCTTAACTTCAAGAGCGAGCGCTTCTTCGTATAACTGCTGTCACTTTTGCTTTTCTCAACTTCACCTCAGTAACTGATTTTTTTTTTTTCCCCTGCTGTTTTAATTTTGATATGTCTTGTTTCCTCTGGAGGTTGCCACGAAAGTGAATAAAAAATAGGTTGATAGAAAATGCTCTGTATAAGGTACATCATTTTCCATCTAATGTATCCACAGAGAAGAACAGTATGCAGATATTTGCCATAGGCCTGGTATATACAAAAAAATGCTTAAAGTGTTCACTTGGAAAAGTGAACCGATCTGTCTACACATCTATACTGAGAAACCCTGTTAATTAGTTTAGACCGAGGTCTGTATTGCTAGGGTCAGCCTGCTACTGTACCTAAATTTGCCCATGCAAAACCAGTTTGTCTGAGTTACTCTGCAGTCACAACTAAGCATTTACAGTAAAGAAATATATAAGTTTAAATAAGGTGGAAACGTAGAACAGAAGACTAAGAAGTTTTGAAAGTTTTGGGCCAGTTTAGTATGAGGTAAGCACTCTATTTCTGTACACTCTGCCCTATCAGCTCAAGATCTTTTATAAATTTTGCAAATTGTCAAATGTATTTACCATTTATAATATACATATATCTCAACGTCAAAGAATTCTGCCTCAGAGAATTGCTTAAATCTCAGCGAACAAGACGGTTTGCCCCAGCTTCGCGACTCGTCAATGACCAAGCAAACGGCTATACTGTCCCAGCCTGCCGTAATCTGCAGCTCAGGAACTGTCTCTGCCAGTGGAGGAGTGGCGTTCATGAGAACTGGAAATACTGCAAATGAGTGTTCATGTTCATTTACTGCTCTCGGAGAACTCTACCTATATACCCACCCACCCACGGTGTTTTAAATGCATAATCACTAATACCTACAGGTTTTTCCCTCTAGTGAAAATTCTCCCTTAGGGATGGCTGCCTCAATTACAAAAGAAATCAGTGAGAACAACGCAACTGTTGTAATTATACTTCATAAGTAATGTAGTATTTTTAATTTATCCATTTGTAAAATAAATCATGGTAATAATAACAATTAATTGTAGAACACAAAGCAGCTCAATCCTTGTCATATCAAGACTGTACTTAACTGGAGACTCTACAGACATAGGATGAAATTAAATTGAGTTATGAGTTAACACATATACTTAAGCTTTCAACACGCTGAAGGTATTTACCTTCACAAGGGCCCAAGAAGTAATACACAGTGATACTCAACTTAGAGTATCTTGGATGTAAATAAAACAAAAGTTAATTAACTTCTCTCAAGGGAATACAGAGAGTCCTCACCAGAAGCTGAAATTAACAATTTTTAACTATTAGCTGTTTGCTTTAAAGGTTGTACCAAAGTTTTTTTACAGCTGCTTTATTTTGTAAAAGAAAATCTTTTCAACAGAAAACGAGATTTAGAATCCTTTGTTGATGCTTGCTTCTTCCTATAAAGTATCAGAACAGCCTGTATGTTTGAATCTCATGTTACTGAATCATATTGAAATCTATTATTACATTATAACCTTTAATGGCCAACTGCTTTTGAAGAGATCCATGAAGCATGCCACATCCCCCACATATTTGAAAGAAGTAATGAGCACTTCCTTGCAATACTTAAAACTTCTTTTTTCTTTTTTTTTGAACCACAGAAAGGATTTTTCTTTTAGAATTATGTATTTTCTTATAATGCTCCCTGGCTGCAAGTCGTCTCAAACACAGTTGAATTTACACAATCAAACTGTGATTTGCTAACAGTAATACAAAATAAAACAACAATCTGATTGTACTTCAGAGATAATGCTTGCATCTCGTCTCCCTTTCCACTCCTATCTCTTCTCTGCCACTCACAAAGAATAGTTTGGGATAGCTGCTAGGCTAGACAAAGCTAGTCAATACTTAGTACCTATTCAGACACTGGAAAATAAAAGGTGAATGTTGTGCATTCTAATTATGTGTCTATTACAGGCAGCTTCAATCAAAGGGTTTTTTTTAATTATGTATTTATACACCACTTAATAACACGGGAATGAAGCTTCACTGTTATACATAAGTGTGGATCATCTTTCAATAGAGCATTTATTAAATTAATACATAATTTAATACAGTATAAAAAACAAAAACAAAATTCAAAAGCATTAGTATTGTTATTGAATCTCAGCCCCTAACTATTTGGAAAGTACTGTAAAATTAAAAGCTCTTCAGCCTTAGCCTCTCTAGTAGTCACAATTGTTTCACTGGGTTTGCCTGAGAGTTCAATCCAGAATCTACTGAAAGTCAGTGGAAGGGCTTTTGTCGAATTAAATGAACAAAGGGAAAAGCACTAAGCTTACTGGATCAATTGAGTCACATTGCAGTTTGTATATGGTTGAACAAGAGTAGCTAATTCTGTCAACATGGATCACCCTTTGGACCTTACTGTGAGGTTCCTGCCCATACTATGCATACGCTAACTCGTTTCCAAAATCTTTTTTGGACTGGAAACAATAGATCTCCCACTAGATGAAACCTGGGACTACTCTAAGAGCTAGTATGGCAGAGGCTGCATCAGGTATCACTCCTCTCAGCTCAGTTTTCCAAATGATCTTTCAAAACCACCCTCAAATGACATCTGCATGCTTCACATACCCTAGTGTCCTGCTATAGAAATATATATACAGTTCTCTGTGCATCATGCTGAACATACTATTAAAAAATTAATTCCTAAATGATCCACATAAAAATCAAATGTTTCAGAACTACAACTTTGAGCCAGGTGCATGCCCCTGTGACAGTGTGCCTCATAGTATCCCAGCCTTACCAGGACTAAATGTACTCCTGTGAAAAACTCCTTGGCCACGCTCAAGAATGTAACAGCTTTGTGCTTCTGACTTAGGGCTCTGAATAAAACTGGTCAAAATAAAAAAGCTCCCAAGCCATCATTAAGGTTCTATAATGAAATGCTGAAAAGGTCCTATAGAATACAAAGCAGAAAGGATTAAGCATGCTATGTCCACCGGGTTAGAGGCTCTGGGGACGTAAGCATTTGGGGCAAATGCCCCAAGCAAGGGAGAGCTGTGAGAGCCGTGTTGACTGCATGCACCAGAGTGCCCTGCAAAACGGGGGTGATATGGATGTGAATAAGTCCAAAGTTAAACAGGCTGAAAATCACTCCCAAAACTGGATCAAAAGAAACAACTTCAAAATAAAAATCCCAATGTAGGCATAGCCACTGATGCACACATATGAATAGAGCTTAGTGGAATTTCTTATATGCAACCACATGAAGAAAGAATCTAATTTTGCTACTCAATTTTAAAAATGTAAAGACACTGACTTCATCATTCTCCCCCTCCTCCAGTAAAAATCTTCACCTGCCATTGATAATTGGAAAAGATACTTCTAGCAGAGTCATAGATGCTTATACACCCAGAGGTTTTTTAGCACTAACAGGGGTTTTAAAAATGAGAGTTTCTGGATCAGCCTCTGTTGTGATAGATGATATGTCCAAATATTTGTAGATCTCCTTCCAAGCTACTGGTTTCAAGGTAAGCTGTTCTTCTAGGCAGTGTCACTGATCCATAATAACTATGATCCAAATTTAACACTTCCCGAAAATACAAAGTATTTTTATTGAATTCATACAATCATATACTCTTCTGTGAGCTGAGATTTTGGGTTACACACTAAATTTGTACAGTAGGTGCTGCTTAAACTTTAACTTAAAAATCCTGAGCCAGGATGGTCACAGTTAGGAACTATTAACTACCACACTGTATCAGAGGACTCTCCAAAGACTGGAGACTTTGCATACCATATGTGCTGTGAGGGTGTCCTAAAAGAAGAGACTATGTAGTGTTTTGAGTTACAAAAAAAAGCCCAAAATAAACTTTGATCGTTCTTTTATAAAGAAGACACGTCGGGCAGAAGGAAAGTGAAAGTCTGTGTACAAGCATGCACCATTAGTATTTCCTCCAGTTATTCAAAATAAAATCATGTCACTTCTAGACAAGAAAACATGATCCTAGTGTTTCATTACTTCCATAACATTATTTTTCAATTTTCCAACTATTTACTAATTCAAGATAGTATTTTCACCAAAATTAATAGCCCAGTTTACGACATTACTTGTCAAAGGCATACTGACCTTCGTTAACAATAATAACACTTTTGAGTAGATGTACAATGCTAGCATTTGGGGAATAACTTCAGACATCTGCTTATTCTCTCAAAATTTTCGCAACCTAAAAAAGGGCATCTTTTTGCTGTTATTATTACAGATGTGAAACAAAGAAAAGCTGAAATCTTTAGCAGATTATTGTCATGGGTTAACCCCAGCCAGCAACTAAGCACCACACAGCTGCTTGCTCACTCCCTCCACACCCAGTGGGATGGGGGAGAGAACAGAAAAAAAAGTAAAACTCATGGGTTCAGATAAGAGCAGTTTAATAGGACAGAAAAGAAGAAAAAAATAATGATAATAATAAAATAACAATAGCAATAATATGGCAATAATAATAATAAAATAATTGGAATATAAAAAACAAGTGATGCACAATGCAATTGCTCACCACTGGCTGACTGATGCCCACGTAGTCCCTGAGCAGTGACCTGCCCCCCTGGGCCAACTACCCCAGTCCATATACTGGGTGTGACGTCCCATGGCATGGAATATCCCCTTTGGCCAGTCGGGGTCAGGTGCCCTGGCTGTGTCCCCTCCCAAATCCTTGTGCCCCTCCAGCCTTCTCGCTGGCTGGGCATCTGAAGCTCAAAAGTCCTTGACCTAGTCTAAACACTTCTTAGCAACAACTGAAAACATCAGTGTGTTATTAACATTCTTCTCATACTAAATCCAAAACTTAACACTAGACCAGCTACTAGGAAGAAAATTAACTCTGTCTCAGCCAGAACCAGGACAATTATAAAATAATCTTTTGGAGATTTTCTGATACCCTCCTAATTACAGTAGCACAGGTTACTCAGAATTAATGGCTCCTTAGCATTTTCATTACTATCAACTACTTCTGAGCAGGCGATAACTTGTCAGTAAACATTCACTGCTGCCTAAAGCTTGACTGAAGATTTCAACCATAACAGCACTTTGTCAGATCATGGAGCAACCCTCCATCTCCCAAGGCAGCCAGATGATCAAAAATCTTCTAGGCGACAGGTTTTACTCCTAGAACTCTTTGACTAGAGTGTCAAGAGGAATGGCCAGCACAGATCAAAGCAGTCATCCATCTAATCCCAAATCCTGTCTTGAACAGTGACATTTTACAGGAAAAAAACCCGAAACTCTTCATTTAGGAGACAAATCTACCCTGTGAAAAGTGTCCTTTTTACCACATGTGCCACAAGACCATTTATGCAAGGAAGCATGAAGATTTGTAATCCTTTCAGTACTCTGACATATTTTTAAATACTAATCATTTCAAGTAGAGTGTTATTTTATTCTTATTAATGTTCAGTTCAGGATACCATATGGCAATGAGTGATGCAGATTAATCGTTAGTCCCAAGAGAAAAACAATCTCCCTGTGCTGGTTTAGAACAGGCCAGCTTTCCATTTCTGTGCCCTTCCCCCTTAGAAGATGAAGAGTTTAGAAACCATGAACCTATTCTCTCCACATCTTTCCTGATCTCGTATCAAAGCTTTACCACGTCTCCTCTTCAAAATTAATTCTCTCCCTCCTATTTAGGAAAGTTCAATGAACAGAAATGAAGTCTTGACTGGGTTGCTGAAAAATAAACTGAGGATTGTTTTCTTTGGATGTGTATTAAGTTAAATGTTAGGTGAGAATCAGCACTTTGTAGTGTTAAGTGATGGCAGGGAGATAAGGAGAAAGAACATGACAGGCAGTAGGTGGGAGAATAGACCGACCACCAAATAGCTGGAGAGTTGTGCTACATCTGGAGTCCCCTTCCAGTTATTTGTACCTTCTGCATGACCTTACTATTTGTTTCTATAATAAATTTTGAGCTCAAAATTGCTTTATGAGTTTCAGGAAGGATTCTGAAGTACTCAAATACAAGATTAATGGAGAATATTAAGCACAAATATCAGGATAAACAGATTAGGCCTGCAGTGTTGTAATGAGGGAGAGCTGTACTGTAAAAACAAATGAAACTTAGAAAAGATGGAGACAAGTACAGGTAACCAATGCCTTTTTTTTTTTTTTTTTTTTTACTGCAGGGAAATTATAGTGATTGAAAGGAAAAAACTACAGGTTCTAGTCACATACTTGCTGCTTATCTGCCTGGCAAGTTTGACAGGCTAAAATATTCACTTAAATGATGCTTCAATTTACCAGACTATATTGTGGGCCAGTATATGCCATAATTTACTTTAATACTTCAAGTTAGACTTCCTAAAGTAGAAAAGGTATTTAATTAAAACACCAAATCTCACTTCTTTCATGATAACTTGTAAACAGTCATTAGGAAGTTTATACCTAAACTAATGTTAGGTGTGGGATTTGCTTCTTGGCTACTACATGGCTCATTAAATACCCGTTTTTCTTCTCACTGATGACAGGTGATTTGGGACATGTCCTAAATAAGGACAGTGTTAACAGCTGTACAGTAGACAAATTTTGGTGAAGCCCAGTCATGCTACAAGACCTGAATTAAGGTGTTCTGTGAACTCAGTAGATACTATTCTTTAATAAATAAGACAAAATAAGCACGCACAGACAGCAATATTACTGCAGTACAGGCATACACTGGCCTCACTAAATACTAGCCAGTTACCCAACTAGATAGAGGCCATTTTAGATTCTGAGTATTTTTGTGGGAAAAGGATCATTCTTTAGCATATACATATACTCCTGAAACAGTGGCTTGGACCTGCACAAATATGTACTACTAAACGGAGTCCTACAGATGATAAAGAACTGAATTATTTGCAAATGTAGTTATCGAACATACATAATGAAGTGATTCTCATACGTGATGCATTCTGTATGAATATGAGATAATGTATGTTTACACTGATTAACCTAGGAGGGGCTACCCAATGGGAAAATACATAATAGAGACAATCCTAAAATACAATAGAAAGGGCCAAAAAACAACCTCAGTGGAAAAAAGAGATCAATTGCAATAGGAATGCACCTGTTACGTGCAGAGGAATTAACAAGAACAAAACAAGGGGCATAAAAAGTACTGACAGGTCAGTTAGAAAGATTCAGGCCTAATGTCACAGGTGGCTTAAAGGACTGATGTGCCATATGCAGGTTTGGAAAGTCATCTGAAGAAACGCTGCTCTCAAAGTGCAAATTTGTCACAAAATGACAACGTAAGATTCGTCATGTTTGTGCACATTGTCCCAGCATGCCAAGCCATTTGCTAGGAATGTTGTTCTGTTCACGGTGCTCACAGTAGTGTCAACTAGCTAAGAACAACCAGTACTGGTTGTTTTAGGGGAAAGCATGGAAAAAGACTGAGAAACAGTAAAACTCAAAAGTGAACAAAGGCATTTGGTTTTCCCGTGTCCTGATGGACTTGGGTGCAACAGCAGACTCACTAATGTAGGCGTTAACTGCATAGATCTTATACCATACAAGCATGCTGGTATGAAAGCCAAAGGGAGACTGTCACAATGGAGACTGTTCCCATTGGAGTTTTCTCACCCAAAAGGAGAATTCCCTAGAAAAAGGGAATAGCTTCTAGCTCCTTCACTTCTCCTCAGTACTCTGCAGCCTGACTGGAACGCTGACTCAGATCCTAAGAGGGTTCTCATTAGTAATTGTTCACTAAGCAGTCAGTGTTACCCTTTTGTCCCAGTGAAAGAAACAGCTTGAGAAATCTATATAAATGCTTAGGGGTGAATATTTACATATCAGTCCTCATAACTATTTGGCAATGACTTTTTGCTATAGGTAAAGAACAAACGTGCATTGTATACAACTGCTTCCAAGCAGTATTTACAGCTATACTGATCTGGACAGAGTAAATCCTATTGCATAGCATGTAAGTATTCGATCTACTCTCTTTTTCTTTAGACTATTACATGTTTATGTATTCTGTAAATTATCTGAGTAAACAAAGTATACATTACTACAGTTTTGCTCTGCAAAAGTCACTGCAGAAAGAAAGTCTGACTACATATCATGTCAGTTTTTTCTTTACAGAAAGAAGCGATAGGTGCACTGCTTACACAAGTATCATGACAACCACATCAAATAAACTTCATTTTTCATGGAGTAAACTGACAGTGACATTTAATATGGGGAACAGGGGACAGATTTTCAAATCTATGGAAATCTTTGACAGCTTAGGTACAAAAACAGGCTGGGATACCATAGAGATGTCAGAGAAGAATAAAATCTAACTTTTTCATAGACAATAGACAGGATTTTACACTTACATATTTATAGGCTCATGGAATTACTCTACAGCAAAGGGTATAATCACTATATTTTGTCAAATCAATCAATATTTCACATTCATCATGCCTAGCTACTCTGCTTTAAAAGGGGCGTTGAATATCCTAGAAGTTCACGTGCAAGATTTCTCATGGTTTGCCTTTAGAACATGCAGGTCATATATCGAATGAATTAAGGACAAACAATTTGGTTTGAGTAATATTTAATTTTTAACTTTGTTGGGCAAAAATAGGAGAGATTTATAAAATCCCTAAAGGCAATTTCTGTAAAATCATATCAGTTTCTTTATCTCAATCCCTGGAAAGTAATTGGAGAAATACAGATATTCACACACTGAACAAAGAGAAACTTTAGATTTCCATTGTGCTGTACGGCAGCCAGATTACTCTGGAATCCTAAATGCAAATTAATGCAAATAGTACTGTTTCCCTATGGCACAACAGTATTTTGGTGGTATAAGATAAAATCACTTTTCATGGAATTTGGAAGTGAAACAGTAGAGAAGCTTATGAACTTCAGAACTTCCTACAGGTTATGCTTTATTCAGTCAGATTTTGAACATTTTAACTAAACATTTTGAGTTTTTCTGTTTCCAAAGATAGACTCTACTGCACAAGGATTCATGGCTGTCTTGTTTGTTCACAACCAAATCGAAACAGTAAGGCACTTACCGAGACATGAACAGCCCTGATTTAACTGAATAGAACGTTAACATCCAAATGCAATTTTCACAGATTAAATGTTAATAGGTGTATGGATAGCGTGTTCAAAACAAAAATTAGCTACTACTATTTTATATAATATTGCTAATTCAGGATATGACATCACTGAAAACATAACTATATTAAAGTCTGTCTAAGTACAGTTTCAAAATATCTATGAAAGGCGTGTATGGAGGCAGTATAGATTTCAGTTTTGTGACACATAGCTTGTCCCTGAAAAGCTGACACAGGATGTAATTACACAATACATTTTCTTCACAAGTGGTTTAACACTCCCAGCCCAGCCCATCATTCTTGTCACTCATTATTCTGGCCCTCCATAGTACACCAATACAGCTATTTGCAGGTCTTTGTTAAGTCAAATTAAAAACAACAGTTGAAAAAAACTTGGGTGTTGCTGGGTTTGTTTTCTTTTATAATGTGCATGTGTGTGCAGGGTTCATCTAGACCATTTCCAGGGTTCACAGAGATATGTATCAGTACATATGGGGTATGGGAGGCAGGAGGACAGAGATGGCAGCAAACCTGATGTAAGAATGAGAAAGGCAGACAGAAGCAGGGGAAGAAAGCAGGACCCTCTCAAAGCAGATGTTCTGCTGAAGAAAACATGTTGTTGAACTATACTGAAGCAAGTATCTCTCAGGAGTTTGTAGCATAAGATTGTATAAGCAATGACTATAAGAAATTATAATGATTGTTGAGAAGAAAACAGTATAAACAAAATAAAGAAACATGCTGAAAACTAAGGAAAGACATTGCAAAAAACTCCACACATTTTTGTGTTTAACATAACACATGTAATAATCCATCATCTTACAGTATCTTAGTCATATTAGATAATAATTTATGGGTTTTTTTTGTAGCAATAATGTCAAGAAATATGGTAGTTCTTCATACTGAAAAAAAATTTTCAGGGGTCTACAGAGTTCAAGTTAGGAGAATTATGCACTGTTATAATTTTTGCTCTGAGTATCTTTAGTACACCATTTTTTTCTTTCTTGTGTGTGTGAGAAATACCTGGATTCAAAGCAGCTGCTCGAACTTAGAAGCAAGTGTTAGGTTTCACTGAAAGCATGGTGGAGTAAACCAACTTGGTAGTCACTAAGTGTCAGAGGGGTAGGACACTGCCAAAGAGCTGACAGAAGGACCCTGCCTCTCAGAAGTAGTGATTTTCGACTCCTATAACCTGCTGAGCCAGGTTGGCTAGGAAATATAAAAGTTCTTTAAGATTAAATTCATATACAGGACTTGAATTTATTCCTGAAATGACCATCATTGTTCCAAAACTACAAATAAGAAAGTGGATATAATTTTCCTGCTGTATGCAGGAAATTCCACTGTAGATACTTGGACTGCTCTCATGAATCAGGTAATCAAATGTTCCCATACCATACTTCTAGGCACACCACAATATTCTATTTTATTGTATTTACATGTTCACGTCAAAGGTTTGTTTTTTTCCCAAGGAAAGAAATTCAGGTATAGTTTGAATTATTCAGAGAAACAAGTCAAAAAGGCGGCACACAGTATAGTGCATAAAAACACGGGTATTACAATTCCACAAAAAAAAGAAAGCACTTGAATTACTTTCTGTCTAAAAGAGGCTTCGAACATACAGAAATAAACTATCTTTTATTGTTCAACACTTCTGTGAAGAGTTTCTCTTCCACACAGAGGGAAGATTCCTGTAACATATTACTTTCCTTCTAAAGACACAGATGTATATGATAAATGGGATGACACAGAGCATAAGCTTACCCACAACTTTGGATGTCAGAATGATAACTGATTTTATAGATAAAAGAAATGTGGTAGAACTAACCTATCTGAACCTTAATATTAAGTATTTGACATATATAGGAAACTATTGGTTAATCTGCAGAAAGTGGTAGTAAAAGAATTGTAAAGATAGATAAGGAACTGCTTAAAGGGTACATAATAAAGACATTGCAAAGGAAAAAGGAACAAGTGGGCTGGAGGCTTCTTATCTAATGTTAATGGCTTCCATAAAAAAGCAGGATGTGCTGGTGGCCTTTTTCTGGTGGCAGGAAGTTGGAAGCCATCAGCTCAAAGGTCACTAGAATATCAAACATGAAGAACTAGATGACCTTGAGAATGATGGTAGCATGAAATTTAACACTATTAAAATTTAAGTGTACTAATAACAGGAAATGGTAGCCCAGGGGGTAGTTCATAGGAAAAGTTACAAGATGAAAATATCTTTGGAATACTAATTAAGAGGATGACTGTGTCCCAAAATTCTTCCACCTTAGCAGCTCCCATTTCCTCCCCCATAGTCCTTTTTAATGCCTCAATTTTCCCACCTCTGTTTCAAAGTATCCCCTTTTTCCTGACATTACGTATATTTTAAGAATTACAGAGGTGTTTCTGACTGGGAGAGAATGGGTCTCCACTGAACTGGCCCAGCTGCTCCTCTCTAAGCATTCCTGGCTAACATGATCACAAAAAAGATAAATGTACTTTGCTTGTCTATACAAAGCATCTTTGGCATTTTTCTATAGATGTTGGGAGGCATTCATACTCTAGTTCAATGCATGAGGGTCTTACCTAGAAAGTTTTATAAAATTCTTATAAACAGCAATGGAAAAAATGAAGTTAAATTGACGTGGGTATAGAAAACTACTAAGGCCAACTGGTGAATGGTGAACTCTACAACAAAGTAGACTAAAGGATGCTTGCTCCTTTGCCAGTAAAATGAATTCCAAAATACAATTATAATTTATTTTTAAAATAATGGATCAGAAGAATAAAAATTATCAGAATAATAATGTTGGTACAAAACAAATGCCACAAATAAACTGGCATAGAAAGTAGAAAACACAAGAACCATTAAAGGAATTTGATAGCTCTAAGCAGTCATAAGAATCATTTTTAAGACAGAGTCTGACATAAAAGACATTATTTAATACAGTTGCCAGAAACAAGGCTGAATTTGTTTACCCAGAAGTGTTCTGTGATCATAACTCTGAATTTGGCAAACTGCTTCTGCCTAAAATATGTGACGTACTTTAATCACAGGGATCTTTCTTGGTATATATAGGAATACTCACATAAGACATTTATGTTAAAATATGTATATATTCAGATAGGGTTTAGCCAGAAAGAAACACATTAGATCCTTGCATGAATAATTTTACAGAAAAAAAATGTTTGTCAGTTGCTGTTGTCTTAGGAAAAAGAAGCATATCCATTTCAATTATATATACACACACACACACATATGTGTGCATGTATGTGCACAAAACTGTATTTGAAAAATGTATATACTTGGAAAATAACCACAGACATTTCTTGGTCTTATTCTGGATCCACTTTTGCAGTCAACATAAGTATTTGCTATTATAACTATGAACACGAACAGTAAAACTTCAGTGAACTACTAGTTGGTCTAATAATTGCACCGACACCACTTCTTCCAGGAGTGAGCAAGTCCAGTGGAATCCTGTACCATTTCTTACCATTTGAAAAATCGCTTTACAAAAAACACCTTAGCCCCAACATTTTTTTTAATAGAAAAAATTTATTTTTAAAAATTCTGCCCCATTTTTTTCATATTAAAAAGTAAACCAAGTGATTATGATCTTTCTCCTATAATATGTGCTAGAAAAGGATATGGGGGCAATCCTGTATTTTTCATCAGTGGGTTTTTTTAGCTCTTTTTTTCCTCATTTTACAGCCATGGTTTCTGTGTTTCTTAATAGTATTAATCAAGTTTTTTTCCTTTTTTCTCTCTAAAGGACAGCTACTGCATATTTCAGAACACCCTCAGCCTCTGAGGCACTAGTCACTTACATAACCAGAATATAATTCTGTATGTACAAAAACTGTGTTACAATATTAGTTTTAACTCATATTTATGGAAACAGGGTGGTGTAACACAAATCCCTGTAAAACTCTTTATGATTTACATCTGCTTAAACCCCACTGTGAAAACATACATAGCAAAAAAAATTGGTTTTTATTCTCTGAGTAAAAGTTATGCTAGGCAATAGCTACTCTCAGTCACAAAAATAATTTTGGAAGCATTAACTATCTCTTAGTAGTGATCCCCAAACCTTTTTGGACAAATATCCTTAAATCACCACATATAACGAGTGTGTAACATCTGACACATTAGACAGTCTTCTGACCCGCTGCTTTGAAAACACCCCAAACATTACAAACTGCGTTAATTTTGTTAAAGCATCAGTTTAAATGCTTCCAGTGACAAAGAGACCCAAGGTCCATGCAAGCAACCCAAGCCCCGCGTTTGTGCTCACAGGCCGACTGGGGCAGGTTCGGCCTGGGCAGGATGGCAGCTCGCTGCCCCATCCCCGGCTGTGCGCAACGCAGGGACACTGCCTCACAGGACAACCACTCATTAATTCACACCGCCTGCTCAAAAGCTGGTGACTTTCAACCTCCCATCGCATTTTGCTTTGCTATCAACGTTTGTGTTGATAAAAGCAGGATAGAAAGCTTTGGGCCTGACAGATGAAGCCCAGGAGTTCCTGCCCAAGTCCCTCTCTCCCTGGGGGAGGCCCTGAGGCCACACTGTGGTGTCTGAAGTGGGATTTGTTTTGTTTGTGCTCCTTCAGTCATGTCCCACTCCTCTAAGAAGTGACCAGCTCAGGAAGAGCCCTCGGGAGTGAGGAGAAGCCAGTCAGAGCTTAGGGGACAGCGGGAAGTCCTCCAGAGAGGAGCAGGAAGGAGGCCATGGGCACAGCCCAGGGGCCGTCTGCCATGGCCCACACAGTGAGGCCTGCCTGTACTGCTGCAACTCACCCTGGCCTATGTATGTGGGATTTTTTTTTTAATTAAAAAAAAAAATAGCGCCTCTGGGGAGCTCTAAAGGAAGGTATGATATCTGATGCATCTAATACACATGGCTCTGAAATTTAAGAATGTTGTTTGTTTTGCAAGGTGGCTGCTTGTGTGAGTTCCTTAACACTGAGAACGGGTCTCAGTGCTGTAAGATCAAACTAGTAAGAAAAAGTAAATAAAGTAGGAAACTAAATATGTATGGTCCAATAAAGGATATGTTTTAAAAAAATTAATTCTTAAAAAGATGGCTTCATACTGTTCATATATAGTTCAAGAATTCCCTTATTATATGCAAATAATAAACGTTTATTTCTTTGGATGGCTTGTCAGTACAATACATGTCCCTTTATAATGTTTATGATAAAATATCAACACAAAGCCTCAGTATACCAGGCCCCTTGTGTTTTAACCCATTTAGTGCTTATGGTTCTATCTCAGTAACTCTGTACATGAAAAAATGCATAATATTTTTTCCACTTGATAAGACTACACTTAAGGGATCCTGGTGTACCGAAACAGTTATGCATGCCCTGCAGGTTTTTTTTTTTTCCTCCTATTTCCAAATCCTCATTTATTTTTGCTTCTAACAGAATTTAAAATTAAGATTTTTATTTTTTTTTTTAGTACAGATAAAACAGTTAAATGTTCACTGATGTTTTTAGGAAAATCCCGCTTTTGAATGCAAAAGCTGTTGCAGTTCAGGCTATCCATAGCAGATCACACAGGAAAGTCTAACAAGCTTCTGTTGAAGCACTGAGCTTTTTTATTATTATTATTCCAGTCAGTCAACTGACAACAGCTCCAACCCAGTTAGAAATCCTTTAAACTGCACTTCAGAAATCACCATCACAATTGCTACTAATTGGCACTTTTGCTGGCAGCCTCAGGAAAAGAAAGAAGCCAGTGACTGAATGGGCCATGGAGAACGAACTCCCCTTCCCGCCTGTCAGAAACCCTCTTGCCAGAACGGGGCTGAAGCACGTTCCTGTAGCAGTGGGTTTTTTTGTAAAAAAACCCCAAAACCCCCAAACTGCCCCTAGCTCACTCCAGCTAGTCTGTACCTGTTTGTAACAGGGAAACTTCACCCTCAGGACTGGCAATCGAAAGTGTTTCAGGGAACCTAAGAATCATTTAGGAAAGGTTGTTAAAATATTTTTTTAAATAGTTACTCTTTAGGCATGCCATTGCAGGTGGTCTTGGATTAGTTTTCTAGCTTACTATTTAAAAGGAAACAGATTTTCTGAGGCTGGATGAAAGCAAGCTATGAGCTAGGCAGTACCCTGTGAAATCGGAGCTGAGTGATGATTCGAAAACAGAATGAATGTATTTAAAGTTTTAGAAACTCTTATCTCGTTTTTAATGAAACTATTAAGTCTACGGGCCGTGCTTTGCTTGCAATCCACACATAACCAGCCTCCTAGCCCACCTTCTCTGTCACAAACCTGTTTTACACAGATCATGTGTAGTAAGGCCCTTAACTGAAAATCCACAACAACTGTTTTTCATAAACCAGTATTTCTATAACTTGTTTTCACTTCTTTTTGATACCTAGTTGCATGTTAGGACCATAAAAACAACACGTAGGTTTTGTGAGGAGCTTTTTGTGAACCATTTAACTTATGGAACACCAGGCCTTAAGTCATGTTAAGGCAAAAGCTTGTTCATGTGTGTGAAACTTGCAGAAATGATGTAAATTACCTAAGTGATTACCCTATTGATTCTTTGATAAAATAGCTTTCCTAATGTGTGGCAATTAAAGGACTGTGGCATTCCTTTCTTGAAAGGCTCATTATTGCAAGTCAGCCAAATACAAAGATTTAGGCTTGTGCTCTTCTTGGAAGCCCCATTGCACAGCTGGATACACACAATATTCCCCTGTAACTATTGAATTGCTGACATTGTTAGGCTTGCTAAGCATACACTTAGCATAAATTAAATCAACCTGTTCACTAAGCTCAAGGAACACAGAAGAAATTATTACAATCATTTCACGTATTAATGGACAACCACCATTTTCCAATTTTGAGCATGTCTTTTTTTGCTAAAAGCTTCTCAACGTCAGACGTGCAATAGCTAGAGGATGTTCATGCAGTAAGACTAGGACTTGGGCCTACTCTTAGAATTCCTTACTGTTTTCCCAAATGATGGTTTAATAAGACTAAAGTCTATACACTGCAAAGTTCACCTTATGCTGAACAGGTGGAGAATTGTAGATCAAACACACCATCAGTTCATTGCCTGTGTACCATTTAAAAAGACATCTTTAGTCTCTATAAAGCAGCTGGCTTTGTAAAACTACTGATCCTAGGTTGTGCTACTGCACAGAAGAGGAAACAACCTGTGCTTGCAAATCCCTCTCAGGACCAGGACAGTATGTCTGCTGTGCAGTATTGAATGACTTGGATGGTTCCTTGGATCCATCCTACTTGGATGAAATACCTGATTTACTTCTGCAATGGGGATAGTGAAATAATGGAAGTGATGTTCAGATATAAAATGCAGTACTTCAGCTGCTGAAAAGCCATATTGAAATAGCCTGATCTAAAAATGCTCTATTTGTTAATGTAGACACCAGAACTGTTAAAAAGAACAGTAACAAAAAAACCACAACCAACCCAAAACCTCTTGGTGTTTCATGTTAATTATGTAGAATTGAACTCTTCTGATTACTAAAGATTAAAATGTTCTAGTCAATATACAATATACATTGTGTCAATATTATGAAATATAACAGTTTTATGCCAGTTTAGTGTAAACCAGCAAAAAATTGTTTTTTAGATATCGGGAAAACAAACTTTAAATCACTTTTCTTTTTCCTTACAATGGAAGCAGTTGCTAGCAGCATTAAACATTTTTTCTACTTGCCAATTTATTGTTCTGTCAAGCTAAGAACATTTGAAGTACTTCTGCACTAAAAATATTCAACTTACCCAAAATCATGTGCAAAATGAGAAGTGTCAGAATAAAATTAGCAAGATTTTTTTTTCAGTATAAGTCATAACAAACAGAGCTTTATATTTGGTGCAGTGTAATTTTTGCTTTAAAGTCAAAGTTTAACCTTTAAAATAAACTGCAGAATTAAAAAGCGGAATCCTGTTTTTCTGAGGAAGAATTTAGAAACAATATGTTGTTATGCATATAATTTTAATTAATGGAAATTACTGCACAACAGTAATTATGAGGCCCACATTTGATTGACATCTGATATTCAAGTGGAAAATGAGTAATTATGTGTTTTTTGGAAAAGAAAGGGGCATAATTTTTTTTGTTCAACATGTTAGTCAACTGCAGTAGGGATGTGGAGTATGAGAATTAACACCCACAAGCTTTTTATTTAATAAATCTCTACTATTTCAACAGCCAAATGAAAAAGAGGAAATTACTTAACTGCAAAACATTAAAAGAAATTTGCACCAAATTGAGTTGCTAAGGGAAGGCGACTTTAATCAGGCTGCAATGGACTTTGTAGTGTGACATTTAGTATGCTAGTTAAGACTTCTATGAGTAAGATAGTGAAACTGACAGATACTTATCAGAAGCAGGTAATTAAAACATACCAGCTTCACTCTCTTGGAGTTATCAGTCAACTTGAGAGTGCTAAACTGTACCTGATATCCAGTATACCTAATTTTCACAAATGCCAGCTATTACAAAATACCTTTTGAGATTGTCATTTGCTACCTATTATCTGGAGTAAAAAGTAGTCATAACTGCAAATTTAGTTTTACTAGTAGTTGCTGGTAGCTAGTGCTAGGGAGAGTTATAGATCCTCTTACAGATTTTTTTCCAGAAACTTGCTACACAGTCATGTCAGATAAGCAAGAAAAAAATATTGCTTGATTGTTATGGTTAAAACTCTAGAGTGGAAAGTATGAGACTTTTATTACATTGAATGACTGAAATAAGCTGAAATTCATATCATATTGTCATGACAGACTTTAACTTTCATGGGCATTAGCCCTTATGCCAGACAGGTATGCCAGTAGTAATAGTGTATATAGCAACCTAACTTACCACGGAAGAATCGAACACTGAAATCTTTCAGTCTGTATGATTTGGTTAATTCTCCTACTTTGACTAAGCTAGCAGCAAAATGTTTGGGGAGGTTTGGTTTTTGTTCTCTCTGTCTGAGAAGTGTTTTATCTCTAACCCTAATAATTACTTTTACAGGTATAAGAAAATTGGACTGACTTGCACCAGCACTGACTCCGTTTCAGCTATGAGTGAAACCATGTATTACTACTCCTCAGGTGAGTATTCCATGGCTCGAGTGATATGCTTCCATTTAAGACCCAAACGCATGATAATGCAGAAGTGGAAAACTGACTACAATAATATATCTTTCAGCTGGTAGAGTAACCCCCCTTTTTGGAAATAGAGATGATCTTACAGACACTTAAAGAAGCATTTTAAGGACAACACTGTCCTTGAGATGTATGTCTAATTTGCAGTGCAAAGATAAGAAATCAACTTCTTGTTCTTGACTCATATTTTCAATGAGCTTGTTATTTGCTCTGCTTAGTGTTTGTGCAAGAAAAATTGCTCATCAGAAAGTAAAGTAGAAAAGGACAAAGAAAAACATTTTTAGCTTAATTTTAATTTGTGCATGCTGGGTAAACAGCATTCATTTTCTTGTAAAAATTGTGTTGAAATTTGAGCCATTGAGCTAGGGAGTGCTCAATCTCAGTTTTGCTTGTTTAACCACTTCTTGATTTCTATGCAAGTGAATCTAATGCAGTATGCTTGGGGACATTTCTTTCTGTATTTTGTTACAGCTGCTGAGAGTTTAAAGCAATTAGCTTTTCATGATTCTCTCTGTTTCTTTTTGTGTCGTGTTCACTAACATGGGACTGCTCTTATTATCTTGTATGTTAAAGCTCATCAAATTTGTATCCTTGTTTGTCAGGCAAAAATTAGCTATGAACTGAACTGTTACGTGCGTGTTTCCTGATTTTACAATATACTTCTGTTCAAAGATCAGCTTATAGATTACTGGTATGCCCTAGGGCTTAAGCAGATGCTTTGAGTTTTGGTTAGTTCATACAAGTTCGTTCAAACATTTCTTAACATAGGTGTCCTTGTTGTTGAAGTTATTTGAAGAAACTGCCAAACTATAGCAGGACATGGATTCCAACTAGTGAGTTATGGTTCTGAAACAGAAACTGTATAGTACTCATTTTATTTTGCACAAATGGAGTGACTTTTAAAATTTGTATAAACCTATTCTAGGTCCTGATTGTCCCTGTATTTTGTGACCTTTTTTTAATCATTCAGATTTAAACTTACTCCAAAGTGCATGCAACTCCCAGAAAGAAACTGAGATAGGCATTTAATTAGTTTAAAACAAACTCCCAAAATCTCTAGCAAAGCTTCCTCAGCATATACGAGATTTTTTTTCCTGGTTTTCAAGCTGCAAGCTAGAGTAAGAAAACCTATTTAAAATGCTAAAAGTGGTAAGAAATTGCTGTTTCATTAGTCCCAGGAGTGCTGCCAGTGTGCTGCAATCATTTCTCAACAATGCAGTGCTTATTTCAATGTTTTAAGCTTGAGATGATGCAAGACTCCAATTCAGTCAGGCTTTGAGAGGCTGGATCTCTGTAGTTTTTCTATTTATAATGAGGACCATACACAAAACGGCTTTCAAATGCAAAAGCCAAGTTTGGTCAGAACACACCTGGAGCTATTAACTTCTTCAAGTTCAAAATCAGGATGAGACAATAAAACCAAAAGATTTATAAACAGGTCACCTTCTTTGCCACTGTGTCTTTACAGGATATTGACAGGGCCTTTCTTTCAGCCTTGCTCTCAGTCTAGCAACTCACACGTTGTTACAAGCTCTATTCGTTCTGCTCTAAGTCCCTAAGATGTTTCTGTCTGCTGCCTCTCAGGCCTCCACATCTGTCTGCTTGTCGGGTCCCTGCTGGTTGTCTCTCATTCTCAATCCTTTCTCCCTTTCTTACCTTATGCCAAAACAACTTGAGAGCTGGATCTGTTGGCCTCTTACATTAAGAGAAGATATGGAAGAATTATTGCTCTCTACCCTTCTCACTAGGTGACCCAGTTTGCAGCCAGCAGGCCAAGACAAACAGTAACCTATACCCACACTTTTAAAAAAGAACATTGCAAAGTAAAATGCAACAAATAAAACCCTTTGCAAAATAAGTAAGGCTTGTACATAATGGGAAAATGATCACAAAATCACAAAACAGGCATGAAGCTTGCACAGTCTGTTTTGTTCAAACAATCAGCTTCAAAAAAGGGGGAGAAAGGGGGAAAACCCCAGACAAACAAGACTCTAAAATGTTGATGAAAAACACTGAATTAGTTGAAAGCTTATACTGAAGATTTAAATATTGCTTAAAAATTGTCAAATTAACCTTTCTCCACAATGGACTATAGCCCCACTTAGAATTCCCTGTCTGTGGCACTCCAACACTGTGCACTTAGCATCAAGCATACAAAGGACACACACACAGTATGTGTGTCTCTGGATAGCTGGTTAGGAACATGACAGTCTACACAATCAGATACATTTCACAGAGAGGTATCTTTCCAGACACTTTAATAGTTCACAGTCTTGGTGTTGATGAGCAGTAAGCTTGTACTTGAATGTCATTCTTGTCTTCTACGACTTTCTGGATGCACAAAAATATATAGAAAATAAAACTAGCTTTTGATGAAAAAGTGTAAGTCCTGTAGTTGTAAGCATTTCCTATTTAACTCATGTTAAAGACATGACAAGAGCAGCCTGAGAAATGTTTTCAAAATTGAAAACTCTGTTTCTATCCTATGCAATTTTTGCTCTATCTGCAACAGTTAACAATGAACAAATTAACTCTGGTGCTCTTTTTGTTACAGACTTTTTTCCTGTAGAAATAAGTTAAGTTCCCTTTAATCAGAATGTGCTGCAAACAAATGAAGCCTACATAATCATACAAGTACTACTTCAAGCCTTCTGAATGTACGAGAAACTCATCTTGCCATCCAAGGAAAAAATCCATTACTGGTCCCAGGTGTTTATTTTCCTGTAATGTGTGGGAACGGGGACCGTTCTGATTGCAGAGGCTGCCTTAACCCAAACCCCACCTTGCTGATGGAGCAGTTGTAGTAGGCACAGTTCTCTGAAGCTCTTGCATAAACAAGATAGTGCACCCACATCTGCTCCTCTCCTTGTTTTGTTAGCAATTAGAATGGACCCTGTTTTTCACACTCTCCTTTCCTGAAGACTCAAGTGTCCTCCCCATAAAAGTTGGAAGACAGTATCTAAGACATTTTGTTACATCTTTTATATTTTGCTTCACATGTTCTATTTCTTCTAGTTTGGGGGTGGGGTTTGGGTCCTTTTCTTAAAACTGTCATATGGTTAAAACTGAAAGCTTTTTTTTTTTGTGTGGAATATAGTTAGTACTTTACAATCTAAACCTCTGTTCTGCATTTTGACAGTAAGCTTGAATCTGGTAATCTAACAGAAGGAAAAAGCAGTCTCAGCAGACATACTCCAACCTTGTGTTCAACCATATTAAGAATTAATACTTAGTCTTGCCGTACAACCCAGCTTTAATAAAGCTACCTAAATCCTCTTGGCTGCTGCTTTGACAGGGCAGCTTCAATCAGAGCGCTCAACTTTTGTATTTGCTAATTCAATAGGCAGCCTGACAAGGCTTTCAGATCTGCGTTTATGGGATAATGAGGCTTTTTACATAGTTTCAATTTTTGCTATGTTGACAGAAAAAAAGCATTTTTGAGAACGATGGATTTTAAAAATATTTTCATAATAAATGCTTCCTGCATATTGAATACTTCTGATAGTGCTAACCATTTGAACTTTCTTTGAAAATGTTTAGTACATCTTCAGGAACCTGGGACTTAGGATATGCCTCCTTGTTGTAACTTCACTGGCTATTTTTGACAGAGGAGAAGCCTTAAATCATCATTAGTTTAGAGTGAATATAAACCTAACATTTCAAAATGGGAGAACAGTCTTCTTGTGTCTTTTTTCTTGCATTTTATCTAACTTCCACCTCTCTACAGGAATACTGCTACCTTTGTGGCAGTTTCAATTACCTTTTAATATTGTAAAAGCACAAGCGTACATGTTTAGCTGAAGGTTTGTACATGAGTGGAATTTTAGAAGATGGCCTAGTGTTGAAACACTAGTTAAACAGACCATCGTCGAAAAGAATTTCGTCTGAAATCTGCATGCATACAGCTCTTTGTTAAACTTTGCGGTGCAGCAGGGCAGCTCATCTGGCCTGCTCTGGCTCATTGGAAGGGGAGCACTGTATAAATGATAATTTACTGATCTTTTTAAGACATGTTATGAGAGTGAAAGGACTCTGTTATACTCTGAGGAATTCTAAAGTAGATTTATAAACTGACATATAGAAAGATAAATGTTGGCAGCAACAATGCACTGTGGCAGGTACAGACAAGATTCACAAATTCTGACTTGAATACCTTATCCTATCTTTAATTGATAGAATACTATTTAAGTACGTAGAACTGATCAAATGACTTCTTTACTCTTTTGGCTCCAATGAATTGGGAACGTGGATTTTTTCAGATAAAATCCAGACTCAAAGTGTCAAGGACAAAATTTGCACTGATTTGAAAATGCCCAAATTTTATTTATGATTGGGAAAGATAATTTTCCAAATAAGAGTTCTTTAAGTAAGCTTTTTTTCCCCACTCTGGATGCTCTACGCTGAGGCCTCTTCTCTTGTATCTTTGGAAGCTTTTGAACTGTTTCATTTGACTTTTTGTTTATGGAGCTGTTCAGACTTCATCAGAACTACTCACTAAACAGCAACACCACCTTTTGATGCATTAGTACTTCTCTAGCAATATGTGTCTTTAACATGCTGTATGAACATCAGTTCAGCTTCATATCTGTCTAGTATCCTCAAGGTAAGTTCAGTTCCAGCTTCTATAAACTATGCATACTTCTACTATTTTGCTCACAAAGATGGTGAGTTGGTTCCCCTGTGACTCTGTACTTTGACACTTCAATCCCTAGTAAATATTGTTCTATATAATTTTTTGATGAAACATCTTTTCAGAGGCTTTACCCTTTTGTCATCTCTGCTACCAGTTGATGTTTGGGACTGCAAAGAACAGCATTTATTTAAAAACACAAACAACAGAGTTAGGAAGTCTTAAACTGAAATGGAAATTGAGAGTGTATGAATATACAGCCTCCTCTGTCATTCTTGATTTTTTTCCTCACCCTGATGGCAGAGACCTTGTCTCTGTAACCTGATAATTTAGTTGTTTCAAGCTCTGCATCTTTTGACATTTACTAAGGTCCCTCATTGATTTATCTTAGTTAAGTACATTCATATGTTGACAGCTCTTGATAGGTTATTCTTATCTGCCCAATCGTGGCTGTACAATGCAATCTTTCTCAATCTTCAAGGAAAGAAATTACCACAAAACAAAGCCCTTGGGTAACAAACCAGGAAACTTAGTGGACAAACTTTGCAAACCGAATCACCTGTTACCTTTCTAAACCAGGTTTTCCTTACTACTTCCTCAGTTTTGGAACCAACCTGAAGAGTGCCCTGAATGGATTTACCATATAATAGCATTCAGTTGTGTTACTAGCTCTACTTATGAGGTTAACTTGTGGAAAAACTTCCACAAACAGGTGAATTTGCTGCTTAAGAGCCATCCTTGCTTCTTGCTCAAGTCACGAATGGTAGTGCTGGTGTTGTCAGGGAGTTAGTCTCCTATAATACCCAGGTGAATGTAGATGCCTGTTCACATTAAAACCCATTTCTCATGCAATATACAGTGTTACTCAAAATGTGAGTTTGTCCCCTGCTGCTGCTGAGCCATCCCTTCACTTCACAGGCTTCTTTTGCCCAGGGGCATGCTGGTTTCTGTTCATAAAGGCTTCACATCAGTGTCCCACTGCTGCCTAATTGCAGCTAGGAACTCAAAAGAGCAGTACTGTGGCTTTTTCTAATGGGTTGTGGTTAGAAATTCCCATGCATAATATAGTATGGCAGGGTATCAGATTCCTGTCACACAACAAAATTCTAGTCAGCCATTTGAGTTGTAATTATGTTAACAGCAAATTGGCTGTTGCTGAATTCTTTTTGCCCAGTAACAATTTGTAAAACTATCACAGAGTTTTCAAAGTAGAAGAATAATCATACTTTCACTAAATGTGTCTATATTTTTCCCTGCCCTGGAAGTACTGCATGCATTGCCATTTCTAAGCCTCGTAATTGAGCGAGTTACTGACTCCCGCACTCTCACCACGACTGTAGGTCAGACGTGGTGACAGTTTTGCGGTCTTGAAAAACCTCACTGATCTCTGAAGCCCCGTAATGACTGTAGATTTAGACAATTATCAGCATTTTTAGCTCCAGTCACTACGGGGTTTGTGACTCAGTCATAAAAATAATCATGCAACGCTGAAACCTGACATACGAGCTCTAACTTGCAGAGCTATTAATATTGGGTTATGCATTTTAAAAGGAAGTCAACAAAATGTTTTTCACATCGTGTGTGACAAAGAACAAATCAGTGTGGAAGCTATTATTATTACACCCATTTATTGTCAGATCTGTTTCCAAAGAAGGTATTTGACAAGGTGAAGCAATACTGATGACTGCTGGTTATTTAATGCAGTATTGTTGGTTTGTTATGTACGTACCCCTCCAAGCACAATGAAGCTTTGATTGTCCTTGCATTACATACAATCATTAAATAAACAAAAAATATACTACTTAAGCATGAACATTATACTTTGAACTTTGTTTCTTAATTATTGGATGTCCAAAATGACTGAAAAAAGGCATAACATTGCTTTGTACCCGTCTAACTAGTGGCTTAATAAACAGGAGAGATGATGTAAGAAATTACATAAATTATTAAAAATACCTTGCATTTTCTGTATTGTAAGAACAACACAATATCTTGTTGTAACTGAATAAATTAGTGCTAAATAAGAGCTAGAATTTTTTGTAATGTCAATAAGTGGAAGCTGTACCAGTATTGTCCTTTTTAAAGATGCTAATGTCATTCGATAAAAAAACAAGAGTTACAGATAGATTTATTACAGGCCTTTATGTTAAAAGTTTGGTTAAAGTTTAAAATTTACAGGATAATCAGACTTTTTAATGATTTTAATATAATCCTAGAGGATCTCCTAAAAGTATACATGACCACCGAAGGCACATTTTTCATGTGCTGGAAAGCTTCGACTTTAAGGTCTTTTTTCTCTTCTGTCTCCAACAATTGTTTCCTTATGGCCAAAAAGAATTAGACGTATACCATGTGTAGCAAGAAAATCTAATATAATTAACATCCATGTATCATTCACTGAGATAATATTCTTGATATATCTGGAGCACTTGAAGGTCACCTAGCTACACAGTCACCCATTAGAAATGCTACACTTTAAAGTTTTTAATTATAGCTTACATTGATCTTCTGTAGTTTAACTAGAAAATGTGTTTGTTCTCAAATTCTGTTCCCAAATTTCAGTGGGGAAAAAAACCTACTTGTAATACTAAGATTTGTGTGTGGCTTCTTGTTTCCTGTCTTTTAAAATGAATATGAGCTAGAAAGCAAGTTTTACTGATTAATGGTTGATAAGTACATGGAGAAACTATATAATGGCTATCATTGAGATCTGTAAATGACAATATCTAGACTGCACTACGCATATGATAAACCACTGTTAATCCCACAGGTGGGTCTTGCATTAGAACTAAAGGGTAGAAGGACAAAAATAAAGCAACTAGAGTGCTTCTTTAAATCTCCAAGTGCAACATTATGGAATCTACAGCATTATTCACTTTTATGCCTATTTTCATATTTCAGTGTCTGAGCTTGG
Organism: Elanus axillaris; assembly: GCA_026212715.1. Classification (NCBI taxonomy): domain Eukaryota; kingdom Metazoa; phylum Chordata; class Aves; order Accipitriformes; family Accipitridae; genus Elanus; species Elanus axillaris. The sequence continues at coordinate 18,971,419 of JANZLQ010000040.1, forward strand.
GTGTACATATAAATCCATTGTACGTCCACATCCACTTGTAGTGTGAATAGTCTTCATCTGATACCAAAAGTCCAGAATCCCACCTAGTACAATCATCCATTTCTAAAAAAACCCCTTATTGTTTTAAAAATAATTTTCCTTCTTGCATTTTAATGGCTGAATTCAATATATACTAACACATTCATAGCAATTTCAAAGGAAGTACTTCTCCATCAAAATACAGGGTTAAGTGGGACCAATCAGCATAAAATATACAGCAGGGATAAAAAAAAAAGTTTAGGTCAGATACTTTAAGAGATATAAAATGTCATAGTTAATTTTTCATTCATCTAGACTGGAGAGGGACTACTGAATTATCTATGAAAGTGAACTAACTTTGATAATTTGACATCAATGCTGCATAACATTATCCAAAAGAGTACAGACACTCTCCATTATTTACTATCTTACATGCAATATCTACTAACTCGTATATATATACGCAAAAAGAATCAGTGAGCTTTCCAAATTACATAGCACAAAATTAATTTTGGGGAAATATATAAGAAAATGTAAATTGTGGAACCAAAGAATGTATGTAAATATGTGCTGTCTGTCTGTCTCCGTCATGCCATGTATGTAATGCTTCCACAAGCCATGGAAAACTATTTCTATGCTCAGACCATGTTCGGCCCATTGCAAATTAAATAATTGTTTTCTACAATGCTAGACTTAATCAACTTACTGAGATGAACTTCTGCAAACAGCACTTCCTCTGAACTTTATTCTGCCTACTCAATTGCCCAACTGTTTTCCTCATCTTCAATTGTTCTAGTTACTCTCTTTAAAAAACAAACAAAAAAAGCCCCTCACTTGTTAAAAATTCTTTGGAAGATTTTCTTCTGGTTTTGTTTGTCTCAAGTATTCACTTTCAGGCTTTTTCAAGCCAAATAAAAATAATTACTAACCAGTGGTAATGGCTACTCTCACACTGCAAATACAAACACTTACGCAAATTTCCTGTCCATAAACTTTAAATAAGGCATGTCTGTAACCTCAAAATGCAAAAACTCTGAATACTGCCTACAATTTCTAACTATTAGACAATATTTTGCTGTCTTAGACCCTACACTAGTGATATTTTCTTCTTTGTTTTTACTGAGACATTTTTCTAACTTGTCTTGGTGGTAACTATGGTGATAGTGATGTCAATGAAGAACAGATCAAAATATATCAGGTAAGATAGAAATGATGAGACACAGAGATGTATGGAGATTGTGTGATTCTTGGTATGTTAATTTGTATTTAATAATTAATCAATCAAATTAGGATTTCACATATGGATATAAAAAATATGGGTACCTAACTGGCAGCCATCAACTTTCTGCAGCCTTGAAAATGACTTCAGGATTGGATTACACACACACACACACAAAAGCATCAGTCATACTAAGCACCCATCTGGAAAGTAAATGTCAAAGATAAATGCAAGAGAGGGGGAAAAAATCAAATGAGAAAGTCAGTGTGCTTACAGGAAGACACACTCTGTTCTGAACAAAATTACCAAAAAAATGAGATATTTGCTGAATGCCAAATACTTGCTTTGATTTTTTTTTCATAGTATGACCACCTAAGTATCTTTTAAAAATATGATCTCTTCTGTAAACTCTCATAAAAAAGTTATTCCTGTGACACCTTTCAGAGGAATTCAGTTCAGGAAAAAAAGTACACTTACACTTCCATTTTACAGCTTACAGATTGCAATTTATTGACACATGAGGAAAAATCTTAATCATTACATCTGTACATGGATATGTTCTTTCCCTTCTGTTTCTTGAGTGGATTCCTCCCCTCCACATGCCTTGTACGCAATTACCATTAGATGACTGATCGAAAGGGCCACATCATAAAATGCAAAACTTCTATATGCTTTAATGGCATGCAGCAAATTACCAGATTTATATGCGAAATACTAGCAAGCCCATAGATAAACAGATCTGAAGAAATGGACAGGTAGAACAACAGCTCCAATTCCTGTAAACTTCAAGAAAAAGTAAGGGTTCTTCACTGTGTAACTTATTCTAATGGCTTCCTTCAAACAGACTTTTTTAATTTGTGTCACAACTATTGACAATCTTCATAAATTATATATGTGGAGATATTCAAACTTCTGTTGGAAGAAATCACCAGAGCCAGCACATGGGCGGTTGCACAAAACCTGAGCATTAAGGAGGCTGTTGAAAGAGAAGTTCTGGCAGGTCTTCCCGTGATAATCTAAGGAGTTACCAGCTGCTCCTGCAATGCTTCTCCTGGAAGTTATCACACACAAAGGAGTCGGCGGAAGAACGGTGAGAACAGCTGGTGGCTCCACAGATTCTCACACCCACAGCAGTCGACAAAAGGAAATGTCTGCATGCATCTTCAGTACTTCAGTACAAAGTCTGAAAACTGAACTTAAATCAACATAGCAGTGAGATTCATCAGAGCTTACTTATTAATACCCCCATCAACTGCCGGTATTTTTGTAATGTGAGATCACCTTTCTTACCAAGCTGCTATGAAGAATGCAACAGTTTGTTTGAGAAACAGGGCTAAAATCAGCTCTCTCAAACACGTTTTGTTGCACAGTGTGCACAAACATATGTCTTTATTTTGATGGAGCTTATCGGTTGTTAGGCCACTTCTCATTTGTCTCAAATGTGAAGCTGTGAAATCTTGAAAAATTCACATCAAACTCAGGTTTCAGATCTTAATCACATATGTTGCTGGATGCAGGGGGCTGAGTCCATTTTTGTCAGTTTTTATAGCAGAAGTAGAGATGTATGAAACCAAAGTAATGAGAAATATATAGTTAGGCAACCATGAATATGCCCTAAAACATTTGTTTATTACTGTAGTCCTTATTTCATTATACACTAGGTCTTGACAGGATGAATGGTGCTGCCAACAGCACTGCAATAACTTTCATCATACCTTCCTAAATCTGCAACAATAAACAAGGTGAAAGTGTCATTGAATTTTATCACACACAAACATCAGAGGATATAACACAATGACTAACCTGAACACTCCCTTATTTAGATCAGATGCTCATTAATGAGTGATTCAGACACTGCATGTCAGATTTGAACTCTTGGGAAATAACCCTTTACTCTGCAAAAAGTTCTAGTATTTGACACAAAGTCAACCATTTTGTACCTTATTGATTTGCCCCCCCCTGCACAGAGCTAAGCCACCTCCTTTCTGTCCTGAGAATTTTTCTCCCTTGAGAGAAAATTACTGCTATATTGAATGCGGTCATTTCTATTTCCTGATGGTAGCTGTGAATCAAACGTAAGTTAGCTTTGATCCAGTCTGGCCCTTTTTTCCATAGAGCAGGAAAACGTTCTTACAAATATACTTTGTGAACTAGATTTTTGGTAATTCAGTTAATTCCTTGGAAAAAAAAGGAAGAAAATATGGCTGACCTGATTTTGAAAAAGAAATAGCAAAAAACGTAAGGGTATGCAATTTCACTGAAACTTTTAGAAGAATGCGTATAGATGTTACAGTACAAAGGAGAACTTCATGTTTTTACTTTTGGTGACAATGTAGGAAAGAAAAGAAATTTGCTAATTAATTAGCAGGAAATATCCTGAGATAGCCATTAGGGAGTAATCTCTAAAGCACTAACATAATCAATTAGCAGGGATGCATTCTTAATTAAGTTCAAGCAATGGGAACGGTATATGCTGCAATGCTAGTATTGAATTAATAATTTGTAAATAAGAATGAGGGTAGAAACTGCAATGTACAATTCTTTTGAAGAGTCCACTCTAAAAGCAATTATGCATTCTATTTACTTTAAATTTGGCATTTTATGACCTTTAACATAAACTAATTAAATTCAGTAATAAGATTAGAAAACACAGTGTCTGCCCAGTACAGAATCACTTAAAAAATTACCTTTGCTTTAGAAGTGACTACCCAAAATCATTACTATGAAGAATATGACTAATCACTAAAAAGAAATATTTATTCAATTTCTGCTGCAGAAATAAAAGTGTTTTTTAAATGATTTTGACCACATACAGGGAAGTAGTAGAAATATAAACATATTTATCATGGTTCTTCTTGAAACATGCAATTCCGGCATTCATTGGCATCTGTATGACAGGTCTCTGTTCACTAGGAGCACCCTTTCGTAAGTAACATTACTGTATATGGTATTTTATTAAAGTTTCACTGCTCTCAAAGTCTTTCTCCAGGAAAATATAATTTCTAATCTAAGAATTAGATTTTTTCCAAGATTCTTTCTTACAGGTACAATAGAGTAGCTAAGAACAAGGAGTGACCTGTGTCACTCCTATAGACTTTGGCTTCAATAGTGATATTGCTGGACATCCACTACTTTAGCTTCTACACAAAGCACTTCACATAGCTTGCCCTTTCCAGGTTGTAGTTAAGACAGCCTTTCCTGTGGCATACAAAAGTACTTATTACTTTTCTCATTCTGCTGGGAAGAAGAACAAGATTTGTCTTTGGATTTCCTATATAAATAAAGATCAAGAATAAAAGTCTTTACTTATGAACAGTGTTGTGCTGCTTTTCCAGTGGCATTTCAATTTTCACTCTAGATGACCTCCAGAGGTTCTTTCCAACCTACATGTGTCTGTGGTTCTAGTATTATATTTGCAGTATTTCCTCCAGTATTGGAGAAATTTAACATGCTGGTCATAAACTATACTAAAATTATGTGAAAGTAGAGCTATTGAAAGTGGTGCTAGCTTGTTAGTGCATAAGCAGAAATGAAATAATAAAAAGAATTTTCTACAATTCTGACTAGTTTTTATCTGGGGCCATGTCATCTTGGAGAAGAGAGAGAATGAAATTTTAATGTTAGATTTGTAGCTATTATCACATATCTAATGACAGATATGTAGATGAGTTTTCACGTACTGGGTGAGTGGCGTGCAAAGAAGCCATTAGCGCATACTGCTTGCTTTTACTGGCACATCCTAAAATTGAAGGATGACTCCTGCCTCAGGGTTTATTTGTATTATGGTATAACCAAAATAACTAAATAATTACACATTACTGTCAAGAAAGTTATTATTTAGCTTAATCAAGCTATATAAAAATAGTATTTTCTTACTCTGCAATACCCATGCCTGTTAGGATCACAGAGTAATAATGTGATAAAGCACATCAGTAAGCCACTTCAAAGAGTAACTACACTTTGGGCCTATACCCAGTTAGTTACTTCTCGTTGGCTCATCCTTGAGACTTCATGTTTCCTGGGTGAGAACTTTTCAGCACTGTTTTCTCTGACTCTGTGAGAAAAAGCTCTTAAAATATGTATTGGTCTCTAGTTCTGTCAGCATGGCACAACTCTACAACACTTTCTGCATGCAAATTTGTGGCTGTCATCACAGTTTTGGCATAGCATTGTTTGGGTGTCTGTATGTCCCAGTTAGATTTGTGGTGTATGTGACATGCAAACATTCTGTGCAAACACAATAAATCTGGTATGTCCAACATCTGGTTTACTTTGCATGCACAACTTGTCTGCATCAAAAATGTGCACCTGCTCTGAAAATTTGATGTTGGGCTAGTGGGTCTTGGTGATTCCTTCACTCCAGGGGCTTCAGACCCTGAGCAGAGACCATATGAACCCAGAATATAAAGAGCTGCAGTTCTAATTTTCTCTGGGTTTTTATTATTAATCTTGGATTCCTTCATGTTAACCATGAATGAAGTGGGGGAAGAAAAATTGCCCTGAGGCACCTGTAACTTTGGGCTCACTATCATACTTTAGCTACCAATGTATGTAATAGTGTGCATTTACAGGAAGAGGAACATGAGTATCAATTCATTTCTTTTTGGAAGCAGAAGAGCTTTCAGCAGTAAATACTAGCCAGTAGGCTACAACTCCACTCATTGCTGAGTGCCTTATAGGGCACATCAGAAAAGGTGGATCCCAGGATGGATGCTTTTGGCAAGATACGGCTTCCTTCTTCACTTAGTTCATGAGGAGGCAGACTGGCAATTTGACAGGATTAGAATCTAATTTCGTTTTAGCTTTTAGTCATCCATTCACTCATTAGTATCTATTTGTCTTATATGTGATCAGATGAAAAACATGACAAGTTACCAAAAATAACAAAAGTACGTAGGACAGTTTTTACTAAATTCAGCTTTAGATCCATTCTCTCTCACATTGCTTTTCAGTATATTCTATATTAAGAAACATATTTAATAGTGGCCCTCAATAGTGAAGAAATGCATACTTACATGTTAATTCAAGTGACTTACTCATTTTCATGAAAAATTGTATATACAATATTGGATATACCTTAGCCAAAGGCATCTATTCTTAGAATATGCCTTGTTAACTTTCCAAGGAAATGGGATCTGAAGATATTACCATAGATGAAGCATCTAGTGACGGAGTCATTTTTTGAAATGCCTTTGATTGAACTGCATTGCTACAGCAGGTATGCAAGAGTGCACGCTGAATGCATTTTCAAAGTGACCCTGTCAAACTCATAGTGACTGTATCTTCTCTCTCTGAACTTTTGATAAAATGCTCATGATTACATGCTGATTTTGTCAGAAACTCCATCCAGGCATGGACAGTGTATCTACTGGCAGCAAGGTCACGATATAGCAAGTTTCCATCCCACAAAATAACCTACCATTAAGAACTCATTTTTACCAATTTATTGCCAAAGGTCCTGTGGAATGTATTTATACGTGTTTTCCTTTTATACACAGCTTAGTAGATGATCTGGTATCCAGTGAATTCTAACGACTCAGAGAAGTGCAAAGAAATGCTACGTGTATACAGCCTGTGTTAAAAAAAAGTGTCTGGATAGCACATACTGCACTGAAACAGAAAGCATTTTTCATGCATTGTTGCTAGTTCAGTTTCTCATGCTGCTAGCATTTTAACTATCCATATTATGACTGAGTGCATTTATCTTATAAAAATCAAAATGGTGACAAAACAACTTCCATGTGTTTTTACCAATTCTGCACATGGATTTGTTGGATTCAAAATACAGGTATGCTGGTTTTGGCTGGGCCAGAGTTAATTTTCTCCACAGCAGCTAGTGTGGGGCTGTGTTCTGTTTTTGTGCTGGAAACAGTGTGGATAACCCAGGGATGTTTTCATTCCTGCTGAGCAGGGCTTGCACAGAGCCAAGGGGTTTTCTGCTCCTCATGCTGCCCTGCCAGTGAGAAGCCTTGGGGGGACACAAGCAGTTGGGAGGGGACACAGCCAGGACAGCTGACGCCCACTGACCAAAGCGGTATTCCAGGCCATACAATCTCATGTTGACCATATAAAGCTGGGGGAAGAAGGAGGTGGGGGGAACATTTGGAGTTACGGTGTTTGTCTTCCCAAGTAACCCTTACGTGTGATGCAGCCCTGCTTTCCTGGGGATGGCTGAACACCTGCCTGCCCATGGGACATGGGGAATGAATTCCTTGTTCTGCTCTGCTTGTGTGCACGGCTTTTGCTTTACCTATTAAACTGTCCTTATCTCTGTGAGTTTTCTCACTTTTACCCTTCCCATTCTCTCCCCCATCCCACCAGGGGGGAGTGAGCGAGTGGCTGTGTGGGGCTTAGTTGCTAGATGGGATTAAACCACGACAACAGGTCATTATCTTGTATTCAAATTTGATACTCCCTGTTAAGCCTAGCTGTTCTTGTTTGTTTGTTTTTCTACCTCTTCTGCTTTGTTTTTATTCTAGTTTAAATAGAATAGGAGGAATGAGATAATTTCATTGTATTAAATAGACTTATGACAGTGAGAGAGATATTTTTGAGACATACTATCTTTTGCTTTGCTTTTGTTCTTTCTTAGAATCTAAATGCTTATTCCTTCTCTACTTGAATACTTTAACTTCTGTTCCCTCTCTCTTTGGAAAAAAATAAAAGAAGTAAAACCAGACTTCTGTTTCATTCTGGTAGTGCTTCAAATTCATCAACAGAAACCACAAGAATAACTGATCACTGCTTGTGAAAGTTACAACAATTTCTAAATCACAATACGTTCTCTCTGACCAGATTTTAAGATGTGTCATCACCCCCCCCCCCCAAATTCCAATAAATTT
>JANZLQ010000040.1:18987739-19037455 GCA_026212715.1 Elanus axillaris
GTCTAGCGAAGAGGGGGGGGGAGTGATAGAACGACTTGGTGGGCACCTGGCATCCAGCCATGGTCAACCCATCACACCTGCATAAAAAAAAGAAAATGGAAAGAACAGAAGCAGCGTTTCAGTTTCAGGTGTTTGTTTTTTTCTAAAGGTTGAGAGGCTTAAGGCTTAATCATGTTTTTATCGTCAAGGGAAATAAAAGGAAAGATAAAAACAGTGCAAGAAATATAAGGAAATGTGATGGGACAAGCAGAACAGTTAGAACAGGAAGCACATTACAAACTTGTGCTTCTTTCGAATGAAGGATGTTTGTTATGGGGAAAAGAATGTCATACCAATGGGAAGACACAGATAAACACCTCATTTTGACCATTTTTTTTTCCCAGAAAAAAGCAACAAGATATTATGCAGTGATATAAAAATAAATGGAAGCAAGGGAAGAATAAAAAGGGAGCACAGATTTGAAAGAATTTTAGAACAAGTCCAAAAAATGTAGGGTGCTACATGCCGGAAAAAGCTGATGGCAGTATTGAATAAGACATCTGCAGAAAAGCAGAAACAACAACATGCCTCAAAGAAAGAAGAGCGTTCAATAAAATAGTAAAGAAAAGCTATTTTTGTGCAGGGAAGTGTTGTAAGGCTGTAGATTAAATGAAAACGTGAACAAGGAAATACACAGCTCAAAAGAAATTGGTCATTAGCTTGTAAGCTGAAGCATCCAGAATGAGCGTAGGATATCGCAAGGAGGAAAACAGAGAACCAGGTGGAAATCTGCTGCTGCTAATGGCAAGAACTGATTGAACAGTAAATGTCAGTAAATTAGAGCAAGAAGGGGACAGAGAAGCTGTTTTCAGTATCTCTCTGGGGAAGAGAAACCATGTGAAGAGAGCAAACTTGTTGGAAAATAAAGTAAAATTTATTTCAGGTGAGGTATGTGAACCTAACCTGTCCAATATCATGTGATTACATTTAAACTTTAAAAAAATCACCAATGGTTGTTTTCATTTTAGAGACTATTCTCACATTTAATGTCTGAGCAGATGATATTACAGAAAAACACTCTGGAGCCTTGAAGTTAAAGGTCTTGAAGAAAGGTCCTTATAAACTTGAAATATATTGCTTTTTGATAAAGTGATCTTTAAAAGTTTTTAGAGAAAAGAAGCTGAAGATTAACTCCACTTTTTGCCTGTACTTCTGCCCTACCTATCAGAGTTGATACAGTACTAAGCAATTAAATATTAGGTGCAGTGTAATGAAAATACTGTGCAATTAAACGCTGATTCAGTTTAAAAGAAATGTATGATAAAATGACTTTCTATTTAATTCAAATGTATTTTCTCATTAGACAATGACTATGTGATCTCCATAATCTATTCCCTGTGCATGAACACACAGGTGTACAGACTGTAAGTGATAGGGAATAGGTAACTTGCAATCTGTACATGGCATAAAGGATAAAAGACATGGATAAAATTCTGCATCTGACAAGATCAGATAATGTAAACAGTAAGTAGGGCTGAGTGGGACTAAATGAATGCAATTCTGATCCAAAATCTGAGCATGAAACCAGAAATCTGAAAGGGTTTCCTTAGGTGTTTTGCATAACATTTAACCATTTAGATTATGTCAGCACTGCAGATTTACCTGGGTTTTACATCACAACTTACCTATCTCAAAACGTCTTACCTGCACTGGAAGTGATTTAAATCCTGACAGACTCCAACAGCAGATATACAGCTTAAAACACAGGACCTGCTTTCATTTAAATTAGAACTCAATCTACTTGCAATGAGGATTCAGGGTGAGTCACAAGGGCTAACATGGCTTCCAAAGGTAATGGTCTCTATTGACATAGTTGACTAGAAAAAAGATGAGACAGCATCTCGCTATTAAAAAAATCTCACACACACACATACACAAACCAAACCCCCCAACTTCCTAAACCCCCAAGTGGGATATATCTGTACACGATAAAGCAGTGTGACTCCAGTGATGATGCTGTGAAGTGATGAGAGAAGTATCCATATGTATGAATACAAATGCCTAGAAGTCTAGAAAAGTGAGATTCCTGATATTTGGGATAATGCTGAAGTTACAGTCTTTCTTACTGCGCATACAGTTATGTAAACATAGCAGCGTTTGGGCCATTTTCTTCTTAGAAAATAAACCTAAAAAAATCCTGTAATATTCCTCAGAAAGTGAGCTTAGACAAACCAGAGTAACGTATCTCAGAAGAAAGAACCATCTTCAAGAAAGTTGTTCTCTGCTCTCATTCTGGAGAGAGATGCCAGAAGCACTCCTGCTCATCTATCTACTTTACTACATTAGAGATATGCTGTTCGTAGGAATTTACCAACATGACAATACTCAAGAAGGTTAATTGGAATTAACTAAAATGTATGAACTTTGAAGTGGATTAATTACATTATCCTAAGTCCTTGTGTAGATATTCTTATTTAAAATTAAAATGATCTTAATTTAGTTTATCTTATTTCACTCCTAAACTAAAGATAAAATGAATTAAGATAATTTCAGAATTCATTTGCATTAATTTTCCTGTGTACACATCTGTAAACAAGCACTGAGATCCTGAAACTTAAAACCTCATTCCGTTTCATTAAGCATATCAATAATGCATCAGAACTGTAAGACTGGTTTTCAGACACAAGCCCTTCATGATGACATCATTTAGGATGATCACAATATCCAGAATAATGGAGACCACAAACCTACTAGCTTTGTAAAGTTTTAAAATGCTTTGGAAACAGAATTTCCTTTAACAGAAAATCCTTTTTATGCAATTGTACTAAAAAAGTAGGTCAGAGCAAATGGAAAATTTTATAAACATCCTGATTTATACATATTTCATCTTTGAAATAATAGCATCCTAAAGACAGAAGAAGTTTGCAAAGTATGTTACAAAAACCAATATATGCTGTGATTGCCATGCTTCTTTAAAGGCCAATGAGCATAAAACACATGAGAAAATGCGGAATTCTGTAACATACAATTAAGATCAAATAAATATTTCAGCAGTCCTGCTGAATGAAGGCACACTGTTTATTGAGGTTATTCAGCAAATGGATGATGAAAAAAAGGAGTTCTAATGAAATCTAAGGATATAACTTAGGTATTGAAATAAAATGCTAGAAACAAGTCTGAATCCAATGTCATACGCAGTTTATCTCACATTATTGGCAAAAAGCACAACTGTCTAACAATTGTAATAAAAAGAGCTCTAAAAAAATGCTTTTAAGGATATTGCTTCCAGTGAAAATCTATAAAAATTGAGTAATACGTAGATTGGCAAAAAATATATTCACGAGAGAACTGTTGGAATGTTTGTTGTGTGACAAAATGTTCCAGTGTAAACAACCAGAGGTCGTAATAATACAATAGGTAAATTAAATCTTACTTACTGAATAACACTACTAACGGAGCAGGGCACTGAATGCCCAGAGCTAAGATGCAGTAATTAGGAGGCTTTTCACCAATCAAATAATTACAAATTGCATTGTATCTGCCTAATGGCTGAATCTTACTAATCATGTATACATAAATTGAGAAAGATGGGCTATATATTTAGTACTGCTGTTGGACTGATAAAGAATAATATTTCTTAAATATAAAACCTTTGCTATATTAGTTTTTCCTAGAGGAAAGTTGTGACAAATGTGCTTTAAAGATGTTCTTTTTGAATGGTATTCTCGCTGTCTTCTACCCTGTGCGAGGACAAAACTTACAGAATACTATTATGAAGAAGGGGTATAAAATACTGTAACAATGTAAATAACAGGTAATGAACAGGACTCAGGAGAGGCATTTGGTATTTCTAAATCTACCACTGGTATCTTGTGTGACCACAGGTATCTAAACTCTATCACAGTTTCTCCATATTTCAGCTGAAAACAATATTTGTCTGTGTATCTTTCTGATATATAAAACTAAAAAGAGATATGAGAAAATATCATTCAGCGGAATAAGAATTTTATTATTGTTAGACTATTTAAAATAAATACTGTCAAGGCTGTTGTGCTTACCATAGCACTCAGCTGCTCTCTCCAGAAATGGGAGAACATCTGAAAAAATCTGTAGTCCTTACTGGAAAATGAACTTGTAAAAAACAGTGGAGGTAGATTACCCTGGATTAAAACAGTTTTGAAAAGAATGAGAATGTAATGCTTTCCTTCAGATCTCCATCAGACTAGATGTTCCTTCTGCTATGTTTTGCATCTTATAACCACACACAATTTGTACTGTAGTTTTGAACTACCGTTATTCTTCCTCAACTTAGGCACACTGCTTTGGCAGAGTATTTGCTGCTTTTTCACCACAATCAGAGCACTCAGAGAATAAAGAATAACATCAGTTCAGACTGCTGCTGGTCTGACTGCAATTATAAAACAGAACTATGGCTGGTTTGTGTTCATTAAATAGGAAGGTCACAGATATCTTTGAACTGACACTCATTCTTTGTGTGCAAACACATTCTCTTTCATGTACTTACCCCACCTCTTTCATACTATCCAATGTGAATTTTTTGACACTTCTTAAAATATTTTAAAGGGAACTTATTTAAAAATTGGAAAAGTCAACTCATTAAATAACGTATTTGTAGTAAGAACCTTTTATCTTCCACTGAAGGCAATAACAACAGTCTCTCTGAAAACTTTCAATAGACAATAAACAACCTCTTTGAGTTTAGCGTTTTCTGAAGTGACTGATCCTGACTTTCTCAGAAAGGTATTTTCCTTATGTAGGGGATCTATGGAAACATTGCAAAAAAGGAAAGCATTCTAAATTATGTTTACTATAAGTTATACCTTTTTACATCTTAAGATTTATTAGAAATGTAAAAAGTATTTTTTAAAGTCATATGACTTTCCTATTATTTCCTTTATTTATGATGGCTTAATTAAAAAACTAAATTAATTTCTGGACCAACTGTACACTAACTGATTGTGAACGAGCAGGACCTCTACTAAAGACAACGTGTAATCTGTATACTCAAGTGATACAGTTAACAGCCACCTCTGTTAACAGGTACATAATTAAATTCCAACTCAGATGATAATTCGGAGTGGACCCTACCTTTGACTTTTTTTTAAACATTATTCACAGTAAGATCTATCCAACATTAACTTGTAATTACATTACTCAGCAGTAAGTTCATGCTGTTGATTCTATCCTGCGTGTACACGGAACAATGCAGGAAACTGAGATTACACTATGTAAGCACCTAAAAATAATCACAAACCTGCAGGTCAAGAATTCAACAAGAAGTTGAGTTAGGAGCAATATGGCAAGTAAAATTCTTTCCTTTACAATCCAATCTAAGATGTAATTGTGGTATACATGCTGCACTCAAAGATGTGTCTAAGATGTTTGCACATTATCTGAAGTACCTCGTACGTCAGAAAGAATACAAGGTTAAACTGCTATTTAAAGCAGAGTATTTGAGTATTTCCAGATTGCCTGTAGGTCCTCCACATTCTAAGTTTACTTTTGGTTTATGTCTTCTTCATTTCCTATAACTAACGTTTACATTTTAGAGGATAACTAAATCTCAGTTCTTTCTTTCTTTCATTCCTTTCCATTTAGGTGGAGAATAGGCAGACGTGTTGAACTTGTTCTTACTTGAACTTCCTAGTTAGAACTGCTCAGCCAGGAATGCAAATGGCGATCCTGTAAATTATATCACTCTAATGCTCCTCACAGCTCAGCAGAGTCAAACTTTTTGATATCATGATATGCAGAACCAGAGAAGCACTTTAAATACACTCAGTTCTAATTCAGTGAAGAAAGAAATGGAAAAAACGTTTCTTGTAAGTCTGTCTTTTCTGTATCTCACATTGAAACTATTTCTAAAAAGAGCAGAGATTTTTTTTCTCATTTAAAAATGAGTTATGTGATGATTACCTCAAGGAATATTAAGAGAAACATGAGGATAATTCCATCAAGGCTTTTAAAAATCCTGTATGCAATTTGTCTTTCTTTTCTGAGGGTTAAGAATCTAAACTGCAATGGCAGAAACAACCATTTATCTGCCATTGTTCATTCCCAAGAGTTATTCATAAGCACTGCATTAGTTTTCAGAGGGAGCTAACTACCTCAACTTTTATTCAGAACATGTACTGTCTGCACTGTTCATTGGTTGGGTCATACACAATTTACTCTTTTATGCATTCTCATCTCATTTTTGCTGTCTTATTTAAATGCAGTATTATTTACTGCAGTGTAAAAAGAAAACAGCCTCAATCCAAGGTGATTGCTAAGACAAAATAAGTGATAAGTAGCTTTTGTCATTACTGCCCATATAGTGTCATTTCCTACATACTTGTGCCTAAAGTTAGGAGAGTGGGAGGTTGTTGGGGGTTTTCCCAGGCCTTTATTTCTAAGACAGTTCTCAAACTTTGTTTAATTATAGAGATACCAGTAGCCCAAAGAAATCTAGGAAATAAAGAACTAGAGTCATAAGCATACTACAACAGTATATGATGTTGGCAGACTGGATTTTAATTGCTATTGTCACTTCTTCCTCTCTTTATTTCTTGCAAGTTTAAAAAAAATACTTAAAAATTATTAATTATGCTATGTACAGTTTCCCACATGCTTTAGAAATATGTAAGCTTTGACCAGTCAGTAGGAATCATGTGTGCATACATCATATTCCCTCACACACTAATTTCAGACAGAACACCATTAAGACTGAAAAAGTCAAGAACTCAAAGAGACAATATGCCTGAATTAAGCTTGTGTTTGCAACCTCTGAGGCCTCTCCCTGTATGTGGTTTGATACATCTTTGGATTATATGGTCTTGGACGCATAGTTAATTTTGTTGGTGTGTCTTCATTAGTGTGTGACTTGTTTAATTTTTACTGCACGCTTCAAACTCAGCTCTCAGAACAGATCTGTTCACCTCTTGATGGGAGAATTATTCATCTCTTTACTACCGCTTTGTAACGTTCGTCACTGGGATATCTGACTCTTCACTGATAATAATGAATCTACTTGCACGGAGTCTTTGTGAGATGAAATATGTGATGGACAAGAACTAAAGGAATTAAGGTGGAAAAAAATTAAGATTAAAGGTACTCACAAATTTTTGATGAGCAGTCGGAGGCAGTTAGGACTCAGTAGTTCAGAGTACTTAGAGCACGTTACAACAAAGCTTGTCAGAAAAAAATCTACTGGAAAGTTTCAGTTTGGAATTTACTGATTTAACAAAACTGTAACATATACCAAGAAATATACTCTTTCACTGATGTAATTAGACCCGGTCTGGGCTTCATGTTTGATTAAAGAAATAATGGAAAATTAAATTGCAACCTGCTATCTATCCACCCTTACCAAAAGGTGCAACCTGTTCTCCATCCATCCTTATAAAAGATGATGTAAATCATCTTTATACCCAAATGCTATTAATCCTACCTGAGAAGTATTTCAGTCTGCACTTTTGTTCCACTGACGGACCATAGTGTGCTAACATAACATTGCACTCTAAGTCTCTGCATTAGAAGAATTCTGTAGCCCTAGTTTCCCTGTTGTTAAGAAACATATAAATACATCCAACAGTTTGCTAAACAGAAAGAAGTGTAAGTACAGTATTAGTAAGAAGAAAATATTGTCAGAATAAGGAAAAAAGATCATTGTGATAAATGTTTATTCATGTCATCTGCTTTGCACAATATATTTCCCACTTAAACTCTGAAAATACATAGGAGAATGTGGTTACACTCAGGCAGGCTTTAAGAAGTTTGCCAGAACAGATCCTACTCATTCTATCAACTTCTGCTTTCTCATCACATACTTCACTTTTGCATTTCTACATGCATGGCAGCCATTCTACTAATTTCTTGAAAGCCTTATTTCTATCTTACTTCCTTCAGGAAAGCATTGTATATTATCTGTTAAGGAGGATGATACATAACCTAAGTTACACTGTGTTCACATTGGACTACAAAGAGGCATTGCTATAGATACTCCATCCAGTTATGAGAAGGTATGGGGTCCTTTTCTGAATCTAGAATTATTTCCCATTAAGCTGCCTAATGACCCTAGGATATTGGTAAGTCCTAACCATTTCTTAATAATGGATATTATGACTCATCCATCCATCCTGCCTTACTTTTCAATGCACCATTGAAAAGATAGGAAGCCATTTTAGTAACATACTCTAATACATCACAGCAATTTAACTTCTAATAGATTTTATTATTGCTTTTAATTCTTTTTTCTTTCAAGGATATTGATTTTGAGAGTACACTATTCTTGTAATTAGATACAACTGGTTTTTCAGTATGTAATCACTTTTGCTTTGTAAGTTTTGCAGGAGACAAACTGCCTTAATATAACCTCTGATCTCTCCGAGTCATGTACAGATGTTAAAATAACAAGGACATAAATATGATGCACAAGTTAATGAATACGAAACAAGATCGCACCCCTAATATGTTAAAGCAATGGCCCTATTGTCTGACTTGTCAACATGCTAAAACCTAAACCTGCTACATACTTGCACACACACAGCACTTATAAAGCAGTTAGGTAAAGCTGCCCAAGGTAACAGCTGGGTAACACAAAATGCTCACTTTTTTTTTTTTTTAAAAGTTCTCACAAATAGTCTCCCAAGAAATGCAGCAGGCATCTCCACTGCAGTCTCAGACATCCATTTCTCAGCAAGCACATACTCCATCCTCTGCAAAAGTATTCTATAGAGAACATATTTCATGGTCTGCTTCTCTGTGAAAATTTACATAAAACCAGCAAGCTTCTTCAGTTAGAAGGTGGTGCTTTACAAGGGTAGATCACTGTTTGTTCTATCAATAGTACTTGTTTAAGCATTACACTGCGAGCTGCTTCTATTAACAATTTTGCTGCTGTTCTGCACATATTAAGCAGCTTCCCTAGTGATGCAGAAACGAGGCATTAAACCATGACAAGAAACGTTATTCTAATATTACCACAAAAAATGTATTATATTTACTATTCACCGGAGGAGACTGAGTGTTGATGTTTAGTTCTTTTGGAGAAATAAAGTGTTAAAAAGCACATGGGATTTTGTCAGTATCTTTTTCCACAACTAATGCTGATTGCTATATGTATAACCTAGTTTAAATTTCTGCTTTATTGTCATAATCTATGTCACTCAATCATAGCTCTTATTCGAAATTATCTTTTTTTTTTTTTTGGGTGTACTTAGAGCAAGAAATTGACATTTCCTTTACATAGCAGCAGGGTGGTACCAGACCTTTTTTTCATGATCTACATGAAAACATGGTCATTATTGCAATATGGAGTTTGGTTTTAGTACACACAGAATTCCTCCCACAGTGTCCTTCAAACTGTAACTTGTAATTATCAATGCCAGAGTAAATAGCAACTTCCTGCCACAGAATATAAGAAACTAAGCACAGCTCCTGCTTAGTGCTCCATAAAAAAATAGTAGTTTCTCATTATTCCATGAAAATTAAGTAGGATTTAAATGACACAAAGGTGTCAGGCATAATTCAGGGGCAAGCGGTCTTGTTTTAGACACCTTCAATGTGCACACCAACTCTGTAGCCAACACTACCTCAAAACCTGTTTTAAGCAATAGTAGAAATTACCATAAAAACTTTCATATTTTGAAGTGATCATGGTCTTTTCCTGTCTGTGATTTAGATTAGCACCTTTTTTTGAGAAAGCACCAGAAAAGCTGAGTCACAAAGAGCTATTCAAACCAAACCCAAACACCTTTGGAACAACACTGAAATCACTGTGCTCCTAGTCACGAAGAGCTGTCATGAAACAAAGCACCTATTCCTATGAGTGACCTAAAAACCAGTAAGAACAAATTCAGGAATTAACCATTTTGTTTCTCTTTTTAGTCACAGGAACATAGTGACTACATGTCTATCTTTTTGTGCTTCTAAGAGAAGTAATAGCTTGTAGTGTATATAGCATTCAAGACATCAAATGCATACCTTCTTTCCTCAGAAACAACAAGCTTCTGCACAAGCACGGGTATCTGAAATATTTAAAACTATAAAACTGTCTAAGACCATTATTGATTTTACCATGTATAAAGCAGCTGAAGCATTAGACAGCAGACATTCCTAGTCATAAACATTACAAGGTATCTCTGTATCTTCAGCAAATACATAATGCTGTTGTTAATGTAGCGGATTATTCACTTTGGAATCGGAGGCCTGGAAGTGTCCTTGGTGTCTGCTTCTACATACTTCAGCTGCAATGACAGCCAGAAGGGCAAGGCTACTACTACTTATTACGATGTAATGCCATGTTAAGCACATTCCTGAATAGTCATCTTGCTGGGGACTTATCCCTGTAATTGCAGTTGCAAATCTGTCGTATACAGAAGCCTCTCAAACTTTTTTGTAGCCTTATTAGATGTGAGAGAGCCAAGCAAACTCAGTGGTACTGTGCTCATGAAAAGCAGCCCAAAACAACTTAACTGACCACATCACCTGTTTTACACTTACGGCTTTCCTAATTTTAATTAAAAAAAAAAACAAAACAAAAACCCAACACCCAAACCACAAAAAACCCTACTAAGAGTGTAATGGCCTTGTTTTCAATCACACACTGTACTGGGATTAGAAAATAATTATTATTCCTCTTTTAGGTAAGCAGATTATCATACCACTAATTATTCTCAACAGAATTGGAGAGATGAGAAAATAATCTAAAACTTTTCCTGATGGAACTAAACTCATGACTAGGCTTAATAGGCTCATTATAATTATCAACAACTTTTGCTTCGCTAGTTCCAGAAAGAATTGTTACTAGGATAACATTTGAAGCTGACTTTCCGTATACAAAACTTCTGTTGGCTGCTTACACTATTGCACAAATAAAGATGGAATAATCTCTCTGTAGTACTTTGGAAAGTAAATTCGTTTAAAAAAAATCTTATTATTTTATGGTAGCATATACAGAATTTGGGGCAGTTTAGAAATGTCTGACCTGGGCAGAGAGATATCTGGGCAAATTTGGGTTACGGAGCAGGCTGCCCATATAAGCAGGGAAGGGTAACAACGTTCTCAATGCCCCAGCTAGCACGGTAGCTCCATACATCTCAAAGCTATTCCACTGAAGGCATCCTTTGCAGCTGGTCCTTCAGCAGCACAAAGCTTTGCATCTGCTATGCTGCCATCTAAAGGATTAGAAAAAAAGGAAGGAAGATTAGATTTTCTTTGTGCTCCGTGGGAATTATGAACTAATTGGCACTTGACTATCCAAATTCTAGGTTTTAATTAGAACTGCACTTGAAACCTGAGGGATATTTATAAGTGTTGACTCAATGTAGTGGACTGGATCACTACCAGCAGTAATGTAATACTTGTACTTTTAGAGATTTCATTACATGGGAATGTCAGGAGTCAGAAATTATTTATGGACTGCATGACAATTTATAGCTCAGAAAAATTAACACAGACAGCAGATAGCTGTGTAAACAAGAGCCTCAATATATCCTTCTCCCATTCTATGACTGAATAAGCAGCCATATCAAAGTCCTCTTCAGTCTACCTCTGCAATGACTTGAAAAGAAATTGGAACTTGGTAATATAAATTAATGAAGTACAAGATCTTACTCACCAGGTGGGTTTTCCCAAGAAACCTACAATGCTAATTATAAAATTTAATTAATAACATTGTAGTGTTTTGTAGTTTATCATAGTTTCACGTTCATACTTTGCTATCAGTTTGTTTTTTGTCAAATTATTTGTATTTTTTGCAACTACATTTTAAAGTACATTTAACAAACAAACAAAAAAAGATAAGAAAACAATAGTTTAGGTCCCATTAAGGTTTTAATCCCACAAATAGAATATTGAAATGTGTGTAATTTGTTTGTAAAAACTATTATTCAGTTATGGATCACAAAACAAAAAGTATAAACTATTAAAGAAATGCTTTTTCAGTTTTTGTCCACGCACTTTTAGAATTTATTCTACGTACTGTAAAGTGCTCCTCGAACATGATCACTCTGATGTTCACCTCTTGCCTACAAAGAAGGAAAAGTTATTTCCCAAAACCCTTGGTTTGCTTAAATTGTCCAGTCTACCTTCAAATAAGCGAAGGAAAATGTACTCAATCCTAAAGCCAGATAAGTGAGTCATATGAAAACAAGACAGTTAAATCAGAGCCTGGAACTAGACGATAATATTTGCAATTCATCCCAATATCATATTGAAAGTCATCATTTTTGGTAGCATTGACTGCAAAGCTCATACTTAGGTTTATGGCTAGAACACTAGTAATAAACATGAGCTGTTAAAAGAAAAAGATAGAAAGAAGTAAACATAAGTAATTAAAAGAGCTTTTGTTGAAAGAAGAAATATGAATCAAGCAAAAAAAAGGAATGTTAAATGAAGTGAAACTGCCTATTAACAGATTATTTAAATTGTTTGTTTAACTATGGAGTTACCATAGTCATTACACGCTGTTTCAGTTGAAACCAGTCAGAAGAGTATGAACAGCCTGGTGATTAGAGAACCGGACTACAGAGAGGACAATTTCCTGTCCATCACAGAGTTTCTAGATGATAAAAGTTTTTTATTAAGTCATCTTCTGCCTGCGTTTCCAGCTTTAAAATGGAATCAGATCACAACCCACACAAGAAGCTTTATGGAGATAAACTGAATAGTGCTGATGAAGTACTTGGATTATGTAGGGAAAAAGGTCAAGAAGAAAATTGATCAAGCCTTTTTGTGAATAAGTATTTCTTTGAACAAGCTAATTCAAGGCACTATGATTACAATAAGAAAAAACACCAATATGACATTACAAAGATTTCTGCTGCCTTAAAATTCACTAGCTCAGTGGCTCTGAAATCTGCACATTCGTCTTCCTAAAGCTAGAAATTAAACATAGCCATCTAGAAACTGTAGAAAAGTATATTTAAAATTGAAAGCATATAAGCAAAAAATCAGAGAAAATTTCCCAGTCACTGTTACCCGTGGTGTGACATAGAGCAGCAAATTCAGGAAATGATGATGATGTTTTACTATTTGATGTTACTTGACCTACAACAGTAATCGTGCAAACTCCTTACAGAATTTTAGTGGTTTTCCACACACATTCCAGAGCAAACAGTAGCAGCTGAACCATAACTACTTGAAGTCAGATATCCAAATCTCATTAGCTAGTATCAGGCTGTCAATTCTGCTCAGCCAGATCCCTGCAAATGAGAAGGTTTTATAAGGTACATTGTATGTAGTCAAGTGCTGAAAACAGTATGTATTTTCAGCAAAATACACCAAAATTCACAGTGATTATTTCATTCATTCTGTGGCTTATATTCTGCGGCAGAAATGAACTTTAAAGTACATAACACAAAAGCATTGATTTCCCTAGCTTATTAATAGAAAAAGTACTCATAGAGAGGTTTGTACATGGAGGACAATGAAATGTGAAATATTCAATTCAGTTTTGTTCTTTAAGAGTAACCAAAGGTGACTTTAATCCACATTTATATATGCCACAGCATGAATTAACCAGCTGCCTTCCTCACAAGTGGGCAGAACAAGTTAAAGCAACCGGAAACATGGTTTGATTTATACTTTCTCCTGTAGTCACACTGAATAATATCTATAGTGCCATGCATTTTGCTAGGATCCCTGCCATGTGTCCTGTCTAAGAATAGACTATTTGATCTAAAGAAAAATCATGCTTCTTCTTTTCCACTGATTTTAGAAGAGCTTTGATATTTTTTAGCTGGAACTCTGTTTACTCAAATTATAAAAAAAAACCCAGCCATTTCATTGATTATATGCAGTTGTTTTTGAAAACCAAACACCCTGGAAACACTGAAGACTGACATTTAAACAACAAAACATTTACTTAAAATAATATCAAGATGTATCTTCATTATGGTTTTTAGATTAAAAAAATTAATTTGAAAGGTCAACAGTAAAATGTTATTTCATCCAAATCTAGTATTAAAATTTAATTTTACAGAGTCAAATCTCCAGTGTTTTTTTTTAAATCATTTTTTAGAATTTTTGTTTAACTAAATATAAGCTATTTGAACACCTCAAGTTATTTTCTGGCAGGTCTTAACTGGATTAGAAAAATATGAGTTACTGTGACAAATGAACAGCTCATCAGAGTAGTTGACAGCACATGAATAAGAACTGATGCATGTTTCCGTTTGTATTATTAAATGAAAAATAGGACTTCCAGGAGTTTTCAATACTGGATTTGGTGAGGATATTTTTAAAGGAATGTTTCATACATTGAAAAGTATCAAACATTTTAAACATATAAATACATATCATTACTTGTTGGTTACCAGTTAAAAGTAATAAAAAGTAATAAAAAACTTTAGAATAAAAGCCTAAATGAAAATTAGACCTCCTTAAACAGAGCTAAGTTGCAAAGAATCACCTTCCCTATCTTCTGCAAAATCCAAGTAAAACTTTTGTGATTGGAAGCTGTAATTAAAAAGGCCAAATTTATCTTTCCAGACAACCATGGGCATCCACGTCTTGCATGCACATATTTTATTCATTGAATACATGTTTAGAGCCACTTCCACAGTAAGACTGTTGCTTATTTCACTGCCTAAGAAGCAAACCAACGCTGCAGATGGCAGGAAAGCTGCAATGAATCCTAAGTCAACATGGCTCATTTGCTGAGGTCTTAAGAATAGCCTAGTTTGTGGCCAGCTACTTTGTTCCTGTACTATTTTGTTTTGGAGGAATTATCTCCTGGCTTGTTGCAGGCTTTTACAATAAATAAGATATGCAAGGCAGGAGTTGGATACATTTACCCTAAAAACTGGGTCAAAAGAAAACTCTTAAGAAATTTTTAAAAAACCCCACCCTACACAAATGCACAATGCATTATCCGAGGCAGGGACAAATATGGAGTGCCTTGTCTTGTGTTAAATAAACTAAGCTGGTTAGAGCAGCAACACTCTGGAATTATTTATTAGGTGGAAATTATTGCCTGGTTGCAAAAAAGAATGTACTTTAAATGTTTTGGAGTTTCTCAGAGAGAAGAAAACAGTTAAACTCAGGAGATACGAAGTTTCTGTTTATGTGAGTCTGATCACACTGCTCTTAAAAATATATTTCAAGTGCAGGATGGACCACATATGGAGTAGAAGTTTGTACCTTCCTATTAAATAGTATAAAAAGGTCAGGTTGCATTCCCCTAAAAACAAACTAAAAATGCAACAGGGAATGTGACTTGGACATGCTGGCCAGAAACTGAAAAAGGCTCATTTCAAAATTATTGGGAGATTCACAGCTATTTATATTAAAAGATGACTCCAAGGCATGAGCAAATAAGGAAATGCAAGCACATTTCTACCCTACCAGCAGTAAGCAGATGGGAGAGAATTAATTATCAGAAAGAGTTAAGTGTAAGATAGACTTTTGTTCCTGCAAAGGAACATCACATAAATTACCAGGGCAACACATGAAGATTTCTGGGGTAACATGAAGTTTAATCAGTGCACTGTTTCGATAAAATTAGGCTGTCTCAGAGTTTAAAATGGTATTTTCCCAAGGTTTATGAGTAATCAGTTGAAGAATGTTGGTGAGTCCGCTCGCCTCCAATTTCTTCTTAGCCTCTATGTATCATTGCACCTGAGAGTTTCTCTCCCTTGGGAACTTATTATGCAGTAAATAAGGCTGTAAATTTATAAGGGACTCTGCACTTACTCCACTTGTAGACACTGTTAATGTGTCATAAGAACGCTCTGTAAGAGTTCACTCTCCCCTTTCGAACGAAACAACACTGAGCATAGAACATCTACATGGAGAATCAGTATGGATCACTGAATGAGATGCAATATCCTATCTACATTTACTGCCTTGCAAATACAAACTTGCCTATGCAGAAAGAACAGCAGACTTCCATGTGTACATGCCAGACGCTTGCTGCAGGCGCGCCTTACCTGTGCTGGGGTTTCCTAAACCCAGGAGCCTCCACTAACCGCTGCCACATGTAACGTGACCAGCTTTCACTCCATGGGAGATGTCAGAATGGTCCCTCCTTATTAAAGATCCAAACCAAACATAAATCAACATAGAAGTAAACGCAGGTGGAAATAATAGGAACAATTGCAGAATAGAAAATACTGCCCTCAGAGCTATATTAAGTTGTGCTTCAACGTTTCGGAAAACGCTGCGTACGAACTGCAGTGCCACTCCCAGTAACCTTATATACGATTTGTACGGAATATTAATAGTAATAAGGATAAATGCACAGAAGTTTTAAGAGCTAAAGGATGTAATGGGAACTTAGTCGTGAGTACCGTCTTCGCTAAAGTTTCTAAGTTCCACTGGGGCTTGAAGCCTACAACTGAAGATTTTATTGCTTTTCAGTAGCAAGTTGAACATTTGCAAATGTTACAACTTAGAAGACTTTTGTGGTCTTAACCAAAAGCAAATGCTCACGCTAGAAACTGAAGACAGATACTTAATAAATAAAGTTAATTAAACTGATTGAAAAAATTAAGTTAATTAACAAAATCTAATAGCTGCTTTTCTTGTGTTGCACTGAACAGAAAAGAAAATTCTACTTAGTGTTCCTATCAGAACTTCAGCTGGTACGGTATTTTATAGACCATAAGTTAGCCTGAATAAGCCTTCGAATCTTGCATTCCTTGCTCTTGTACAATTCATTTCTTTTATTAAAGCATCAGCTTGCAAATGCATAACGGAATTCCAATTTCTGTGGTGAGAAAAACAAAAACAAAGCAGCAGTAGGAGTTCCAAACCCAACAGTGCTTCTATCATTTATGGCTGCAGAGAAAAAAGCCCAGAAAATATAACTAGATTCACAAGAAAAAGTGGAAATTCTTCCAAAGAAAGCTATCCTCAAAATTTAGTATTAATACAAAAAACGATCCTCATGATTCTTTCCGGAGCACCCTTCACTAAATTTGAATACATGGGAATGACAGTACTGGGAGCACATTCTTCTTTTGTATCCACTGCAAGTGACCAAGTCATGGAATCAGATTTTTTCTTCCCATTAATGTCTGGAAAAGTAGAATTTTCCATGCTGGTAATGCTAATGATTCAAGCTTACACAGAGAATCAAAAAGTCACAGAAACAGAAAAAAACAAAGCTCTACCATGTTAGCACTACTCAATCTGTACGACTTTATGACTTTAATAGTGATACTTGACCTTAAATTAAATTATTTTTTCCAATATTTCAATATGCTGTACCAGTCTGAAAACAGAAAATGTTAACGCTCTGCAGAGTGAAATAGGTACACACACATCTACATGAGCTGAATTATTTGAGGATAATTCAACTCATCACATTATTTGTAGTATTTCTTAAAGCAGGATGTGAATATATTCAGCTGAAGGCTTTCCAATGCAATTTGCAAGGAGTTATGAGAATTGGATGTATTTTTCCTTTTATAATATACATTCCATCACTTCTCCAAAGCTATTGCCATTCTGTAATGAATATTTCTGATTATTTATAACAGAGTAAGGGTCAGGGAGCATTAGAAATTGAACTCAGGCAGAACAGAGCTGTATCCCAAGATACAGTGCTAGCAGGCAAAGGCTGAGATTTCTTTCACTCTGTTGTTCATGACCTCAGTCCTGACCCGTCTGTAAATGTGAGAGGTAAATATGTCTGCTTCCAGCACAGTCCAAGGTCTTTGACAACCAAATATCAGGTAGCTGTATGTGACTGAATATGTCCATCTGCTGAGCCTGCTTTAAACTGCAATCCATAAACCTGTTGTCTTGAATTTGAAGAATATGATTTTTCTCCCCCAGCCCCAGAATTGATGGAATTTATTTCATCTTTGTTATTTTATGTTAATCATTGCTGCTACTCATCAAACAATTATCAACTGAATTTCAAAATTGGTTTAAAAAGGCATAGTAATAAATTAGGTGAATTGAGGAATCAATTCCAGCAGTAGCTAATAACATATACAACCTACAATAACATATACTATAATAAATGACCTTACTCCAAAGTAATGGGATAAGGGCATTAGTTATGTATTTCTCAATAGGATGTGGTATCTTTGAGTATCTGCAATAATTTTTTACCTCAGGACCACTCGCAAAAGAAAATTAAGTAGATATTGTTTTATTTAGGACTGGGAGAAGGACTAAGCCAAACACCAACAGAAAAACCCCAAGGAAAATGTGGTTTGTGCAAAGATGCGTTTCCTGTGACTTCTGCTTCGCAATGGATCATTCATAACCTCAGTAGGTACACACACAGTCTAAGACAATAAGATAGGAGACATTGATAAGAACAACATTTGGCATAAAATTATTAAAATTTGTAAAAGCAAAAGAGCCAATGGTTACGGATTATTTTATGAGAACTACTTTCCAGGGTATTTTGTACAATAGCACGGTGGTTTACAATTAGCAAATCCTGATTGTTTTCACTCTGTTGGTCCAAGATAAGCATCTGAACAACATATTTCTTTTCATCAGTACTATTGGGATTGAAATTTTTTAAAAAAATCTGCATTTGAGATTTTCAAATAGGTATATTTTAAATCGATATATTTTCATTCACTTCAGACGGCATTAAAATTTTCATTCTATGCTATTGGATTTGTGTTTAAAAATGTGGTAAATATACTGAAGGCATATTAAACATCAAAAGTAAACATTTTTTTTGAAAATGTCTTCCAAACTTTTGAGGAAGTTTTTTGATACAGTATGAATCATGGAAAATACCTGAGGGATCTCCAATGAGTGTAAGTGTCAACCTATATTTCTCATTCCCTATTTTAGCTAATATTTCCCCCTCCCTTTTCTAAAACGTATTTGACAAATTACAAACAGTGTAGTTAATAAAAGGAATTGATATCACAAAAGTTAAATGTATGTATTTTGATACACACATAGACATAATATTATATGAATTTAGTATACATACTGCCTATTCTAATAAGTTCCACCTGAAAGAAATTCCTACCCAGTCTGGAAACAAAGGCACTAAAATGATGTATTACTCCTTAAAAGTGTTTTTGTTGGGGGAGAGCCTAATAATTTTTTCAAATTCATATAGTCAGCGAAGTTTTATACTAGTATTGAATGAATTAATGCAAAGCTACTACTACAATCAAAACTGTAAAACAAACAGGCTGTTTTGCTCTATAGTCCTGTTCCTTTCTATTCTTGACCACCTCTCTAAGTCCCAATGTACTAATTCCCCACCTGCAATTGTTTGCTACAGTAACAATATTCAGAATATCACCTGTGGAGTTAGATAAAGGGTACCTAGGGTGCCCCACTCAACTGAGATACAAAAAGCCCCAACCAAACAACTACAGACTTAAATAAATCATTTTTGCAGATTATGTCTTCTGCTATTCAGAGAAAAAGAAAAGCTACTTCCTCTCATTCTCAAACTTTTTTAAGATGAGCAAAATCTCTATTGGCAAAAAGGTTAAGTCACACGAACATAGTTTTATTTAAATCATTATAAAAACCACTTTTCTTTGTAGAGATATGCAACTGTCAGATATCATACTGAGCCTTCCATATTCCAGACAATATAATTTTAAAATTACAAGCTCTGAAATCAGTCAGAATGTATTCCAAAACCACCGAGTAGTCAAAACACAAGCCTGAAATTAGCTCTACAAAGAAAAGCCAAATAAAAATACTTTATAATGGCAGACTTGATAAATGCTTTATGAGGAACCTGTAAAATAACACACAGGACACTCCAGGTAGCTCCAAAAACATACAATGCTGCATTTGCCCTTTGAGTCGGCACTGTGACATAGATTCAAGTTTGGTATTTACCATTTAATTTTGTAATCCCTTATCATACATACTAATTTGAGAAACCTAAGATTTGCAGTGGTCCCAGCGTCTTCCTGCCAGTCTAGACATTGGCCGGAGAACTTGTAAATCTTTTGAGTAAAAGTCTCTTGGCAAAGGTTGGAACTGATGCAGACTGATACCTGTTCTATTCATTTTCATACCTCTATAGGCAGGAAGGTTTATCTGTGCTTGGATGTTTAGATGGTAAACAGCATTTCATGAGCATTTTGATTTTGATTTTAAATTATTTGGCTATTTCTAAATTAGTGAATGCATTCTCATATATATAAAAATTGTAATTAATGCTACAAGCATAGTACACAAGGAAAAGATGAGACTCAGATCATGGGAGTCTTTAGAGATTTATCATAGTTATCAGATCTTCTGAGTTACAAAGTATTAGGTACTAAATCCATAAAATACATGGGGTTTGCCCTGAGCATTTTTAATGGGTTAAAAGACATTTCACAGACAAAAGCAATTAGTGACTATGTTTAGAAATTGGTAATACCATCTTGATACGGAGCTGAAGATGCCAGAGGGTTCAATTTGAATCTTTTTGATGTTCTGAATTTTAGTTAATGATAAATCTCTTTCTGCGGGAGTTCTGCATCTATATTCAGACAGAAAAATTATGTCTGTGTCCTCTGCAAACACCCCCTCACCCCT
This sequence comes from Elanus axillaris, assembly GCA_026212715.1. Classification (NCBI taxonomy): domain Eukaryota; kingdom Metazoa; phylum Chordata; class Aves; order Accipitriformes; family Accipitridae; genus Elanus; species Elanus axillaris. The sequence goes on from JANZLQ010000040.1 coordinate 19,008,200, forward strand.
TCTTTCTAAGAATTATGGATAGTTACTAAGATAAGGAAATAAAATTTTTAAAATGTTAATTATAAATATGACAGAAAGTATATTAATTCTGTACTAAGGTCCAGAGAATGAACAGCCCATAGAGAAAGTGAAAAGTGTAAATATTTGTACATAGACATATATTTAAGCTGTTGAGGGGCAGTTCTGGAATGAAGCATGCAATTTTCTATTCAAACCCTGCCTTATCATATATTAAGCCTATCCAGGTAGCCCTTCTAGATTATAAAAAGCAGTCTACTGAATAGAAGATAAAGAGTGTAATATTTGTTCTTGTTCTTTCTTTTATTCCCTGAAAATTGACGACATTCTTAATGTTATTTTAAAACCAGAAATGTATATATGTATGCATATACTACATACATCTTTTTATATAGAAAATGTCTTAAAACCATTAAGCTATTAAGGAAAATAGTCCGCACACCTCTGCAGAACGTGCCTTCAACAAGTATAAAATTGAGCTCTTTGAAAACACTCTTGCCAGCATGAGGCAGCTGGGAGGAAGGAAGGATGCTTGCTGTGTTTGCAGGTATTTCCCACTTGGTCCCCAGCGCAGGCTGGCTGGTGCGCCAAGGCTCTCGGCCAACAGGCCTGGAGGGCCAGAGCTCCAGAACTTACCGAGCAGAAACCCTTGCAGGCAAAGGGGTTTACAGGCTTTTTTCTCATTTGGGCGCTGGCTACGGTGTTGTGCTCATTACAGCCAACCTGCTCGAATCAGTAGCTCCAGCAAGATGGCAATTCAATATTAAAATACGGAGATAATTTATTTGTTAAACTAAACCATGAGAGGAGTCAAATGAAATAAATACCAGTCACCAGAAAAAGCAGGAACTCCGTCCACGTGTCCTTGAGGTATGAAGTGCAAGTGTGTGTCTGTCTGTTTCTCAAACTGTTGTGTGAATAGTATTTTAGTTAGAATTTGAGGAATCTTCTGTATCTTACTATTAAGAAGTAAATTGAGAAAAGGAATGCACAAGGTCTAGTTTCTTGCATGACTTCCTTGAGTGAAGGAAGTTTCTCCAAAATAAACTATAGTAACATTATAGATGTAAATCACAGACATACATGCTTTTAAATAAGGAAATTCTGGGGTAAAGTTCTCTGTGTAAAAACACACGCAGAACTCAGAAGCTGATACTCTCTGTATGCTTCACAATTACGTATATGCACCTGAGTAACCTGCTAAACTGGAACTTTAGAATGGGGTGAGAAAAGCAGGAAATATTTGGGATGAGCGTATGACTGAAGACCTCAGAAAAGTAGTTCGAATAGATTAAATTTTGTTACTGTCAACAAAAATGCCAGTGACGGTCTCAATCAAGCTTATAAAATAGTCTCTTTCCTTCCAGAATTGCATACTGAAAGGCAAATAGCATTTTTGGTTTCCATCTGTAAAAAACCCAAATACAATAGAGAAAAAGGCAACTGCATACTTCAGGATGTTGTACCAAACTCCAGAAACCATAATGAACAGCTTCTTTATAAAAAGGTTAGTGCTTTCAGTGATTACATCCTCTATTGCTGGTATATGAATCTTTGAATATTAAATTACTTTTGTCTATCGGGCCGTTCCTTGAAAACAAATTACTAATGAGTTATGACTGCATGTGGATTAGGAAATGACATGCAGGACCTTGCTGCTGCATGGATTATCCAGGTATATCTGCCAATGCCTTTTTACAGTACTGTCTTTAGTTTAATGTTTAGATATACAAATATAATTCAGCGAGCTATCATTTTTTGGTAAACTGCACTTTGCAGACAGTGCAGAGCGATTTGATGTCTCTCAAGGTGGATAACAGCATGAATAATTCATTAAGCTCACTGGAGTTAATGTTGTTGTACTCAAGGTTAAGTATTCCCCCATCGCCATATAAGGAATTACTTGATTGCTTACCTTAAAAATGAACTTTCTTTAAAAAAGCCATTGTATAAATAATAGGATATGTCTGACCGCCGTAATTTGTAAGCTAATCCATCAAGGTACCACCAAATAACTATATACTGAATAAGCTTACATTTTTTTCAGATGTGTTACAACTCTTTATAACAAACGCACCCATTTAGCAAACATATCCTTGCTCTGAGACATTTTTTACTCTTTACAGTACCTCTGCTAATGATAACGGTGATTTTATTTATTAAGGACTATAATAAAAAATAAAAGCAAAATCAAGGGACTATGTCCACATTGCTCATGAGCTTAATAAAGATTAATAAAACTACCAAGAGCAAAGCAATATGCTGTTTAGTCAAAATCACAAATAAACTCTAGCTCTCAGATTATCCTTGGACAAACTGGGGGGAAAAAAAAACCTCTAAGAAACAAGGCCATGGAAACAAGCCAATTGTTTGGCTGGTGGTCGATTTAATTAAAAGCAGCAGCCAGACAGCTAGCTACGTTCAACTGCCGCTAAGTAAATGGTTTCACTGTGTCCTCTACGAGCAAGTCCTTCTGTATGGCAAGATCAAATCCTGCAGAACAAAAAGTACTTTCTGACAAGCGCAGCCTTCACCTCTAGCTAATAACTCGCTGATCAAACTCCGATTGAACCCAGTAGGAAACAAGGACTATGTTGAACCACTCTGAAGGGACTCAGCATCTTAAAGAGAGGTCTCTTGGCCTCTCCAAGTGATAACATAATGCAGATTCTTCGGAAGACGACATTTCCACAGGACACTGAAAGAAACTCACTTCGGTATTCAATGGACACTAGTTAGCTCACACGCTCGGATTCTTCAGAAACTCCCAGTCTGGGGCGCACATTAAAAGATCATTTATGTATGTGTTTAATTACTTGACTGGCTATAAAGGCTCGTTCGGATGCACAGTTAAGCGGGTGATGAAACTCCTGCTTCTCCTGCTGCAAAGTGAGGCTCCATACACATGCCTACACTACAGCATGCTCCATTTCAGATTATTGATGCTCACTCTAATCACACGGACAGAACAAACGTAACCTGATAGCACCGGTGAATGTGTATCTATTATTAATGCACTGGAGGTGGTAAACAATTGCGAGAAACTATTTCAGTTTTATTGCATTCTACAAGTATATTTTGAGAGTTGACTATAAGTGATATTTACTTGGTTTCTACCATTGCAGTGGTCCTGCCTGTTTAGCCGACTTCCAGCTCTCTCATTTCTTGCTTCAGCAAATGATAACAAATTATTAATTTGTCTGCAGATGACATTTACTGCATAAAGCAGAAAGCTACACCAAAGAAAATGATAATACAATAGCTTAAACAAGCCTAAGTGCCAGCTACCAGGCACTGTCGTCGGTAAAATAAATTAGTGAGACTTCTGTTCTCTGATGAAATAATAGCCCATGCTATGAAAACTGTACTCATAAAGCGATACTGAACTCCAAAGAAAGCTTCGCTTAACAAGTCACCAATTATCCTTTATTCACATTTAACAAAGTAAATTCCTTGTTGGGAATTGTAGAAAGAGAGTATGATTTCCTAACGTTAGCAAAGGCACAGGACACATGTCTGTCTGGGGATTTCACAGCTTTCAGAGAGAGAAAAAAAAAAAGCTGTGTAAAAATTTGTTATTCTGGAAGACAGATAATGACTCCTCTAAAAACTGTTAACCAGCAAAGTCAGGAACTCTTCCTTCTCAGCATGTCTGTGCATGGATTCTTTTCTTCTCACAAAACATGCATACAGCCTGAGTACTACAGAAAGTTTGGAAGAATCTAATTTGAAATTACAGATAGCAGCTTCAGAATTCCAGCAGGCAGACTTAAAAATAACACGTTATATTTTTTTCATCCTGAATCACAAATATAAAGTAATAACCACTGATGACTTTAAATCCTTATGTATGTACCTAGCACATCAACCATTGCATGGACACAACCCATTACGAGAGACATCAGGTTTGCATCTCTTGACTTCCATTCAGAGAACTTACCTAGAATTTCTTATACCTAAATCTAATTACTCATGCTGAATGAATAACAGCATTTTCTCATACTTAAATAACATGAATATATATCTGTGATCTCTACATTATTTCGGGACCATTTTAACTGCAAGTATAAGGAGACAGAGTACAGCATCATGTGCTTGTCTCTGCGAGCGTACTGGAGAAAATTTCACAGTAATTTCACAGGTAACAAGGTACTTGCATGCCTTAAGAAATCTCCACCAAAACCAAACCGAGCAAATTATGACTTATAGGACAACAGTGGCTATGGGTCCCTGGCAAGCCATATAGCTCTCAACTCCAATTTCCATTGTCACCTTTACTACTCAGATTGCACAGTAAATGATTTTCTAATGCTGGCAGTAATGTTGTGCCTAGCTAACATTTGCAGTTGGACAATTCAGTTCAGTCAATTACTATTGTCTCTTGCCAAGACCCAGGAAAATGTTCTCCATGGCTGTTATTCCAGAAACTTTCTGAACCGTATCAGATGGCTGGGCTTGGTGATTTTTTTCACTGAATTTTCATGAAGTGAATCTTCTCCACCCATAAATCTTACATATATAACTTCCTTAGAATGTTTTTGGTCTCAGACATCAATGACAGCATACAGCAACTACACTAGGAAGTTTATGAAGGCAGAGATGCCATGGCTCGATGAATGTTTCAGAATAATGAGAAGGAGTGGTGTCAAACAACAGGTTGGCAAAATAAAAAATGTCAGCATAGCTTTGAAAAATACATGTGAAGAATTATTTCTTTATTCATTTCTATTTGTAGGACTACTCTTAGCTGCTTCTTATGTTCTACTGTTGGAATTGCAAGTTTAATCTTACTTCAAATCTCCATCTCTTCCATAATTTCATTTGAAAATTTAGTTATTGAGTGTAGACTGGCAGAAAGCTGGGGGGTTTTATTAATGGATTACTTAATATTTGCTTCTAAAACAAAATGTCCCTTAAAAAAAAATTCTCTCTTCCTAACTGCTAGGACAATTCCAACTCTTAAATATGTCAACAACAAGAATTGAATAAAGCTCCTTAAGATTTAATAACCTTTTCTTACATTACCTTGATATAAACAGCATCATTTGAAGTTGGCTATCTAGGAAGTCATGTAATTACAATAAACATTTATGATGAATGCTTAAAAATAGGAACATGAAGAAAATACTTGAGAACAATATACATATTGACCTCTCAAATTCTTTTCCAAAAATCCCTGTCATTTTCACTGCTTGACACCCTACTATAAATAACTGACAATCTTCCTAAGGTGTAACACCATTTTCATACTTTCTTAACTCATTTATCAGATTTCAGCTTAGAATTATCAGGTTTTATTATATTTTATGCTATTTTTTTAGTGTCTCATAAAAACAAATGAAAATAAAATATTTTTAGCTTTCTGGGCAAAACCAGTATTTTTTTTTTTCTCATTTGAGACAGTATGGAAAAAATTCTGAAATAGCACCGAGAACAAACCAGTGATACTGTTTCTTCTTACCTGCCCCATCTTGAAAAGGAGATCTTGTTTTAAGTTATCATTCATATTGATTAATATCTTACAGGAGGCAATGTATCCTGCCTACAGACTGAGAAGGCAGGAAAGTGTCTACTCTATTTTCTAGTACAAAACCTAATATCTCTCTCTGTATTACATCAAGATACGTGGCTAAACGAGCATTTACAGTAAAGTAAAAACACAGTATCAAACTTCATCTAATGGGGAAAACTTTCATACATCTTTCCATAATATCCTTATTTGTAAATACAGATCAGATATGAAGGACATGGGCTAAATAAAGTTCTCAGATATGCTGACAGGATGTCATCGTGCCCATTTTTGCAGTCTCGTTTATTTTCTGTAAAAATAAATAATTTTGCACTTCCTAGCCTAATCCTGCTGAAAACCATTTCATTGTCACATTATGCAGGATTTATGAATATTTCTAATATGACAAGACTACACATTCTTTCATTACTGCTTTTTAGCTATCTGGAAGGCTTGTCACAGTCTTGCCAGGTTTTCAGATACTGTTCTTCATTTAGCACATGTAGGTAGCCTGTTTATGGTATTTGTTAGCCACAGTGTTGCTATTTCTCTATTAGGTGAAACAACTATCAGATAATATAAACATACATTTCCTATTTTGAATCTGGAATGGAAGTATCTCAATTTTATCAATACATCTCATTTTTATCAACATACTAGTATTTCCTTTAATATAGATTATTACCCGTATCTAATACCTATCTTATAGTTTGTGCAGAGACAGGTTTTAAATTTCCAGTTCTCAAAAGATCAACAGTCATTCAGTCAGCTTCTTACTGAAATAGTTTTATCTGTATCCTTTTTTAATACCTTCCCTCATTTGGCTTTTTAGTGTTACCTAACCTTAAAAAAAAAACAAACCACCACCTCCTCCCAAACCCTCCAATAATTTAAATTCACTAAAAACATTTTACATTTTCAGAGAAAACAAACTGAAAATGCAGAAGCACAAAGAATAGAAAAAGATCTCTTTCACCTCCACATATGAGACATATGTATGGTATCTATTGCACTTACTGCATAGCAATACCTCCATATGAATAAATGAAATCTCTGCAATGATTATGTGTTATTCATAAGCACATCATTTATAATATTCTGCAGATACTGTGAAAGTTTTTCACATTGAGGGTCTCTAAATCTTAGTCTCTCTTCCTTTTTCTTCTAGTTTGACGGATCTTGCACAACTAGAAGAGGCAGCTTGAGAAATCATATCTCTCCAGAGACATTTGTGCTGTTTTTTCAAAGTCAGACAACTCCAAGCCTGTATTTGCCAAAAGCAGTGGAGACCTGAAGTTGTGACTGTGCTGCTTCTGGAGGAAGCCAGTCTAAGAGCAACAGCTGGTATGATCTGTCGCCTGGAACAAGTATGACTACAATTAAGTGCTGTTAGATTACGTGTACTATGAAACATTTTGAAAGTCTTGATATAAGTCTTGCAGTTCTATTTTTAAGACAACTCAACCTCTATATGCTCCTTAAAATATATATACACATAAACTTAAGTGTATGTATAGAAACAGATTTAAGTTTAGTACATTAAGTTTAAATTGAAATTTATGAAACATATTCCACAGAGACTGAGAAACTATTACACATTACTAATGCAAAAAAAAAAAAAAAAAAAGAGTTGAATAATGGTCAGTTAGAAGAAATGAGAAGGTTTTGTTTTTCTTTAATCCTTCTGCTGTTCTCTGGCAGACAAACATATTTAATCAAAGACAAGGAGATTATTAAGGTTTATTACAGGGAGAACCTAAATTCAACAGCTCCACACTGAAATACCCTATATTGGACTGGTAAGATAGCTGCTTAGTTTATAAATTACTGGTATAAAAAAAAAAGGGGGGGGGTGTTCTTTAAAAACAAAATTTAAATTTTACCCTGATATTTTCCTCTTAATTTTTTTCCTGGTATTATTATTAGAGAGTTTTTACATTTTTAACAAACTTCTCTATTTAAAACAAACAAAACCCCTTCCTTTTTAGGGCTTTACACTTGTTTGTGATATTTACATTCAGAAGTGCAGTTAAAACATAAACACTTCCTGTGCAAGTTTACCGGACAGATTGAATGTAGCGGGGTCAAAAGATTAATCTTCAACACAAGTTTTCTGATTTTTTCATCAGTTGCTGAACTTTCTCTTTGTCTTACACTGAAAGTATAACACTGCATGATTAGATTGGCAAAGGAAAAAAGATATATGCATGAACTTTATATAATGGATGTTTACAATATTCTTTTCAGCTCTTCTATCTTGAGAGCAGCACAGTCTCAAGTGAAACATGAGCATCTTACAAGTGAAGCACTGAGATTACATTTATTATTAACCAACCTTTCTTTCAGGTTTTCAGTATTTTTACCAGACGTTTCATTGTTGCAATGCTTGACTATTATTTTATGACTAGACTAAAAATTGCACAATTCAAACATTTGTCTTGTATTTTTAAATGCATCAGAAAGAGTGACTTTTCTTGATATGAAGTTAGTTGTATTGTGGCAAAGATGTGACTTGACAGCATAATCAAAAACCAAGGGGCGATGTGGATCATGCCCTGTCAACCCCACACAGGAAAAGTTATCTTCATCCCACATAACCCCATGCAGAAGTCTCACCTCATTAAGTCTGGCAAGGGAGAATACCCAAACAGGTGTTTTCTTCCCTGTTTTGAAAGAAGTCAAGCAAAAATATCTATTCCTGAGGTGCATAAATTTTTCATCATTACAGTGTGTGGACAGGGATGCCAGGATCAGTACTGTGTCTGGGACAGAGAGCCCAGCCAATCTGGATGAGCAGTCCTCATTCATTAAGGAGAGAAAAGGGATTCCAGCTCTTGGCATTTAATGAAAAAAATGCTGGGTCACTTTTAGCCTTCCTCGCTGGAAATCCTTGCCAAGACATTTGAACTAAAGAATCCATTCACTGAGAGTATGAGTGCTGTAAATACTAGAACCTTTATAATCAAAATGTCTCAAATGTTTTGTCACAAGAATTAACAGCTCACAATTGCTTACAATTCTCTTCTGAGCTTTCTTTTCCCCTCAAAGAAAATGAACAGAAATTAACAAAGGAATAATCTGAAGAAAAATTCATGCAATTCTTAGAAATGAACCCTCAAATTATTTGATTTATACAAGATGGTTAGAAATCATCGCAGACCTAGAACGGTTGTCACAGAGTTGCTGTTATGTGGGCTCCTTAACAGTATCTGGTATAAGAAAAGGAGGGAAAACATTTAGCATGGTATCAGCCTTTCTTCTATGATAAAAAGACAATATTACAAGGTTATTCCATCTAGTCTAACCATATTTACTGCAAAACTGTGGGCTACTCTATTAACAGAAACGGGATGTGCTCAGCTTTTGAGCTACAATGCCAACTTGAAGTTCAGCAGATTTTTTTGAGGGTAAATATTTTAATAGTTCTTATGCAAGGGGAAGAAAAAAAATCATGGAATCATAGAATGGTTTGGGTTGGAAGGGACCTGGAGGATCATCCAGTTCCACCCTCCCTGCCATGGGCAGGGACACCTTCCACTAGACCAGGTTGCTCCAAGCCCCATCCAGCCTGGCCTTGAACACTGCCAGGGATGGGGCAGCCACGACTTCTCTCGGCAACCTGGTCCAGTGCCTCACCACCCTCATCAGGTAAAAAGGCATAGGACAACTTGGGTTTATGAAAGGAATTTATACCTATACTGTTCAGAGCAGGCTGTGAAACTACATTGCCAAGCATTAAAATTTTCAGTGACTTTTTGCTACAAATGAAGAATAAACAACTTATCAGTTTCAGGAAATACACAGTTAAAATTCCACTAATTGATGGGGAGAGAACTTTGTTGGGCAGTTAATTCCAAGGATCACCAAAAAAAGCAGATGTTGCAAGTTGGTATTGTCTCAGACACACTTGCTGCAGCCCATGCTACCACTGCAGCCACGGCAGCTCTATGGCACTGTCTCACTCCGGTCTCCTGCTCTGTTGCTGCAAAGCCAAATCATGGTGCAAACTCTATGCAGCTTCTATGTACGTGTCAGGCTGACGTTACAGATAAGTCTTCTGAATATTCACTCTATACATTATGGAGAGTATTATATTTTTAGAGCTGCTGGATAGGCATGGATAAGAGTTTCTGCAAGATTGCTTTTGCATTCATATACAGAAAAATATTGTCACGAATATACCATTAAAAATAGTTCAATTATAAAGATCTAGCAAAAAAAGTTCTTGGCTAAAAACATATAAACAGGCATTACAGTTCAGCATAATAGAGGTTGTTTACAAACTTATTTTAAAAAGGTGTTAGGGAATTCAGATTTCAGGTCAGTAAAAAAGCAATGTGTGTAACTATAATGAAACATCTTCTATTTTTAAACCTTTTTTTCAGACTGGATTTCAATCACCATTTCAAAGAAATTCAGTGACTACAACTAGTGCAACCACGCATTTGTATTTACCCCTTTTTATGGTTGTTTATACTGGGAAAATTAAGTCTCACAAAAGAAGCTTGAAAACGTGACTCTGGTGTTTGTTCTGTTAGATATTATCTGTGGACAAAGCTTTGCTTATCTCCAGGTCTCCTCTGCTCTTCTGATTGCAATCTCATTTCACTTGTCCTTGGGATCTCACGTCTGCTACGACCTCCATCTTGTTACATATTCAGCAGAAAGTTTATGGACTTTCCCATAACCTTGATTAAAAGCCTATGGGGAACCTGAATGCTGAAAAAAAGCCCTTTATTTGAAAAGAAACTTCAGTACACTGTGCTGATTTCTGTTTCATTAATAGTATTTATAATCAGCAGTCACTGGCACGAAGTCGAGGCCAGAGGAAAAAATGATGATTCAAACTTACCTGTTTAATAATTATTGTATTATCATGCCAAATCGGGATTTTATAGTGGAGCTTAATTTAACTAAGTGGAATTTGTGGGAGCGATGCTGAGAAGGGGTGGAAGCACATACTGTAAAAAAACTGGTCTTTCAAAGAAAACAGAGAAATAGTATTTACAGAAGAACAGAATTTTATATCTTTGTGCCCCTTCGAGAAGTGACCGCATCTCTATTTTGAAGATGTGAGTTTCTGTGGTTTGGGTAAGTCCATCCCTTAACCCAAGGGACTGTTGCCGTCCTGCTGGCTCTGGCGCTGCAGGCCAGTGTTCAGGCTCTCGGCTTGCCAGTGACTTGGATATGTTTCCACACCTCAAACGCTGCAGGCACTCTGGGTCCACCACTTCTTTTTTTTCAGGGAAACATTACAGGAAAACAAGCAGACACCCAAATTGTCTAGGGGCTTTTCAGTATTTTCTTTCTGTTAGAACACTTAAAATGCAAAGCCAGATGAAAAGAAGCTCAATGTACTCAAGGAAATGGCTGCGTTTCCCCATTACTGTTGAGCATCTTTAGGTGCTGGGAAGAGTTCTTAGATAGTACAAGAGACCCCCACCCCCTCAATCATTTAGTTTGCCATTGTCTCTATTTCTATTCTTGGTCTTTTGTTCCTCTTTCAATAATGGACAGAGATCTTTTCTTTTATAATTGTAAGGTGATTAAAGACCCATCAGGTAATTTTGTGCTTAACTATTATATCCTTCCTGCTTTAGGTTTCAAAATAATTTGCTCTGAGTGATAGTCCTATTTCTGATCAAGACACACACTAAATGGAAGGTGTCAAATTTTATTGTGCCTTTACAACTACATCAGTACAAGATGCAGTAATTTTCTTCATCAGCGTTTGGAAATTATCTCAATATGAGAGGAAAAGACAGCATAAAAGGCAAGTAGTGTCAAAAATTAAAACGGTGTTTAAACCTTAGAGCTAAATTTTAGAGCTACTGCAGGGGATCTTATACTGTCAAACACAATTCTCAATCATACATCAAAAGATTTGCCACATGATACCAAGATGGTTTCACGAAGACAGAAGACTTCATTATATATTATAACACGTACAGTGGAACAAAAAATCAAAACAGCCTTTTCACAATAAATTAGATATATACATAATGCTTAGCATTTCAATAACTCTTTTTGTTCATAAAAGCATTTTACAGCTATTAATCAGTGTTTTATTTTTAATTCTCCCTCAATTATATAACAGGAGAATGAGTGAGATACAAACTCGAACTCTGGCCCAAGGCTAGAGAAGGAAATAAGAGAAATATCACTAGCCTCAGGAAATCCTGCTTCTTCATCATATTTGATTTCCACAGATCACAATACTTGCAAGAAACTCTATAATAAAAAAGAAAACATATGTTGTCTTTCATTATTACCATCTTCTATCTAATTAGCCTTGAGCTGAAGTGACTTTGTATAAAGTTATGTTATATACAGTTGCGAAGATGTATACAGATTATATTAATCTATAATCATACCAACACAGCATTGCTGGGTGGATTATCCATGTGTTGCATTGATTGGGATCCTTGAATAAGATGCAAACCACTAGAGAGGTTTAAACAGCTATATTCTAAAGTACTCTTTAATTAATGTTGTCTACAGCACTAATTATGAAAGCTTGTAAAGCCTAAAGCCTGAAAACACTTATGCACCTACTTAACTTTGCTCATTCAGGGTAGACCCACTGAATTCATTGGAACCGCTCAGAGTATGTAATTTAACTAAAGAATGCACATAGGCTGTTGCAGGTCAAAAGCTGAAGAGTGAACACAGCTCTGCACGCTTAGATCCATGGTGGACTTTAAAGCATTTTGCTCTTTGTTATTTCCAGTTACAAGACTGTCTTCCGCGGGCATATTTGTCTTTCCTCAACAAAGCGTGGAACTGCTTTCTGATAGTCTCTTTGATAAAGTGTTGAATTAAGCAAAACTGAGCCATGAGTCAGAGGGATACGAGATGTATGCATCTGTATATACATATGTTTAGATGCACACATAATTTGTCCACATTATGAAGGCAGATAAATATGCATATATGTGCATATACACAAGCATATCCCCTACACAGTGAAAAATACTGAAATTAGAATAGAAGCCAAATTATGGTCTACTCTCAATGGAAAACTCCTAAATCTCTTTAAAAATAGAATACTCACATTTCTAGTTCATCTATTTTAACATGATAAACCATTTATATTTTGCCAAACAATTTCAATTTGTTTAATTAACAGTCACAAACAGAGACAAGTTTTAAAAGGATTACCAAGCTTCTCATTTTATAAGCAGCCATTCAAGATTTTGCTGTTTTCCCCCTCCACTTCAGCTATAAACACTACAATGTCATTGGAAAGTTCTGACACATACATGCTTTGAAACTGGGTCTAACAGCCATTAAATAAATCTCACTAACTTTGCTGTTCTTTTTATAAAAGATCTTTCCTAAATTTCTACATTATTTAAAGAAGAGACCCTGACTTGAGAAAGGAAGTGGGACACCAACATGCTGACATTATATTTCGGTTATATATTCTAGCCTCCTCATATTCTCATCAATCCTTTCTAATTTTTGGCCTGGTTGTACAACCTCTGGTGCACATGTGCTGGTTGGTCTGCCAGTTGGCAAAGATCAAACACATTTTCTCGTCTCAGCTGTTGGCAGGTCCAACAGTGGCTTTGGAGGCAGTGCCTGGCCAAGTGGGCACAAAGGTGCCCTTTGTAGACTTGTTAGAAATATGTAGCTAAATTCCATCGTCATATCCCAATCCCATTCCTCTGCCAAGCAAAACTGGATTGTCTGTGCATTATCCCAAAGATCACTCACCGACAGCTGTGCTAGAGCCAACTGGAGCATTTATCTCCAGAAATATCTCCACTGTGCTCCCCAGCTCTCTTTGTTAGAACCAAGGAAGTGCTGAGGAGCAAGGAGGAAAATTAGACTTTATTCAGACTAGTCTTTCAATAACATTCAATAATTGCAGTATCTCTTAAAGATTTAAAATAAAAATTGAGATGCTTCTCATTCAAAGTACACTGTCCATCCTATGACTAAATAAGCAAAATGTTATGTAGAAAAGTAAGATTTGGCCCAAAGATCAACTGAATATCATGTAGCATATGCAAAAGACATCAAATTAAGACTACATAAGAAGTCTTGATTCTCATTTTACTCTCTTCTGCATGTTTGGCGTTGAAACCTTAACAGGCTCTAAATGTTAATCATTGGCATACTGATAATAATCGTATAATACAAGCTTAATATGGAACCCCAGTAAACCCTTTCATCTTTGTGAAATGAACAACTACATAATGAAAAGCCAAACCAAGCAACTTTAGTATGTCAAAAAGTAACATTTTTCACATTTAAAAGCACACTGGAAGAAGGGCATCTGACTCAGCAGAGAATTTATCTACATTTCACTCAACACACTGTGTCATTTATGGAACTATGCCATTAACTAAATAACAGCATACAGTGCAAAGGCATCGTTACTTCAGACCGATACATTTTCCCTCCCTTGCGTCACATTACTTATGCCTACTGCATTAATGCAAGACCTCAAGTTCTTCAACAGAAATTTTGTATATGATCATAGATTTAAGCTAGCACAAGATACCATGGTATAGTAAGTTACAGATGGATTTGAACAGCTCCCACAATAAGGAACACTTTTGCTTCAACTTTGGCTTTAATCATAGAGGGTTCTCACTGGCAGGAGATCCTGAAAACCATGTAACAGCAGTAAAAGGTCCAGGAAGTAACACAGTTACATACACTTTATCTTATGTATGCTATATAATTCCTAGATCATCTGTTGGTTGGGTTTCTTTTTCCATATAGTTTTTTGGGAACGCTAAGGAATAAAGCCACTCTGTCAGCAGCTGGTGTCAGACATCACAGTGATGGATCCATAATATAAACCTACAGATGCAGATGAACACTCTTCACTCACTCTCAATGGAGACATCAAAAAGCAGTTGCTGCAAGCTGAGGGAACAGACTTTGAACTTCTATACTCAACTGCACTAAATATGCACAACTCTTGGAACAGAGCGTAACATTATGAAGTAAGTTTACCCTACTGGCACAGACTGCCTTATCCACACGATCCACGAGGAACAGAATTTGAGCCTCCAGGAAAACCATACTTTTTTTATAGTTTTAACATGCACCCATGACTTAGCTACAGTGTGTTTCTCGAAGTATATAGTACTCCAAAATAATTTGAAAAAAAGAATACCCCACTGCAAAAACAGAATATGTAATTGCTCCCAGTGACGTTCTGTCTGTACAGTATATTCATTAATCCATCTCATTCACTCTGGTCTTCCGTAACAAAGGAGTTATTATTAAACATATGAGAAGAACTAGTGCTGCTGTTAGGACAACAGCATCAATACAAGGCCCTTCAATGTTCTTAACAGTAAGACCTTGAAAAACTCACTGGTGTGGATTTGACAACAAGACAATCCATAAAATCTTATCTTGATCTTGCAGTCCTAGTCTAAAGCCTGTATTGCTTGCTCAGTGTAACTGACCAAACCATGCTATTTCTCTAACATACGCTGGCAAAATACAGAGGAAATTTATTTATGAGGTCATCTGAATTTTATGGAAAGTTAGAGACATGGAGTGGTACAGCAAGCGGAATGATATATAAAGGTTAGACTACGCAACAGTTAGTCTGTGAAATGTGGCCAAGTCACACTAGGGAGACTGCCCAGAAGAATCTGTAGGGTAAATATTTTTCTCTTGAGCAATAAATGTGAATTAGTATGTTGATGTGCCTGGACTTTGCAAGACAAGCACAGCTCTGCAGACCCTAACAAACCCCAACCTTCCTTCTTCCTCCTTGATAAACAAAATCAGCTAGACTCAATTTCATGCATGGATTCAGGTGATGGCCAGAAATACACACAAATTTGGGGCCTCTGGTCCATCCAAACTTTTCCTTGTTTGTGCCAGCTTTTCAGTTACTTCCCCAATGGGATAGGATGGAAGCTTGTGACATCAGCAACAAGAAAAAGTCTTTTGCTCCATCTACACCTTCATTTGGAGAGCATCCATGAGGCCCTGACAACTGGAAAATAGGCATGTCCTCTGTCCATCAGCCCATTCCGTCCAGGCTGAAACCTGATTAACATGTAGTTACACTTATGATTCTGCCTTACAAAACTGATGCTGAGGATGGTATGAACAACATCCTTCACTACCTAGAGTGGAAGTAGACACTTTTGTTCAAGTCACAGTTCATACATACATCCCATATATCCCATGGTCCTAAAACCCAGACTAGAAAGGCGAAACTCCAAAATGAGTTTTCCAGCACACTGCTGCTACAAGAAAGGTAGCACCAGGTCCTCCAACTGAAGAGATGGATGACAAAAATCACACTACATGTCCACATAGTCATGCAGAGCGAATACCGCTTTCATTTATATGTTTATCCCCAAAGACCTCAGTAGTGGTGCACTTCTAGACAGGATTGAAAACCTACTTCATACAATGCGTGATTGGCTTGGAACAGTAATGTCTGATACTGTAAGGTGTGTGAAAAGGATTATTGGTGCTACTTAAGGATCATTGAGCCTTTTCTCATCTCACACAAAAATGATGCATATTTGTAATCCATTTCTGTAGTTGCTTTGCGAAGTGCAATAGTGACTAGGGAACTGAGAGAATACAAATGAGGCATTATCATCTGATCTACAGCATTTCCTTAAAATTCCAAATCTTGCTACAGGAGCTCTTATGCATGCTGAACACTATCGTCATTATCTAATTACTCATTATAAATATGCACAGGCTAAAGCCAGACATACTGTTCAGCTTTCTGAGCACATAAAAGTTTTGATGTTAAAATGAAAATATAATATACTTCAAAACAATTTTTACTGATCAAATGTGCTGGATTTACATCTAGGAGTAGTTTGTTTTTCTGGTGACTGGAAAAATTCTGTCTCTCTAGTACTCAGTGACTTGCAGAATCTCAATGTAAAAGGTTATTTGAAACTTGGATTAATACTTTTTTTTTTACTTTCTGAGTTCCAGAACACAGACCTTTGGAGAGACTGGTCTATAGGACACTGCATGTTAACTAGATCTTGGGTTGATAAGTGATGTGTACTGCGTGACCAGCATGTGATATCTGCTGGATGCTTTGAAAACTACCTTGATAGTTTCACTTCAGTTTCCAGCAGGAAACTGGAGATGCCCATCTTTCAAGAGCCCATGACAATAAGTTTGTAATACAGTTGAAAGTCTGAAGCCAAAGTATGCTGTGTCCCTTGGAAATACAGCCTAGGATCACTGTTGAGCTACTATTATTTCGTGTGTTGTGGATGAATAATTCAATCTCCAGGTTTGTCTGTAAGTCACAGCCCTGACATCTCCCTCTAATATAGACAAGTTTTAGATGTGGCTGTATGTTAGCAAAGGTCTTTTGTCTATTTCTGTCGCTGCTGAAAAACTAAGTAATCTCCTCCACCACCCCAAACCCTTTCATGTCCAATTTATTTGCATTTATTCACAAAAGATGTCATTTCTGCAGATCTATCACTTTATTCATTGCACTTCATAGTGAATTTTGGCCATGGTTGTGCCTATTACACTGGTGCTCAGAGTATCCTAATTTATGTCTTAGCATTCATAATTGCAAATAGTAACTGTAATGATTTCTGAATTGATAGTTCTTGTTATTAACCACTCCACAGTTTCACTGTATTTGGAGGCAGAAGTCATCTGTCCCACAAGCCTGTGTCATGTTTAACTTCTATCGTGCTGCCACTATATGGACCCCAAAGTTAGACTAGAAAAATGTTTCCACCAACAGGCAGAGCAGGACTAACCAAAATCACACTAATAGCAGAGAGTCAGTGGTAGATATATTTTTAGATTCAGATCCTGGGTGGCAAATCAGGGCCTTGGTGAAAGGCAGCGCTAAGTTCAGTATGTTTGGGGAAAAGTATATTACAACCCTATCATTCTGATGCTGAATAGGTGACCAAGCTGAAGCACATGAAAAGAAAAAAGAAAAGCTGTACTGCCTGAGCGAACTGCTCTGTTCACAGTTTCAGAGCTCTTTTTTCTTCTCAGTCATTCATCTGTCTGCTCTATTTAATCAAGGCTGCAAATTGCCTAGTTCAGCCAGGGTTGCTTTTTTTTTTTCCCCAAACAAACCTAGTACAATCAAGGCAACATTATTGTTACATATTATATATCTTACACATGAAACTAGAATTATTTTCACATCAAATAAACTAGGTCTTTTGGTTCAAGATTCTCAAACAGTAATTTACAAATACATTTTACAACTGAGAGTTCTACTGACATGAGCAGAAGTTAGATAAATTCCTGACACAATGGGAATAAAAATGCGAGTTCCATCAAGGACTCCAGAGAAAGCTATCTTATTCTTACAAACCTTGAAAAGAAAGTGGCATCCCACTTTTCAGCTGAAGTTCTCCTCTGGAGAAAGGAATTTGTTGAAATAGAACTACAAAGTTTGGTTTTTATCTTACTGATTTTACAGTGAAGTCTGCTAAACACAGTGCTGTGCTTTATCAATAGCTTCACATACCTATCCTCTCAGACTGGGCTGATTTTTATTTTTCTCTTTTCAGTACCTGAAATTATTCCTTGTACATTACCAAGAGTCAGCGAGATCACCAACAACCCAAAGGTAAGCTTTGAGCAGATGGATGGCTTGCAGAGTCCTCAATGAGAGTTATAGAGATATTTCAGGAGTGAAAATTTCGCCAGATGTTTCCAACTGTAGCAGTAATCTACCAAATGATATTCTCTCTCTTCACAAAATGAAATCAAAAGCCACCCATAGAATCCAAGAGAATTCTTAAGATTTATTTTTTTTTTTAAATACATATGCAGATATATGACCCCTTCTTTGCAGCCCATCTTATGTCATCGATTAACAATTTTTTAATTTCCCTCCAGGAAGAGCTCATGCACACGCTAAGCTGGAAAGTGGTGTGTTTATGTAAAAGGATTGTTTCAGAGCAGAATCACAGCAGAAGCTCAGACAAATTGCGTAACATTCAAATGTGTGCCAGAAACACCAGTGATACTTGAGTAAAAAAACCCACTTGTCGTCAAAGGGATTTCTGTGGAGAAAAAAGCTTCTTTATTTTCCTCTTTTTGTTACTACGGACATCTGAATAAAGATAGTATATTTTTACTGGAACCATCTTCCACTGCTGTGGGGAAAAAAAAGTTGCCATCTGCATTAACGTATGTCCCTCTGCAAGTAGTTATACATGCAACAAAGACGACGATAATTTGAATCAAGTACATATGGAGCAAATGCCTGAGAAAGATCTTGCCTCCACACAAATAAATTAACAATGGAAGACAAATATAGCTTAGTTAGATATATATACACTGACATCAGATTTTAAATTTTTTTTTTATGATGTATTTTTCTTTTTTTGTTTAGATCTCCTCCTTCCTTTACAACAGCTGAGGTGGAAGGAGGAATGCCATCTCTAACCTTGAGATCCCTGTTCTTGCTGTTTTGTGTCATAAGCTTATTATTTAAAAGCAATTCTTTGTATTTAACATCTCACCTCAGCATGCAAAATGGTTATGGATTAGAGTACATTTGCTAGGGGGGAAAGGATAGAGTGACTGCAAATTAGAAATGCTTGCTGCCTGGCTGGGTCACAGTTTCACTTCCAGCTTCTGGACCAGAAAAATCTGTGACCCCCACCCGTCTACCCTGCTTATGTGCTTATTTCAAAATTGTACATTACTAGACAAAGACTGTTTAGTGCAGGATGTTAGATCTGGTTTCTCTCAGTCACTGTAAATAGTAAGATAGAATCACAGTATATGCTTAGAGTGTAATCAATTTTTAAAGCATAAATACAACATAGTACTGTACTATATATTCTGGAGCTTCATCAGTGCTGCAGGTAAGAAACTATCTTCTTGCCTTCCAGAGCAGGCAGCTGTCTGGTTCTGGTTTCTAAATTCATAGATTGGACCATCTGTAATTCAGCTTGCTAATAAGTTGGCTAAAAAGCCAAGATCTTTTCTGATGTATAGTCTATACTAAGCAAATAACCTAGAAAACTACTCAGGTAATGCCAGTTCCAGTTGAATAATACAGCGAGCAACCCGCACCCACACGTCAGCGGTAATCACACGCACTGTCTGCCGCGCTGCCCAGTGGGCAGAGCCCTGGACTGGGGCACACCAACACCCCCGGCTGCACTCCTGGCACCTCCATCGGGAAATGGGGCAACAACTGTACGATCACCTTGGAAATAAAGAGTAAAAATAACTGATAGCAAGAGCATTAAAACAGTATTACTCTTTTGTGTCAGCACTTCTTTGAAAGATTCTCAGGGCACATTAAGATGATGGTGGTGCGGATGGCGGCATTAAAAACACACTGCAACCACAGTATGATGCTACAGAGAATTCTGCTACGAGAAAAACGGCAGCTCCGAGTGTTAAACATTTCTTTTTCATGGTCACGAAACAAGACCAAAACAACCCCCCATTTCACAGACTTGTTAACCTTCTCTCGTGATGAAAATTAGCAGCTACAGTTTCTTTTAAATACATTCTGAGATTTTTACTGGATAAAGCATTCCTCTATTCCTGTCAGAGTTGTGCAGCACAGCTGTTTTTAACAAATTCCTATTTTTACTCCCTGACTTTTGACTGTCATTATGTATATGAGTTTCTTCAGCCTGCAAAGCACGTTTTAACAAGAAATATTAATGTCCCTCTACATACATCATTTTTTTCTCCTTATTCAGCAAGAATAGGTGTTATACAAAACAGAAAACATTTGCTTACTTGTATTATAATTTCTCTTGAACTCATTAGATTAGAAATACAAAGTTAATGGCAGAGGTTAATGATTAACGTACAAAGCAGAACCACGTTTCTTTGTAAGTATCTTTCAAAGGAAAAACAAGTCCTAAAATGCAGTATTTATAAAGAGCATAAAGAAAGAATTATGAGGGAGTTTTCTATGAAGACGTCTTTAGTGGCTATAGTAATATCTTAAGTTTTGTAATCCTTATAATGATTCACTCCTAACCCAGGAGCTAGAATAAGGTCAGGGCATTTTCTTCTGTTCCCTGTTCCTAAATATGTTGCCTCTTTCGGGATTTGCGGTAGTATTGTCTACCAGAGTGTTTAATTTTTGTCAGTGTATTGAATTACCATGATGTGGACAGTGGTCTCCTTTGCAATTCTAATCAAGCAATGTGAATCCTTCTTTTCCTCTCTTTGTTTTCAACTGCTGGGGCTCTGTGTGAAGAGCTCTGATTGCAAGATGCCTGTCACAGCACGGCCACTGCTAGAAACAAACACTCTTTGGAAATGCTCCTTAAATGCCTCACTATATGCCCCTCGTCTTAGCTCAAAGACAGAAAATCTCCTAAGCATTAAGATTCAGTGAGTCAGCCTTCTTGTTACACAGGCAGGCAGCTTCAAATAAACCAAGTGTACTCATTAGGTTTATCGAGCAGTTAAGCGTTAATGTTAGAGCACTTCTAACTGTTGTATTAGCTGATATCAGCAGCAAAGGAAGTCCTACTAACGTCACGGCTCTTTCCTTGGTGCCTTCTTCTATTGTGCCAGTTATAGGATGACAGAGAGAGTAACATTTCTGAAGCTGTGACGCGTATTTGGCAATCTGCTGCATTCTGACACAAATTAAGGGCCAGGAGTCATACAATGATCCAGACACAAACTCCCTTCACAAAAATAGCCCTGCTTTATCAAGAAATCAGAAGATTTCAGGGGAAAGAAACAAACAAACAGAAGAAGAATTGTCCTTTTCCAGGACATTATTTCCAGAATAATTCACAGCATTGCACTTTGGAAATCTTTCTGTAGCTTAGCGGATGTGAACAAAAAAGTAAAATAAAATTGAGGAGGAAGTACCTTATCCCTTTCCCCAAAGCTAAGCATCTTGTAATTCTGAATCTTTAGATGGAAAACAGGATAGCTCAATATCCAGGCTGATTATTTAACTGTTCATGTTCTTTAACACATATGGGTCATACTTTAATCATCTAAACTCCTAATTATCATACGACAACTCCGATCCCACAAACAGACATAACCAAATGCTAGTCCATTCACAGAACATAGCAATGAAAGGTAAAGGACTTGCTTTATTTACAGTTCTTCTCTGGCATACATTTTTTTCACAATGCTGTGAATATGTTCTGGTATTGGAGTAGGTCAGAGCAGTGCTGAGTGATAATGGGGCCGATGGAAAAAGATTCTTCTGATCTTCACAAAAGAGAGAAAAAAGGAACTAATTTTAGAGACAGATGTACGAGAGCTCCACCCCAACAGAACCTGTAATCAGTGATATTTGACCCCCAGTGAAAAAATGAGCTTTAATATTGGTTCTAATAAGATGAAAACAATTTTTGCTTTTATAGTTTTCCAAGTTTGTTCTCTCACCATTCCTATTTCCCTTTATTGCCAATGTTTTTCTTTACATATACTACTACTGAGGAGGAGAGGCAGAGGTTGTCTTTCTTTTTCTAAACAGTTCTTTGGTGTGTGATTAGTATGTGACATGAGTAAAGGCTTTCTTGGTAGAGAAACGCTTGCTTTCTTTTAAAGTATTAGGTGAGGGTTAGACTTTATAACATCTCATCCTATAGAGGACACATCATCTGGGACACTGGTTTTGGAACATCAGTCAAGATAACCAGATAAAAGAACAACTATTGAAACAGTGTCATTGTTCTTCCTGGTATTTCAAAGAAACAAGAGTTATTTTGGATGAGAGGAATTTAAGTACAGTAGACCATACGGAATCAGCTAGCCATGTCCTTAACCTGGAAACAGCATTTTAGCTGGATCAGTTGCTGCTTCCTACTACTACTTAGAGAGAATTTTAATTTGATGCACCAAGGCTCTAAGTAGAGCTTTAAGCATTGCAAGGACAAGCATTGCAACAGTGCTGCTTGGCAGCAAGGCATGGCAGAAAGCAATGGTTTTTTCAAAGCACAAAGCAGGAAAAAGGGAAGATCCTGTTAACTCCTGTTCCATCTCACTATCCCATCCTATTATCCCATCTAAGCCAAACTACTCAGGGTGCAACAGTGTTGCTCACTCTGACAGAAGTAACACAAATCTGAGGAACACAAAAGCATTTGTTAAATACAATCAGCAAGTCAGTGTTACTAACATGCGCAGTTGCAGGTGAATATTTCCCAGACACCTTATACAGTACGGTGAACTAACTTCTTACTGCAAGAACCTCCATGAAAGACTGGGTCTGCCAGTCGGGTGGCTCTGCAAATTGAAAGAGCGTGAAGCTGGCCCACCACGGTA
Source organism: Elanus axillaris (assembly GCA_026212715.1). NCBI lineage: Eukaryota > Metazoa > Chordata > Aves > Accipitriformes > Accipitridae > Elanus > Elanus axillaris. The sequence continues at coordinate 19,030,959 of JANZLQ010000040.1, forward strand.
CTGCCCAGCAGCATTCGCACCTCTCCTCATCCACACGTGGCTCCTGCCTTTCCACGTCATGATGAGTTACCCAATTCACATCATCATTAACAGTGTGATGGAACTTGGGGAATCCAATACAAGACAAGCTAACTATCTATTTTTACAGGATGAAATGAACACAAAAAGACCTGATATGCACTTAGAAGCACTGCTAGTACAGCATACGTTATTTGTATAGATCTGCACCACTTCTGTTATACAATTATCAGGGGTGATCTTTACTGCAATTGTACTGGGAGCATAAAATCAGCATAACAGCCACATTGTGCTTGGAGCCCCACAAATACATAGCAAGACTTCTGCCTGTAATCCAGGGATTTTATCAGCTAATTCAAACTGAAACAGGGGAATGGATATGTACAAATAACTAAGTATGAGAGCAGGATGAGAATTATGAAAGGGATACATGAGACAGGAGCTTCTGGAGTTGCTGAAATCAGCAGTGTACGGAGTCAGAGTTAACTCTCAAAACATTTAAGAACAATTAGACTGTCACTTGGTTTCATAACGAAAGTACTGAATGACACAGCATTCTGACTAAAACACAACCCACGCAAAATCCTGCCACTAACCAGAAAGCAGCAACATTATTTATTGGTATTAAACATAAACATGAGAATCTCAATCTCTGATGTAATATAAATCCAAAATTATCATCGTATTTGTTTTGCCTAGGTCTCTCCAGCTCAACCCAGAGAAATACATTTTATTTTTCAGAATGCGTACATAACATCAGTGACCAGTAGGGTTCAAGAAAAACTGGCGTTATACTGGCTGGATCAACAGCATGTACCAAGGACTCCAGCCCTGCATTCCCCTGATGCAGAGCCTGGGCAAAGGTTCTGAGCCTTCCCTTGACCTTACTACAGCAAAGTTGAGGTTTAAAAAATAACCAGAAAATAAAAGGATCACAATGCAGGCTATACAACCTCAAAATAATACGGAGACAGTAGTTTATTAAAAACATGCTGCTTTTCCAGAAGACAAAAGGATATTTGAAGAATAAAGGCAAAAATATCTCCCTTATGCAGGAATATATGGATATGTATGAGCTTTTGGGAAGAAAAATAGCATACTTCCAGATTGGATCCTACTTCCCTACCGAAAGTCCAGGTAAAAGGGTAACATCAGATTAAAGGATGACCACATCTCTCTACACAAACAAGGACAACAATCACTAGATTCATTGAGCTGATCAAATTTGACTCAACAAATGTGACTTTGAGTGCACTGTCAACTGGGAATCTTCTTTGTTCAATAAATACAATTCTTCCGTTTAATTTCTAAGACACATTGGTAGCTGCAGACAGTCATTAAGTATATTTCCTGACATATTTTTCATTAATCACAGTGAAATCAAGTAGTAAATTATGATGCTTCAAATGAAATCATAATCATGCAATTTTTCACATGGCTTTAATTATATAAAATACAAAAAAAGTTTTTTTTCTGTTTTTAAAACACGAACTAGATGCTAACAAACTTCTTAAGATTTCATATCGCTAAAAGCTCCTCCCAGTGCCACTGATTAGCTTGACTTCAAAAAAGGAGAAAACATTGCATCATCTGTGTTTTCCTGTTCTTGAAATTAGAAAGAAGTCAAAGTTTGAGACAAAAACAAGGGAGACAGAAGAAGGACATAAAATGAATTGCTTCGTGGCTCGTAAGTAACAGAAACACAAACATCGCAGGAACTTTATCCTACTGTGTGGGTGGCCTAATACAAATTACAAGCAAAGAAAGTCGGATTCTCAAGAGACGGCCACCGCTTCCCTCCGACGGAAGCCTCGCTGGAGTGGGGTGACTGTGCCGTCGCCGACTCCCTCCCGCTGCCGCCTGCCACTTGTGCCCCATCTTCACACTTGTCGTTCGCAAAGCCGGTGGACAAGATAAGGGATTGCTTTGCTCACAGAGGACTGCTTCCCCGTGATAAACTTCTATCTCATCCATAACTAGATTTAAGATACGTAGGATACACTCATCTTCAAAGCTGTCACCAGAAGGGAACTCTATCAATGACTTCAGCTTTCATACGCTCCAGATAAACTTTCCATTTTAATCTGTGCCCTTTGTGACTTTTCAACCTATCGTAACCATCAAAGCCCTAATACACTCCCGGATACAGGGTGCTCCAAATTAGATTCCATTTACCCAGCCAAACTTCAGGGCCTCTATTTACTGCAAATATGACAGCTAGTCAGATCTAAAAGGAGTTTGAAAAAGTAGAGGGAAGAAATTTGTTCTCTATTCACCTCTACCCCACCAGGCTGCTTGCTATAGCAATATATTTTAAAACTTTCATAAACTTCAAGCAGAAAAAAAATAGGATTATCCATTACCATGTCAGCTTAAGTGATAACATAAATATGTATCACAGAACATCTGCCACTAAATCACTGTTTGTAGATGTCAGATCTCATTTATTATTAAAAAAAAAAAACCCAAAACAAACACTTTAAAGCCTTCCTTATTATTTCACAAGAAATGACTGATTTCTGAACTGCAAGATGGAGCTATTCTTTCTAATCTTTTTAGACAGAGTAACTTCTATTGTAAACCTCAGTCAAGAATAACATTAGATGGCATTCACAAGCAAATTATTATGGCCTGAATTACTTCATCCCAGTATGTCGTTTAGAAAATCCAACAGATTTTCCCCACTGATTTCCCTCATCAATCCCTATTGATTTTGCATGAAAGAATATAGCGCATCTCGGAAAACTTGCTTTTATCTTACTTTTCTTCGAACACTAGAAAATGGACATCCAGGCATTATAAGCCGGTATTAACAATAAAATATCTAAAATTTACTTTTAGAAGAATTTATAGAGTGCTCCTTATTCACAGAAAGTGTCAGATTTTAAAAATCAAGAGTCTGCATTTATAATGCCATGTCTGACTGATAGGGTGCGAGTGGTACAATCTTTTTGCTTTTGCATTTTTTCATTCAGTTTGCTTTGTCCCTTTTTTCCCCTTTATGTCAGCTGCCTTAATAACTCTTAAATCAGGCACTCAGGGATCAAATTACCAAATTATGGAATTATTTCTGAATATGCAATCTGTATGCTCTTAGGTACAAGTAAAAATCCGCTTGCAAAAGCCACTCATCTGTATCACTGTAAATTCACCTCTCCAGTCTGACCTCTTCTCCCCTCTCCAATCTCCAGTCATCAACAAATCAAGAATATAATAATGTTTTGTTTATAGGAGTTTCTGTTGGCTGGCGTCAATGTATGCGCTTATGACTAGACAGTTATTTTATTTTAGAAACAGATAGCTAAAAATGGAAAATCCACACAGTTGTCAGCCCCGTGACATTCACTGCCCTCAAACACATGCCATGCAGATATAAAGTTGCACTTCTAAAGGAGACTCACTTTAAAATGTGAATGTTGAGCACATCCTGATTTTGATCTCTGCCAGTTCCCCATCTTTTAAATCAAACAGCCACTTAATGATTGCTGTGGTGGTTTATATATACGTGATTCATGGGCGCGCTCTCAGGAGGTCATCGGAAAGGTTGGCGTTTCACAAAGTGGTACAGTACCGTAGTCAGCCATTACATTCTCCCACCTACGTACAAGCTAATTTGATTAAAGGTAGAAGATCAATCAAACTCTATTGCCTCAGAAAGATTAATTACCTCAGCACTTTCTGAATTAATTATTAGTGTTCAGCTGTGGGGATAGAAAAACCCAGTACAGTAGAAGTAAAAGGACCCAACGGGCAGATGTGGTAGACTGGGATGTATTTTAGCCCAAGATTTATTATCGTTAACTAATGACACTGTCTTCCTTTTGCACTCAAATTAGACCCAAGTGCTAGAGTGTGTTTATAACTCAGCAACAACCGACTTAAAATATTACTGTTACATTTCAACCTTATTGTGGAACTAAAAGCACACAAGAAGAGAATAAAAAAATGAAAACGCCATTAAAGAAAAAGAATCGTATCTACTGGCAAGCACTCCTAGCCCCAGTTTTCGGACGGGGGACAAGACACTTAAAACTTTGTAGTTTTATTTCTTCTTGTGCCCCAGCATGAGGTCTGAAGTCCAGCTGTCAGAGCAGTCTTATTGATGATGTTTAAAGAGTATATTTCAGCAACTGCAGAATTTCTGATGATCAGACAAGTCAGCATGGCAAAAAATGCAGCCATGCTCCCCGGGGAGGGGGAGCTTCCTATCTTCAGCTGTCTGCCGTCAGCGTGCAGCACTGACCGCTCCTTCTTCGCGACACCACCACTGAGATTTACAGGACCCCGCAAGCCGTCACGAAGGTTCGGTTCTCTCAGCGCTCGGGAGCGGCCGGGCTGCCAGCACAGCTCCCCGCCAGCGCGGGCGCTCGGCGGCTGCCGGGCGAAGCTCCCCGGCCGGCTGACGTAGCACATGCACTGGTCCAGTGGCCAGCCTGGGGCTGGAACTGGAAGCCAAGGGCTAACGCAGAACCGAGGGAGACTCAGCAAACGTGCTCGCCGACAGCTTTTGGATTACCAACGCAGAAAAGGGACCTCTTGGATCACAGACTAGGTTTGCTGCTATCATGGAGGGCAATTTATTTGCCCTCGCACAAATGTATCAAGCTTCTCTTTGAAACCACTTAGTGTTCTCATTCTCTGCTTCTATACTGCTTGTGAAGCAACGCAGCGCTTCATTTTGGCCCTCGTTCTCTCCTAGTACTTGAGAGCCGTCCTAATCCCCAGCCAGCCTTTACCTTGCAGTTTAAACAGGCCAATATAAATTCCTTTTTCTGTATATAGGCATTCCATTCCCTTGTTATTAATAATACTTCTTTACACCCGCTGCTCATGTGAGTTCACCTTTCTTTAATGTGGGAAGCCAACATTATTCACAACAGGCCAGCTGTGGTATCATCAATGCCTTGGGGGTTTGTTTTGGGTTTTTTTTTTTTCCTTTCTTTTTTCCCCCTGTACTAGGAGCAACCCAGGATTTTTTCACAATCACATTAGGTACTGGTGATTTATAGTTTATCTTTGTAATACTCAGTTGTTTTTTTCTTCACGTCATTTTCAGCTGGTGATTTATGTACTAGTTACATACACCCATTCCTATGAGAAAGACTCTCAACTATTAGATTTCATCCCACTACTATTACTCCAAATCCTTAGCAAAATCCAATTCTTGTGTCACACACACCTCCTGCTCTATTTTCAGTGATGCTTGGCTTTGAGATAGCAGAATATTTCATTGACGCTTTACTGCTTTTTAATGCCAAACTCATTAATGAAGATAATGATGGAGATTTTTATATTCTTGTATGAATCTCTTTTCCTTCTTAATTACTAATGCTCTACCTTAATGTCATAATAATAGTTACTAGTTCTTAAATCTATATAGACTAACTATACATGTATTCCCCAATATTAAAAATACATGTCATTGAGGTAATTGAGCAAATCTAGTACTATTCTTGGGAAACCTACAATACTATTTGTTGGTTTATGTGTATCTTAAGTTCTTTCTTGCAAAATTTTTCCCGTAGTGAAGCCTGACTGAGCACTTTTTTTTCTTGGCACCTTGTCTCTTAGAATTACAGAAAAATAAGGAAAACACTATCAGTTTTGATATCCTGGGAGGAAGATTATCTCCTCTCCTCCACATGAATTCACTGAACCTGCTCTAACTTTTACTTCTATTATCATCATTCCTCATCAGCCTGTCTTTGCTCTCATCAACATCATCCTTATCAAAAATTAAGGCAAGGTGAAAGTGTTCTTTTAATTTTGGGGAAGAAATATATGCTATCGTTAATCATGAACAGATGTCATCCTTGCGGCAAACCTCCTTCTTATGTGGCTAAATACCATAGATTACAGTCCTAATTCTTCTTAAGACTAATTCTCTTGAAGTCTGATGATCACTTAAAGCCAGCGTAAGTTTTGCCCCAGCTACTCATTCGCTCGTTTGCTGTCCACAACTAGTGCCTCAAGTAACGAATGGGATTGGGGAATTGATCTCTTTAAAAATAACTTCCCCACTGCCCCCAGATCAGGTTGAACCCAGATGAATTCTTCTGTCCAGTTCACCCAAGCAGCTCTACAATTGCTTGTGCTGCCACAAGAGAAGGTGCAAGCGGGCGATACAAACAAGCAGCCATAGACACCTCTGGCAACACCAGCTCGAAACGACCATGACGTTACGGTGCCTACCAGCTCGCCTCTTGGCCATCCTTTCCTTAGTGCTACACCTTCTGATTTCCAGGACAACTTTCTTGGCTTATTGGTCACTAATTCATGTTAAGTATCCTTATCAGGATCCCCTCTCCTTAAAGACACCAGTTTTCTCCTATTTGAAATCCTGAAATCTCAGTGTGATTTGCCTCATTAACTAGTGCTTCAATTTTCAACTAGCTTTGTCTATACTTCCATTTCGTTTATACAAAATAATTACAATTGTTTAACTGGAGATTACTTTCAGGTTTGCTGGCTCCCCCCCC
>JANZLQ010000040.1:19037489-19060874 GCA_026212715.1 Elanus axillaris
CCCGCTCCCCCCTCAGCTGAATTGGGCATATTCTACCTTCTCCAAATAAAAGTAAGAAAAAGAATTTTACTCTTTAGAAAAAAAAAGTAATAGCCAGATTGTTTTGATAAGGCTACAAAAACAGGTGAAGCATGAAAATTTGCTATTATTATGTTACACATGTATTAAATAACCAAGCATAAGTGGGGTTAACACGGACATTTCAACCCCTGCAGTCAACCTCACTGCCTACAGCCACTAAGTGGGCACCACTGAGAGACAGTTTGTTAGGGAAGTTTACCCAAAGAGAATTTGATACTTGTTGTCTATGTTTGTAGTGTTTTGTATTTAAACATAAAACAGGGCGTGGGGGGAAGGTAGTATGGTTAAAATCTTTAGCATACGGACTTACTGGAGCATCCTTATTAGTTTGAGCAATTTATGAGCAGAAAATATATGATTACTACATACATTAATGCTGTTCTAAGGATAACGTTATCTACAAGCCTATATGCATTTTGATATTACTATTTACCTAGTGGGACAGTTTACTGGCGTGTCTTCCTTACGACGCATCTACCACACTGCACATTATGCTTTTTTGAGGAGGCAACTAAAGTAAGAGAATACAAATAATTTTAAATAGCCATTTTCTAATTTTAATTAGTACAGTCAATTAATTTTAAAGATGTACATACAAATTGCTCATAGTTTTCTAAGCACTATATTCTTACATTTATCCTTTCCCCTTTGCTTCAGTCCTGTATTGGATGTGAATTTGTAAGACTTCCTCTCACCAATATTTCTCAGCTATTGTTATGTTATTCTCATCCTTTTCAGTGTTTTGTAATAAATGCTCTGCTATTGCAAATAAACGGAAAGTTTCCAAACCACAATAATTTCCAATAGTAGAAAAACAAATAAAACCTAAGAACTGTATTCAGGAAAAACAAGTGGGAGAAAACACTTTTGAATATATCCCTGTGTGATGTGGCATCTGTCATCAGCTTTCATAAGCCCCTTAACATCTCAGTAGGCTCTAGATGTTATTGAAGTTGTTTCATCCCAAATTGGCGTCTCCTTGGTAGGCAAATTTGAACTAGATCACCATCAGATGGTTAATCAGGCTTAATGTTTTAGACAATGTTTAAGATTAAGACAGGTCAGGTATTAAAGATCTTGGGACAGAATGAAGGCCATGCTTATTCCGCTGTATGAATTCTACTCAGATTACCTGACCGTATATTCTTTTCTCTTTTCACATTAACAGCATTTTGGTCCATGAAACAAGAATAGAAACACTTTAAATATATTATGTCACTCCAAATTAGATGAAAAAAAAAACAAAAAATGAAAATCCAGCAGCATGTTTGTAGAGGAAACTATCAATTCCGAATGTTTTCACTATTTCAATATTGACTAAATGTGTCACACCTGCACAAGTGAATTAAATGAACTTTCATGTATCAGCACACGAGATATTTTGGTTGCTTTTACCCACAGTAAGTCACTTTGCAGCAGTATACTGAATAAAAAATATGCAGTGAATCTTCCCCTTCTTTTTTATTTAGATGTATGACAGCACACAACAGACATCTATTTATATCTGCTTTTTTCCTGCCACTAGATGCTGCCATTAATATAAGCATAAAACACTAAAAAGGACTGCAAACTCCACTTGCTGCACTGTAAGCATCACGCTATATTGTGCGAACTAAACTGTTTCAGTAAGATACAAGTTAGAAGGGCAAAAAATGTTCACATAACATAAATGCTAATTAAACCATGATTTCAAGTTAAAACTGAACTGTCAGGTAATTAGAGAGGTGATTAAACTTTCTTCAACTTCACACTTGAAAAGAAATCAGATGCCTGCTTAGTCTCCACACAGTGATATGTGTCAATGATATTCAGATGTCAAAGCTGTATTACCTTTAGGGAAATGTTCTAGAAGAGTCACGATCCATATTTCTCCTGTAATCGCAAAAACTGGGCTCAGAAAGCACTGGTAAATCCAAAACCTGAGCCTCTTTGTAAACGGCAAGACAGGATCTACATGCCCGTTCTAACAACTCCTCACACTCCAGGTCCTGTCCCATGCACTCTGCATGAAAGCACCCAAATACTGATTTCATGTACATCATGCTGACTTCAGTAAAGCATAAATATCAGAGTCACAAACAACAGGAGAGAGCTGGGAAGCAAGTTCAGATCATGAGTATGCATAGCAAAAGCAGAAAACACAATACATAACTTGATATTTTCTTTCTTTGGGGGTACATCTGTAGCCCTTAGAGACTCGTTCTGTGAAGAATTCAGTTTGACTGCCTAGAATATTCTTAAGGGTATATTACAGCCTCAAATACATAAACACAAACAGAAGCAAACCATGGATAATGTTTTCAACATAACATCCAAAACCTCTGATGGTTCTTGTCAGCTGCCTATCAGCTCAGCAAAAATAATATTCCGGCACTATTTCAGGAACCATAAAACTTTACAAATTTTAAAAAGTCGGAAACTGAGGACCCCCAGTTGACAGTTTATGAACTAAAAGAAAAGAGAGCAGACAAGCCCCTCAGACTCCAGTCCCAGGCAGCACAAGGCAAAGGCAGCAGTGTGATTTCCAAGAGCCAGGCTGAATCTGTCAGAGCCAGCTCAGAGTCGGAGGTAATGCTCTCTGCTGGGTGCTGTATTTGCCAGTGCAGAGATGTAAGTACCTTCTCACAGAGCTATTTCAAGTGCATAGGACTTACTAATTCATTCTTCATGATACACTAAAGCAGCTGAAATATACCTTTCGGGCCAAGTTTTGCCCAGAACAGATGTATTTTCAAATCACTTATTAGGTCACTAACAAGGCCTTAGAGGCTTACACACGTTCAGGTGTCTCTTTATCAATGGCACAGTTCAATTTAATCCAGATAAAGAGCCCCTGGACAATTAACAGTTGACTAAAGTACAGAGGAGTCTCCAACTGGCCATCACGTCAAGGCAGGGAAAGCAATGCCAGTACTCGTAGCTCTAGCGTGGTCCTGAGCTCATACTGATTCTGCTTAACTGTTTTCAATATCATAAGAAGCCAGTGATAATGGCAAAATAAGATGACAAACTCTTTTGCAATTATTACTACATACCATAGCTGCTCTCAAAAGACAAATCAAGAAACCCTTATTTCTGGAGACTGCAGTGTCTTCACAGACCTACTCATCATCCACAAGCTTTTCCTGTTAAAAAACCCTACAATGCACAGTGGTGTTGGATAGGGAAACCCATTAAAACACGTGAACTCCCTCAGCACAGTATTTATGACCGTAAGGGCAACAGTGTTAACCTCATCAGAAAGCGTAGCGTATAGCACAGCAGATCCATAAAAATACCAGGTCATCCATAAACTCTCAAGCTCAAGAGTATTTTATTTCCAGACATTGCATTTTTAGAAATATAGGGCTTCTTCGGCCACATTAAAATCAGCGTTCAGTTTTCATAATTGCCCACATTCGACACTCAAATGATTTAACAACTAAGACGACCAGAGTTCATCACTTACTGGACTCCGGGTCTGAGTTGCCGTCTCCTTCTGTCCGGCTGTTGGGTGAAGCTTGCTCATAGTACTCCTCCTGGGGGAAGCCGAGGGGCAGGGGGTGCGATGTGCTAGCCCCGCTCATGGGTTCATGGTCTCCGAGCCCGCTGTCACTGCAGCTTTCCTGGGAGCCATCTGGTAGGTGAAACGTGACACGGCGCTGAGGCTACAAGGAAGGAAGAAAATTATATGGTTTCCACTACAGTATCAGTAATTGCTTAATGCAAGCAATTTAGGAAATGTATTATTTCAGTTATCTGCTGAAGACGCATTATCTGGAGTTGTGCACAATTTCAGGCTTTCATGAACAGGCAGCCTGCTTTCAAACCCGCTTCACCTGACAGCACTGCTTTCTTCTATTTTTTAAAAATGTAAGCCCTGATGCAAAATGAAAGACACCTCAAACTAAAGAGATTCTGTCAGACTTCACAACTCTTTGGATGCCTTTTGTATATTGACTTGGAGATTTCAATCACTTTTTGAGGCTCAATTTATTTCACTGCTCAGTTTTCTAGTTTTCAAAAAACATTTTCTTTCCCATTAAAAGCTGTTCCACACTTTTGGGCCTAAAAAATGTGACACAATTCCAATGTTGTTGAATTCTTCTGAGGCAGAGAAAGAACAAACAATAACAAGCCTTATGTATCGAAAACAATTTTAATAAATTTTGCGTGTCCATTAAGCTAATGAATTAAAAGTAGATTCCACTGCTCTCCTTCAGACATTTCATTACGACCCCTTTCATTTCTGTTACACCACAGGCCTGTATCTTCACTGGAAAAGGCTGGAAGCTGGGAAACAGAGCTGAGGGAGGAGAGCATCCCAGCACAGCTACTGCAGGAAGGGCCAGGTGAAATGAAGCACCTGACGCATCAGGCATAGGACACTATTTTCATTACCAAAGTGACTCTGCATGATTTAGGAGTTGAATAACTGAAATGTAAATCTATCCCAGTATTAAAAGAAAATATGAACAAAGAAATAGGCAGCTCTCCTGCTTATTTCCATGTGTTTTGGAAACATGAAACATGAAGAGTCACCCCCCCAAAGAAAACTCCAACAATTTAAAGTGTTCTTAGCTTGATGTTACTCAAAATCCCATTTGAATAGCAATGCAGAACTTTCCAGTTCCAGAACTGCTGGGATTAGCAAAGCTGGAGATCAGATTTTTGATGCAATTACACAAAAGAAAGTATATACTGTGTTTCTACTACAGCAGGTGCTGTCAGAAGACCCTATATATTTGGTTCCTATAGGTGATGGTGCTGAACACCATCGGTTATATTAAGTTTTTGCTAAAAAGTTAAGTTCCCCTATTTTTCAAATCTCTTTTTATCACTGTGACATTACAACATATGCCCACAGCTGCTGTACAGTGTGGTACAGCCAAGAAAATGGCAAGATCAACTTTACCTATGCAATTCCTGACAGATGTGAAAACTCTTCTTAAAAGCTACCAGTACGAAATTCACAGCTTTCCCAGAAAAGCTGTTCACTATTGCTAATGGAGAGATTTTCTTCTAATGTCTAGCCTGCCTCTTGCTTGTTACAAAATAAATCACTCCTTCAGTCCCATCCATCATGGTCTGGTTATTCCCACTCATCTTTCTGGCATTTGGCACTTTAGTCTACTTCAGAATAAACAGACCTTATTATTTCAATCTGTCGTGTGTCTTCTGATATCTCTTACTGCTCCCCCTGCACACGTACTCACACATGCTGCTCTGTGCACTGCTCAAAACTCGTTACGGAGCTTCAGCTGAGATCTTTAAAGCGTGGAGTAGAGCAGAAGGATCATTTCACATCTCCTGCAGGCTCCACTACTGCTTTGCCTTTTTCATGGCAGCGTAACACATTTTCCTTGCCAACCACCATAATGCCCAGCTCCCTTTCTAATGATGTTTTGCTAGTTGTCCCGTTTCTGGTTATTGCCATTGATTGCTGGAGCCTAAGTGCGGCACTTTGCATTCATTCTTCCTGCCATTCTGTTTTTCCAGATGATTTAATCTGCTTATCATCAAGCACACTTTGCCTTCCAGTCCTACTTTCCTGTTTACCAAATTCGCAGATTTTAGACTCACCCTCATTAAGCAGATCCTTAAGAAAAATTGGAACAGATCAAGCCAAGACATCAGTTGAGCTCTGGAAACCTGACCACAGAACGACTTCCTATCACACAGGATGGAAAGGGGAGAGGACAGCCCTCCTGTGACTGCAGAAGAAGCTTTACAGCCCACTGGAAAAAAATTCAGATGGTGGAAGGTTCACAGCTAACACCCCCCCATCCCCCTCCCACGCGTTCTTGGTGTCACCAGAAGAATCTTATAATTTCACTCTATAGCGAGCTGCCTGCAGCTGCTCATGGGGCTCTCTGGAAGGCCGGCTGGCTGATCGGTTCCCCACCGCAGATGGGCAGACGTACATGGAGTGTCTCTGCACAGCCCCAAACCCAGATGGATCCACAGAAAATACTGATACGACTTACCCCATTCCACTTCTTAACTATCAATTGTCTCTCAGAGCCCTATTCACACCAGCAGTCTCAGCTGACTCTTACCTGAAAGTCCAAACAACTGAAGTTTTGTGGAGTTGATTCAGTGACAACTTTCCTGCAATGTCTCAGATTTATTCCCCGCATGCAAAACTGCACCAAGCTTGCACAGATATTCAGCCACCACATGGGGAAACGCAATATACTCTTTCTTTGGTCTTAAATGAGTCTGCTATTCACAATATCTATGAAAAATCAACCCTCATTGCATAAACTGTTTGTAAAACTGCGTATTTTCTGAGTTTTACATTGCCTTTGTGCTGTCTTGCGTTGCACGTGCCGTTTGGCACTCATGTGAGGTTGTATCTTCTCATCTCCAAGCAACCCATGAATCTTAAGAATAAAGTATTCTTAAAACATTATTAGCCCAACTTTTATCATTAGATACCAGTATTAGCTTTTACAAATGGCTAGGAATGCAATGGTTACTATTATGTGCAACTAGGATTCACTAAGTTTAAAGAAATGAGTATTTCTTTTCATGGTTTGTCAACAAAATGCAGCAAAAGTTCTTAAGTAGATGACAGGAAAGGAGACCAGAAAGTCACCAAGTCTTTTTTTTTAACTGCTTTGCCCAGTGAGAAAAACGAAGTCATACCCCAAAGAAAATCAAAAGTCGCACTAACTGACCCTCGCGTTCAGTAAAAGATTGTAAATATTTAGTTACATAGATTTGAGAAGTTGTTTGTAGGAAAGATAAAAATGATATGATTTAAAATGAACTGGCATCAGCTAAAGGCGCGTGATTTTTAATTCGATAGTGTCCCTGAGTATGTCACACCTGATAATGCTGATGACAGAGCACTTTTGGAAGAATTTATCAAGATGAAAAAAAACCCAGCTATTTCTCTACATGGCAGTGCTGCCATTTTCTTAATTCATGCAGGCATCAGACAATGATCTGGAACAAGTAATTCTAATAAAATTTTGCCAAAAGCTGGGACTTATCTTCTGTCACAATTATTTTTGGAAATTTCCTCCTTGGGGCATTTAAATTTCAATTTATAAGATTACAAAATATCCTCAGACTCCATCTGCTTTTCTATTTATCTCCAAAGGGAGTTAGCACTGATAGTAATAGAATAACAAGGATTATGGTTTGTTTTATTTATTTGACTGACACTTAATATAGTTTTTCGAAAAGAGAGAAATGCAAGAAAACCCATTATGTATTCTTAGTGGATTCTGAGAATGCTGATATAGGAACTTGTAATATAGACAATTAGACTGAGAGGGGAAAATTAAGTGAAAATTTAAGGAAAAATGTACAGTAGAATATAGTTTCTCTGACATGTTTAACGACATTAAATTACTCTTTATTGGTATGAAAAAAGGATTTTCCTTCCAGAGATGTCAGGATCCCAGACACAAATTCTGTCAGAGGTCTCATACGGCATCCACTGCATTTTGCAAAAGCAGCGTGTGTCTGGAGGGATCAAATTATCTCAGAAAACCGCAAACCTTTTACTCTCATTATTGAAATTTATATGAAGACTGATCAAAGCCCCAAACTACTCTGTGTTCAATCTTTCACTACAATAATTAGACTGTGGCAGTGGGAATAATAAAAGATGAGTCTAAGTAAATAGCTTTGGATACATTGAAGGGATGATTTCTGGAATTATACACCAGGGGTTAGCCAATTTATAATCAAAAACTGAAAAAAGGTAATAGAAAAAGCAGCTGATATCAACTGAGGAACATTAAACTATTAACCTTATTATCTTCATTCATTGAAGCAAATTAGTATCCTTTTAAAAGGAGATCATAAAGAAAAAATACTACTGTTTAATTAATTATATTATTTAGATGATAATTCTGTTTTAAAACAGACCTTATTTAGGAGATGTAAGATAACATAAAAGAACAGGATACTTCAACATTTTTCTCCACTGCTAGCAACCAGTGAATAAAGAAGTAGTCAAGTGTATTTTTATTTCGAACTTCGAAATCTAGTTTAGCTATTAATATTCATTTTCTCAGTTGCTTATGTCTTTCATATTCTAGGAAGGTATGAAACCAGACAACAACTACCTTCAGTTATGAGCAGTAGTTCTCAGTTGTTAAAGAAAATCCCTAATCAAACTATAATTTCCACCTCAAGTATTTCTATACTTAACTACCATCTTTTGTTCCAAAATGACAATCTTTTGTTCCATACACTTTGATTGAGACACACAGGACCCGGCTACTATCAATGTAAAATTCTCAAAATAACATGAAAACAAACAGCATGAAAGGATCCAACTGCAAATCCAATGGGAAACATGTCTTTGAGCTGAAACTGAGGAAGGACAAGCTAGTATTTTTATTTTTCCTTTCCCTAAACTTAGTAGTGTACAGCATAACTATTATGGCCCAAACAGTTTCTATCAACTGTTTGATAAGTCTGTATTTCACATACTTACTGCAGCTCAGAGCACTAAGATCCTACTATGTTATCTTGATTACTTTGTAATGGACAAAATATACAGCATAGCTCATTATCATTTTTCACTCAAATTAGACTAACTTCTGAATTTTTACCAACAGTGATCTGTATTTTCTTTGGAAGCATCTATTTGGAGTTCTGAACACTTGGTTATTACACACAACTGATCACCTAACAACGAATCACTATTGCTATCACCTTTTATGATTTAGCAGTTGGGTTTTATATAATTTCTTCAATATGGCCTGCAGTGATCCTGCACAGGACTGTTTTGGTTTTTTAAAAAAGACCAAAATGGCAGGCTTGTCTGCTGGGCGGAAGGGGAGGGGTGGCGTGCATCAAAGTGACAATACCCAGCTGATTTCAGAAGTCCAAGCTTAGTCGACATTAGAATCAGTATTTCCCTATCTCGCATGAAAAAGCAACACCCCCAACTACTGCCAATACTATTAGCCTAAACTGTCATCTCGTACAGATCAAGCTTGTTGAACAAGCCCTTCTTTTTATTGAACAAGTCCAGCTGTATCAGCTACTGGCCTATCTTTATCGATTGCATCCCTTTCAGCTTCTGATTTTCTCTAAGTTTGTCAAATGAAACAGACCTACTGTTTTCCCAGTTTACCATATTTATCCTTTTACATATTGGCAAAACATTACATTTTCAACTATTCAAAACTTCAGAAATCCAATATAATCCTTTTGACATTCTTGTTATAAACTTATCTAGTCTTCCTGATAGAATATCATTAACATTAATAACTGGTATCTTATATCCTCACTAATTACTAATGGAAAATACAGCATCTGGCTTCCTTCTAAAGAAGAGAAAGCTTTGATAAATACTTTACCTTACTGTGATTAACAATCTAACTGTTCCATAGTAGTATGAGATATGTAAATAGTTTTAGGCTTTCACTTATTATTAAGTAACTCCTCCCACTTTATTAATTTGTTTAGATGCAGGAAGCGTAATCTATTAATTTCAAAAATACAAGTAAAAGCTTGGTTGACTGCCCAGACAAATGCAAATTCAATGTGGATGATTATGCTTGACAGATTTGTAGTTTTTCAGTGAAAGAATTACTACCTCCACAGCAAAACAGTGGAACGGACAGTGCCCCTTTACCTGCTCAAATGGAAATTACATAAAATTGTCAGATCTTGTAGTTGGATTCACTCACACAAAGAGTTGGCTTAAGTTATGACAAATACTCTTGCAAGGCTATCTTGTAACTCTACCACACTCACTTACTCAGGGTGCCTTTTTAAAATCATGCTTACATGCCCCTACAGGCATTTCTTGCAGGCATATAAAACTGCACCTAACTGATAAGCAAAAATACCATCTTTCACCTATTGCAAAAGAATCATTCTGCAAAATCCTTTTTCACATGGGTAAGCCACAGAAATCTTTTTACCACCACCTGCTTTAAGAAGCAAATTTTCACTGATGCCATTTTTCACTGATGTAACTAGAAGCTAAGCCCATACTCCCATCTTCCTCTTGCGGCACAGAGGTCATGGAACAAACTCATTAGCCAAATGATTGCTGAACAAAAATGCTATAAACCTGGAACTGCACAAATTTCAGATTAACAGCCTCAATGGGTATTTATTTTCAGACTCCAATCCTCATTGTACCAAAGAATGTATCTCATATGACATTTCCCAGCATTTAGCAATTAACTTGTATTTTCTGAGCTTCTTGAAATAACAACAAAGAACTGAAATAAAAAAAACCAAAACCAAATAAAACTGAAAATAACATTTAAAGCATGTCAAAGATTTTATTTAGCTTTTGAAAGGCAGTTATTGTATGCTAACTAGATGTCAAAATGATAGCTGAAAGCATGCTTTTTAAAGTTTAATCCATGTAAGTCTTCAATTTGACATGTGATTAAATAAAAATTACACATGAAAGTTGCACTATGGCTGTGCTGTTGCTAAGGTTGAGAAATAGCAAAGTCTCAATTCTGATTTTTTTCCCAATATGTACTTCACTTTCTAGGTTATCATCTTTGATGTTATTACCTTGAATGGTTGATTTCTGATAGGCAAAGCCATTTTAGTTAGAAGAACATAATCATAAACAACAATACAGAAACATTTTGGCAATATTTGAGATCATTTCTGACTGCTGGCCCAACAACATGGATCTTTTTTAGCAGAAATATTGATTGGGTGTTATTACAGTTGTGAATATTTCTTTTAAAAGCAACACCATTGCTTACCTGGTATTTTCTTTGTGTCAATGCCAAAATAGAACAGAGTTTATACTTTCACAAATGTACAGAGCACTCTAGCCCTAATTTCATTCTGTTAATTTATACATTTCAGTTGTGGGTCAGATAAATAGCTTGCATCTTTCTTCATGAGTAAGGTATAGATTTATGGAAGAATAAATGTTGTTCCAGCGAATTACTTGCTGACCCCCAGCCCCTACTTTTGCATCACAGCAGTCAAGGCTAACCCATTAAGTTCAAGCATGATGAGGTTATTAGAGCTAGAGAGACCTGGAAGAAATCTCAAGAACCTGATTCAATTTCCATTTGCGATTTTTTCTATTAATTTTTTCATTTAAAGGTCAAATCTTTCTGAAGCAATACACATGCGTATAACTTCACAAGCCACGCAAGTATTCACTTGAAGAGACTTGAAAATGTACCTTATCACATCTAACCAATAAATGGAGCTATTCTTATTAGTGTTTCCCAGAAAAAGGGCCTTTTATCTAATTTTGGTTCTTTGGGTTGGACGGGTACTGAAGTCAGACGAAAAACAGACACACACTTCTAGTAAGACATGCTCAAGGAGTATTCTTAAATACTGCAGCACAAGTAGTTGTGTATCACTGCAGTGGTAGTTCACTCTTTAAAATAAATCTTGGCTCCGCAGAACTTTCTCCTGCAGGTGTGGACAGGATACCTGAGCGGGGTGGTTATCAAGCAGCTCATGTGTAACACAGACATGGAATAAACTTACATTTAATATGCACACATGTAATTGTTGCCTGTGAACTCATTTTGTTATGGTTTAAAAAAAAAAGCAAGTCCGCAATATAAGCTCAGAACCTGAAGAGGTTGAGGTACCTCTTGAATAAAGAGACAGACAGACCTCCTGAATTTCTTCTGGAAAAAAGCCCAAGATTTTTGGATCCAAAGGTTTCTAGACTACATTTCCACTAATTCTGATATCATTCACAGTAGCCCTCAAAAGCCATGGGGACCACCCTTTGCCCCTGGCCCCCAGGGAGCAGCCAGCCCTTGCTACACCCTGACATAGTAAAGCAACAGGTTTTCTGCAATATCCCCCTAAAAAGAGTCAACACAAACATATATATAAATCGAATTAAAAGTGAATGGCCTTTTAAAGCGAGTAGAAAAGCAGCTCTTTGGCACGTCACTATCTCACTGCATTTGTTATGACAGCACACCTTTGTTATGACAGCATTTAGGTTGTTATAGCAGCAAATCTATAATGTTTGATATCAAGTGTTTGATTGACTAGAATGGGAACTGATGATAGTTAAAATGGAAGGATAAAACTAATATATTTTATGCAGCTGTCAAAAAACCCTGTCTTGCTCTTTTTCTGGAGAAGAGAAAGAACAGACAAAAAGTTACCCTTTTACCCAAAATGGGCTCTCAGAAAACTCAAGACTTACTTGGAGTGCAGCTAGAGTATTCTTTTCTGCTCTCTGTATCAGTATTTGCTTGCAACATTTATCTTTTTGGCCTTTAGCAAATACCCTTTAACCATCTAGACTACCCATTCCTAATTTTAAATGTACAGTGTGTTTGCCATCTGAGGTCACCTGTCTGAAGTAAATTCTCACAGCAATAATTAGTCCACCTTTAGGTGAAATGGTTAAGAAAAAGGCAAGAGAATAGAAAGAAAACCTGCTGGCTTGTGTAAAATAAAGCTGTAGGCAAAAATTTACAAGCAGTGATGCAGTTCGTGCTGTATTTCCTTTTACAAAGTAACATTCCAGCATTTCAGTATGGAGACTTTTATCAGCATTACGCTCTTTAGTGCACTCCAGTGGTCCAGGACAATCTTCTGTGGATCAAGAAAAATTTCAGCTGAAGAGGGACCACTCAGAAGAATCCAAGAAAGCTTCCAGGGTCAAAACATGTATCCTGAGATTGCCCTTTCAATTATCAGATAAAAGTTTTACTCTCAATATGAAAAGTTATTCCATATACTGAAATAAAGGAATTTTTGACTGGTATACTTTGCTTTGTTTCAATCTTTGGCTACTGCAAATAGGAAAGATGCTATGTGATAAATGCCATGGTGAACGCTGTTGGAACGCTTTGGTTTTATTTCAAATATTTGAAATATCTGTTTTTCTCTCCAAGAGAAAGGATTATGTTTCATTTTATTGAAGTCAGAAATCTTCCATTTGCATCACTATTTTCACAGCTTATGCTATCAGGGTGATAATGACTAAGTTTTTAGCTGTTATTTACAGCAGAATACATGAAACATTCAAAATTACTAAAGTAAGTTGAGCTACATGCTACTAACACATTCTTAAATGGATGTCTGAAATAACCTGTTTGTAAATGGGAAAAAATTTACAAATTGAAGTGCTGTATTGTACCACTGATACCAACCTTCGCTCCTACAGAGCGATGTCTCTGCAATTGTCCTTTCAGATAATCAGAATATGTAACTGTCTCTCAGAATTCACCACTTGTGTAATTTCAGTAAAGCAAAACATAAAGCCATTAGGCTTCCCATATTCCTTAAACCTTTCCAGCTTATTTTCATATTCAGTGCAGCCGTTCTTTGGGACTATTAAGATTACTTACTTACTTTCTTCACAGAGCAAAATATACAATACAAATACAATACAAATTACCGAAGTAATGCAGCATATGTTAGTTTGCATAAAGAAATAATGCAGTTCTGGGCAAGGGGAATCGAGGGGCTCCAGCTGAAGTCTGAGGGACGTGCTTGCTCCCACAGCGGGCCGAGAGCTGCCGTTCGCGGCCGAGAGCAGGCGACCTGCCCGCAAGTCAGCCCCGCACGCCTCCAGCGGCCCCGACCCCAACCCAGGCACGACCTACAGCCGGGGATTCGTGCTCCGAAATCGCGATGAGGGAGCAGCTGGGGAGCAGAGCTCCAAGTCAAGGTCCAGTTCCCCGAGGGTCAGGCCTCCGGCACCAGGGAGCTGCTTTATGAAGCGCAGACCTGCGACCTCGGGTTGCTTTCCTGACAAACAGTTACCGAGGTGAGCGCGCAAACGGGTGAACGCCAGCCATGCGCGGCAAGGAGAAACCCAAGACAGGAGCGAAGCTGTTTACTTGGTAACTCAAGGAGTCCAGAGAAAGGTACTAGTGCAAAACCATATAAAGCACCAAGGGGAAACAGTAGCTGGCAAAAGTGAGGAGCGGGCACTTCCAGGGAGCCACGAAGGCCGGCTCTTCCCCACGGCGCTGCAGGCCGCACGGCCCGCACCGACCACCAAGGGCCTCTGTCAGCAGCACCGGGCATACCAGTGCTTTCCTTAAGAGAGACCTAGTCCCAGCCATTTACTGTATAAACCCCCAAATAACATTACTGCACACTCATAAGTGGCATAATCCTGACTCCAAGTCCCCACATCACTGGAAAGATGCCCAAAGTGCCCCTAAGAGCTGAGAAATAAAGGGGCTGGGGAGGGAAGGCCAAAGGCCCAGCGAATGCCACTTCTGCAACTCCCCGAGTGCAGTCCGTGGCTACCTCTATTTCCTCACCTGCCATGCAGGAGATTAACACTGCTACCATCTTTACTTCAGGATTATTCAAATTTCAGCTAAAGCTCAGTTAAATCAGAGATAAATATCATTCTCCATACAAGCCTCACTAAACCTGCAGCCTATAAATCTGCGATACTTTTGCAACTCTGACACCAAGGAGATGATCAGGAAAGTCAATCGCTTGCTCGAGTTGATTCAGAAAAGCATGACGGTGCAGAAATCCTTTGTAACATGCAGTCATACAAGAACAAATGCAAGGCTTTGGGTCTACACTGTATTCTTACTGCTCAGGAGAAGGGATATTGCTGTAGATATCCAAGAACCAGGGAGGACCTCTGTAATAAACTGTGTGTGCGGAAAGGTAATAACATTAATGTCAGCAGAGCTGGCATAAGGCATGCAGGCAACAGAGAGACACTATGGGCACAGGTATCTCCCACCCACAGTGACATGTACACACATAGAGCCTTGTATTTCTGTATCAATTACGCCATCAAATACTCATGGCAACTGCCCTGGTTGCTCACCCTGAAACCATCGTTACGCATAAATTTTCCCAACTAAAGAATTCCATTTAATTCTATTCTTTCAGATATTTCTTAGTGTTTTCTAATTTTCATTGGCGTACAGTGACTGTGCTTTG
Source organism: Elanus axillaris (assembly GCA_026212715.1). Taxonomy (NCBI): domain Eukaryota; kingdom Metazoa; phylum Chordata; class Aves; order Accipitriformes; family Accipitridae; genus Elanus; species Elanus axillaris. The sequence goes on from JANZLQ010000040.1 coordinate 19,052,424, forward strand.
CACAAAACAAGACGAACTTCACACATTTTCCAGGCAAAACATATAAATATAAACTTGCAGTGTTAATTATGTTCTTTCTCCTACTGTTTTTAATTAATTTAACCTTTGGTCCTATTTTTGTCAATTCAGGAGGCATCTTGCAATCAGAAGAAAGCTACGGTGTTAAATACTCTATTCTGCAAGTCCCCAACTAAATGAGTAAGCAACGGAAGAAAATCTACAGTATGCAATTAGCATTATCCTTTTCATTATTATTTTTTTTCTTACTTCACAAAACTCATTAATAACTTTTAGCAGGTAAAATTGAAGCTAGACACCCTCCTACACCTTAGGCATATTATATTCTACCTTTTCACAAAAGAAATTCTTTTGATGTACTGGAAATCTTATTAATAGATTCACCAGAAAACAAGCATGTAAGCTGGCAGAGGCAATTGCAAGAGGTAAAATGAATGTAAATGACAGATGAAAGAAAATTTCCATGCCGTTCAGATCAATATAAACAAAAGTGCTGCAGCAACCACAGCACAGAGATGAAGGGAATTCATCAAACTTGTATTTCAGATTATTTGTCCTGTTCCAAATGCACCCTCTGTGTTCCTGAGCTATGTTCTTCCTTTACTCAATTAATACTACATTAAGATGCACTCCTGCAGGGGCTTTTTCCTTATGTTGCTGAATTGAAGTTTTTCAGTGCACTCAGATATGGGCGGGGGGAAGTGTAGAGAATAGCTTCTTGCTTCTAAATACTGCCATTTGGAAAGCCTGTAATTGCAGCACTTAATAATTTTCTAAATACTTAAGCCAGAATTAATTATCCCTGCTATTATTGCAGGACTATGGATCATATATTGGGTATGATGAAGAGAATGTGTGATAGAACGTTTTATTGTACTCAGTGCATGCAGTGGGTGTGCAAGGCACTTAAACTATTAGAAGCAACAGGCTTCTCTACTTCAATTATATCTCAGTATGATCATCAGATATCTACAGAATCAGCTTTGCTCATTTCGTGCTTTTAGTTGTTGCCTAATTAAACATTTTCAGGACCTTTCTTTACACCAGGGACTAATAATAATTTTAAAAAGAATCCTCCTTTATTCAAAATTGTATTGGTTCTTGGTGAAGAATTAGAGGAAAGTAAATGCTTATTGTTAAACAGCTCCCATTTCAACAGACTCTGAAACGTATTTCCATTAGTAGCCAGAAATCAGGGCACGTCACGAACTTCAGCAACTGCCTTTAACGGAGTGAATTCTATAGTCTTTTGGCAGTTTTATATGGTGTTGAGGATTCAAAAATATCTGTAGCTACTGTTACAGCTAATTGTCCACACTTTAAAAATCCCCTTATGCAGAAGCTGGGTGAATGACAGAGGGGTGGTGGGAAGGGGAGGAATGGCTGCACAACTGGTTGTAGTCGATTCAGCAGTAGAAATACTAACTGTAATGTATAAGACGTTTAAACATTTTGAGATATGTAACAAAGAATGCACATAAACATGGTATTTGCAAGGGGAAAATCAAAGCCACAAAGAGATGAAGCTTCACTTCCAGAACACTGGATTCAGACCTTTGCGCAGAACACAAACTAAAGTGACTTTGATCTCTTTCTAGTGTGTCAAAAAAAAAAAAAAAATTCTTACTAAAAAGAACCACCCCCTCTCCGAAAAACCAAATGCTTCTCTGAGATTCCATGGAATAATATTAAACTGTTGAGGCAGGCTCATTGTTTGAAAGAAGGCTGGCAGCAAGGCTTTGGTTTCAAAGTAGTTTACTGGGAAACCAGAAGCGAAGCAGCAGCCTGAAGCACACCAGCTGACTCTTCCCAGAAGTTCAAAAGACTTGGGCTGTGTTGCCGTAGGTAGCTGGAGCACAGACAGAGATATATTTACTAGAGAAATGTACTGTCACATCTCCAATGAATACAGTGAAAATCAGCGCAGATTTCAGTCAGTGCTCATGTAGCCAGATACTAAATGCCATCATGAGCAGTGAAACAAAAGGGATCCAGAGCAACACTTTGTCCCTTTCACCTACATCTCTGGAATTGCCTTTGAGACTCAGGACCACGATACGTTCATTTATTTCATAACAGAAGTAATGACTAACGTCGAGAGTCTCTGATGAAAGAGATCAGGCAGCCGTGGAAGTCGTTTCCCTAGTTGGGAGGAAATAATTTCCTCTTGTGCTATATGCCCTTGTGCTGGCTCCCTGTAACCCCAGCCAACAAATTCACTTTCTGCAATTGTTTACGTCCCTGCCTCAAAAGATATACCCCATTTTTTCCCACCACAGTTAAAGACTATAAATCCACTCTTGGTACAGACTACAGTCTAATTCCCAACTGATTCCCCAGGGACTCACAAAGGAAAAAGACAAACAACAACTACAAGAAGATGACTCTCCAGCTCCAATCAATAATTTGCCTGTCACTCCACAAGCACATCACCCTATTGGCATAACTCTGCAAAGTTCCTTATCAGTGATGTACTCTTACGCTTGCTAGGTAGACACTAAGCGGTTTTGCATCCTGTGGGTTTTGCATTTCAGTAAATCTCCTTCTCCCAGCAATACAAATGCACAATAAACGCCACAGACTGACAATAGATGTTAGAAATTTGAAAAACAGCCTATAGCATAATAGTACTTTGCACATATATATCATTCGTTACTCAAATGGGTTTTAGAAAGATTAATTCAGTTTCAGAGTAACAGAACGGAAAAGATTGTTATTAAAACAGTTTACAAATGAACAAACCAAAGCACAAGTGGCTATGCCCTCTTGATTTTCGTGACTGAAGGTTAGGCTAAGTCAATGGCAGAATCCAAAAATGAAATCAGGAGTCCTGGACAGAAGGGACACTGTTAAGCAAGCTGTAATTACATTTTATGTTCTCCATCTAGCATGCCTCCTCAGAGAAAAAGCTCTTCTCTCTCAAAATATACCAAAAAAAGGTATTTACATTCCAATAAAGTATCACAACTGCCCGAAATAGGGAATCGTGCATCTACATTTCCTAAGAATAATGCACATAAATACAACCATATACAGCATCACTTAAAACCATATCAAAGCCAGACAATACACCACAAACCCAAAAGAAAGTGACTCAATAAAAACTGTTTTCTGACTATTTGGCCAATACTAATGGGTATTCACTGAAGTGAGTGCTATTGCAGTCTGTTTCAATGGAGCCATATGGATTTAAAAATGCCATTAGCAACATCATCTAACACTAAACCTCTGTGAGCAAGTGAGAGAACAATAATGATCTTATCTGCTCTAACAAGACTGAAAAACTGGTGACTGCAGAAGATGCATACTGCCAGATATTCCATCTGTGAGTAACAGCCCAGTTCATTAATGGAAATCTTCAAATTAGAGCTGAGAAACCCATGGCTAAGGACGGACTGCCTTGACAAACAAAGTTCCTGCTTAAAAGCTCTATAGGTTCATGAAGCTTAAGACTGAGTCATTACAATTATCTGCTACCACTTTTAAATATGTTTTTTTTCTTGTTCTGAAGGCACAGTGACAGCAGTGCTCCTGCCAGTGTTCGCCACTCGCTCCACCAGAAGTCTGAGCTTTGGGAGGAGCTCTGACCACAGAGCCTGAAATCTGTCACATCTCAAAACTTAACAGCTCTGCAACGTAATGCAGAATTTAGATTAGAAGCATGGGTGTTCCTATTAGCATTTAAGTCAATCCTAAAATCTGCTCAGACTTTTAAAATGCTTCAGGGTAGTACCCCCATACCCCTGACAGATGCATTACCTACGCATAGCAGACTTCATCCAAAGCTCCCTGAAGTACTTCTCCCTCAGCCCTACCTCCCTCCAAGAAACTGTCGGGTGAAGTGAATGAAAAAATACCCAAGAAAATCGTAATCTAAGACATGGTAACAGTGACCAGTTTGAAGAAACACAAACCAGGGCTAAATCTTGAGGCCCAGCAAGCCATGACTGGCAAACCCAGACTTCCTCAGAAGAAAAGCAGACATCATCTAAAATTTTAAGTTTCCCTTCACCTAAGAAACATTAGTAGAGGCATATTCAGTGATTTTCCTACATCAGTCTTGCAATTTGATAGTGACACAACTTGTATCAAAATATCAGAAGAAATAACATTCTCCAGAAAATGACCATAATACTTTTCCAGAAGACTCTCTTTAAACAATGCCCTGCTACAAAGCTGCATTAGAGAGCTTCTTGAGGAATGCTAGCAGAGAAGTTTCACAAAACTTCATTATATTAAATGAATACTGAAATGTTTTATTGTTATTCATTTTAGAAACTCAAGCAGAATGCCAGAGCTCGGTTCAGCTCCAGGCTCCTCCAAATTTTTTTCTTTTAATTTTTCAAGTTGCAAAGGCAGGCAGGCAGGGAGTTGCATTCAGCAGGAGGCGAGAGAAGTGAGTGGCATGTATGAATAGGACATCCAGGTAAAAGCGTAATGGGAGATCAAACAGAAAAGCCCACATTTCTAATACCAGCCTAGAGCTAATCAAACGAGAACACAGGCAAATCGATGCAAATCAAAATCAGCCAAAAGGCATTATATCACAAACTAACACATCCGCCTGTAAAGGTTTGATTTTGTCCGAGCTTACGTCTCTTACAAGCACACTGCTGCAGCTCCAGCCACAAATACTCTCAAATAAGCAACTGAAGAATTAAAACATAGCAACACTGAAAGCAGTAACAGCAAATTTACCTTAACAGACTATATGTTTAGGTTAAATTATTGCGTAGTTACCCAAACATTCTGCTTCATTTAAAACACCAACCTGTGGAAAATCTTCTACTAAAACCTTGCACTTCACCTTCCCTTAGCAATTGGCCAGCCCCGAGTCCTTGCTGCCTCCCAGATCAGAGTACGGCCGCCAAGAACTAACTCACCCCCCAGCACATGTATGAAGCCGCTGTGGAGTCATGCTGCTGGGTGTCATTTACTCAATAGGCTTGTGAAAACTGTATTAGCTCCCACACCAGCAATTTTTTGTTGATGCCGTGTTCCTCTTCATCTTGCCACAAGCAGCATGTGGGTTAAGCAGTTCGTCAGCCATTTTAAAGCCTTTAAAAACCAAACCCAGGAAAAAAATAAACTCTTTTTTTGTTTCGATTGTTCTGGCTAATTTCTGGAAATATTTAGTGATATTGTGGTGAAGTCCAAAAAAGAAACCAGAATGATCCAGCTAATGAGCAGACAGCTGAAGACACCATGCCCTCAGATTTCTGCTGTTTTGTTCATTCAAAATAATTATTGTATGGAGTTTGATTCTAAACTGTTTACAGATACTCTTGATAATTCCTGTGAGAAAAACTAATTAAATTGGTTTTCTGATAGTTTCAGTGACTGAAAAATATTGAAAACCAAATTGATTTTAGACATATTTTCAATCACAGTTTGCAGAGATCTTGTATCTTAATGCAAACATCTGAATAGATTTTTCTTTTTCTCTTTTAAAAGGATCTCTTACCAGGTGAAAGATGATTTGTGAGAGTTATTTCACTTTAAACTGCAAACACCTAGCTCATTAGAAATAATAAAAATAAAAAGGTCAAGTTCTGCTGTTAATGATGGCTGATCATCACCTCCAGACTGTTCTTCTCCCGTGGTCAGAATGCCGTACAACCCAGACAGGGACAACGGGCATTCGCCTCCCTGCTTCGGCTTTCTGCAAACAAAGGGATGCCAGTGAATCAGATGACTCCAACTAAAACACCTGTGATACTTGTTGCTTGACAGGAAAGCATAAGGCAGATTTGCTCTCTAATGAGTCTGGTTTGCAGCTCAGAAATCCAGCACAGACTCTACAGTGTGCTGCCTTAACTTCCACCAGTGCTGTAAGTGTGCATGTTTGCAGATAAAGCTGAAAACCTGATCGATTTACAGAGGTGAGAGAGGACCAGACAATTAACTTCAGAAATGGAAAGTTGAAACAGTCAATGTCTCCTCAGTGCATGTTAACGTCTGACAAAGGTTCCCACTGAGATACCCCTACCAAAGGCAGAAGGTTCAATTATTGCAACTTATATTTTAAGTGTAATGATTTGCGTTATCCCAGCTAGCTTAAAACTTGAGTAAAACAATCAATGGCTGTTTTCCCATCCATGAAAATAAAGCATCGGATGTGGTTTTTTGAGGGCACTTGTTTGTTTCTTTATTTGTGGGTTTGTTTGTTTGTTTGTTTTTAATTTAAATTCACCAGAATGGAAATCCAATTTTCCAACCCTGGGAAGATATGTCTGAAGCCACTGAACAATAATACTGAGCCTCTGCACAAAGCTGAAGCAAAACTGAAGGAACATAAGAAACCTTGAAAATGCGAAATTCAAAACATACTTTACCTTGGCTTTACAGACTTCCATTTAAACTATTTAAAAAAACACTGAAACAACAAAACCCAAACCCGCTCTTTCCCTACATTTAATCCACATCACCATATTTGTAGAGTATTATTCTGCCATCAGAATAAATCCAAAGCTTGTTACTCTTCAGTTCAATACTCATGCCCTTCCCTCTGAAGTGGGGGTTCCAGCCATTGACCGCTAAACGCAGACCCAGTTGCTTTTAGTCACTACTTTGCCTGGAGTATTTCAGTCACATACAAACCCAGTAAACCCCTATGAACAGATCACACAAAATCTTTCAACACCGGAATTGTGGCTATGATGTGGCATATATAGCACTATTTGCACACAAGCACACTCCCTCACTCTTGGGTATTTTGCAAGGAAGATTAATTCTTCCATGCACAATAAAAATGCTACAGCGCAGAAGCAGTGTTACCACAAATGAGAAGCCGTGAGGCCGGAGCTCCAGCTGTGTGTCGGGTGGGTACTAAGCCCCTCATGTGTCACACAGGAGACCCAATGTTCCTCTGCTTACAAGACCTGAGTTACACCTGGAGATATTTTTAAGTTGCTCCATCAAAACCAAGCATGTTTCCCTGTCTCTCCCAGGAGGAGAAAGAGTGTGAAAGAAGGTGACTGCACACCAAGAATGACTGTAGCAGGAAGAAAAATCATGTCATCCCTGAACAATGTGTTCATATTTACCTTTTACCAGTTAGATGATTTTTGGTAGGAAAACAAGTAAGAAAACAGAAATGGGGAGAGGACACAACACTACCTTATTTATACCTATAAATCGCTTAAGTTCAAAGAGACATTTATCTTCCTTGATTAGGTGACATCTAGTGACACAATGGTCTGTGTCTATGAATAAAATATATTTCAGACATTCTATTTCCCTCCCATGTTTATACATTTGACATACCTATATAATTTGTCTGTCAAAACCACAAAGCTTGAAGCAGACTCTATACGCCTGTGTGGATGGAATTACGGTAGGCCTTACAACATGTAATGTAAATGTAATTCTGAGTTGTGTAATAGCATACAGCACTATTATACAAAATCCTGCTTTTAAAAATATCATATAACAAAATATATTTTCTTTAAAGAAGGAAAGCTTTTAAAGAAGACTGAAAAAAAAAAAGAATGAGCTACCTCTTAATACAAAGATTAGAGAAATAAAAAAAAAAAAAGACAAAAAAGTTGCCCCAAGTAGTTAGCTGCTTCTCCTTTTCATTGCTCAGATGCACAGAGGTTGCTCACACTCTGATCCAATCCTAAGATCAATGTAATGACCAGTATATTGGCCAGCCATACATCTTAATAAATGAATCTTCATTAAGCAATCTCCTAAATCCTTCAAGACCTGGTCTGCCACTTGTAAGTGCTAATGAGAGGTCAGCAGTAATTCTGCAAATAATAATTTGTGACTGAACTGCAACCTCTCTTTTGCATTCATTATTTATTATATACTATGACTCAAATCAGACCATTGTGAACAAAAGACAGCTCGTTTCGTACAGTGCTTACATGGATAATTTACCTTGGTACAGCATCAGACATTAGACTCCAAAGTTAAGCAGAAATCTTCACATACTGACCTTTGGCAAAGTACAGGAGCTACAAACAGGGGAAAAAAGCCAGCTGGTGTGACACCTCTACTTGCACAGTAAAAGCATAAAACCAGCACCTGGTGAGTCTCAAGAGCTACAGCTAACTCAGTCAGACAGACAGAGGAATATTTTAGGGACAGGCTGACAGTTCAACTTGCTCAAAAAAAGGCTTATCATTCATTTGGGTCCATCACTGCAATCACAGGCATTATTGTCAGTGTACAGGCACGGCAATGCAATAACAGCCTGCTTTTGTCGCCTATCCTGTTCACATGTACATTATCATTATTCCCTCAAATCTTATTTTTCAGAATCGCTGACCCAGTCTAATCTATCATACAAAATCCTTGGGAGCTTGGACAAATACACGAAAGCCTACAACATATGAAAAAAGAAAAATGTTTCAGAGGTATGGCAAGAATTATTTTCTTCTGCCTCCTCTCTTGTTTTTTTGATTTGGGTTTGGTTCCCCCCCC
>JANZLQ010000040.1:19060974-19088383 GCA_026212715.1 Elanus axillaris
TTTTGTTTTTTTTTTTTGGGTTTGTTTCCCCCCCCCCCCCCCGCCCCCCTAGTAAAAAGAAGCGAGCAGAATTAGAAAACCCCACAATAACATTCCCAAACATGGAAGTCAATACACAGAAGCCTCAGACAGCACACAGTTTATGAAATGGGATACCATGGTTATTTAAATTGTGCTCGAATCTGTATCAAATCAGCATTCCTTTCATTTCCTAAGGCTTGAGAGACAAGTCCACTTAACAGCCTTCTGGGATATTTAGCCTTATGACACAGAGGGAGACTCTTTTAAGCTTCTGAAAAGATGAATTACATTATATGGGCATACAGTGATCAAATTACATGTTTTGGTAATGAAGCACATATGAGAGACTGCCCATAGACTGAGTGAGAATCATCAGCAAAGCATTTCTATGTGTGACTTGATTAGCAATCATGGAAGAGGAGGAAAAAATGGGTGCTGAAAATCACAGGGAGAGTGAGCACTGTTTCACTTAATAATTGAAATTACTTACAAATCCAGACTCTTCTCTCTGTGTGCTGAGTGCTCAACATCTGCATGAGACACAGCCTGTTGCCTCTGCCCTGAACTCAACATTTAAGAATGCAGGGAAGGTACACAGACATACATTTCCTCCCCAATATTCATTATAAAGAAGGATCAACTATCATTTTCCAGCATTCACATATCTCACTGTTTGGTACCTTTCAGGAGTCATCCACAGGTACAGAAACGTAACACAGGCAAAGGGCATGAACAAACAAGTGTAGCTGACGTAGGTACCAGCCCGGGGAAGAAGGACTGCTGGCGTAAGAAGGTCAACTTTGCAAAAAAGGTAAGGGTGAAAAAGGCAGCTGAGGGCTTCAGCTTACTGCGGTGAAAAAGAAAAGAGAAAGGTTTAGTTTGTGATATGCTAGCAGAGAATAAACCCGTAACTAACTCAGACTTTTTCTTTGTTATGTAGCCCAGCAGCCCAGTAAATATGGTGTCGCCATTGCTCGGAAGAGGCCAGAGGCTTTGTGCTAAGCTGCAGCACAGACCTCGGGTGTTCTCACGCTTTGCCCAGCCTTGCCTTGGCTGGGCTGAGGTGTGCTTTGCTTTGCCGCTTTGTTTGCTTTGCTTGTAACAGCAATTCTCAGAAAGGTGCAATTGGTTTTGTGCTTCTGGTATGGGGAAGTAGCTGTTGTTTTACACATATAAGCATACGAAACTAATAAATAGCAATACATGCAGCTATACTAGGTGGAATGAACAGTCTATGACGGTAGATAAAATGCAGCGTAGAGGAGCACAGGCATGGATAACAGTAGGGGCCTTAAAAGTAGAGGCACAGGATGATACTGGATGCCCAAGAGCTATAAAGCCCACCTCATTAGTGGTGAATGCACCCCTGGGAGCTGGGTAAAACTAGTTTTAGGGTCAACAAAGAGAAGAAAGAATAAGTGCCCAACACATGTAAAAGACTACATATGCTAAATTTGGACCTAAGCAGTCCTATGAAGAAAGAGCAAGGTGTAGGACATTTAGCAAGAACATAAAGATGACCCCAGCTGGACTGAAGGGCGAGGAAGAAGAAACCATCAACATTAGCATCACATTTCTGGCAAAGGACTCGAATGCTCACAACTGAGGTATTCTCACCTCCATCCAGAATGAAGCTATTGAGTAGTGAGAAAGTGGAAAAGTAACTAAAGCCTGAGAAAGGGGCAGGTAATAGAGAGTTTGCATATATTAAATTTAACTGTATATAATTTGAATTGTAAGTGTAAGCATCATTGTAACTGGACTAATAATTATTCTTTAGACCACAAAGACTTCAATTAGACTAAAAAAAATTTTTGATTTTGCACAGAAACTGTGTTTTCTTTTGCCCACAACAGCATTTTGACTGCAAAATGATGGAGAATTCAAGCAACCTCCTCTGTAATTTGGATGCAACAAACCGGTAACACTGGCAGTGTACAAGACTATGTTTGTGGAAGCAATTGGGAGAGATGCTTACTCACTTGAGCGACTATGAAAACTGTCACATTAAACCTCTGACGTTATCCTACACCAATTCTGTTTTCAGAAAATGGAACGGAGAAATTGAATTGGGAAACTGGAAAAGAACAATATTGATCTCGTTCCTTACAAAGTTAATTAGTGTTGTTCCTTCTTCCTAAAACCCCTGTCTTTAGCATGCTTCTCAGATTAAATAAAGTATTATGTAATTTGAGATGATAAAATGCAATTATAAATACCTGTTTAGTTTCAGAAAGAAAAAATGAGCATGCAATAACCAGAAAACTTTAGCAACTTCCTCCAATGAATACTCTATAGACATGTAAACACTATTAAAAGAAGTAAAAAGCGAAAGTTGTTGTGCTGATGCTTGTATAAACATAATTATATTTAATTAGTTCATCAGGACCTTTGATCCTAGTTAATTCCCCATCTCTCATTTTCAAAGGTTTGCTCTTAACACCTCTCAGAAATGCAACGGCTCCCTCAGAGCCAATTCTGCAGCTGAATTTTTGTGGTTTTCTGTTCAGACACCCCTCAAATTTTGACAAGCAACGGTGCGAGTAAGGGAAGATGTAAAGCAGCACATACTCCCTATGAAGATAAGGTCTGGATTCTCAACAGGTATCTCGGAAAACCAGAAAATATTCATTTTCAAACTCTTTATGAAGACCAATTTTGATAGCTGATAGTCAGAATTTGTAGTGAACAGTTCAGTGAAGTTCTAATCACCCCTCCATTTCTCACAGGCTGCTCCAAAACCAAACTCTTGAAATCTAGCACCTGGCCAAAAAAAATATAATTAGCTGTGATTAAAAGTGAGGTAAGCCCTTAATCAATATCCTTTCAAGCTGTCCTGACTGACTACAGCAAAAGAGGTGGTATAACTAATGCAATGAAACTCCAGCACCAAAGGAGCTCCATCACCAAAGCGCTGTGTAGCAATCAAGGGGAAATCACTTCAACCTCTTGAGCTACAGCTAAGACCACATCAGAGCAATCCCGAGTTCATTTCTTTTGTTTCTGCAGTAAGTAAACAAGCACTGGTGTCTAGGGTTTTCATTACTTCGCTTTCTATACTGCTTAACCCCAATACCCCAAAAGTTGAAAATCTACTTGAAAACTTAATTTGCTTTGTGAGCAATAGCAGCGCTTGCAGAAAAACAGGAGGAGGGTGCAGAGATAATGACGGGGTATAGGATATGGAAAGAACAAAAATCTGCTTCTTTCCCAGTCAATACCCTAACGCCACATATGCCACTCCAGCTCAGCCTGCCTTCACTGGGTCACACCTTCCTTGCGATCCACATTTGTGGATGACGCAACTCCAAACTCTCAGCGTGTGTTGATACCTAATACAGGACAATTACCTTTCCAAAATTGCAAACTTTCTTACAATGACCATTTAGAAACAGCGGGAAAAGATTATTTTTGAGGTAAAATAGAAAGAAAATACATGTTATTGGACCTGTCATAAACTATAATGAAAGAGCTGATAGAAAGCTGGAAACCAGAAATATAATTAGATATCCATTCTTGACCCATTATTTCTTTTAATCACAGCGAAACAATGGAGCATCATCTGAGACACTACTTTCCTGGTATTGTAGCCACCTTATCAGGACTCACCAAGACAACTGTCTGCACATGTGTCCATTCTCTTTTTACTTTTAACAAATGACCTTCATAAGAGGAAGTAAATAGAAATTGAATCCCTGTACATTTTCCCTGCAAATACCAGAACTGAAATGCAGTCTGAAATAACATCCTATTGTGCCAGGACCTGCACCCTAACACTAATCATAAGCCTGGGGAGAAATTCAGTAGTAATGTGCGTGAAGTGTCTGCATATCTTTGGTAACATTCTATGAACATGAGTCTAAGTGTAACATCAAGTCAGGATCAATCTGATAAGGGAACCACTGTGCCATCACTTCCTTAATTCCTTTACTTAATGGTAAACCTGAATGCAAGCATTTTGGGCACGGAATTTTCTTTCTCTATGCAAACAGAAGTAAAGATTCTGGATACAAACTTAATTCTGGTATGGGGTCTTTAACTCTTTCCAGCTGTATTTTGCCTGGGGGGTGAGAAACTTGGAGCATTTAACTAAGTGGGCAATCAGACAGCGCTAGGAATGAGAAAACCTGAGCATCTGAGCAATTCACAGGCTGACATCTGTCTTCGGGAAATACTTAGCAGGTAATTCCGAACAGGAAATTCATAATGATGAAAGCTTGCAGATGAGCAGAAAGGAGGTGAAATTTGTCAAGTCGCTTTCTTCATTAAGCCTAGTCCTGCTAGGTGTGCTCTGGAATGTTCTTCTCCTCAATGTATGCCAAAGCATGACCCTCCGCCTTCGCAGGTGCTCAGTACGGTTTGCTTTTCTTTTCAGCTGTTTGTTGCCTGACGAATTTCACATTATTTATTGTTTGTGTGAGGGTGGTGGCAAAGTAATAAAGTGCCATTTGGGAAATGGTCTGACACATGCTGAGAGACGCCTACGTGATCCAGCAGGTTCTGTCCCGCGGCAGTGCTCACTTGCACGTTTCCTCTCTCATCTCCACCTGTGCGCAGTGGCTTCGGTGGTTATAAAGAAAGCAGGCAGAAAATCAGTCAGTTTAGCACTAGCAAAACACACTGATCTCAAAGGGATGTATTTTGGGAAGAGAAAGTGTTGAGATTACTTAGGCAAAAATTTAACCACACGTATGCTCTGTTTCTGAAGGACCTGACCCAAAGGCTTGAGGACCTCAGCCGGCTCTGATCATAGGGACAGAAAACAACACAAACATAGTCCTAGAAACTGCTCGTTACAAGTCAGGGATCTTCCTTCCTTTCTAGAACAGTAGTTTAAATCCTTTTCTTACATGATGGCAGCAAATAGCCTCTTAAAGTACTCTGGAATAGGAAAAGTATGCTTTGTTGCAGCTACTTGGTATACAATATAAGAAAGGAACAAAACCAACTTGGAACATTCAATTCAGCCTCAAGTAACTGCCAGAATCTGTGGAATGCTATTTTGAGAAAGGCTTAGGTAATAGTAAATTTTTACTTAAAATGTAATGCCTGAGATGTAGAAATATATTATTTTCTTTATTCTATGTTAATGTGTTGGGGCTTTTTAAATGCCTAAATTTAATACTCTTTTAAAAGCAATTTGCTTTCAGGATTAATTTCCCAAAACGTCATCAACTTTTAAGAATGAATCCTTAAAATGTTCCTTCATGAAGAGAAATTAATATTATCCTCATTCAACCTGAAGCATAGCAAGAACAGATGACTAAAATGCAAGAGCTGAACCAAGACAGAAAGCTTCTGGAGACTTCTACACACCCAGTTCCTTAACATAGCAATAGGCATATATTAAAACCTTTCTGAAGAATAATACTGTTTATGCATTCTGAACTCTGATGTGATAATGAAGAGGAATATCTTTCCTCTTCTGATCAATATTGGGGTGGGTGTTCATCTAAGAAAGAAAATGATCTTCTGGTTGTTGTCGTTAAACAAAGGGCTTGGAATGGTGGTCACGTACATCTGGTCAACAGGTCCTTCACTTCCTCCAGACCTGCTCATTCTCATACATGGCACAGAGCACTATAGCTGCCATATAAGTCCCCAAATTTAGGAGCAGATCCAACCAGCCAGCTTTTTTTTTTTTTTTTGGGGGGGGGGGTTGCCCTTCCCCCTTTTTTTTTTAAATATAATTAAAGTGCTTCAACTATATCTTCTACCAAAATATTTGAAATATGGACAGGTCAAATATTTCTAGAAATTAAGCCATTTTCTTCAAGGATGCAGATGCTCAGCATTAAAATACTTATGGGTTCAACTGAGCAGCAGAAGACAGAATGCTGTCCATGCCAAATCTGATTCAAGAAAATACACCAGTACTATGACATAAAAGGTAAATTATTAAAAAGAAAAGGAGAATCATAGAGCCTCCCCTATAAGAAAGGCAATCTTAACACTGAGAACTCAAAAGATCACTGATTTACTTTTCAGTTTTCAGCTCAGCAGACTCCAACTGCACTTATTCTTGTCACTGTAGCTCGTTAGTATCCCTGTTAAACAGGAAATTAATTTGAACTATGACAACAGCACCTATAATGGTAATTTCAGTCAAAGGGAAGTGTTGAATCCTGAGCAGACAATGCTTAGAATGAGGGGCATCAAATATATTCAGCACATAACCTCACATGAATAGTCAGATAATTTTGCTTGAATGAGAAACGAACACTGAAAAACAATACTGGATCTACACAGTGATTGAATTAAAAAGCACAATCAAAGCACTGGAAGCATTCATTTCTTCAATGATTCAAGTCCCTTACGGTCATAGGCAGTCAGATTATACACGGGCAGTATAGACAGATCTGCAGAACAACTGTTCACAAGCCACCACACAAAGAGGCCACTGAATACATCCTAATGTCCAATAACCAACTCTATTGCTGCAATTTAAAAAAAAGAAAAAAAAACCCAAAACACCACTCCCCTGCCCCCCCCCCCAAAACCCCACAACAGTAAAATAATGTCCAAAAATGTCAAACTATGTGTTGTCCCGGTTAAACCACAACAGGTGTGTTGGAGGAAGATGAAGAGATCACAGACATCAAGCCAAAAAGTGAGTCTTGCCTCATGTTACGTAGAAGCGATGCTTCGAGCTAACATTTGAGCAAACACGAGCTCTTACTTTGGGAGTGATACTGGTATGACTACAGATGGGTGGAACTTGGCCTTCCAAAGTATTGACCACAAGCTTTTGACAAGTCAGACTCGTATCTGACCAGGAAAAGAGTTCTTTGTACTAAATTTGTTACTATTTCTTCATTAATTAATGATTTATTAGACATTAAATCACATTGAAGAGTTTGGCAATGTGAGAGACCAATGGCTAGTACAACGATATTAAGGCTAAATTTGCACACATAAAAGCCTAAAGTATATTGTGAAACCAAGGCAGGAGGACATACAGCATCAACAATGGCTACATAAAGGGAAACTTCTTCCTAGTAAAACAAAGCAACAAGGTAGAGAGACATAAACCCCTATTGTAAGCAATAAGATAGATGGGTTATCATCATGGGTATAGAACTGATTTTCTTAGAAGGCTGCCTATTCCAGTCAGTGCTCTGCCCTGGTGAATTTTGACTTGCTAACTATCTGAATCTTAGAAATTCAGAAAAGACTATGTCCAACGCAATCCAAATTATTCCTGTGTCAGTATCAGATGACGTGTGTACTAAAGGGGAGTATTTTAATATTGCTTACAGCTTACTGAAAGCAAGCACAGCAATCTGAGTTAACGGTGATCGTGGAAAAAGTAAACAGTCAACCCCTCTAAAAAAATATAAAGAAATTTTAATAAATGACACACATTCAAGGTCAACGATGCTTGAATTGTCTGAAATCTGAAATTTTCACAGGCACTATGGAAAACTACTGATGGTTTGTTTTAATACTTTGAAAGTCAGCATTTCCTAGACTGTCAGAATGACAGCTGTAGAGAAGGCAATGTATTTATGTCTGTAGTCCCAGGGGAGTTACAGTGATAAGGGTAAAGGCACGCAGCAGTAAATTTCATGTGTATCTCCAGTATTCAGCTGACTCATCACAGTTTATTCTCTCTTATTACAGGGGGGGGATCCACCACGAAGCAAATGGAACAGTTGAAATACACATCTTGGGACGTGCTTAATAAAACCTATATTAGTCTCAGAGCAGAAGGATGTCTCTAGGCTTACACAAGATGGAACTGGTAGAAAGGGGACATTTTAAAGCCAATTAATGCAAGAACTTCAGTCTGAGCGCTGAAGATATTAGCTAATGAGGTGAGTGCTGTGTCTGTATGTATATAAGTGTATATATAAAAAGTATCCATGGAGCCTGTTTAACATGTGAATTTCACAATGTTTTTAAAACTTCGATGGCTAAGTCTTTTCTTTTAATGATTGCAAATGAACCACAGTAGCTCTGAATGCAAATACAAACTGAGACCTGGTTTGCTTGAGATAGTCCTGCCTTCTGACATACCTTGGCAAAAAGAAATACGACATTACAGCATGGTCCAGGAAAAATACACAGTTTAGGGTGTTTTGTTATTGTGGTTTTTGCTTCTCTGCAAATCTACAAACCAATCTGGTGGATATAGTTTGGAAAAGGTAAGCTATTATAAAAGAGCAAATGAAATGAAGAGAAAAATAGTATTTCTTGCCCTAGGCATGAAACAGTGCCCTTGAATTATGTGTTACAATCAATTTCTAAGCTTACACTACAGATAACATCTTTCAGTGATGTCTCATCAAACAAATTAGATCTGACCAGTGAAATACTGTAAGTTAGCTGGAATTGATGAAAATATTAATGCACTTGCTTTACTGAGCCCCCACTGCCTAAAGTATTAACTCCTTTTGAGACCAATAGCTACTTTACTCTAAGCTCTGTCCCACGGACAACCGATTTTAATAAAATCTATGTGGATTTACAGTTGAAAAAGAATAGCATTCTGCATTAGGCAAATGCTCTAATTAAAATCTAGAGTAGTAGAATGTGGCTTCTGCTTATTAAACAACAGTATTTTGGGAAAAGAATCCCAGCACAGGCATGAGCCAGCATTCAGCAGAGTTAAAACTTAATGGGCAGCTGCTGTTGGGCATCCTGTAATTCCATCAGGTATTGCAGAACCAAAAATTTATATAAAGCTCCAGGAGTCAACTTAGAAAGTTTGATGTCAACATAGTTTACAGGTGGAAATAAGCTTTGTTTCAGAATTAAACCCTCACTATTAATGTCACTATGGCAGAATTATTCATAAGTTTTATTAAAAGTCCATTCAATGTATTGCAAATCAGAACATCAGAGACACAAGCTTAGTTCCAGTACTTAAACTGTTTATCTTGCTTCTTTTTCAGAATGAGGTGTTTAAAGCTACTTTCCCACTTATAATTTTAGAAAACCAAAACCTATCCTGGTGAGGCAGATGGGAATAGCAAGTGACTGACATTTAGAAAAATTAGGTCAAAACTTACTTGGGAACCTAAATCTTGCTATTTAATTTGTACATCTAATTTCAAGTACCTGCTTGTATATACCCTGGCTTTCATTTACTTGGAAGTCAGAGTTCCCACTGGTAAATCACTGCTACTCAAACAATTTGGGATGCCTCAATGGTGTAACAAGATGGGCTTTTATACTAAGCTGCGCTCTTTGGACATGACTATTGTGTCTGCCACATAAAGACATGAGAACATTACCATCTACCTGCAGAAGAGGATAAACCATATTTATATTAGCAAAGTATTTGAAAGAATAACTTGATAAATAAAGGGTTTGCAATAAATTAGCTGTTAGTTTTGGTGAATCCAAACTAAACAGGTCATAGAAGCCCATGCTTCAACTGATTGAGTAAAAAAAAAAATAAAAAGGGATAACAGTTAATCTACAGACTATGTTTTTATAGGCATGAAACACTTTAATACTGATAATGGGATTTCTTTAAAAAAAAAACAAACAAAAAAACCAAAAAACAAACCCAATCTAAACAGCACCTTGCCTCCAGGTAAAGTTAAAGCAGTTCTATGCATAAAGTAAATTAAGTCCTAGTGCATCAAAGATGCACAGAAAGAGCAGTTTGATTTTTGCTTTGCTTTGCTATTCAGATTATCTCCCAGGGACTTTTTCCCCCATGGATCAAAGGGTGACTGTTTGCTAAGAGCACTGACACGGAAAAATATCTCAGGATATATTTACACCATAGAGAGCCGGCATGCAGGCTCTGAGCTCTTCTGAATCTGTGCTATTGACTCAGAGCATAGACAGACTCTGCTCGTGCCCAGAGCACAATGTGCAGATGCACCATCTATACCATCAACCATATAAGACAGCAGAACTTTTCATAATGCTCTGTTAGGATACTTGAAAAGATGGGCAGCAAAACCAGCGGTGCTTTGGTTTCTTTCAAGACAAGCAGAATGTGAGAGTCTGAGATTTAGGCTGTCCTGAGAACTGAGCAGAGAATAACAATGATGGGCTGGCTCTGCACAGACGCTGAGTATCTGAGATTACTGCACTGGAGATCTTGCTCAGAAACCCACAGGTACTTCTCAGGGCAGACTCCTATCCCCATAATCATACAGTCACAATCTGTTTTAATTTCTTGCTGAAAGTAATAAATAGGAGCTCATATATACCATCATGTGGTATACACTACCGAGCAGCATCACTAATTGTTTGTGTTACAACTAGTGTTGATTACAAGCGTGCCACAATCTCTTCCCTGCAAAACTCCATCTGACGGAGGCTTTAATGCAGAACAACGCAATTCCTTTTGATGGAACGTACTGGCAGTGCCCCAGACCTAGTCAAGCACGGAGCAAACAAGCAGCATGTAATTTGCTGATGCAGTAATGAAGGCAACCAGAAAGATCCTTACAGATTAGCAGGCAATCAGGGAGAGTTTCACTGTATGCTAACTGCTTCTCTGCTGGCAAATGTGGAATACGCTTAGGAGTGCTAATAAGGAAAAAAAAATAAGAAACATGGTGGTTCATGCTTCCCTCACTAAATTAAGCTTTTCAATCAAAATTGAAGAAACGTGTTGTATACAAAGCTAAAACACAGGATGACATACTAAAAGGCCTCATTGCCAACAAGCAAATTGAACGCTGCATCTGTTAACAAGTACGCAGCAGACATTCAGTCACATACCTAAATGCAGATTAATGGCACATACAGCTGCTGAAAAATATGAACACAAAGCGGGAGAGGTAGTGAAAAGAGAAGCGAATGATTTGCGATGTCTGGGCTTTATTTAGCAGGCTGGGCTGGCTATGGGACAGGCTTGTTCTCCTGTCAGCGACCACGCAATATTCACCACCATTCCTGTTTTAACAGCCTAACTTTCTTCATTTTATCTCCCTGGATATATACTTCCAGGGATGATCTTGCAGAAAATTTTGGACTATCTGCAGTTGAAGGAAATTACTCAAATGCTAAATGAGGAAGTTACTCTGTCGTATGGTACCAGGTAGATAAGGTAGGAAAAACAACTACATCATGCTTTTAACTTTTAGTAACCACATTTGTGATACTGGTCTTTACATTATTGGCCAAATGCTAGCCAGACATTTCTTTTCATTGCTATTCCTAAAAGCGAAATATCAAATCCTAAAGACAACAGATACTCAGAGAAACCAAACCTGCATTGTTATTCCACCTGACCTCAAGAAGCCAAAAAAGTTTATATGTGGGATTTGTCTGAGCTCAACATAAACAGATTTCAAAGCCCAGAATGATGGAAGGACTCAAACTGATAGAGGCATTTATGACCTGACCTGCACAAACATGTCAAGAAATGTCACTTTGTCTGTAGTTACAAACTAGAGAAAAAGGATTCAGAGATCAGTGTAGTGGAGAATCAAAAAACTGTATTTCAAAACATTTTTGTTCTTTCCAAAACAAATATTTCTGTAAATTAAATTTCTAAAAGCACTTTGCATAAACAAAATGAGGATAAAATGAAAGTATATGTCAATTAAGCTAAAACTTTTTTTTTCAGTTAGAGAACTGAACAAAAGTTAATTTATCCAATAAATTTTAAATGTATTTCCACAACAAAAAGAGGAAACTTCTACCTCTTCTATTTCAAAGTTCTCAAAAGTCTGAAAAAACAGTTTTTAAAACATTTATTCAATCTTGACATATTCCTCTGGGAAAACACAATGCAAAGGTACTAAATTTATTCCCTGAAATTTCCACATCATAGGACTTTATCATATACAACATATGCACTGTTGGTCCACCATCCCCAAACCACCAAACCTCCAGCCTTCCCAGGCAGAGCCAGGAGATGCTTAGCAAGCTTTGGATACGCTCAAGGCCTGTTGGACTTGCTGTGAAAGCACAGATTACTGCCCAGCACATACAGAGCCGCTCCAACCATTTGTACTGGTCATTGCTAAAAGAACCGTTTTTTTCTGAGCATGTCTGAACCACTATCAGGGGTTGCCATATGTCAGGCAGCCCCGGGAGATAAGTATTCAGCCAGCAATAAATCTGGCATGCCCATGGAAAAAGGGGAGCATACAATAATTGAAGGCTGTTTGTAAAAACATGATTACATGACACGACCTGAAAACACAAAACCTAGTTGTTAGCATTAGCTGATTATTACTTGCGTGGCCACCTAAATTTCTACTTATACAAAAGGGTCCATTGTGGCTGCGTACTTCTAGATATGCAAAAAACTTCAACAAAGAAAAGACAAACACTCCTTCCATAGCTTTGGCTAAATTGTTGACCATGATCAGTATTGCCTAGAACGTGGAAATGGCCTAATAATCTGTAATTATCAGATTAATTTTAGAAGACCAAAAGTCCTACTACTGCCTTAAAAAATAAAAAAATAATTAGCTAACAGTGTTAACAATGCACTAAAAAGAAGTATTTGGGGATTTTCCAGTAATGGCCAACCCTGATCTTACTCTTATTCACCTTTGACAAATCATCTCGAGCTGGGACACTACATTTCAAAATATGAAAGTGGTGGGCTCATAAAAATATTGATCCAGATCCCACTGAAGACAATATCTGTTATTTAACGGATATAGGCATATGCTGAACTAAAGTCATAATCAGACGCTGCAGAGATTCATGGGAATACATGGCTACCAAGCCTAAATGTTCATCTTACAAGACTTTCAGAGCATGAGACTCAATGTACCTGTAAAGATAAATTTCCCAGTTCAGCAAAACTTAAAAAGAAGGTATATAGTGCTCACTGAACAAGGAGCTTTTCAGTATTTTGTTCTTCTTGGTTATTGTGAAGATGCATATTGTATTTCTGTATACTTTTCCAAGATTTTTCTCCTTCGGATGAAGACTTTCTACACTATCCATTAGTATAGCAGCTTAGCAATTCAGACACTAATTATTTTACTATTACAATAGTAATAGTAAAAGATTTTCAGGTTTTTTTCACTCTGTCCTCAGTGGGGCTGCACCTGGAACTTCACACCGTGAACCTGATTCATGCTCATGCCTTCCTAGGCAGATAATCACATTTTTTATTTCAGATTGAATATAAAAAATAGGACCAAGACTTTCACTGACATTGTATTTCTAGTACTTTCTAACTTTTCAGTGAATGATTTTGTAATTTTCTTATTTCCTTTTTCCATGTAATTTCCTAGTTTTCGAAGCAACTTTCACCTCATTCATACCACCAAAACCAATTACAAATTCAAAACCTTTTTATTTGCCATATTACATCCATGCTCATAGACCTGATGAAATAACTGACAGAAGAAGTAGGTTCCTGTCCCCTGTAAGAACCAGAATCAGACTGAAATACAACATGCACGTCACATCTATTTCCTTATGTTTAGGAATGATGAGACTCAACATCCTCTGAGTAAATCACAGATTTTTCTTCTTCCCTAGATTAAATTCCTGTCCCCTCAAGCTAAGTGCCTTTTAGCTCAAAAGATCATTTAAATACCCTTTACTGTGCATGCTCAGTTGCTTCAGGAGTAAGTTGTCTTTACTCAAAACCACTGAGGATGCTACACAGCTAAGAGAGACTAAGATGCATTCCAGCTCCATCTTCTGCTATTCCACACACTATTCCACACCAGACACAGCTACAGGGGCCTCTTTTTCTAGTAAATCCCCTTAAGTTGCTGAATTCAGGGAAGCTTAGCAGATGGCTCAAGAACAATGTTAGGTTCATGTGAAAAATGAACTTTTTAATAAATATTGTTAATATCTAGCATGAGGTTGAGAGATACATATTCATTAACGTGAGCCAGAGAGATTGGCAATAAAACTTTTCATGCTGAAGTCAGAAAAATGCAAAAGTGTTTTCATTTTTCCTGCCATTAAAAATCTGAGGAAAACAGAAGAACTAAAATCTGTAAGATAAAGGTTAAAGCCAATCTTGTAGAAGTCAAGATAATTTTAGGTTCTGAATTGCAGAAGTATCTGATTAGGCATTATTGTTTCCTATAGTCTGGAGAACAATAGAACTGTGATCACTGTAAATAAATATTTTGCTTTCTGTGTTGGTTAAAAGCTGGAAATCAACTGCCAGGCTTACTTTTCCCCTCTGAATTGTGAAATGTTCTGTATGGGTTCAAAGCTCCTAACAATCAAAAGGCAGAAATGCAGAGATGCCTGCCAATTTCCTATGCCTGTTACTAAGCAAATATTTTATGATAAAACAGAAAATCATCAAGGCAGTTGTAGGGAAGAAGGAAACATGCTTAATAACATGGTAAAAGGATGGACTATAAAGCCTATCAGAAAATTCATGTGCCTACATACATTTTGAGTTTCCCAGTGGAAGTCTCTACAAGATTATCTTCCCATAACTGCATTAAGCAAGAGACACTCACATTCGGTTTCTTTGTATGGAGCGATACTGAAGCTGATGGGATTAACAGGCATGGTCTCAGGGTGGCTAGATACTTGACCTATGACTCAGCTTGGCTCTAAATGATTATTGATGCTAAAAGTAAGTAGTTTTGTCAGTCAAAATGTAGCACAGATTCTCCCTTTCCACTGGAAATGTCTTAATATTTCTCCCAAAGAGCTGAGGAACTACAGGTCTTCCAATACCTTCTCCTTTCCAGTACAGAGCAAGGTGATGTGCCATTTTTACCTCCCCCATCTTAAATAAAGAATGAAAGAAGTCAAAGAGAATGTTTGGACAGTAACTGAAGTATATAAAAAGATTTCTGTCTGAATTAAAACAAAATAGGGATTTTTTTCCAGTGTGTCATGAGCTCTAGGAGGAAAAAGAAACAAAAACTGTGGATTTCAGAATCTGTAACCCAGAGCACCAATGGTACAGAAGAGTCTAAAGCTCTCGGTTTCCACGTAACATTTTACACTGACAGCAGTGCAAGTGCATCCAACCCAGGAGAGGGGCAGTAAGCCCTTGTGCTGTCGCTGAATTTAAAAAACAAAACAAAACAAAACCCCAACAGTAATATTAAGCAATCTGAGTCTTGCCCTTCTTTCTTCTTCTTAAAGAAAAATCTCGGTCATGAGATTGTACCTATCTCATTCAAGAGTTATCTTTTACTCTCCATCCAATGTTTGCCTGTCACAGGTAAACTGTTAGGTAAGTTAAATTGTATTCAACTATAGTACTGGAACTAAATTTTCTCTTGAACTAAATTTTTAGAATACTAAAAAATGAGAAGTAACAGATCAGATCTGATGTTATGAGAAGAGCGCAAAAGTCCAAAACAGAATTCACTGAAAGGAGGAGGACAAGGATGAAGTCCAGTATTTCCATTATTTGACAGCTTGAGAGAATGGGATGCAAAATGATTCGGGAGTTGAAAAGCACTTGGTTAATTATGATGGGACTAAAAAATACCTTTTGTTTGTTTGTTTAAAAGTTGTCTGAGCTTTTAGCAGATCTACATTTACAGAATGTAGTTGTTGTCTGCTTTCCCCTTACTTCAGTTTTCGGAATCATTTCTGAAAGAAATCTACATGCTGTAAGCAAACTTTTAATGGACATGTTAATACAAATTATACAGATGGGTGAGCTAAGGATTTATTAGGAACTCCAACTGTTAAATTTCCTTTGAAGTGTTTGGATTCAGCACATCCGCACTATAAACCCAGAGGTGAAGTGATAAATTTTGTAAATTGAAAACATAGACAGACTAAGCTCCCAGTTATTTAAATGGTTGCTCAAGGGATTTAGGGCAGAAATTGATTAGTTTATGAAAGAAAGGTGACACGGTTACTGTGCTCAAGTCACGGGTTTCTCGTCTGCCATGGCTGAAACACACCTTGTATAACTGCCACGGTGTGGTAGGGAAACAGCAGACGTGTCCAGAACCGTCCTTCCTCTTAAAATTCAACTGCTCCTTTCCAATATAAACTGTATTTGCTTTCAGTTGCTATTCTAGCTTTGACTCTACAACATTGTGATTTCTCCTTGAGCTTCAGAATGCTGATTGTAAATAGCAAACATGAAAGAATAATTATTAATGTAATTATCAAACTTATCTTGAATGTCAAAACCAACAACTCTTCAATAAAACCGACTTTATAAGATTAAAGCTTCCCAAGAGACCCGGAGACATTTACATGTTTTGATCTGGAAAAGAATGTAAAATAACACTAATGACAAGAAATGACACCATATATGAACAACTCAATGCTCCTACTGAGAAAGTATTGAAAGAAAGCAAAATTCCAGAATAATAGAGAGAAGAAGGTAGACAAAGCCCTGCCCATCAAAGGTCACTCCTGAAATCTAGGACAAAACACTGTAAAAAGTACCTGTCTATACATAATTGACTTTGCTGCTGTAACCTGTGCTCAACAGACATGACCGTTTCGCTTTGTGGCTTACGAGGACTGTGAGTTGATGCATGTCCTCTGTTTCTATCAAAAAAGCCTCCAAGGGGTTATAAGAATGTACAAAAAAAATCAGGAAAATAATGTTTTGAGGATGAAAAATGAAACCCATGTGCAGAAAAGGTAGAGGAAAGGGACTAAAAGGAGGACTGATCCTGAGAAAGAAAGGGAAAAAAAAGGGAAGAGGTGGAGTAAGCAGTGGCATGAAGGTAGTGGATAAAAGTAGAAGAAATAGGAGAAAAGTAGAAAGAAGGGGAATGCAGGAGAAAGGGGCAGGGGAAGAAAAATTGAAAAGGCTAACATGTAACATAAATGAATTACTTATGTCTAGCTTACCTAGAATCTTAGCTGCCAAAACACTGACCTCTCTTGCTTTATTAAAACATCTTCTGGCATCTGAAGATGCCAGAAGAGCTGTAATTAAGTCCCCTGTTTGACTAAGTAACCAAAACTTCCTTATTTTTGAACGGCTATTGCTTTGCCAACATACCTAACGTTAACAAAGACACTGACTGATTGAAGTGTATTGCCTGGTCATTATTTCTGGTAGTACAGGATTTTAAAAAAAAATCATCTAGAGTGTAAAAAAACTATTTGTAAGCAATTAATGTCATATTTTACATTAAATATTGTATTAAATCAAACTGCATGAATATGCAATGCAATATAATTTGCCACCACTTCTGAAATTCCTTAATAGGTCATTTCTGTGAAAGAGTTATTTCAATCATTACTTATTAAATAATATTCACCAATTATAGCCAGAAATAACGTGGAAGCGTTAGCTATTTAAAAGTCTATCTTTCTTTGAAGGATATTCCTTATGTAGAAGGGCACAGTGAGAAAAAGCTATGTAGCTAATTCAAAAACATCACACATGCACACACACAAAAACATACTCATCTGCTAAAGTGATTTCAGTTTCTGGTAACATCAGAACATCCTTTAAGCATATTAATTTACAGGTGGTCCAATTTTACCCAGTTTTATGCCAAGCCCCCACGTGTACAAACAATTCAAATGCACGTACACACATTTAACCTCTAAGTAGACTGCACTTAAATCCTTTTTATTTTAAGGTAGGGAAAAGTAATAGTTCAGAAACATAACACCACAGAGAAACAAAGTAAAAGCTATCGCTCTTATTACTATAATTAAACTATCATGACTGCTAACAATGTTTTTTTCCATTTTTATATAGCCTGTAAAGGTTTAGAAGAAGAAGAAGAGAATTTTATTTTATCAGTAAAGGAAAACTTTAAAGCAGTGATTTTTGAAATAAATAATTTAGGTAAATATATACATGCTAGAAATAGATTCGTGAGACAGAGGAGAGAGATGGAATAAAACAAAAGGCAGTACAGAAATGAAGTTGTTCCTTATACAGAGCTCAAAGGAATTACGAAGTCAAACTTTATGTAGGTAATATGCTTTTATTTACCATCCCTTCCTTTGTGCCTTATAACACCACTGAAGCACCACTCCTCTTAATCACTTTGGTCAATGATTTGCTTGGCTTCTCCAGCTGTACATTCAGCCAGGAAGGAAAAAGGACTTGCAAAATCCACTCTGAGCAAAAACCGTGAAACATTCTAATGTAGTAACATGAGCCTGAGCTCGCAGAGTCTTTCATGATGTTAGATACCTGATACGAGGATTATTTTGTCAGGAATGCAGAAAGGGTGATTTTGGAGAAAAGGAAAAAGGTGGACAGTGCGTGAATGGAGAATCATGGTATAATGGTAGAGGAATCCCATCTGAAAATGACTTAGGATTCTGTTATCACAAGGTTTAAGTAGTATAAACTTTGAGGTATAAGATAAAGTATAGATGTTTTGCTCCAACATGAATCTCCATCTGGGCTGTTCACTGACATTAAACAGACATTTCTATTTTACAGGAGACTATGACTGCCTGATAAGGGAGACATGACCTTTCCTTTTCCTCTCTCTTTTCCTCAACAAAAATGGTCTACTTCAAAATGTCATGGAAGTGTAAGAACTTAATCTCAAATCTGTCACAGGACCAACAGATTCATTGCCAATGCAGTATCTTTTTTTTCCCATTCTTAACGTGCGGTAAATAGCAAATCAGCCTTTGCTTTCCTAATTACATCTGCTCTTGAGCTTACCCTCCATAGAAGTACAGAATGTAAATGACAATATGTTAGATGAACTGTAGATTCCCTTTTAATTATTTATTTAGGTTATCAAGATAAATCCAACTGTCCAGGACAAAACCTCATATGCATGCAGTCAACTGTTTTCTTTGAGCAAGTATGTGAGATCATGTTTTGGGTCAGATGATTTAATTTGTAAGACACTGATTTTTTGCTTTAGAACACACCAAAAAATAGCAAATGCTTCTCAACACGGGTCCTGAAGCCATTCAGAATTTAGCAGCATTGGATACAGTCATACTAATACCGAACAGTTCAGAAATAACACAACAGCCGATTTTTTGAACACAGGTATTCACTGCTGAACTGGAATAGCGGTGTACAGAGTGCTTATACATCTGGGCATAGTTTTCAGACTGGAAGAGTAAGAAAAAAATAAACAGTACTGTGTTCAAGCCCATTCTGCAGTACTGCACATGAGAGTTTGTTTCTTCCATATCCTACTTTATAGTAAAATGCATTCCCTCTAATTTAAGTCTTATAAGTAGATGGGACTGGAAGACACTAAACTTAGTTGTCCACTTACCATCTCTCCAATGACAACCTGTGTTTTGCTGAGTTCTTATTTACAGAGTTTAATTAATTATACTTGAATTCTCCACGTGAATGCTCTGGAAAGATCCATCTACTTTTTCTTAGGATTTTGAAATGCCTTCTTCTTTGGGATAGAGTTATTTTAAATTCATTTCGGGAAGAAAGTGGACATATAAAGGATGTATAAAGAACAGATAATTCATTTGATTTGCCAGTCAGCTTTTCTTTTTGCAAATGGTACTATTAAGAAAAGCAGAATTCTTTACTTCCATTTCCCAGTAAGTCGTGATTAAAATATAGCTATAATACATGCCTTTTAATTGACTTCAGATGATGTAGAAATGTGGTGTTATTACAGATATTACCCGTTCAAAAGAGATCAATGGATTATCTAAAATGTTAAGACCATAAGTTACATTGAAGACTCAATCTTACAATGAGCTCAGTGTCCTCTGCTTCTACCCTGGTGGCCTTGGCTTCCGCTGACTTTAAAAAAGGTTGAGAGAACTTAGTACTTTGTAAAATTGCATCTGAAATGCACGTAATCTAACACAGATTTGTGAGGTAGTATTGAGTTCAAGGACATGACTGTTTAAGCTGATGTCATTACGGCAACTTTTTAACACCATTTTACTCAGTAACTTGCAAAATCTTCTGCTTAATTACTGAATGCAAGTAATTGAATAAAGTCAGAAAAAGATATAAAGAACATTATGTATTTCTTAACATATTATAATACTATTCTGTTGGAATTTCTTTTCAGGAAAACTCTTCAAAGCTCAGGCTTGGAATTGAACCTCTTAACAATCGTTCTGGCTTTTAGTGGGAGCAAAAGACAGAAATCATCAAAAAGCCTTTAAGGAAATAGCTTTGCACCTCATTTTAGGATACAACCCAGCAGGGACCATGCACTAACGGCTAAGCATGCGCCAGCAAATTACAAATTAACAACTCATATCTAGCTGGCTGTCAATTATTTGACAACAGTCAACCTGCATGTATTTCTGAAGTTTCACTGATGCAACACTGTGTAGGCTCCATCCCAGGTGAAGTTTTCAGGCGTGTAGCACTGCAATGTAATTCCACAGTATGTGGGAAAATACACAGGAAAGCGTTACAAGGCAGTAAAACATTATTATGCAGTGGAAAGCATCCAACTTTTAAAAAGGCCTAGCTTTATTTATGTGCTATCCTGCAAATTCAATTACAGGATTGAAAATTAGCTACAGGTTTTCTACTTAAAAGTGCTTGTACTCATTTTCGTATAGACTTCTTTCTGTCTCTATGCCTAAATTATTCCATTAAACACAGGAACACAGTGACAATCTTCTGCAGCTGCAAATTCTGCTCAGTGCTCTCCTAATGTGGACTGGTCAGATTAATACAGCATGTAACTCATCTTCCCTGAAACATCAGTATTTCATTTACCATTAACTTTATGAAAAAATGTCAGAGAAAGAAGAGGCAGCTATCTATAGATACATGCCTGAAAGGGTTAGACAGGCAGATTTCAATTACAAATGCACTACGCAAGAGGGAAGAGTACCTATGGTGTCTGGAAAGTGTCTAAAGAAACACCTATAGGTACTACCTCTGAGTACAGTTTTCCTTACATATTTCCATTTAAAAGTTCAAAATCAACGTTTGCAGGTAGAATCATTAGCCTATTTCTTCCTTCTCCTTCCTGGTATGCTTTGAAAAATCTTTAGGACTATAGGACTGTTATAATTTCACTTAAATAGTAATGTAAAATTAAGGGATTTTTACAATTGTATTCTTTTAAAACTCCATTTTGGAAAGGAAAATAAGGAAAATACCAAGCCGGATAAAATTTCTATTTTCTGTAACTTGCAAGTGACAATTTACAGCTAAGAATCACCATATTTTGGAAAAGCAATGGTGTCCCATTTTTATGAGCTCAGATAATGGGATCTCAAACTTGCAGCCAGTTTCCTCAACCAGATTTATACACTTTCCCTGGTCTCACTGCCCTATACCATCCTGGAACAGATTTTGCTGCAAAGACTTATTAGACAAAAAGAAGATAAGCATGCTAACAAAGCTGTCATTGTATGTATTATAAACTAAGCTTGTAATGGGATTATTCTTTGGAAAATTCGTTAAAGAAATGAAGTTCGTGGTGCAGCAAGCTTGGAGAAAAATTAATGAATTCACAGATGTTCACCTTAATGAACAACAGATTGAGAATATATTATTAAATTCAAAAGGAAAAGTTTGCATATGTTGTCAAAATTAGGTTTTGATCTTTACAAGCGTTGTGCTCATGTGAATAATCAATTAATAATTGATTAAAGGCTTTCTCCAAATTTATCATGTCAGTACAATGTATTATTTATTTATTTTCTCCCGAGAACTCAATAGATCAATGTGTGAATAGGTTCCTCCTGGGTACCTTAATATATAGTATCTAACTATGATGGAAAAAGTCCCATTAAAGTGGTTAAGAAGTTGTCACATTGTTACAGCTAAGCAGTAACAACCTTCCTAGCACAAGAGTCCTTTGCCAGAAAGATTTTCTCACCTTCCCCCCGTCTGAGCTAAGCAGCAGGAGGAACCTTAACTTTCTCTCAGCGTGGAAGGAAGGCTGTCTTTGATCCACGTTAGCCTTGTGCCTCTTGCAGCAACCCCCTGCCTTACAGAAGGAAAGGTGGGAAGGCAGGGAGGGAAGCGTGGCCGGCTCCCAGGCCTTACATAAAACCCAGGCATCAATCCCCTTGCTCCTGGGAAAAGGTCATCCAATTCACAAGTCATTTAGGAAATGCGAAAGTAGTATCACGTATAACTGCAATTTATGGCATTCTAATTTAAGGAATGAAAGCTAACTACAAATCTGTTCCTATAGAGCTACTTTGTATTTAATCCTCAAATAACTCGAAATTGAGGGCTGGAGGAAAACCTCTACCAAACAAAGAAAGAATTTTATCATTTTACTGCTTCTCTCTGAACTGCAGTCCGGACTGTGGGCCGGTCCTGTATGCAATGCTATATTAAATTAACAGCAACACACATCACGGAGCTTAAGGATCTCTCTGCGGCTGGTGGGGAGGCGCTCGCTGGATCCTGCCAGCCGACAGCGCGCGGTGCCTCGGACGGACGGCAGAAACTGCTCTTACTTCAGTGCATTAACTGTTCACACCAGCATCCTGAGTGCTCAGCCATGCAGGACAGCATAACATGGCGCGAAAACATCTTACTACAAATAATTACATCTTTGATACAGCAAGAAATGATATCCCTTATGTGACTTTTGCCCTGGCCTATAAAGTGAAGGGGGTATGGTATCTACTGCTGACCCTGAGTCAGGGAAGAAACCACGGAACAAAATCAGTCCTCTGGTTTTCATCAGCAACAGGGCAGTGAAATGATGGTGAAAGAGAGTAATGACAATTCAGGCCATTAAAAAGAAGCACAAAAAATTTTGCATCTCTGCCTTACCGTTACTCCTCTCAGGTTTGTTTCACACTGGTTGCAACAACATATATAAGACTCTTAGAAATAGAGCTGAATGTACTGGGTCTGGCTTAGTGGCTCACCAGGGGTTAACCCACAACACATATGTTTAATGAATGCATTGATAGTTGTTTCCCTAAACTTTCTATCTGCAAAGATCAATAATTTAGAGGAAACATAAATAGAGTAAAAACATTCGGAATTTTTTTAAAGTCTTGTCATGGTTTAAGCCCAGCCAGCAACTAGGCACCATGCAGCCGCTTGCTCACTTCCCCTCACCCAGTGGGATGGGGGGAGAATTGGAAAAAAAGTAAAACTCGTTAGTTGAAGTAAGAATGATTTAATAATTAAAGTAAAATAAAATGCAATACTACTAATAAAATATAATAATAATAGTAATAATAGTAATAATAGTAATGAAAAGGAATATAATTAAAAAGAAACCAAAACCAAAAAAACCCAAACCCCAAGAAAAGCCAAGTGATGCACAGTGCAATTGCTCACTACCTGCTGACCGATGCCCGAGCAGCGATCTGCCCACCCCGGCCGACTCCCCCAGTTTATATACTGAGCATGATGTCCTATGGTATGGAATATCCCTCTGGCTAGTTCAGGTCAGCTGGCCTGGCCATGCTCTCTCCCGGCTTCTTGTGCACCTGCTCGCTGGCAGAGCATGGGAAACTGAAAAGTCCTTGACTTAGGATAAGCACTACTTAGCATCAACTAAAACATCAGGGTGTTACCAACATTATTGTCACGCGAAATCCAAAACACAGCACTGTACCAGCTACTAGGAAGAAAATTATCTATTCTAGCCGAAACCAGGACAAGTCTACACAAAAGTAGCCCACATGCGTGTACCTTACTGCATAAAACTCAACCCACAAAACCACCAAGAATACAGCCTAAATACTGTTTTATAACTGCATTAGATTCCAGAAGTTCTTTTATGGGAAAAGCAAACAAACAAAAGCCCCCTTGAAGACGGATAAGACTACAATAGACTACATCGAAGAAAGAATTTACGCAGATTACAAAGCAAACTGCACATTCAAAGCTATGGAAAGTCACAGGGAAACTCCCTTTGAAATATTCTTCCACTGTCTACTCCTTTTGGCAGTCACAATATGGACTATTCCTCATCTACTCGCAAGAGTTCAAGCCCCGAACTTTAGCACGGAGCAAAGTGCAAAGGGAAGAGCAGTGGAGTCGGCACGATGCTCGGGGTCCCGCTCGCTTTCTGAGTAGCTGGTCACCCTCTGCAATATAGTAGAAGATGAAATTTCTAGACAAACACCACCTGCAGCGCTTCAGCACATTTAACTCGCTATTAGAGGCTTAAATCAAATTGGCAGCAAATTGAACTGGGACAAGCAGGGAAACGACTCTCCTTAGCAGCCTGCCCAAACCCTCTCCTTGAGGATGCTCCTCTGCAACCCCCCCGCGGGATTGCCAAGCAGCCCCCCGGCTAAGGCAGCTCACAGGCCGGTGGGTTAAAGGAAGCGGTTTCTGTTTTCTTCACCCAGTTGGGATTGAAGAGAGACGTCGGAGGAGCGCCTGCAGCCCACTGCAGCCATGTCCCTGCGGGATGTCACCTTCTGCGAGGCAGGTAAAGAACTCTGTTGTCGCAGTTCAGCGCAGAGCTCCCCATAACCCAACACCCAAAGAGTTTTGCACGCCTGTTGGGAGCAGGGTTCCTTAATGGCCTTTCTTCTAGTGCTAGCTAAAATGTTTTTGGAATTTCTTGGCAAAAAAACAGAAAGTGAAATAAATTGCACGTACACACTTGCAAATACATGGGCAATACAAAT
The DNA here is from genome assembly GCA_026212715.1 of Elanus axillaris. NCBI lineage: Eukaryota > Metazoa > Chordata > Aves > Accipitriformes > Accipitridae > Elanus > Elanus axillaris. Next base: position 19,085,359 of record JANZLQ010000040.1, read on the forward strand.
AAAATGAGTATATATTGGGTAGGGACTGAATGGCTCTTTGATGTAAATGCAACCTGTCCCTTTGGGAACCTTAATACAATGTAAATGGTATTTGGGGATAAGTTACGTCATCACTGTCACCTCAATAGCTCTCAAAAGTTGCGAAAGAATGTTTTCGATTTATAGCACTGTATGTACTAGCAAGCTATAACATAAAAGTGAATTTATGCCACCATAAAACCAGCCAGAAGTCTCTACAGAAAATCAACGCCATCTTGCCAGGACTTAAATAGCACAGCTTATTTTCCAAGGGATACGGGAAGTAAGAATTCATTTCTATACCAGTTCCCTTTCACTGAAATTCCACATTTTTCAAATGATACTGTACGGCTAAAATAATTTCCAGGTTTACTTTAGATGAGCTGTTTTTTAATACCAGTAATTTAACTCAGACCTCTAAAGCCTCATCCAGAATATTTCACACAACTATTCCTCACGTATCAATTCATTTTAAAATATTCCAGATAAGGGTGTAATTTAACAAACCTTTCATCTCTAAAATAATAATTTCAAACTTGGCAAAAAAAGCTATCTTGTTCGGATGCAGAATATTCCAAAACCTAGACAAACAGAAAATGAAATAATGTACTTTGAGAGGGCTGATAACAGAGCTTGTAACAAAGCATTCTTCTCCACCTGGCTTTTGCAGACCCTAGAAAATACATTCAACAAATTCAAATGCATATTAGCTCATAATGGATAATACCTAGATACTCCTCAAGATTCAGCAAATACACTGAAAGACAAGCCCTTCTCAACTGTCTGCTTTTGGAAATGGTTTAGAATAGTTGCGATACATATGGAAGCTGGTCAGCAGAGACATTTGTTTAATAGCTTTATTAATTGTTTGTTTATTGAAAGTCCTTAACCAAACTGAATATTAATGTTATTTTCTGCAAGACATCCCAACAAACCTAATCCTCAGATGTGTAGCAACTAATTAAAAAGTTGCATGGATGAGAATCGGGTTACCCTTCACTTTGTCAGCAGCCTTGCACATCGAAGCATGGATTTCCTGTACTCAGTTAGATTGAAAGCGATTTAATTATGAAACAGAATGTAACTGCAATGTAAATGCAATTTATTGAAACAAAAGATGCAATTGTAACTATGTAAAAGTGTAAATTTACAGACTACATAAATATAATCTTTTACTGTGAAAGTATATGTTTTTTGAAATACCATAAAAACAGCAGTGAAATGCTGAAGACCTGCAGTAAAACTAAGTAAAAGAAAATTAAAGCTTTATAACAAAAGCAGCTCCTTTTCTGCAGAACTGGTCATATTTGCCAGAGCTACTGCTCTCATACAACTATCGCTATTATCTTTCCTCATTTTAAAATTACTTTGAGGCATAAGAATAAAAAAGAATAAAGATGATGAGTATTGAACGGTTGAGTCTAGACAATAGACTCAAGCTGGCCTTTGTCTTCTCCGGAGAGACCTTCTAAGATTATCTGATGCAGTACCTTTTTTTTCTGTCTGAGAAATGGATGACTGAAGTCAGCAAATAATTTAGACAAAACCCAGCTTTCACAAGCCTAGTCAGAAGAATATTTCTCTGATGTTTTATTTTCTTTAGAAGAATGACTCTATTCATTTTATGCATTTAAATACAAAAAAAAGTGGCACTAAAACAGGGGAGATCTTCCCTTTTGCTCCCAACAACTTCAGAAAACCAAACCTATTATATAAAATCAAATCAGACAGTATTTTCTCATTTAGAATACTAGGTCTTTTCTTAAACCTGAAGAACAGATGAATTATGACTGTTCATACCATCATTTATATGAATTAGTACTTCTTTGCCACCCAGAGTATTATTACTAGATGCCAGAGATGAATGTAGAGACATGCAGAGACGTGAAAGTGCTTGATATGTTTGCCGATATTGTAATTTGTTGTATACTCAGCATTCAAGACTAAAAATGCAAATACTGTTTTTCTTTAAAAAAATTATGACTGATATTCACATCCCTAGAAGACAGTTTTCACTTGCTTACAAATAATCTATTTGAAAAACAAAAACTGGAGCAGAGTGGGTCTGTAAGGCAAATGGACTGTTAATAATAAAAAATAAAAAAAGAAAAAACAAACAATCAATTGAATGTATTTATATCTTTTTCCCATTTTCAGTGTGAAAGATTAAAAGCCCACAAACTGTAAATAATACCCAGTTTTTGAATTTGTAGTGAAATATGAACTAAGTAGTAACTCGGGAGTTCACGTATTTAACAGTCTCCGAGCGAGGCAGAGTCTGACCTTGGCATTGTCCAGTCGAATCTCAGGTTTAGTAACGTAAGGCTGCATCATTCCTGGAGCAGTAGCTTGTGTGGTGCTTAAGGAGATATCCCCCTGCTACAGCAACTCCGAAATGAACCATTGCTCCGGCAAGATGTTAGTACAAGGACATCATTAAGTTCCTACTAACTGGAAGAAAAATCAAAGTCTTCTTACATAATTATCTCCCACCCTGATTTTTAAGACAAAGTGTCCAGCTTGTCTAAATTACAGGCAAGATTTTGTCTTGTAAACTTACAAGCATAAAATTGCAAGATGAACCAAACCAATATTTCTTTTAAACTTGCAACTTTGGACTCCTCACCACGCTGTCTGCTACATGTAATTTGAATGTAAAGTTCTCATTTTCCTAGACGCACCTTCCTCGGCCAGTGCTTCTGTCGATCCCATCAGGCTTTTATAATGATATCGTTATTCTAACGCTTGAGAGCATCCACAGGCAAGAAGCAATGCACTGTAACGCGGTAAGGACCAACCGAGACAGCTCTAGACATATTCTGGAGAGGCCTTTAAATATAACTTATCCTTTCTTCCAAAACAGGCATTTGTTTCTCCCATGCTTTAAAGGCTGATATGCATAGGCTTTCATAAGAAATCAGACAATACAGTAGATTAAAGGACAAAACCATTTTTAAAATCTGGCATAAATGTCTCTTTAAAATTGAAAAAACAAACCCAGTAAACC
>JANZLQ010000040.1:19088483-19126212 GCA_026212715.1 Elanus axillaris
AACCTTGTTTCCAATGAGATGTCAAAAAAACTCCAATCATTTTATGTCTCAACCTCTTACCACACATGCCAGAAGAAAGTTAGTTATGCCACTAGGATTTTTTTTTTCCCTCCTAATTGAATAGAATTGAAATGATGTGAAAGTGGGTTTGATTTCCCTAAATCAAAGGTATGATTAAAAATTAAAGCCAAAGTTCCATATTCCACATTTCTGTGTTAGATATATATGATACGTGACATACGCAAGACTTTGTTTCATTGTGTGTGCATGCCTCAACATAAACTAACTCCATGAAGTCTATTCCCATCTTTGAAAGTCTCATAGATACGAGCCCTAGACACAGTTCTGTTCAGTTATTAAGTACCACACGGAAACCTTGCAGGCAATATGAAGTATTTTAAGACACTCTGAAGCAGGGTGCCTACATGCTTTGTACAGCAGTCTGGTGTGCAGCCAGCAGACCGCAACATCACAGATGAGAAATGAGAAATTTTGAGGGCAATTGAGCACAATGAATTTTCACAGTGGATCAACACAAAGTCATTTAGAATGGGTATTTCTGAAGAACTGATACAATGAACACATTTACAGTGTTCAATGGCCCTAAAAATTCACCCTTTCACCTGTGGCATAGCTATCGCTGTGAGTGAAGTCTTTTATGGTTTTTTTAATGTATATTTATATGCAGTGTGCATAGATATACATGTAGATACACACACATGCATACCTTCAACGTACCACTCAGTATGTTGGCACACTGTGAAAAAAAATATCTACTGAAATAGAAAAGCTTCACCGAGTTTTAAAAACCTTGATGCATTTTGACTTTTTCCAACTGCACAGTAAACTCCATGCTAATGGCAAACCTCACTTCAAGAATAGAAACCCCATAAAACTAGTGAGCTCCAGAAATCTGATTATCTTAAAGAGAATGAGTGGGATACTGTTATCCTCTCCAGTTCTTTAGTTGCATGTAAAACGACGAATTGAAGAGCGGGTCACCATCAGCTCACCGTGCACACTTGTGACAAGAAGCCCAGTTATGGTGAGCGGGACGTGCTAAACACTGTCCTTCAGCTTCCTACAGCTTTCCTGTTGTACTTTATAGGATGACACACATACTCACTAGTAGATTCTTATTTTTCTTTTGGATTTTTATACTCGAAGTAATCTGTGTTACTAAATAACAAGCAGCAGATCTGTACTTTTTACCATTCAGCTATTTCAGCTGAGCCTGAAAGTCATTTGTCAGTGCTGGGTATTTTAAAGCAAGCCCGTCTGCCTCAAAGTCTTGCTTTGGTCAATAGCTAATTATTGTATCTGTAGGCATGGTGGCTACCAACAGGCAACACCATTCCAATGTTTTTCTGCACCATCTCCATGCTTCTCAGAGATTAAGTAAGTTAAAGCCACCATCTTGGTTCTATTTCTGTGACCAATGCTGGTTATTTCTGAAATAACAATACATGCTTCAGTAATAACAAGTTATTTCTCCTTCATCTGACTGCAGAATGGATTTGCCACATACTTCTACGTTAGTACTTCCAAGATGAGTCAAATTAACCTTTTGCCTGTGTAACAGCCTGCTGTCAGTGCTCTGAGCCCTCAGCACAACCTGTCGGAACAGTTAAGTACAGCAGAACTGGGAGACTCCAAGCCACCGTTTAGAGATTACATAGAATTTTGGCACGTCTCTTCCGCTGTTTGGAGGAAAGAACTTACTACTTTTGTCTTACAGAGGGGCTGCACACCAACCACAGGAGGTTCTTTTCACAAGCAAAGCACTGAAGGACGACGCATTGCAGAGTCAATAAAGCTGTTCTGAGAAGACAGAATAGGCCTATACATTATTACTAAACTGTAAGGTCGTAAATGATCATGATGTGATCATTCTAAGAGCAGATGAATCCTCATTACCCTACTGTCCTTTCCCTTTTGACTTCTCCAGCCATCAGAAGGCTGCTGGTGTGTCAAGCAGTAATGACACGAACGCCTCACACCAAAAGATAACACCTACTGACAAGAAAAGACACTGCAATAGGGAGCTAGAAAAAGGATACTTGGCTTGATAGCTACAAGCTTCTAATGCCACTCCTCACTTTATGATATACAACTCTAGGTTTACAATACAAACTTCAAGGTATTAACAAAAAATCCTGTTTCTTGTTTGACATCTTTTGAAAAAGTATTGCCATCCCAGTGGTATGAACAGTGACAGAAAGTAATACTTCAGTGACCACTAATTCTCTACGGTTATTTTCAGGAGTGGCGGTATCTAACCCTTTCCTATTACAGAGCTTTTCTTTCACCTAGTAGCACCAGGAACAAAGCGGTAAGTAACCCTCCTAAATCTTGTTTCAATTTGTAAGGCTGTTGCAGTAGCTGCCAAAGGAGGTTCACTGAGGTATCTCCTTATCTGCACAAGCCAGTTTATAAAGTCCCTAAAGGATCTCAAGATCCAAAGTGTCTTCAGGATATTGATAGGTATTCACTCATTGCGTCCTTGTACATTTAATAGCCTGATGCAAATCCTCAGTGCCAAGATGGAAATTAATCTGTGTGAATCTCGGCAATAGGCAAACACAGGCTGTCAGAAGCAATTGCAGTCAGGAATGGGAAAGCAGAACTTCATCTACAAAGCTGTTAGCTTTTTGACTTTGGAGTTCGACAGCTGAAATACGATAGGGAAGACAGTTGAGGAAATACAAAGTGCAATAGATTAAGATGCTATCATTTGTAGCAAATGCAGCATTCATTTCCACTGCCACCCCATTCCTGGGAGGATAATTTAAGACACTTTATTTCTTGAGATTCTCCGACAGAGTTCTGAGATCTGAACAACCTTCATCAGGGGTCTTCTGGGGTTTTTTTCCTCTCAGTTTACCTGTTGCTTTTTTTCCACAATGGCAAATATCTGTTGATTCGTACTAGGTTCTGTGCTTGAACAAAAGGTACAACAAATCCTCAAAAAAAAAAACCAAAAACCAAAGTGTTTTTTTTCCTTAACTGCTTTTGTAGATGATGAATATACTTTTGACAAGGTTGATGGGATGAAAAAGATCAGAAAAGAAGAGAATAATTTTGGTTGAAAGTAACCTCTGGAGTCCACCTAGTCCGACCTCCTGCTGCGAGTATGTCCTCCTAGAAGGTGTTGCCCTGAGCCATACCCAGTTGGGGTCTGAATGTCTCCAAGGATGGAGATTCCAGAGCACTTCTAGGAAATTGCTTCCAGTCTTTGACCACCCTCATAGTGTCTCCATCTTTTCTCTGCTCTTTTCCAAGACACTTGCACTTTTGCAATTGAAAAATCTCTTTCCCATCCAAAGGATCCTCCAAGTCAAGAAAAAAACATGCAAGTCTGAAACATGTCAAAGTCCTTGAGTTTAGGCTGTAGAAACTTCTGTTGTAAAGGTTATTATGTCAGAGTCCTCCCAGGAAGGGCTGACAGAGGAAGAAAATCTCAGGATACAACAGAACATACCATGCAATGCTTTACCTAGCTCGCTCCTATCAGCAACCAAGGACACAACCTCAATAAATTCTTAATAAGTTTACAAATGCTTAAACTACAGATGCTCACAGACCATTAATATCTAGCTTCCAGAATATTGCATCCTGTAGTATATGAACTTAGTAGAGTCAAATAGAATTTATTTTCTGTACTCAACACAAACAGTAAAACCAAGTATTTCAGATACTGTCATAAAATCAGTAAAAATACAGATTAGTTTAGCTGTCAACATTCCAACAATCTAGACTGTACTTATTTTAATATTTATATTCTGAAACTAATACAGAGATGCTGCTCTGAAACTGATACTATCGTCTACTTTAAATTATTGCCCTAATTCTGAACTTAAAAATTCACTTTGTGGCAGCTGCCCAGACAAAAAAAGATGAGAAGCTCTGTAAATCCTCTCCCCACACAGTGAGAAACTGGGGTAAACCAGCAGATCCTATATTGTCCCCGTCAGCTTAATGAATGTAATCAAGGGACTTGAAGATATGGCTTGTGCTTCTCGGCAGAAACACCTCTTATTCCAAAGAATGACCCATCTAAGAGAACAGGGTAAAAAAGCACCTTTGACTGCGATCACCTGCAGAACGTTCTCTGTAGCCAGAGCTCAAGAAACTCCCGAATTGTCCACTATCCTTTTTTTTCTGTCATGTTCTTCCAGGGTTATTGAGTAATTTTTGCAACTGGATTACAATTTGACAGTTCACTTGTGTTTTCATCAGATGAATGAGAATTTGAAAAGAATTGTTTTAATTTTCACTGAGTTTTAAAAAGGTTGTTTACAAGCAAGCACAAACATCCGTTCCTTGTCTGCTTCAGCACTGTGTATTGTATCTGCATATTACCTGTTCAGGTATTTCTGGTTTGATCTACTTTTTAGTGGCTTTTCTAATAAACTCCTTTTAAAATAATGCAGATTATAACTTACTAAAGGTTAAATCACCTGGAGAAATTAAATGGAAAGAGAATGTTGTACTACCTTGGTCTATATTAAGCCTCTCTTAGTATGGTAAGGTTACCTTTCTCCACAGCAAATCCAGTCAAATTTCACGTTGGTCATCTAAACCAGTCGTGACTGTGATTTCAGTTGCTGACTTGACTCAAATCTTCACATTAAAGTCTACCTACAAAATCTTTAGCTACTAACAACAAGCAGTGTGAGGCATTACAATGGAAAGCAAGTAGATGCAAGGAGACAAAACCATTGTAATACCTAATTGCAGTTTTCTACTGATTCGTGCAGCACTCCTTCCCCCTTCGGAGAGCACAGCAGAAATAGTGCCCACCTGTCCTCCTCTCCCAACTTACGGCTTATGTTGCAGCCAGGGGAAATGCGAAAGCTCAGTGAGGGAGTGACATACAAAAAACCAAACCATTTTTTATTTTGCTATAAAACCAGAAGACAGTATAAAGGCAGTCCAATGCCAGCTAAACTGGTGTAGTTGACAGGTATATGGACTGAAAATACGTTGGCAATTAGAAGCCTTGGCTAAACAAAAAGCAAACATATACAACTTTCAAAACTATGCTACTACTGTCTACACATTTCAGCCATCTGAAAGCTTTGACACTGACTCGCAGCTGGCAGTACAGAGGACCTGCCCTGGAAGGGGATCCTGTGTGGTTTCTCTCCAATCTAACAACCCCCTTTCTCAGTACTCAAAAAGGATCAAATACCTTTTACTTCAAGGACCTAATCTTGAGCCGGAGGCCCAAAGGAAAGGATTAAGCACTCCTACAACAAAGGCAGCAAGTACGAACATTAGTCCTTCCCTGGTACCAAAGCAGCTTTCATGGGAAAGGTGCTCTACATGGGTGAAGCATTCAAGAATCACCTGCTCCCTCCTTCTCTTCCCGCTGGATCTGTCCTAATGAAGGAAAGCCCTGGCAGTGGCCGCAGGCGTTATCTTCTACAGCTCTCTGGTCCCACGCAGAGACCTGGACGAGCTGCAGTCTCAGGCTGTCCCCAGTAGCTGAAGATAGCAGTCCTGATGGAGAATAACGGAAGTTTTTTCCAAGAATTCTTACATTTTCATATTTTTTTGAAGTAGGCAGGCAGGGGATTGAATGGGGTTTGGAGGCTTCCGAGGGCAAGAAAGCAGGTGATTCAGTCAGGGCTCGGGGGCATGCTGTACACTGTGAGGTTTAGGTTTTATTTCCTCCTCTGGTAATTTGTCAAACGGATTGTTATAAGGAGTTACAGAATCAAGAAATGTCAGACAAATACAGCAAAGCTTTGAAACCTTTTGTGATAAAGCAAAAGTAACAAGTATAGTTACAACAGCTGCATGCACAACTGTGTTTCCAAGGCAACAACTCACAATCTGTACAGGTATAAAAAATCCTATACACCATGGGGGAGTTGGGAAATTAGGGAGACTCCAGCTAAAATAGAATATAGAAAAACAGACTAAAGCAGAGAAGCAGCAGGAACACTGAAATTACGAAACTCATGCTGCTTTTAACAGCTGCAGCCTGAGTGTCTCAGCGATGTTTTGGCAAAGTCCTGGCCCCCAGGTGTGTCGTTCCCGTTTCCTTTTGTCTCCCAGGTTCCAGAGCACCCACTCACCAGTGCCACCGGAGAAAAGAAAACACCTACAAGCCTAAAATTGGCAGTCCAGTTACTGTCACCGTGTTTGCTTGCAAGGTAACGGCACAATTCTGCCTAAGCTATTTGCTGGCTTAAGTGTCTGGTGCCTAGCCTATTAGCAAACCAGTGCACTGGGATAAACTAGTACTTTGGAATCTCTTCATGGGAAGAGCAGCCAGAGGGAAGCTGGGCCACGCAGTGACGACGACTGCCTGCAGGATTCCTAGAGCGCAGAAAGACAAATAATTTCTAGCTACATACGTACAACTACAGCAAAAGCTAGCTTTGTACCAGAGGCTCACTCTAAGAAGCATAGGGATCTCTTAAATGCACCGGATTGCATGTCATGTAACGGGGTATGTGTGCGCACAAATCAAACAGAGAAAAGTGAACTTAAAGAGTTAAAACCACATAATGAAATGCTATGTATGGACATTTGGTAGGAATTGCTAATTTAAAAAAAAAAACAACAGGTGTACAGCTTTCCTCCAAAGCATTTGAATTTGCAGTGTGAGGATCAGGAAGGTGCAAAATCAAGTTATGGAATTTAACAGATATATAATTACTAGCACTGGTAGTTGGTACACAGATGAAAATATCCTGGACAGGTAAATAGCCAGTGAACAGCTTTACATACTGGTAAACAGGAGACTCCGGTGTTCCAGTTGTTGTGAATCCAGGGCAATAGGACTGAAATCAATAGTTACTTTGCATTTAAAGAGAAATAAAAGTACATCTTTGTTCAATGCTTTTGCGGAAGCATTGGCCATGTTTCTATGCCACTGGATCAGCTCTACATTCAGTCCCTTCAATTCTTTTTGTCTAAACTCAAGACACTAGTTCTGTGACGCCTTACTGGTTAGTGCAGCATCACAAATATTTGATTTGCACGATTTGCATTTTTTGCACACAGTGAAGTTCCCAGTTAAATCCTAACACTCCCTCCCTTTCACACCATCATTTCCTACTGCTCAACGGTGCTCAGGACAAACAGAGCAACTTGATCATGGAGCACGTTTCTCCTGTCTTAGCAACATTTCCTATATAGGTGCTGATCAAAGACTAAGTGACAAACTCTGTATCCTGATCCTTCTTCCTTCTTTCATCAAATGAGTATAAATAAGAGATGACTACAAACACCTCTGCAGACATACCCCGGGAATTTTTAGATCAAGATCATTGTTTTTTTCTTTGTTATTTATGTGAGTAAAAACAGATTTTGATTGCGAGGGAACACTTTACAAAGATGGCTTTAGATTGACTAATGTGAGCTGTGATCTCTTCCATAGCTTTTTTCTGTTCATATCCATTTTCATTTTAACAGTGATATCTGAGCCACAAGGAATGATTCATGACTTCAGGAATCATGACAGTGGCAGAACTCAGGCCAGTGCTTCCAGCCTACTCAAGCACTCACATTTTGATGGTTAAAAGCCTTCAGGGTTACATTCGCCACTGTATATATTACATATACTTATTCTAGAGCGAAGGCAGGAAAGCAGGACAGTATATATATGCTCTGCTGAAAAGAGCTAATTTTCACGAGCTGATGAAGTGACTAGTGAATTTTAATGCTTTGTGAAGCATTAATCACTCATTTCTATTAAAGTATTGAAGATATTACATACTATATCATACCCTCTACACATTCACAGCAATACAAAAGCCTATAAAAAGAAACATGAATGCAGACTTAATGGAACGTGTGATTTTTCCACAGCCTTCACTGTACCGTTTTCTTATATGTTTGTTGAAAATGGGACCGAGTTGTGGTTTGCAGGTTGAGTTTGCTGTCCAGTCCTCAGTATGCCCTCATCTCCAGATGCGCTCGGGTCGGTACTTCAGTATTTCCACACAACCCAAAGCTCAGTCTGGTCACGCTGAAGCTAAAGAAAAAGGCTCTATAATCCCAGTGGCAGAGGGCTTGGACCCACTCTTTCCAGGAAATACCGGCATTAAGAAAACACAAATGGACTAGGAAGCCCCACCTCCCCCCAGTGAGAACGGATTTTTGCCATTTGTATGGAAGGTATTGTTAGCAGCTCAACACAAGGGGAAATATCAATAGGTGCGCTGAGAATCAAAGCAGCCTGTATATAACAACACTTTTGTCTTTGACGATAAACCTAATTGCTCTCTACTTTCTAAAATGCCTGTGTGTCTCCAATAGATTTTCCATACATTATCTTTTAGCCACTTCTACTGGACAATGTAAAGCTTCCTTAGCATTGCAGTCAATAAATGAAAATATAAAAGTCTTTATTTACACTACCAGACAGGGGCTCTAATGCAGTCCTTGTAGCGCAATACATCACAGGTCTATAGCTTGCCTTAGGGTTTATTCTCTCTCTTACACAACTACAAATGGGTCTAAATCAAACTGAACACCTGGAGATTTTCCAGTCATATTTTCCTATCCTAAATGAGTAGATGTCGCTCTACCTGTCATATACCCAATCCACACAACAGTGAGTAACAGTTTCAAAGTATTAGGGAGAAAGGGAAACACTCACACTGGCATATCCTCCCATTTGTGTGACATAATAATTTGTGCTGACATTTGTTCTTTTGTAGTTACCAAGAAGAAATGAAAGAACACATTTTTAATTCCTTCAAATGGAAGGAACCCAACTTGTTCTAAATAAATAAAAGTAACAGTAACTACTTGCAAAAATTTTAGAATGAAATAGCCCTAAGCCTTTCCAGCAGCATCCGCACAGATTGAACTAGATTAGATGCTAAATCATTTTCACAATTCAGATACTTGATATTTTATCTGTTTAATAGGTTCCCCATTTCTTCTCTCTTTTACAACTACTACAGCAATTACAAGAGAAATGAATATTGATATGACATAAAAATGAATAATTTTTTCCTCACGCTGATTTTAAATATGTAACAGATATATAGACACTACTAGTGTTGTGAATAACACGTTTCACCAAGATAAATGATAAGACTGTGGACAAGAAGTGGCTGAAATGTCAAGCATAACAAGTCCTCAACAATAAGGACAGACTCAGGATAAAAAAGACAGACGCACATGAAAGAGAGAGATTACAGGGAGTGGAAGATAGAAATTCATTCTTTCAGTGTCTGAAAACAAACTACTTCATAGCTACCCATGTACCCGATTTCTTTAGGAAGAAAATCCAGACACACACATAATTGTCAAACAACTGTGAGATTATTTTGAGCCATGGGGACACAGCCATACTTTCAGACCCACACGCACCACACACCAGCTCTGAATGCAGTTCTCATCTGAAGCTTGTAAGGAGAATTTAAACTGCAAGGACTGTGAGCGTGCTTCCTTTGCTTTTCACATGGTACATTAATGCATACATTTTTGTGTGTAACTTTTCTTAATTTCAGCTAATAATTAGTGTTCTGAGACACATTAGGGATGAAATCGGTTGGGATACTTGATTTATGTACGTTGTTTCAGGGTAATGAATATAGCCTAGCAGGTACCCACTATGAAATTAAGAAAGAAGGGAATATTAAAAGATAAGGTGAAATTTCGGTGAATTTCATGAACATATAGTAGAAATGCACCTTTGTATTTAAGAAACACTGAGTATCTTTTCAATTTCAACTCGCGTCAACCAATACTTTGACCTCCCCAGTCGAATGTCAAATTTTGATGCATGGTCTCATACAGAATATTTACAACTTGCAAAAATTTCCAGACCAACTCACAAGTGACAATTTAAAATACAATGCACTTGAATCCAGTGTTCTCATTGCTATTGAGAAGTCATATTCTTTTATTCATTTACTATGACTGCACATGAAACCAGAAAACAAGAGATTGAACACCAAGTTACTTTACCACTCCTTTGCACATTAAATGTGTTTTCTTCCATCGCTTTTGTTTCTCTCTATACTGAAAAAGGTGCCTAATCATATTCTAAACGTGCTGATTATTTCACAGACAAATTATTTAAATCATCAGAAAAGTATCAAAACAAAAAATTTACATTCTAGTTACTTCCCCCCCCCCCCCTTTTTACTTGTCATGCCTTCTACAATTCAGGTTTCCCAATTGTTTTATTTGGGAATTTTAAGAACTCCTGACAACCAATGCATTTCACTGACAAGCAGCATGAACTAGTAAATACTGTAGAAGAGCTTAGGCTGGATCCTAAATAACTTTATTAATTTACTGTCTCTACAGTTTGATGACTGTCATGTCTGGCATCTCATTTGGATTAATGGAATCTAGATTTCTGACATATTCATAAACAGCCCTTGTTCTTTGCAATATTCTGTTGCTTCCAAATTGGTGGTTGTGGAAAGATGTTGTTTTATTGTTATAGCTGAAATCTGTTCAAAGATTTTAATGAATGGTAAATCAGTTTCACTATGTAAGGTCTTTATCCTATTTTAATTCCCCTGCCACGCAAAGGAAAGGCTGCAAAATGAACACATTCTTGTCTCATACCCTCCCGCAACCCATCGCTTGCTGTGATGACAGAAATTAGCCATGTTATCGTATATATACAAACACACACATCTATTTTTAGACACACACCATCAATTTATATATCCATAGATGGAATAACAAGAAATAATGTTTCTAAGGAGTCACCGAAGCAATCTCCAGTTGCTCATGCTGTCTCATGTATCTTCCAACAATTCCATGTGGCAATATCCTGATACATAAACCCATTATTTGTAATGGCTAAAGACAATTCCCTTTAGTTAATCTGTTGCAGATCCTAGCCTATAAATCTTACCACCTTGTGCCACTTGTGGATCCTCTTCCTTTTGATCCTTGGACAAAAAGCATAATTACTGTCTCCCTGCTGCATTCCCCCCTGTTTCTGGCTGCTGGTCGCTGAATATTCCATGTGATTTCCACTTTCTAAAGGCATTTTCTTGACTGGGAGTCTGTGCGATCCCAGGAATAAAGCCAGTCAGACAGAGCTCTTTGCCACTTCTTCAGGTTTGAGAAGTTTCAGAGCTACAGCTCAGCTCCGGCTGCTAGTCACTTACAAACACAGTTTCTGAATACAGTTCTTGTAGCTGGACTCAATCAGGCCCATGAGATTTACAGGAGAGATTAAATTTCTGAAATTTGTGTTAAAAATGCATTCCCATTATCCAAATCAGTTTCTCTGAATAACTCACAAAGTATACATTAGACAGAGTTGTGACACTAATTTTCTAATTGTTTTACACATGGAAACAAAAAGAAAAAAGTGCTCTAGAACAAAATTCCTAGAAATGTACCAACAGCTACAATGAAATTGTCATTCACCTTTGCATCTACAAGGAGCAAAAAAAGTAAAGCTCTGAACCTGCTCCAGCCACCTGAATGAATCTTGTTGATAATTTCCCTGCAACCTTCACACTATTCTCTGCCCCTCAAGTCTATGATGCATCTACATTAAGTCGGTTGTTTCAGTTTCAGCAGTGCATTGGCTCTGGGACTGTTCTTTTGTTCAACCCAAAGCCTGAGCTTAAGTGTAATATTTTGTTTTTTGAAGAACTATGTCTATACTTACTTTAAAAGAAAAGACACCTCTGACCTTATTATGACTCTCAGCATTACCTTCAGACACTGTTCAGATGGAGCCTTCTTTATCTTCTCTTCATTAAGCCCATTCTAAATTAAAGGCAGCAGTATAATGCAGTTTCTAAACATTTTTCTATAATCTGCATCTTTCCATGCAGTTAAAAACTTTCTGAATTCTGTTCTTTCAGGAATGTAATTTCAAATCTATCTTCTTTAGAAGCAAAGCAATTTCACATTAGCTTCAGTATTGCTTTCAATAATCTCATGTAGCACATATTTACATTTCTTTAGCACTAACCCCACTCTTCCCATAATCAAATTGATTCTGTATTTTGAGGTACAACTTTTCCACAACTCTTTCCTTTTTACTCTGTCATTGTCAGTAGTAACTTCACCATATAAACAGAATCATGCCTTGTGCACTGAGATCTGGAAACTCACTGCTAATTGCTGCATTATTAATTGCTAAGTCAACTAGTGGCAACAGGGAATCCAACTGCTGTCTCTGGAGGGCCAAAAGGATTGTCAGAGAAGTAGCTTTTTTTTTATCACTGGCTCTGTTTTCTTTCTTTCTTTCTGGGAATGCAGTCTACATTGTTTTCCTGAAAACATGCAAGCAGCGATAGTCAGAATACAAAGAAACCCTACGCAATGGACTCGGCACGCTCTAGGAGAAGCATACTTTAATTAGATTATGTTACTAGACTTGCTTAGTAACAACTATTGAAGGCACAGAAGAAGAATGCTACAACTATAATTATAGTTCCTGACAGACCAACAAATTAAGTACTAGATACCTCCAAATTTACCAAGCTTTTCCTTTCCTGTCCTTCTACTGATGCAATATTTAAAATGCTTCACACAGATTCATGCATGTGCAGCATGACAATTGATTGGCACAAGGTGATTTGTTTTCCTGAGTGATGCCAGTATGATCGTCACTCACAGTCTTTTATCGATCCTTGAAGCAAGTATCATCCTGTACTGGTTTCATTAGACAGGCGCTCTCTTGTTAATTACCGCTCACTCAAATCTTTTGGTGTTTCATTAAGGTGAACAAATTGGAAGAATTAAATAAACAATCCATGTCAGCTGCCACCATGGCCTTCTCGTTCCTGGTCTTTAATTCCCCAGAATGCCAATAAGGAAGGGGTTTTTTCCCCTCCTTTCTCTTTTTTTTAGTATTTCTGACACCAAGTGACAACAAAGTGGTGCAATGCACCATAAGAATTGACTAAATCAAGTTGGAAAATAGTCTGAAAGACTTGGCTGACTACAACCCAAATCCTTTTGGACTTTAGGGAGAGTTCTTCTACCTAACTGTAGATACATGCAGTTTCATCAGCTTCTCTCTGAAACAGATGAAAAAGAGTTGTTTTCCTCTATTCACAAGGAAGAGAATGAAGGACTAAACCGCAAAAATAATTTGTATGGAGATTTCCAAAATGAGTGGTATTAAATTGCTCTGATAAAAACATTTGAAAATTGGTTTTGCAGAAAAAAAAATTACTTTTGAATTTCATTTACAATTAAAATAAGCATTTTTCTTCCTGATGGGTAAAATCTGGATATCTGAAAAAAAGGGAACAGTAAAAAATTTACTTATTCCCTACACTGGGTATAACTGATTTTGGAAGGCTGTAGAACACTAGCCATTGGAATTAGAGAACATTCCCTAGAGTCAGGAATACTTAATACAAGCTCAAGATTCAAGATGATTAAGAACAGCCAGGGCACTTTTTACTAATGAATCCTTTACTCGGCGTGTCCTCAGGCTTCTGGAAATGTCTAAATCTCCCTAAGCATATTTAGCAGCTTTATCAGTATTAATGTAATGATTCCCACACCCCTTTTCATTGCACTGTCACCCAGTCACTAACAGATTTCCTTATGACCTGCAGTGAGCCACTAGAAAAATAGAAGCAGCAGAATTCAGAGGAAGCTGCTCTTTTTCAGAATTTTCCTAAAAGCAGAAACATCTGAAAATAATTCAGCTGCTGCTTAAGGACCTTTTTTTCTGTTCTTTTCACTTCCATACTAGCTTGCCTTCCCCAGGACACAACCTTTGCCGAAAGAAACCTCAAGACCATCTAGACCTAAGCTGCAATAAATAATGGTCCAGGAGGAGATCTGGGCAAAAGTCCACTTTCTTTTTTTAAGATAACCACACTCTGTGTCATATTTACACTAAAGAAAGTGAAAGATAACAATCTTAAGATGTAAACCAGAGAGATTTTTGACGTCTCGAAGCAGACAGTGTCTATTTTGAACCTACACTTTTGGTTTTGGGGTTTTGGGGGAGGCACTCTAGTTTTCAGCAAACATCTGTTCATTTTCAGAAGGGTAAAGCACAAAACCCAAGAATTACACTGATGAGCACCACTACCAGTTGAAAGCTGCAAGAATTAACGGCAATATTAACATGCATTTAAATGAACTGGAGACCAAAGGAGCACAACTACAAAGTGAGGTTGAAAATGCTGATTTGCCATTTTGCCTTCCTCTTCTATCCCCCTTTCACTCCCCTTTCTCTTCAGTTTTCTATCGTCTACTTGTCTTTATCTGAAAGGGACCTATCAGCTATTATGTGGCTGACTGGTAGGGATGAGACTGCCAAAATGTGACAGCCTTATCTACAGCACAGCCCTGCAAATTGCCAACCATTGATCCAGCAGTCTGTGCCAGCTGATCAGTGCAAAGCTGTTTTGATTTCTTTTCTTCTGGGAAAGAAATGAACTACTCTGCCAGCAGCCACTACCCTGCCAGTGCTATTCCCCAGCCAAACAAAGGGCCTGAAAATTAGAATTTAGTTAGATGAATTAACATGACATCCCTTTCTCCTCACTTGATTTTTGCTGTATTACGGATGTTGCATCCCATTCTGAAATGCGAGGAAAAACAATACAATTGATTATAATAATTTCTCTTCAGGCTTTATGTACGTAAATGTCTTCCAGGTACATAGTTTAGCGTTGCCAGATCCCCATAACCTTATATCACAGGAGCTTTTCAAAGCAGTCTTCCTCTATTATTACAATCAAATTTCACTACTGAAGAAATTTCAGCTAGTTACGTCCCATTGCAAGAAGGAATAATATTTTGCTTAGTTTCTTCTCCCCGAAGGATGTCTTTGTGGGATCGTTTGAGAAACCATATTTATTTACCTCTTGAAAAGAGGAAAGAAAATGAAAAAAGGCAATCTCGTTGTGCTGTTTTTACATCTGCATTCTATAGGTTATATACATTTGTCCCTCAGTCTATAACCACCATACAGAAATAAAGAATATGTGTTTGCTTCAACACACAAAACAGGCTAGATATACCCAAGAAAGATCAACAATATCACTTTCTTGGCTAATTTACTCAAAATGCACTTCATAGCTTCTCTCTTTTTAACTCTGAAATCTAAATATTCTTTTCATGGGCAGAGGTCCATGAATAGGTTATTTCTTTTTTTATATCAATCAGTGACTTTGCTGAATGAAATAACAGCCCAAAGGTTGGCAAAGAACCTGCTGACAGTGGAATCAGGAGAGATTTGTAACTGAAAAGATACAGTGTCAGTCCTGAAGCTTTGACTCTTGCTTTAATATACAGCAGACTTAAGTGGAAAAAATAAAATTCAAATGATTTTGTCTCTCTTTACACCAAATTGCCTATCTAAACTGAAAGATTTGTTTTTCTTCCTTTTTTCCCCCCTGAAGCATTTCTGTTTCATCCTTCAAAAGTTCTTCATTTTATATCATCATTTCCTTTCCTAAGTATTTCTCAGTTTAGCTAAACTTTCTGCAGAGGCATGCTTTTAATGGATTTGATTTTACCTCTGCAGACACCTTCTGATCATTTTCTATTTTATTCTGAATTGCTGAAGTATTTCCTGGAACTTTTGACTGACTTCATTACAACACTTTGTTAAGTCAGAATATTTATCAACCTACGCAGTGTGTTGTAAAATTACAGAGTATTCATTAAGCCCTTTCTAGAGTTCCCAAATTGTGGTGGAGCCTATTAGGAAACCCACCCCCTCTTTCACGTTGCAAAAGATCTGTTGCCACTTCACCCAAAATAAAACATTTCATACTGATGGACATCTTCTGGCTCCAGGCAAGTCTAAATCTGTATAGCCAGCTCCAAAATGTAACATCAGAAAGGAACTCACACCTCTCATTACATCAGAGAAAGATGTAAAATATGCATCATGGCAGCTGAACTCTTCAGAGGAAACTGGATTTGTCACACTTTATAACACTTCTTTCCGACTGCTGTGTTACCTTTACTGAACTTCAGTGTATGGGATAAATCAAAGGGGACACAGGCAGTCAGCAGTCCACAGGCAACCATTAAGTAACATTAGTACAGCCTTCTGCAAACACAAAGCACTATGCAAGTCCTGAAGAATATTAAAATGCTTTTTATCTTGATTCCTCTGGGCAGACTGGAGTGAAGATCTCATTCCCATCCTAGGAAAAACGTATTTACCATTACTGCAACACTGGTTTTAATTCCTCTTTTAGATGTTACTCATGCTTCCCCCTCTGAGTTTGAAGTCTTCATTACGCTTGGAAAAACACACAAAAATACGAAGATGCTGTACCAATAAAAAACACTTGAAGAATGAAAAGCCATGCAGAAAAAGAATGAATTACTGAAAGATTAGTGCACTAATTAGCAAACATAAGCTAATTCATACTGGTAACACATGAAGGAAATAACTTCCCTCCAATTCCCTTCAGTAAGAAGTACAGACTGTAAAATCTGCTGCAATTGTACAAGTTATATTCCATATTCTGCCTGACCACTATGTAATGCTAGATGGAAAAAACATCATCCACATCTAAATAAAGCAGTTATGAAAGACTTAACTGAAACCACACGAGTAGCTGAAATTAGAGTATCTAGTTAACCAAAATTAAGTGGGCATTTAAGTGCTAACTTAGATTAACATAATTTCCCATCTTGGTATCATCTTTCTGGATATTGGAGAAGCATCAGTTTATAGCTCCATGGGAATACCAAGTTTGGAATCACTGCATCACTTTTAATTTCTCATTAGGATTTTATTTGCTGACTGCAGATGTGATGGGGTTTAACTGCAGCCTGTACTTGAGGGTTCAGGAATCAGAGTAAATTGCAATTACAAGTTTTCTTCCACTTCCTTTCCACTACATCTTGCATTGATCTCAACCATACAAAAAAAAAAAAAAATAAAAAATCTTATCCAGCCAGAAAACTCTTACCAAAATTAAAAAATTACTGACTGACTACAAGTAATTGGATGAAGGAAAGATTCAGTCAGAACCAGTGGCAGAAAGAGAGAAGAGCAACAGAATCCAGGCCAACATTTCACGAGCTGAAGGGCTAACAGCCTATTGACAAAAGCAGGCAATCCCAATTAACAGCAAATTACATAAACAGATGAATGTGGAGTTCTGAATTCAAGACTGTGTTCATCCTCTGCCTACTTACAAAATTAAGATTTGTTGAAAGCCTGGGTCAGGAACTTTCACAAATCATATATCAAATATGCCATTCTATGTTTCTTATTTATTTGGAAAGCCTTGCAAAGCCTTATTATACCGATTATTTAACAAAACAACATGACAATTAGAAAAATAAATTAAAATAATGGTGTGTTTCAGACATGAGTGAGAATATCATCAATCCATGACTTCAACACAAAGAATTAGAAAAATTCTTCACTTAGTGTAATTTTTAATGATCTTATACTTCACAAAAAAAATTAGTGAGACAGACAAGAAAGAAAAAGAGCTAGAAGAACAGTGCTGTAAAACGGAGATGGAACTTGCCATCTTTCTACTTGTTTCAATATCGCTTCTGTGATTTCTTCAAAGCCTAACAACTCTGATTTTGCATATTGTATCACTGGCAGCTACTCTAATTTTATGCTACCTCGGAGCGTGCTTGTAACCTTTACACTCATCACAACTACTGGTTAGGTATGTGGTCATCCACAAACCATATAACAGATCATCATACTGCACACTACACCACCATACTATTTGACGTCTCAGAATGCTTGACAAAGGCAGGAATGAGATCGTTCTCCTGCTGTCCTATCCAGAGCCTGGAGCCGGTGCAAAATCCTGAGACCTGCTTCGGTTTGGAGCATTGATCCCAGCCGGGTCCGCAGCCAGAAAGAGGCAGCACTCATTAACCTGCATGAACTATGATGTCTGCTGAGTTTCCCCGGTATTACAGGATCAGAAGAACAGAAGCAGAGAAGTAATATTTAAGTCACTTTATTTGCATGTGGGCAGAAAAAATGTTTTGGCTCTCCAGACATTTCACATTCTGTCCCATTTTAAGAAAATACTTGATATGAACTACCTGTAACTCTTTACACTGACCTCGACTGTAAAGAAAGGACAAGCCAATTCCTACCTTGCTTTTATTGCCTTTGAGCACTATATTATTCTGTCTACAGACACAAGTAGCTTTGGAGTTTTCCGCTTCTGCAACGTCTGTTTCCTCTTCAGGATTAATACATACGCACGCTCACTCTGAAAACACACGCACACAGACTTGCACAAATATACACACAAATACACGGAAGCCTGCTGCTGTTGTGAATTCAACCACAGAAATGGAATTATGAAGATAAGATTTTTAATTAGTTTAACACTGGCATATCTTTCTCTTTGCTCCCCTTGCATCCATGAGCTCCTAATGAAGCTCTGGGAATACAGATCACCCCAGAGGCTCTCCAGTGGGCTCCCAGTGCACCCCAGTGAAAGAACAGAGCTTCTCTCCGTTACAAGCTTCTGTGAACTGGACAGAGGAGATAAGTGTACTGGCGTTATGAGCCCAGACTTCTGCAACTGCCAGCGAATCCTTCAGGCTACAGATGAGCAAGGGGAAGGATCAACGGCAGCTAAAAGCGCAGGGCTCTGCGTGGGAAAGTCAGCCTCTGAGAAATACGTCCCGCTCAAAGAGGTAGCACTGTGCTGCTGAATAAAATGGTGGTCGACTTTTCCTTTTGCAGGCTTGGAGGAAGAAGGTGAATCGTTACAGGGAGCTGACCTCTGCTAGCTGCTACCCATTCCTAACCCTCATTACCCGCTGGAGCAACAAAGCCTGGCAAAGCGCTCCCGGGCCCCAGGATAACGGCCCTGCCACAGACAGAGACAGCCCTGATTTAACCACACCGTTGGACAAGGTTCTTGTAAGCCATTGTTCTGCTGACTAAAAAACTAAGGAAGATTTTCACATTTCAGAAAGATGAATGCACCCACCGCCTGGGCTCAAAACAGTCATGGTGTGGTCTCTGCTGAGAAAGGTCTATTTAAGTTATACTTCTTATCACCGCCCATTCTTACGGATACCATTTTTTTAAGAAAGTTGAATTAGAGGTTTCAAGTTTTCCTTCCCCTTGAAGGGCTGCTGCCATCCCCACTTCAGTTCTCTAGTTGATTAGGATTACTTCTCCAAGCATTGTGCAGGTGCAGGATCCCATCAAGAGCCAACGATGCCTGTGCTGGTCTATTAATATCACACGGCAGCTTTCATTTTGTTCATTCACAGCTTTTCCACGAACTCATATCATAAAATGATGCAATTTTTCAGCACTGCCTACTAATTAGTTTACACCCCGAAGCAGAAGGAGTAAGAATCTTAGTAAACAATATCTTATGTAATTAATAATTTTATCTACATGCTGTAAATACCTAATCCTTGCCAAATCTAAGCTATTTTAATTGATGAGGTTATGTTAAATGGCACATTTCTTAATAGTTTTCATTCTTCTTCCCTTCCAATATTTGAGATATGAACAAAGCGCACTGATGAAAAATCAGCCAGAACCACTTTTGTAAGAGAAAACCTACATGCACCATTTCTGTCCAGCTCCTTGAAAACAGGAGTCAACCTGGACAAGCTACAGCATCGACAGTGTGAGCGACAGAGTGTGGATTTCAAGCTAGCTGGTGTTTGCATAAGTCTCTATTGCAAAACTGGTTCATCTTTATTGGCTAGAACGAGTTTATCCACTGGTAACAGCAGCCCCTTTGCAAAAAAAGTCATGTACCAAATAGCACCTGATAAAACCAACAGTGACCAAGCTTTACCACAGCAAGAAACTGTAAATAAGTGTATTGTCAAGGAGGAACAACACTGCATGACACACTCACAAATAAATGCTGAATTTTTACTTCAATTGCTATACATGTGTTAGAGCTGTGCAAAATCTGCAATTATTCCCAGCACCATTTATTTGTATATGAAGCCCTGGATCAATCTGTTATTTAAATAACACTCGGCTCCAGACTTCTCTATATATCCGACACCTTTCAAATTTAGATGGAGGGAAAGAAAAGGCAAGAAATAAACAGAGTTTGACTCAATTCAGGGGAAATGTGACACATATCAATAATGGGGAGGCAAATTTATCTTAAAATTACTACTGGGTTTGACAGTATAATATACACATAAGATTTATTTCCATCTTTTCCTCTGGAATATATTGAGCTTGCAGTGCTTCTACTTAAAACTTACCCATGTGGTTGCATCTGTTCCTCTCTTGAGTAAACTATGATTCCTTTTTAGCTAGAAAATTTCTGCAGAGGCACGTTTGTGAATTTCCATGAACAATCCTGAAAGATGCATGCAAGACAGAAAATTCACCTTTTTGAAGAGGCCAGCATCAAGCACTTTTACCAGTAATATCTTCTTGGCTGTAATTCAGAATGGCATTTATGACAAATATCCAAATCCCTTTGATATTAAAAAGTAATACCCTACTGAGGTGAGCCACAGTTTATACAAGTCTGAAGTCTGAAGCAGTCTACGTCTAATTTATGAGAAGGTAATGGCACAGTTTCTTGCCACCACAGATGGGAAAGATAGAATGTTGGAGTACGAATGAGGAACATCCTTAAAAGCAGAAGTACAGGAACCACGACCACAGAATATGTACAGGTATATTCTGTGTCCAAAATCAAGCTGCCTTCTTGTATACCTGTTAAAGTTTCAGAGGTACAGAATTCAAACTAGCTATGAAGCCAGGCAATTAAGGAAAAAAATAATCTAGACCTGGTATTAAATATATTCCACAGAGAAACCGCATTCTGCATTTTAGCAACTACATTCGCCTTGCTACTCAATGGTTTCATAAGTTACCATTAAATAATGGTAATTATTTGCCATAGCAACTGTAACAATATGTAATTTATATACAGTTTTGAGCTGTAACGATAGGCCCATTTCATTAAGTAGCACAGCTAACGTACAATGAAAATATCTGTTCTTCCAATCAAAAAAAGAAGAAATCTGTTTGACAACAGGGAGACATGGCTATTTGTCATCATTTTGGAAAAAAAACCTTAATCATCTGTTTTTCTCCAAATTTGAGTGTATTTCTGTTATTTATTATATTAAAGCAGATCAAAGCATTAAGTTCAGTAGGAGGATACAAAGTCATTAATTTAGATGGTTGCCATTTAGCTTGAAAACAACCAAACCTCAAGGTAGTTTATATAGAAATATTTAAAGGCATATGTTTAAAAAAAACCTTCAGAGTTTTTCATCCATGCCCTTTAGCATGTAGAAAAATTTACATTAATTTCACCACTAGTGGCAAAACTAGAAAAAACACATTTGGGAAATAAACCAGAGTCCTGACATTTCACTCAAATCTTTTCCACCTAGCTTCATATATGTCTGATTTTTCTCCCTGCTCCACAGAAGCCTCTTAAGAAGGAAATCTATTTTATGATAAATGGACCGGAAAACCTGATCCAGACGCTTTCAGGTTTTTTCCACAGTTACACAAATCCAAGCGTGTCGCTGCTGGTGGGAGGGTTTGGGGGCGCGGAAAGCTGCTGCCGTGATGCCAGAGCACATCATATGCACTGAGCGCTGCAAACCTGAGACAAACCTTTGAATCCACCCCAAGAAAACCCTGATGGAAAATGAACAATGAGAGTGGAAGACATTCAAAAGCCCTCAGAGATCAGGAAACGGCAATGAAGGATTAAAGGAAGATAAAGGATTGGGAGAAGGCAGGCAGATTTGATGAAAATGAATAAATAGCTTGGAAAAAGGAAAAGCCAAAAGCTGAAGAAACCCAGCAGTTCAACCTCAGAAATACACCCAAGAAGAGAGACAGGCAGAGTCCTGTGCCCGTCTTGTGGACTGACAGCAAAGAAGTGAACAAGCCACCCAAGGACGAGAAAGTGCAACAGATTTACTGAGCGTTGTTGATAAATTACTGTAGCTCTCCATATATTGTTCCACAGTGCTGCTGAGGAAGGACTCACTGGTGTTACAGAGAACGAACAATGTGCTCGTCCTAGTATTTACTATTTAGTTCCTACTGTGAGCCTGCAAACAGGCTTATTTACTGTGAACAAAAAAAAAAAGGAAGCGCACTTCGCCACCGAAGTACATTTTTATGATGTTAGAAGCCTCTATGATGTCTCATTCTGCAACAGAGATGTAGCGTTTTATACTCAAAACTTGTGGTAGACCATTTTCCACGATGAAAAAAACCCCCCAAACCCACAAAAAAGAAACCCAACAGAAGACTGAAAAACAACATCAAAGTGTTTGTACAAAGTCAAAGGAAAATGAGATGAATTTCAGCAGATATGAAGCTACGTTACTCTTTACACATCCAACATAAATCCATCAGTAAACATACACACAAAAAAAAAAATGTACTGTGTGTACTCTACTGTCTTTTCTAGCTTCAGGTGAACACAGTCCTATTGCAGTCCCAGAAATCTTGTTGCCATCCAAGAATTTAGCTGGGTATTGCATTCTTCTAGAATAATTGCTGTATTTCACTGGACCACTTCAATCACTCATCCATTGCAATCCTTGTAGCCTGATTTTGATAAAAGCTACCTATGATTTGCAAAATATAACTAGTCAAGCTATTAAGGATATCTGACACAGAAACCAAATTAAACAAGGAGTTATCAAATAGCTCATTGCAAAAATATTCTAAAAATGAGCTTATTTATTAATGTCTTCCATTGCACTCATAACAGTTTTATTTTTGCATATCAATAGTTAACAAGCTTTAATAATAGCAGCATTTTCTGAAGTCATTAGATCAATCTGAAAGGAAATGTCTTCCTAAAGAATCATGCATTTCCACTAGACATTGTACTATAATGGAGTTAAATTATTTAAATGTAATTACAAATACAAGCAAGGCACTGAAGCCATGTACCAATATTACAGGCTGACGTGATAACAATATATAATGCATTTCTATGAGGCGTGCTACGAATACTAAGAATTTTTTTTTTTTTTTTAACAGAGGAGCTTTTAGACTATTTGGGCTCAGAGAACTTTCATCTTCTTAATTCCCTTCTGTGACACTTCAACATGTTTCTCATACAAATCCAGGTACAGTGTGTCAACTAGATCACCAGGCTTGATTTAAAGCAAAAAAACCAAACAAGAGCAACAACTGAAACCCCAGAAAGAACAAAACCAAGAGCAAAACCTACTGCAGAGGAAGATGAATGGCAGCTGACTGACAGAGAATCACAGAAATACTTTTACACTTCCCTGGTCAGAAATAAGTAAATTATATTTCACATACAAAAGCGCCACAATGACACACTGCAATTGCTTGAGAAGAGTAACCATAATCCTAATATATCCATTTGACTTCAAACCTAAGCTATTATATCCTGTTGAAAACAGATGCATTTTTGCTTTTAATACACCGTTTAGTAGAGGAAAAGCAGGTTGACAAAAACATTTGAAGTATGGTTAGAAAACAAAGAACAAAAAAGCAAACAAAAAACCAGCAGGCTGACTTTTAGTAGTTATCAGCTAGTAAGTCAAACTCTGGAGCTTGAGGGCAAGTGGTAGAAGTCAAGAAACAGGCTATAATAAAGACGAACAGAAAATGGACAACACAGACTAAATAATAAGTACCTTGGGTCTCCTGCCTGTATTGTAATCAACTTTTCCCTTTGTAGTGAGTCTGAGTGATCAAATCAAAAGCCACACAGACATTTGGACATTATCTTACTGCAGCCAAACCGTTTTAACATCTCCCTCTCAAACTCCCTATTCAAGAGAAGCATTAAGACCCACTGCAGTCACAGACCAGCTGGAAGACTAGGCTTTATTTTTTGTATTTTCATTTGGCTTTTGGGCCCCCCAAGATACCTTTGAAACAAACAGTGCCTCTGTTTCCTCCAGGTGCCTACTGTGCCACAAAGGCTTCCAAATGCTAAAAATCTCAATTTTTAATTCAAAACACCTCCTATTTAATATTTTCCTTAGATCTCTGCTTCTAGAAAGATGTGATTACATGACACTCGGCGATTTAAGAGACTGCAGAAGGACTTAGTATATGAATCTTAATCAAAGCTGAAAAGCAAATGTAGAAAAATCTTCCTAAAACATTCAATGCAAATGTTATGATTTTCAATCCAGTCTTATGATCCCCAAACAAATGAGACTGGAAATGGGGGATAAAAAGTTCCTAACTTGGGAAAAAAGGATAGGTACAATTTATTCATTTATTCTTTAAAGATTTCTGACATCGCCAGATGGAAGATGCTATATACTTCATGTAGCACAATGCTAATTAAGAGTTCCAACAGAAACGTCTGAAAGGGGATTGAGCCCATCACCCCAAAGAAGGAATAAAACAAAAAAAAATTCTGTCAATTTTCCTTATATGCTGGTTTTCTAGGACACTATCTTCCCTGAAGGATAGTTAGCTGTGACTGCTCCTACCCAAATCAAGTGAGAGCACCAGAAGGGTCTCTCAGGACGTTTTCCGAGGGCGCCCGTAGAGAAGCAGCTCCTGCCGTTGAGCTGCCGGTTGGACCTTCCTCCTCTCCGAAACGCCCTCCTGCATGGGCTGAGGTCGCATCCAGCAGAAGCCGCTCTCCCTCCTTCCCGAGGTCCCTGGTGTTCCTGACGGCAGGACTCTGTCCACCTACCCTTTTTCACCTTGTTTTATAGATTCACAGCTTCATGGAAATATCAAAATGAAGGACTGCTAAAAAGCAAAGTCCTTGCCTAGTCAGGATATGCTGGTTTGATGTCTTCTCTTTCCAAAGCCAGCAGATGTCATTGTCTCCTAATCTTCTTTTTCTTATCAGAAGTGATACATTTAACTCAAAAGCTCTCATTCATAAGCAGAGAGAGTTACAAGCCATCCAGACAAATTTATCTTAGCTAGAAATGAGGGAAATTGGCTCATTTGCCACTTCATGTCTTTCCAGAGGATTCCAGTGTGTCTAGAAAAGCTCAGTTCACGCAGACTGCTCTGCAGGTTCTCCACCTGCACGTGCGGCAGCGTTAAAGCTCTCCTTACTCGACTATCGTTCTGTACCTTCTGGCTCCAGGTCCTCACTCGGGTGGGTAGCGCAGGCACGAGTTCCCCGGTGGGGAGCAGCCTCCCGCCGTGCGGCAGCAGCAAAGCTCCAGCATTTCAAATGATAAGCAGCCCTTATGCTTTACAGGTATTGTACCGACTTGATTTCAAAAGGGAGCTGCAAAACAAATGGTCTGTGTGTGGCAGCTCTTTGCAGAGTCTTCCTCCAGTGATAATAATGAGATCAAAGCAATTAAAGTTCAGGGGGTTTGGGGCTTGCTTTTTTCTGGTAAGGCAGGAACTCTCTATCCCCTTAACATTCAAAGAATAAGAATACGGGGATTCACAGTCTCTTGTTAGCAGAAGAAAAATGAAATAGAAATGAAAATAGTGGTCACAAATACAGAAAAGTCTTTTTAAAAAGTTCTAAGTTTTACTTGTCAAACAGGGAGTAAAACTGACGTTTTTCACTCACTGAGTCTGACCCTGTCCTCCTATTCAGAGTACGGATTTTTACAGGCCAATTTTAAAAAGTATTTATGCTTTAATTCCCACAGAACTCAGCTGACATAAGTAGTGCCTTTGATTTTCTTTTCATCATTAATATGTTCCTATTTCATTTACCGCAAGATCATCAATGTTGGTTTTATTTCCTGGTTCGAAATATACTCATATCCTCACTCAAGAAGCACAAAACCACAATGACACATTGCCAAGGGTGCTACAACAGAAAAAGTCAGTCACGATCGTTTACCAATAACAAAACAGTTTTGATTGGAAGTCAGAAAACTATAAAACCTTGAATGGTGATTCATATACCTGCTTTACACATAATTTTGTTGTATTTAATACAAATGATCCTTCAGACTTCAGTCATACTATGAGCTGCTCCTACAGAAATAATTTCCATAATAAAAATATACTCTTCTGCAACTAATAAACACAGAAGAGGTTTGCTCATTACCACTCTAATCATTATCATCATTTTAAGGACTTCATTAATAGTGTTATATTCTACTGCTTTTATAGGAGTTCACAATCCAGCAGTACTTGTTAACATCGCTGTAGCAGGTAAAATTAGTATTTTGGAAGTGGTATCACTGTTAAAAAAAGTACCCCCAAAACACCTCCGTGGAACATAGAGAGCAAAACATAATGTTACCGGTCTATGCATGGAACTGTAGGATCTGAAGCCTCCCTTGCTAAATTAATATTAGCCTGATTTTACTATGAAGAAAATCAAACCCCAAAAGTCTAGGTTTGATTTTGTGATTGAGGCACAAAAGTAAGAATAAGAATTTCTAGATTTTAATTCCAGGTTTCCCACTAAATACATGTTTCTTAGATCTAGTCAACCACATTTAAAATCAGAAGAGATGGAGATTTCATGTGGTTTTGTATTTCACAATTACAGAATAGTTACAATGCTTAAACGTGAAATGCAGCTCTGTATGGTAAAGCCATGCAGGTTGCTGAGCACCTCATATTGCACTTTTTCCTAATTCATCTCTTAAAATGGATTGCAAATGGTACGCAAGACTTCGGACAAGAGTGAATTGCCATATGGCAAAGTTGATATTATAAAATTGTTTACTGAGATTCCTGTTTCACTGTTCTTGCACATTTCCATACAGAATGTATATATAAGTCTTAGACTTTGCTGCAATTTTGAGAAGAGTCTACCAAAAAGCCTGTCACACAATAACATAAAAAGATAAGATTGGAATTAACGATTCCAGCAGATATCCAAATACCAAATATAGACAAGAGTTCATGAGGTTAAATGATTACATTTTCTTTCCATTATTTGGGATAGCACTTATGGGTTCTTAACCTATTGCAATTACAGTGTGTGCAAGTAATTTTTTTCTAATAAGTCATCCCCTTAATTTGTCTCCAGTAAAGTAGCAGTGCTAATATAAATGCTACATGATGAAGCGAGTATGATTTTTCTCAGAGACATTTATTCATTTTGAAATCTCTATTGTAGTATTTCTTTCAGCAAGTGTGTGTGTGTGTGCCATTCTCTCCTACATACAATAGCAATATTGAAGTAAGAATAGGTATAGGATTTGCCTTGCAAAATTTCTGGCACCATCAAATGATGTTTTAATTTCTATTTTGATTAAATCAAAATTTTGGGTTTGCTTTAACACTAGCTGTTATTTCAATTGCAAGTTTACCTTGTCAACACAACATTTCAAATGGGCTAACGCATTGGTCTGGCAGACCTATGTTCAGCCTCCAATACTGTCAAGGCTAGTCTCACTTAGGTTGCCCCATTTTATTCATCGGTATCAGAAAATCTACAATAAATGTTAAATCATTATATTTAATTCCTATATATCTTTTAACACCCATCTGTTTCCATTATCTGAATCTCATCTTCATGCCCTCACACTGACTGTGTGTACATGTGTTCCTGTTTATTATTGAGTGAGATAAAAGAAGGAAGCTCTAAATTGCTGAAATAAAAAAAGTTTAAAGTTACATTAGACTGAGATGAGCTGTGGTTTCAGCATTATTAAATACATACTTGGGAAAAGGATCCTTAACTAAATACAAAGCCTAGCAGAAAAGTGGAAAGAATTTGCATTACTGAAAGGACATCAGATGCAAAAGGATTCCAAAGGGTTACTTCAAAACATATCTAGCTATGGGATAATGCAATTTTGTATCTAAGAAAATAGTTTGTGCCATGGACCAAGCATAATATCCTTCCTCTCTCACTGTGAAGACCAGGGAAGACTACATATCCTGTAATTGTTCAGAAATAATTTAGTACTTTTGTCTTTAAGCCTCCCTCAGCTGATCAGAGTACAATCAAATGCACTGAGGAGAACTAGTCCACAAATGGTGCAAACACCTTTATATCAGAAACCAATCAGTTAGCTTTAATGTAATTACTCTTCCCATCTATACAGCTACTTAGTTATGGATGTTTACAGACATGTAGACTAAAATCTCAAGTGTATATTAAATGACTTCAGAATGTGGGTATCTGAGGTGTATGAAAAACGTGAAATTAATTAAGAGTTGACATCACCTTTTCCTATGCAGCAATTTCATTCAAGTTTGCAACTGAGAGAAGGAAAACATTTCTGATCCAGTTAAATAGGAGGTACTTTAGCTCTGACAATGTATTTTTTAAAGACCTAAGCAAAAAAGCTAAAAAAACCAGAACATCTCGTATACTATCTATAAGCCTTTATACTGTACTTCACCAGCTACCCAAATTGTTTTCAGCAGTTCAGTATATCTCATCGAGATTTCACATTAAATGTGAAATACAGTACCTGATGTGAAAGGCTAATATTTTATATACAAAACGACCAAGCAATAGGTCTCTTCATGGACAGCATTTTAGAGAAATTACAATGCATTAGTAACATGCAATCCAAAAATATAAAACTGATAGTCTAGAAAATATCTCATGTAAAATATCAAACTATATTTGTAAAAAAAGAGAAGTTTCCATACAAAACTATGTCCTATAAACTTCTAGATGAAGGTGAACCTTCACCTGAAGAAAAACTGTTCTATCAATAATATGCTAGTGTTTGCTGCAGTCGAACAAGCACTCAGACAGCAACCCTAGTTTACTGCTAATATAGCCCTGGGTTTTTTATTCTAACACTTTATGAGGATGAAAACACCATTTGAATGTCAAAGCTTTTGATTTGGGGAAAGACTATCAAAGACTCTGGAAGCTAATATGCGTACAACTATTTTAAACTTTGGTTATGCATGTCAGTGTGTTTGTGTGTGTCTCCTTATTCACAACATGTAGAATGTACCTGTTCCTAAGGTGTCCCACTTGCGTGTTAAGTTTTTTTCTCGTCATCATGACCTAAATTCTCAATATACTGCAATGTGACTCAATAACTCCACCAACAAATGGAGATTATAATGTTCTATTCGCATTATAATGGATGGAAAGATAAGATAATTCATAATTTATGATATGCTTGAAGTTATTTGTCGTGGATCCTGATTTAGGACTGAAAGGTCTTACAGAAAGTCAAAGTGTTTTATTTCTCTAATCTTTAACTAGGTAAAGAAAAAAATATGGACAGGTTAATTCTTCTTTCACTGGAGAGCCAGAATATTCACATCAGCAAAGTTGCCAGAAGCTAATTTGCACTCCTGCTCAAAACATGGAATCAGTTTGCAAGGCCTAAAATGCCCATATATATTGATTCCCTTTGAAAGAATGACAGCAACACATAAGGAGTGATATGCCCATAGACTTAAAAAGAGAAGGCATCAAGAGTAGCAGACTTCAGGTTTTGTAGTTCGGTTTTCCTTCACACTACCAAGGACACTGGAATGGAGCACCAGCTCATGGGCACCATCCCATCCCAGCTGCCCCACACACTCAGTGAAGTTGGTCTCCCAGGAACGCTTAATTGCAAAGAGCCATGATGTATACTGATGTGGATTTACCTCAAAGGAAAACAATTTCATGTCCTGCACTCTAGCTAACTGGAGAGTGTACAAGTGGGCAGATTTTATTCTAAATATGGGATAAACCTTGCTGCTGTGGAGCATTTATTTTGGTACCTCTGCAAAACCATTCGTCACAGCAGGAGAGGTGCTAACCCCATTGTGTTAGAAAATAATTTGATTCATGGCACTTGATATGGAATCATCCCGAAGCGACAAATCAAGCTTTGGGCACTGCATCAAAAGCTGTAAATGGTGAAAAATGTATTTGGAAGCATGGATTCCATCTTGCTGAGCTGTAATATGAAACAAGTTCCATGTTAAGGATATGGTATTTTAGGCGAGAGGGAACAGTGTGTTAACTGGGTGACTCCATGCTTTTGACACCAGTCTTTCAACTTAGACATCTTTATTTCAGGAAAGGCAGCTAAACACCATCTCAGAATGAAGACTGAAGAAAGCTATGGTTATTGGAAGTCACAGGACAGCAACACCTGCTCGCTGTAACAGAGATTTGCCATTAGCACCTTCTCCTCTCTCCTTCAGAGAGCTCCCTCCACACACCACCACTGACACTCAATCCAGACCAACTAACTAGTTCAATGATCCCACTCATTTTAAGTTACTAATGCAATTATGGAAATTTTACTTCTTACTTCAGATCACAACTCAACGTACAAACACAAACTTTGCCTCAGGTTCTTCCATATCCCCACTCGTTCCTTTCCAGGAGCTTCACAAGACTCTTCTAAAGGGAGCCGTTCTTCACAGACCTTCTCTGATGACATAGCACGTTTCAACTCATCCCTGGAATCACTAGGCATGTTTTTCTTTGTCAGCAAGGTTCTTATGAGGGAGTACAAAAATATTTCTCTATGATGATGATGGGCAGGGTAACATTTTTTTCCTCACGATTGCAACAGTTCTATTAAGTTGCTTGCTGGAATAGATGTCTTATGATTTTAGTAGCTACATGCTATATAGCTTGTTCCTCCATACAGGGGGAAGATCTAAGTGCTTTGCAGACATTTGGAATTTATAATGAACATGATGATTAATTTAAAACTGTTATCTGAGGTCGTTATTCTACAAGAGGCTTTAGACAAGCATATACAGCAGCCATACATATTCAAGTGTACCTTCATGGATCTCCGAAATCTATTCAATAGATAGGGACGTGCAAAGCTGAACTTACCCTGTGTCAATAGCAACTTGTTCATGGACCCACAATGTTCAAAAACATAGCTGTTGCCAAGTTAACCTTACAATCAGCAACTGCTAAAAGGAAAGAAATGGAACCAATGTTATCCCTGTGGACTATCCAGTTCCTCTGGAGAAAAGAATATAAAGATAGTAAAAAGTGGCTCCATGTTTGCAAAAGAACAGTTTCCTATCATTTTGTTCTTTTCCTTAAAGTTTCAATACCAAAGCTCTGCTTCAACTCACTAGAAATTAATTTCTCCTTAAAATACCTGACCTAACCTTACAGAGCAAGTTACCACGGACAAGGGTTCTTGGGATTCAATTGTTCCTGAAGACAAAACTCAGCTGGCTCCATGCATCATTTTCTTGACAATGAGGGTACACATGATGCCTTGTTCTCAAGAATAGGACCATTTTCTGGACAACCAAAACACTACAACAGACTCAGTGCTAAACACAGATTCATTGGTCTGGATTCTAGTGATAAACCATTTCAACATCTAAGTTAAGCACTTCGTTTAGACTCTAATAGATTCTTTCATATTCTGCCTTCTGTGATCCCAAGGTTCCTCTAGCTACTAACCTTGAAGGTAGCACCCAGATGAAATTCAGAATGACATACTTAAATAAGTTAGAGTTAGTAATGTGTTATCGTGTGACACTTGAGACTATGAATTCTTTCAGTTGTCAATGACAGTTCAGTGATAAACTTCCCTCTCAGCCATAACATCCCCCAATGCACCTTATTTTCCCATTTGCTTTTATGTTTAACAAAATGTCATAAGATACAAACAAACAGGAATATATTGCATCAAATATTACTCACACTAGCATTTTCTTAAGAGAAAATGACACAGACAAGAGATATATTTGTTTCTTTGGAAAATACAAGAAAATCTCAATGAACCGTCTTGTGTGCCTTCAAGCTTAGACCCTTAGAACAGACGGCATACTGAGATTCTCCCCCCACACACACATTTACAGCTCTGTAATAACATATAGGTTCATATTCTAAAAGTTTTTTTGAACCTATTTTGACAGTCTTTTATTTTAAGCAGTTCTTTTCCTCCAGTAACACCCTTCTGAACAGAAATGTTAAAGAATCAGGAGGCTTTTTTAAAGCTGGTATCGAGGACCTCACAGAAAGCATGCAAGAGCCCTATTAATTAAGGTAACTGCTGCAGAAAAGTGTGTTATGCTGCCTCAGCATCATCTAGCTGACCCAAAAAAAGTTGTTTGTTAAGCCATCTAAGCTCCGTGTAAATCGTAACAATAAAGACTAAGTTGAATTGCATTTAAGACACAAGTTTAAGCGTATATTTCTTCCCTCTGAAAAAGAGGTGGAAGAAAACCAAGGATATACAAACTTGGGAGTAAAGAGAAGAATATCAATATTCAGAGGCTCATAACACAGACGCACATAATAAACGTTGTCAGTACTGTGTGAAGCACTGCAATGAAGGTGAGGAACTCCTAGTTCTTTACTGTTAAAGAGTACGCCAGGGATTCTTAAAAAAAAAAAAAAAAGGCAATAAAATCATTCTCTACCAGCAAAACCAAGAAACATCAATAATCAAGACATGTTACATAGTTCAGGGTACAATAAATGTTTTCTTTGAACAAATCTGTCAAGCCCACATCAGAGATTTTTATGTAGCATAGAAGAAATACTATATGCACATAAATGATTTCTTTCAACAGGCCATTTATTAAAGTGGGTCAATAATCCCATTTATTGCTTACTGTTCTTCAACCTCTCTAAAGAATTTAAGCGGTCGTCTCAGTGTTCAACACACACACAGACTCATGCACATCAGATACCTACAAGCACACCAGAAAAAAAAATAAAAATCCAGATTCCCAGATAACTCAATTGCCTTAATCAGTTTTCCTTCTCTGTGCTATGTTCATATATATGCACCCAGAAATGGCTATCTTTTGGTAACAATACAGCATAAATAGGGACACACATGCCCCATTTCCAGATGAACCTTAAGGCTACTTAAGCAAGTCTGCTATGCTTCATTTGCCATGCTGTCCAGCCTATGAGATCAAAGTAATATCACACCTTCTCAAAGGTTTTAAGAATATTAGCCTATTACAGCATGTAAAAATCTAGGTATTATAGAGGAAAGTACAACAGAAAAACTCCTAACAAAATAAAGCAACTTATAAATGACTCATTCAGCAGTATTCATACTCTGATATCTTCTCCTGGAGACAGCCTTCCCTCTGGAATACTGACAGACACACAACTGCATGAAAAGCTAGAGCTTTATAATTTCAAACAGCTCTTATTAAAAGCATGAATAAAAGCAATAAATCTACATAATTTGTAATCTTAATGTTTCCAAAACACATCTATATTTTAATCTCACCATACTATTACTGCTATGAGATGAATAAGCTATGAGAAGTTATGAGCAGGAGGGATGTTTTCCAGCTGGTACTCCAGTTACTCAATAGATATTCCGATATTGTATCTAAGAGCTCTGACGCTCCTGTATCTCAGACTACACACTGCTGCCCATCTCTTGGGCTAGTTCTGACCATCTGACCCCTTCCTAAGTCTTTTCAACATGCTGGGCTGGTAGAAAGGCAAGTGTGGTCCCCTGGTCCTGACTTTTTTTCCCCACTAGCTTTAACTCAGTCATTACATCGGTACATAGAACAGCATTGTAACGAACCCCATTACCCATGTTCTTCCCTCACTAGAAAAAAGATAAAAGCAGAAACAACCTCTTAAACCAGCATTTAAATACTAGAACTGGAAAAGTGAGACTAAAGAAGTCATCTTTAATCTTCAAGCAGCAGCACAGTCAGGTCCCAAACCAGGTATTGGTTACTGGAAGCTCTCAGAATTGTAGGGAATCCTATACTCAAAAAAATAACAAAAATTGCATATTCTGCTTTTAAGTAAACACACACACACAGAGAATCCAATTAAAAAGGAAAACAGCTTTGCTTAACACACCAGAAATAGGTGTATGAATCTGAAAATCAAACTCATGCAAAAAAAAAGTTGGTACCCCTAGAGTAATAAGAAATTATTTAACAAAAAGAAATGAAGTTAATGAATGGCCTGAAAGGACTGACAAGATTTATTCATTTATTTGGCATCAATGCCCAAAGAGCAGCCAAAAGAGGTAGCTGGAAGAAGAGATACATATGTTCTCTTTGACACTGCTTCCAGCCTATTAACAGTACCGAAAACATACGCTGCTGCTCACTCATGCTTATCAAAACACTCTCCCTACACAGTTGCAGTCCTACCAAAGAAAGAAATCCACAAAGATCTGATTTTAGATTAAAAGCCTAATTATGTGGACAAAACTACTTTTGGCATGTACTCTGGGCTTCCAGCACTTAAAGTACTGGAACAAACTGACAGCTTCAGGATTTGTTGTTCAACTCAGAAATATACTACAACTTTCTTCAATGATAAATAATTTCATTTTGGTTGTTGAGGGTGGGGTAGGTCTTGAGCTTATGTGTCTTATGGGGGAGAGGATTTTTTTGTGTTATTCCTCAAAGTATTCTGTGCATTGCCTATTCTGTCCACCATACTTCGTATTACATTTTTCTCTGCCTCCCTCTCCAAGTTAAACTTGGTGATGCAATATCACACTTCCAATTTTTCTACTATTAATTCTATGACTTGAGTACAGGTAAGGTGTGAGGACACTGGTTCCTCTCCACCACCACCTTTCTAGCAAATGTGTTACTAAACCAAACCCCACCCCCAGTCCTCTGAAGCTCTGGGGTAAACGTTACTTCACAGTGAATTGCTCCCTTTACTATACAGATGTGTGCGTATGTGTATTTACACGTGTGTAGTAACCATGCATCCATATGGTGATTCAACTTGAATAATCTCACAGAGACAGGAATAAGCTCTTCTTCATACATGTATGTGCAATGGTGGTTGTCACTAGGGTTGAAACCCCATACTTCCTGAGATGAATAGTTTCTAAAGCTTCAGCTGTTGAAAGATCTGTGTCTTCATTCGACTGGAATTACAAGAAGGATATTTTGGGCTGGAAGCACAGTGAAACATATCAAGCCCTACATAAGCTAGGCAGATACAAGTCATATGGAGGAGTGAAATTTTAGTGCCTAGTCAAGATCTATAGTTTTCCAAATACAGCAGAAAATGTTTAAACATTAACAGCCAGACATCTGAAACAAATGGTGTTGGATAAAACCTCCCTTGACTGTAAATATTTGAACTATTTCCAGATAGGGAACATACTCATCAGTTTAGAAGGACAGATTCCAGTCACTGCAGAATATGTAGGTGCCCCAGCAATCTGTGGTTTTCATCTTTTGCGTCAGAATTTGCCTCGAGTTCAACAGGATTATTTGGAAGGAGAGTGGTGCTCAGCATGAGTAAACGTAATAGTCTGGACAAGACCTTCATTTCACTGCTCAAGATGGAGAAGTTACTTCAACTGCATCCATGGGCAGCTGAACTATGATCCTATCTTTACAAAAAATACTGTAACATAGACAGCACACTGTTTTATCAGTACTTTGTTATTTATGTGACATAATAAACTTAAGCTAAAGATTTGGTCTTTTTTTCTAAGACACCACAATACACCTAGTCAGAATCAAAGTAGTGCAGTAGCCTAAAAATTCTGTAAATGAAACATTTTGACAGAATCTTGAACAAGATGCTTCTTAAAAAGCTGGTGTGTCCTAGCTGAAACGTAAGGACATAACTACAGCCTCTGTGTCCTCTTTCAGCAGGTAGCTGGAGATATACAATACTTCAACTTTCTGACTTGCTATTTTACTCAAAGATTTAACATTTAAATGACTGCTGGTGCCCAGCCTTTGAGTAGCTAGATTTCAGCAAAGCATTAGGGCTGCTACTGTCAATGCAGTCACCATCATATAAAATGTATTACAGCATTATATGCCTAAGAAGTTGTGCTGAAGCACGCTTTTCATCCATTGAAACTGGAATTTTGGCTATTTGATGTTTCAGTAGAAACCAATATATAAATGTCTAGTTCCATGAAAAAAAAATTCAAAGGATTTCAATTATTTGCTGTTAAAAGCTGTGCTAGGAAGTGTCCAAACTACAAAGAGAAATATTACTATAAGATTAAATGTATGACACCCAAATCCGTAATACACACCTATGTGAGACAGTCTAGCAGCACTTCATCAGCCGAAGAATTTGCATGTTCGAAATTGCTAAGGCAGGCAGAATGTAATGCCTGATGAGAGCTGACAGGCAAGGGATTAACAAGAATAGAGACAAGTAATTCCACCATAGGTTTTACCTGCAACTGACACAGGTAGAAGTATTTAATGAATTATTCCAAAGAGATGCAGAGAGTG
Organism: Elanus axillaris; assembly: GCA_026212715.1. Classification (NCBI taxonomy): domain Eukaryota; kingdom Metazoa; phylum Chordata; class Aves; order Accipitriformes; family Accipitridae; genus Elanus; species Elanus axillaris. Next base: position 19,124,428 of record JANZLQ010000040.1, read on the forward strand.
ACAGAGTCCTCCACCTGCCTCACATCAGCTCAGGCACTGCTTGATAGCTCTTGGCACCTGGTAGCATCCTGGGTAAATCCTAGATGGGATTGCTGCATCGCTCCCATAGAAGCAGGAATTAGTTTTTAAGCAGGTGAAATGCAAACTGACTTTACATTCCCTCACGGTGCGATCTTGATACTGAATATGGATTCAAACCCATATGCTAACAATACTTTGTATGACATCCCTACGCTTCTTTCTCAGGACAATGGAGAAACAATTAGCAACTTGTTCAGGAATATATAACAATCCCTTTACAAGGAGTCCAAGCACTCTGACTTGCCGGGATTATGCTTTCCTTGGAGGATCACCCTCTCATTCCCTTGGCTATCTCTGTGTGTTACTGAATGTTCATTTGGTGATTCACGGGACTACAGCAGGTTTTAGTTTGCCTCTGGATCAGAGATAAAATTTCTGAATGGAGCTTTGTAGCTTGGAGTGTTTAGTTTTCCTGTAACATCATTACTGAGCTAGCAACACACATCCTAGGACATCAATTCCAGATATCCTGCCAAAGATCAGATGAGATCCAAAGGACTGCATTCATTAGCTGCCAAAAAAATGCTGGGGGGAAAGGATAGAAAATTGTCTACATCTGTGACAGTGGAAAAAAGAAATACAATGCAGTTAAATATGAAAATACAAGGAAATATTTACATAAGTGAAAAATGAGAGTAGCAAACCAAATTTTATTTTCAAAACACCAATAAGCTTGCTGAATATTAGAGAGAACGGGTTTTTGAATAACATCTTACAAAAGCACTAAAGGAATATTGTCACTTGATATTTAGGTAACATTTTCATTTGCTTACTTTTGTACTGTGTTCTCGTAGTACTCTCCCAGGAAGAATGTGAGCCGCTTTTCTTGATTGTTCCATTATAGTGTCTGAATATTCTGTATTCTCTACAGATGAAGCTGTGTATTAACAGAGTTGGTTTTGTACAAACAGCTCAATCAATGTAACACAAGGATTAATCATCATATGCCTGATTTCCCATAAATGCTGGGGAGAAAAACAGGGGCTTGCAAGAAGACCCCTTTTCAGCCCTCACAGGAGCTGTGTGGTTTTTAACCTCTTAAGATACTTGGGCATTCAATGAAGTAGAAAACATTTCATCTTTTTACTAGTTGGCATCTACCTAAGTATCCTGAAAGCAGTATGAAAGGAGCTGGGGCATTAACCTGCTTCCTGGCATTGATTTTACTTATGTTCATTGTGCACGTTATAAATACACATTCTCCTTTTCAAAGCACTCTTATTCTAAAGATGCTTTATTTTACAGCTTCCCGCTCAAAGGAAGCATTTGATTACTGCGTACATGTCTATACTGCTCCTCCAGCAGCTGTTCAATCCATACCGCTAACTGAACAGCAATGTAGATAGATCTATGCTGTTAGTGCTTCAGAAGGAATTGTGATTACATGAATGGCTGTACATTAAAAGAGCATACATTAAGATCTTTATCTGTCTGAAGTGTGAATTATTAAAAATACACACACAAAACCCATGGTTTTCCCCTCCGTTCTGTGTACCTTTGTAAGGTTAAGCTGAGACATGTAACCTCATCAATAATACAGTTCCTGAAATGGGAAATAGAAGCACAACAGTGCCGATAAATGCAAAGCAAAGAAGTCAATTCCATTTTCTATACTTTGCTGCTGTTACCGAAATCCGGAATAACACTCCTTAACAGCAATGAGAAGTTAAGAAGCAGGCACTCCTTTATTGCAGCGCTGGGCAC
>JANZLQ010000040.1:19126312-19177956 GCA_026212715.1 Elanus axillaris
TACTAAAATATTTCTCATAATTCCATATTCATATTAGAATCAAAATAAATTCTAACTAATGGCAAATCAGTAACACTGCTAGCACATTGTTAACTAATACAATATTATCTTGTTAAAATAATGTTGGTGATTTTAAATACACATATAAAGTTTGAGGGTAAGTTTTTTTTCCAGTAAGAACAGGCCAGTCTTATTTATTCATTGTTCTTTAGACCATACTTCCAACTTGAATTTTTCTCCAAAGTTATTTTAACTTTATATAAACTCGTCAAAAGTGGCTTGTAAAGCCATATTTAATAGACAGGTAGAAGAATAGAGAAGCTTTGGTTTAAGCTGTTACTTAATAAAAGCTTAATTCATAGAGTAGGTCCATCAGTAATTTAGTAAATAACAAAACTAGTTTAAAAGAGAACATAAAAGAGAACACAGACATAGAATTCATAAAAGGTTGTTTGCCTAATAGTTTTGCCTAATGTTTTTCGTGTAAGTTAAATAATTGCTTAACATTATGTTTGAAAACTAACAGGTAATTAATTTTGATTACAAAATAATTCATTAAGTTTGTTTTATTTAGTACTAAAATTTTACAACACAGAAAAGCATTTATAAAGCATACGCGTTATATTAGATGCAAGAGGGGACCTTCTCTATTAAAAAAGATTGAAGAATTTAAAAGATTATGTAAAGTTATTTAAATACTGACCAAGTCACAGGGACCTGCCCACCCTTGGAATAAAAACAGGTGTAGTTTCATGGCTCCCTGTTACTTTTTGCGAGCCCTTTCTGAGCCCTGTGCCGAGAGCAGTTTACTCCTCCTCCTACAGACCATCAGCTCTGACCAGACAAGAAAGCAAGTATGAAGAGACAGCGATTTCCTTCCGTATTCCTCATAGTCCTACACATCAGTAAGGGTACCTCCGGTGCAGCAGTGCCTACTGCTACAGGAGTGCCATAAAGCCTCACAGACTTACTTCAGAGCTCATTCCAAGACACTGGAAGACAACTTAAGGGAAGAAACAATGAGAGGGATCTTTCAGCTGCTGCACCCATGAGCTAAAATAAAGGGACTCTTGAAATTGTATATAATGTTCTCCATACTACCCAAACACAGGGTGGCTTGGACTATGTTTCAAAAGAAACGCTGTAGAGCGGAACATCCATCCGAATGACCCTTTGAAGGGCTGCATTTCCTCCCGCTCTCCCTCATGCTCAGGTTACTTCACTTTGGTGCATAAGGTCAATAAATTTCCGGCTTCAGAAAGAGGATGTAAGAGGGAGCCCTGCTAACCACAAAAGTCTACATAATTAAGCTCTAGCTTCCTATTTTACAAATCATCTTTGACAATCCTTAATAGCTACTTAGCGGAATAACAGCATAAATATTACTTTTATAAATAGGAATGATCTATTTAATACCTTTTTCTTTATTAAGGCATTTAACATAATTATAGAGGAAATAACGTTTCCTTAGTTTGAAGCCGTACATGCAGCTTGCAGTCTTGGAAAGTCTGCTTCACTTAGACTACGAAATACAGAAGAGACCTGAAGGATCTGCCCTGCGACAACCCCAAGCTATACTCCAGCCACTCGACTCGAGCTCAGCCTTACAACTTCACAGGGACATTTGGACTCCGAAGAGCAAACGCATGAAGCGCCGTCCCAAACACATATAGAAAGGTGGACCAGCATCGAAATCGGAAGAAAATCGCCAAAGGAAGTGATTTCCTACTACGTTGTAACGCCATGAAAGGGTTAGCGGGATAGCTGGGCCTGAGGAGGTGCAGTAGGCCACTGGCCGCGAACGGGGAAGTTCGCACTCGAACATCCGTTTCCCCGAGCCCTCGGAAGGCCCTGCACGCCTTCACCTCGGCGCCAGCACACCGGCCCCGGAGACAGCTGCTCCGACGACGAGGCCAGAGGCAGCCACCGACTTCTACATTCCCGGCTTCCCAGCTCCTACTGCAGCGACCTGCTCGCCCCGACGGGTAGGAACCGCTTTGTAACTCCACCTCAGGCAAATATGGCACCGTACCTACCCCGCTCCTCCGAGAATCCCGCTCCGCTCCTGCCACCTCTCGTTTCGCACTTTGGGGAACACGCTCTCTTACACGGCTGGTCGTTTTCTCGAGGCCTGAGGGCGATTTAGTTTTAGACATTAGTGAGGGAAAAAAAGCCGTTGCGCTGAGCGGGAACCTTTCCACCTTAGGATCTATAGGCCAATTTAACTAAGAGAACGATGATTTTTTTCTCCTCTGTGAAACAGCCACACAGAGACAAGGAGTCTCAGATGGACAAAACCTCAACTCCAATTATAAAAATACTCTGGAGAGAGTCCTGACATATCTACATATATTTACATACACACATACAGATCCACTCCTTACGTGTCTTGTATAAAGGCAGCAAAATAACTCAGTCCTCTATGTATTTTTACTTGACAGAAAAGTGGTGAATATGTGCCTATTTGTGTGATATTCCTTGCTCTTATCTCTAATGCCCTTGCTCTGAGAAAATTGAAACTTGTATTAATTAAGAGAGGTTCATTAGTTCAACAGATTCATTAACCTTTTTTGGGAAATGTACACTGAGCACCAAATTAATCAGCATCCTGAAATCAAGTTATAATTTATCTCCCTGTGTATTATTTTTAAAAATATTTTTCAAACCAGCATACATCATTTTGGGAATATTTATTTCCTACTATAATTCCCTACTGGTCAGCTCTCACAAAAAAAAATAAATATGCATTTATTTGTTACCTTATTTAAACAAAACACCAATTTGAGAAACCACCTGGGATTTCAAATCTGTTTTCAGACATTATTAATTGGGAAGTATTAGGCTGTGCCCTCCTCTGACTCCAGCAGTGCCCACTGAAGAAGCTGTCTTTCCACCAAATTAGCCCAATCCCCACTGATAAACCCCCTCCAGATCTGTGTGTTTCTTAATCACTTTCAGCCAAATGAGTTCATTTATTTTAAGCTCAGTTTTTACCTATCAAGTCTTTACCAAACCATTTCATTTTACTTGCCAGGGCACGCCTGAGGCTGTGATGATGCCAGGCACATTTTGGTCTGGTTCTTTTTGGTCACAGATAGCTCCAGCAAAGCTACAGCATCTCAAGGAGGTCGGGGTGGTGATCACTGAGGTTGCCTAACAGTCCCGAGGGTATGTTATTTATATATATATATGTTATTTATATATATATATATAATAAATATCTGTTTATAAAGACTCCACCAGATGTTAATAATTCTGATTTATCTTTTTTATGGCCATTTCAATTTAGTCTGTTACTGAAAAAAAACATGAAAAGTACTTTACTTTGACTGTATTAAAAACTTATAGCGACATTTTATTTGAAATTTTCTCTCCGTTCCATAGTTAAGGGCATGGAGCTTGTGCTAGTGATCTGCTATTTGTCACGCATGTGAAAAGCTGACTATACTGTAAAACCTTTGTTCTTTGTAAAAAATAAGGGCAACAGCCTGTGGACCTAGGCAAGACAAGCCTAATTTAGGATCGATCAAGTTCTTTCAGTGGCAACGTTGACACAGATCTGCCAGGTGCCCTTGCAGCAAAGGCCAAACACATCATCGTTTTATCACCACGTTTCTTTCGGAGCCCCTCTCATTACTTTACAACTCCTAGTCGCTAATTTTTGGCACGGTGAAACTGAGAATTAACATCACTGTAGTTCCCTTTATCATGGTGTGTTACATTTTAATATAAGAATATTTCAAAGTGATGTTGCCAGCTGCATGTAGTTTCCAAACAGCAGGAAATATATTATTGGTGGGAAAATAAAGTCAGATTGAAAACCACTCGCAAGATGAGTAGCAGAGAGTATAGCACTTTAAAATACTAGTTTCACAGAAATCAGCAGATTTATATCCAGCAAAAGGATCTTGGGAAAAAAATTCTCATCTTCAATCACATGTAACTAGCATTTAATTTTCTGTTTGAAATGAGTTTCATTCTGAAGAGCTTCTATAATCTTTAGCAAGATCCCAAATTTCAGAAGAAACACTAACTCATTTTCAAACAAAGAGGTAATCATAACTGGCTGATCAGCACAAGAAAGAACTGACAATTAATTGTATTAATACATTTTAACTGTTGATAGGCAGACATGTCAGTCACCGATACTGTTATGTTGGGATGTTTTCTTTGTTTCTTTTTATAAGTATTTTATAAATATCTTTACATTGGCACCATCATGTCTTATTTACTCCATTAGGACTAGACTGGAAAAGTCAGAGATGAATGTCATTGTTGGGCTTTTTCATCCCGGCGGACAGAAAGACTCAATGGTCCTGATGATACAGCAAAAACCTAGAAAGATTCCCAAAACAGCCATCTGGACTTTTTGATTATTGTCATTGCTAGCCATTACCCAATTCAGACCTGATTAAAAAGCACTGCACATTCCTCGAAGCTTACACACAACGCATGTGAAGTACTAGGGATGAACGTACTTAAACTGGGAAATTTTCTCTATAATTTTACAAGGAAACTCATTATGAGCTGTTTAATCATAATCAAGATTTTCTCAGATGTGGTCACGTCTCAGGCCAGAACATAAATCAAACTCAATCCACATCACTCTGTTACCGACACGTGAAACTGCCAACAGTGACATTTTGCCCAAACTTACACTTCTGTGCTCACACATACGGTGACTACATTAGCACACAAGACATCATTCTATACTTGACCTATTACATATATCTCCTTAGCACAAGCCACATTTGCATTGCTTTCCTGTTCCCTATTTTTGCACAGTTTTTACAAAGTGTTAAGCACAGTACGTTTTCCAGCACCACCTGGGTTCCATTATTCACCACCGATCCAAAATACTAAGATGACAAAGATAATATGGGGGAGGATCTTGTTAAAAAAAAAATAAAAATCTATAATCTTGCTTTTTAAATATTCCTACAATCTAATTTAACTAGCTCTTCAGAATTCAGAGTCTAGGAAGCGTCCACTTAATATTCAGAAGCTATCATACCTGCAAGGAAGAGAATTCCATTCTGAAATTAATCCAAGGTATCATTTATCCATTACTGTTTACTAACTTTTTTCAGCATATCACTAAGTCCTAACTGTCTGCCAAAACACTGCTAGCTTCATGGGTTTAATTCCATAATCTCATCTATTCCATTAACTACTAGGAAGTAATTAGCAATAGTAAAGCCAGTAAAGACTGCTATAAATAATTTTCTTTCTCCTTCTGTTAGTGAAGAAGGAACTTGGTGTGCAGGTTTCATCCAAGTACTTGTTGCTTATTCCCATCTAAAAGGTGGAAAGGTAATTAATGGAGATACTATCTAGAAGCTTCAACTATCAATTCTTACTTTACCATACCTGTGATAAATTCTGAGTCCATACAAAGATATCTATTAGTTTAAAATGTTTGGGGTAGTTCACTGTTTTATATTGATAATTGGCTTTTATCGATAGGGTTTGCCTTTACCTCTGTCAAATTTTACATGGTGTGTAATTTAACATTTGTACCAATATGGAGCGTAACTCAGCTATCTATCAAACCAACCTTTCAGAGACAAAACACAACATCCTAACTACACACAAAGAAATTCAGGTGTGGTTAAGAGAAACTCGATGCTTTGCAAGAGCACGAAGAAGAGCACTGGCCAAAGTATAGTCATAAAATTCCCAGCCTCCCCAGGCTGGAAATCCAAGGACCTACATGACTCTTTATTGTTAGAAATTGTGAAATCGTTCACCTATACAGATGACCTTCCTATGACTAGTGACCCTGTGTTGAAGGTCACCTGTGTGACCAAGTCTTGCTGCTAACTGAACATAAATCTCTTCTTTCCCTCCTCCTGCCCCTTTTGCTTATAAATCTATACAGCAATCTGTGCGAACGTCATTCTGTTTTCCTTCGGGAAGTCAAACTCTATTGCGTGCACTCTCTTTTGATAGAAATATTGGATACCACATCCCCAGGGAATCTTGAAAACTTGCAGCTAAATGGAGAGAATACACTCGACCATAGATCTCAGACTGATGGAGATACACTTCGTGCAAGTAATATAAATAAAATATTAATTCTAAGGTAATGGGAAAAGTGCCTTCCGAACTTTTCCTTCAATTTTAAAAAACTGGAGGCTTTCTCAGCTCAAGAGAAAAATTCCAGCAAGTTTTGAATTTTCATATAAGCAATAAAAGACTTTTAGCAGAAAAAAAAAAGTTCCCCTCAGATCCTCAAAGGAATGTAGACATTTACCTCTCTGCTGAAATCTTGTAAAATTAGGAGTCATGCAATTCTGAAAACACATCTGAAATATGGATTCTTAGCAATTTAAATGAGGACTGCAGACACCCTTACAAAACTAGATGAAGAGCTTAAAGTTTAACTAAGGCAAATATACTAAACGCATAAAACTGTAAAACAGCTCATGTGGATGGCTAGATACGCGCATCTCCATGCAAATTTTAATCACTAGTCAACATTTAGGAGTGTTTTGGTGAGACACATGATTTGTATTAGTGCTGTTATAGACCTAGAGCTGATTTCATTCAGTTCATGCTCCAAGGCAAAATTGTACCAAAGAGCTGGTATAACAGACAGAGTATTAAATCAATATGGTGTCTCACATTAGCTAATAAATTACAAGTGTGCTATCGGACCATCCGCTGGGAGTGAAGCATGATGAGTTGCACTGATCATGCTGATTGACATTCTGGTTTGAACATCTAGTCAGAATTAGTTCACCTTCTTAGCTTCAATAACTACTTCACTCATAATACATATTTACAACATTGTTTACGGCACTAGTGGTAAGAGGAAAGTTCATCCTCACCTTCTCATAATCCTTCACACTTGGCCTAATTGTCTCCAGTGAATCGAAAAGGTAAGTGCAGCTTCATTTGCAACCGATTACACTAAGCTAATAATTTTATAAAGTTAAGTTGTTGGTTTGATATTCTTCACACAGTTCCTACAGTAAAGAACTAAACTATCACATCAATGGTAAGTCACTCTTAAACCAAAGAAGTACAGTTTTTAGTATGTTTTGTAAGAGGATAGATCTGAAACCTGAAGGGAAGGAGCTACATCCCAGATAGGTTTTATGCTGTGGGAGAAAAAACAGAAGCCTTAGGACTTTCCTAAAGTCCCTCCGCATTCATACAAAAAAATGTTTTGTCAACCATTTGCCTTTGTACATGGTTGAATCACACAATCCTCTGTTCATGGCATATAGGATTATAGACTGCTTCGGGCCACACTCTGGGATCTTCTGCACTGCATATTGTGCACTTATGTTCCTCACATATGACATTTATTGTTCTCATAACACTTTGCATTTAACTTTTCAGCTAAGGATGGCATGGGACTTAAAAATACCAGCTGGTTAAGCCTCACAAGAAAACACCCATACATGAACTAATTATCAACTGATTTTTAATATAAACTTTTTCTATGTAATAGTATTTATATGTCACATACAAGATCACTATCTCCTTCACTGAACTGCACCCATTCCCAAAGTTAAGGGAAATGAAGATTGAAGCATGGGTGATACTTTTTAAGTAAACAAATTATCATTTTCTGATGGAACAAAGAGAGGAACATAAACCATGTCACTTTATGGCATGTTGCCAGGGCAATTTCTTTGGATGCTATAGCCAGTGAGCTTAGTCGTGATAGCTAGTGGTTTAAGAAAGAAACTAGAGCAAAAGTATTTGGTTACAGTTAGTCTGATTCATCAGAAATAAACAGCGGAGTTTAAGAGTTTCATGCACGGACACTGCTGGAAAGGTTTGCTCATTCAGCAATTTGACCTAAGTTACAACAGGAAGGGTGACCAGCAGAAAACGCTGGAAGTCCTGCCTCTCAGTCCAAAATATCACATTATTAGGAAAATCTACAGCATGAGGTCATTGAAAGCACAAACATGACAAAGATTAGATCATAATAAGTTTTACAGACTTCATACTATATGAAGTCTATATATTAAGTAAGTCTACAAATCTGTTCGCAGAGTTAATTTGACAAGACACAAACAAGTAATTCTTCAAAAACTCACAGGCAATGTGTTAACAATTCAGAGATTAATTATTTCTATTTACTATACCATTGTTCAGTAAAACAGATACACACAATGTATATGGAACATCATCTGAGCACTGTAACTGAAAGTACATTTCTAAAATCTTTGCTTTTATAAGATTTACAACGTTGATCAACAACCAGAAGTTGAAAATACTTCACCATCAACAGCAAAGTGCTGCAAGTGATATTGCTACACCAGCGCAAGGAACTCAAGGCCTTATCAAGTTTGTCATTCACGTTTGCTGTCAGTCAGCAAAAGATTATTTCATCTAGCGGCAAAACCCAGCAGAACCATTTTTGTGCTGCTCTCTATTTAAAGCAACTTGAACCTCATGACAGAAGTTAGAAAATAGATTTCTATCACTCGGGTAAGTCTGAGCAGACTTCAGGCAGCGGAAGCATTCCCTGTGCTGTGGAGGTCACCTAATCATCATTTCGCAGCCTAATGCAGATGAAATGCCACCCTACACCAAGGAAGCGTTACCATCTGGCCACATCTCTTCTACTGCCCCTAGGACTTAGCGGAGGATGCAAGAGCATCCCAGGCAATAACATACTAAAGGTGGCTCACGTATCCTTGAACCTCAGGTGCTTCAAGTGTGGCTCCCAGGCTGTAGTCCTCCACTGTGCTTGACCTGCCCTGCTGTAATCCAAATCTGCATACAAATGCAGGAAAACGTGAGTGAAAAGAGCCTGCCCCTGCTCGCTGGCTGCTGGACGGAGATGCAAATCCAGCCCAAGTGCCCCTCTGTGGAAACAGAGGCAGTCAAAACTCCTGGCCCTGAATTAATTATCCCTCTTCACCCTCAGCTTCGTAGGTCCAGAACATACACTTCTGGCCATGGAAACATTTTGGTGTGAGGCTCTCGGATTCAGATATGTGACTCTGCTGATCTGAAAAGACCTTCCATTTCACAAAAATCCTTAGAGGTCCCGTGTGACAGACCTGTCGGGTTTGATACAGAAGACACCAGTCTCTTCCATAGGCGGTGCCTGCTGGTGAGATGAGAGCAGTGCCATGCAGCCTCCCCTGTGCCCTGAGATGTCTCCCTGCTAGACCCGAACAGCAAAATTAGTTTTAGTTTCAACAGTAAAGGTGTTACCCAGCATTACCACTCCATCAGCTTTATCTTATGGGAACTTCTGCACTGGGGATGGGAAAAGTTGAAGTCAACAAAAACTGGTATGAAAATTTCAGTAGTGGAAAGATTCTCACCCCTAGTAGAGGGCTGGGGCTCCCAGCTGCCACTGCACTTACGACCAAATAAATAAAACGACTCTAGATCATAACAGTCTTCAGGTAAGCAATGACAGTAATTGGGCAAGGGAGCTCCCCTCTGATACTTGAATTGCAGTACACATTAAAAAAAGAATGCTAATGAGATTATTAATAAGATACTACATTTACAAGGCAATGCCACCTTCATTACACAGTCAGTAAAAGCACTGCAGAGTGGAACCAGCAACAAAAAAAAAAAAAAAAGTAAGAAGGAAAAGACACAGAGACTTTTTTTTCCCCTTCTAATACTGGAATAATGTCCTTAACTGTTTAAAGAAAAAAAACGTAAGGAGGAAAAGACACGGAGACATTTTTTTCCCTTCTAATACTGGAATGATGTCCTTAACTATTTAAAGAATACCAGTGACAATATTTTGCTAAACAGAGGATTGCACAGAGCGGCAAGTAAAATCTGGCAGAGGTTGGCAGTAAAGTCAAAATTTACAATCCATAACATGCCCACATCTTGACAAAAGAATTACTTTTATTGAAAATGTGGTATATTCTCCAACATAGTTCGAAGCCAAGTTGTTCCACAGATGGCACCTATAATGAAAACAAACTCTAGCAAACATAATACAACTTACACATTAGAGCAAAGCACCAGCAGAAAAAAAAAAAAAGCAGCAAACATTTCTTGCTAAAAATCTTTATAACAAAACACTGCATGCACAATGCTGTAGAGCTGATATCTACAAGGACACTACACCTACTTGTAAATATACCTTCTGTCAAAAATTAAAACAAAGAAATGGAAAGATTTCCTCAGTTGGTATGCAGCTCTAGTTTAAGGTGAACTTGAAATCCTAAATTACAGGAAGCAAAAAGTGCCAACAACATTTACTGAGAGAGCAAATTAAATATGCTGAAGCAATGAGAAAGCTCTAGAATCTAAAGTTAACCTACGTGTAAGGTGTGGTATGCAAACATATTTTCTTATTTGTCTAAACAAAATCTCCATAATTATTATCCTTCTGCCATTTGTTAAGAGAAGTTTTAGGGATCTGAAGGATTGATGTAAATGGGAAGAAAGCTTCCTCACATCATTTAAGAAAAACTTCATATCCTAATTGTGCCACAAGACTTAGGGGACTGCCTGTACTGAATCAAGCTAAAGCACCCAAAACTCTTTTCAGGGCACAGGTTTTAAAGTAAGGTATTCTCACAGAAAGAAAAAAAAAAACAACAAAGAAAAACATGTAAGTCTCTTGATGACCATAAATCTGTCACATAAATGGTACGAGACGTCTTTTTTCTAAGCTGAGGTTCCTATGACTGGAAGATACAGTGAAAGAACAATAATAAAGGACATAAAAGGGTCCTATGCAAAAGTTTATGGATATTGGCTGTTCCTAATATTCATCTGTACAGTGCTTTTACATAACTTCTTTATTGCATATTCATTTTATCAATGTCAGGTGAAAACGAGTATCTTCAACTGATGGTAGAGGGACTTAGTTTTTCCCTCTCCCTCTTAAAATCCATTTTATTCTCACCTTTCCATTACTATAAAACTTCAAGCTGCAGTAGTTATCAGGTTCTGTAGCATATATTTGGTACTAATGAATCACAGCCTTTCACAACCTGGGTGAAATGAGTCATCGTAATGACACCTTTTTGCTACACTATATTTATTTGCCAGCAGGATCCCAAATGGCAACACTTGCCGTAACACAGCGGCTGCTGCTGCTGCTGCTATTCCTAGTCCTTACAAGAAAGGGACAAATAAGGAAATGTTATTATTTGTAGTACTTACAGAAGGACGCACAAGAAGTCTTTTTCATGACCCAAAGAGTACTAGAAATTGGCTGCCCTGAGAAGGCCAATCTCAACTGCACACCAATAAAAACACTTACACAAGCATTCACTACAATATACAGCATTGCTCATGGAAAAACTTCATTCTGGAGTAATTCTGAAGTATGTTGATCTCAGTATCCTTATTTGAAGGTGCATTATCATACTGCTTTATTTTTTATATAGCATATATAAAAATCTGTGTGAGTATGAAAGAAAGTATGAAGAAAATGGTATTAGGAGAGGGAAGGAATCAAGTATGATAAGAACAAAATACACTGTTTTTTTCATTTCTTTCTTGCCATGCTCTGGTGTTCAGTATGCTCAGCAAAGCAAGATGACTGTTTTAAGGTTCATGTAAGCTTTCTAGAATATTATAAATTCTTTACATATCCAAATACATTAAAACAGAAGTATAAAAAAACCAGTCATAAGTATTAAATAACTATGATATGTAAAGCACACACCTTCAGCTACTACTTAACATGAGCCCTTAATAACAGAAAACAGTATATGCCCTTTCATTTCTAACAAAAAGGGACTGCATCAAAACACATCCAGACAAAAACTGTTTCTACACCATTCCTAGTAGTACCAAACTTTAGACAGAAGATGAAAAAGAGAACGTTTGCCTAAGTGAAGACAAAAGGTGGTAATTCAGTAGCATGTATGAACAGGGGGATTATTTTCAATCTCAAAACTGGTTGCTGGGGTTTGTCACACAGGAGGAACTAAGTGCTATCAACACTATCAAAAAGAATGCAAAAAATGAGCATATTTTTCAAAAAGTATTAGACGAGCCTTTTAAGAATTTGCAGCACTTGCCAAAAATCTATCAATAATAGTAAGCAAACAGTTTAAAAAATAATTTGTTTTCTGGAAACATTTCCTCTCAGTATTCCTGTTCTTTCCATGCTGTTATATAAATAAAGCTTTCTTTATCCATTTGGTCTATGCTGAGACTTTCATTGTTTATCATATCATTTAAAATGAACGGACTATCGCAGTGATCTCTTTTTGGACTCGTAACTTTGAACTCCACTTAAAATTCTCAAAATTCTGTAAGTGATCTTTTTGTGGTGAATGCCAATGAATTAACAAGAATGCAAAAGACCTTCTTTGGTTACTGAAGGAAAAAACCATTCAGCCAACATTTCTTTACAGATTATAATTTTTCTTTGTATTATTGCCTGCACAGCATAATGTAAGACAGTAGAAAAATCTGAAACATCTCTTCTTAATTATAAAGGAGGAAGAAGGGGTCTAATAACAGCAACTGAGTTTTAAATTTATGATCTTCAAATTATTTCTTTTCTTACATATCATAACATGCTTGTATTAAAGAGGGTGGCAGTCACCTCTTCTACCTGTAATAATTATGTCATATAACTCAGTCCATAAATGTTAAATCAAGCACACCTTGGAAGCTCAGTCCTTTTGCTCTTAAAACATCCTGGCACTATTTTCCCCTCTAATTTCAACAGTTAGTATGGAAAAATGAGTGTTGCTCAGAAACATGAAAAAACACCATTAAAGTTGAGTGAATGTCCCATAAAATCCAATTCACTTGAATTTAGAAGACCACTAGTCCAATGCCACACTGCCCAGCAACAACTTCTGTGTATACAAATTCTCATGGGCAACAGTCGCCAAAATTCTCCCATCAGTACAAGCATGATTTACGGAAGAGGTGCCTGCTTACATGTAGGAAAAGGGTAAAAGTCTTAAAAGCCACCCAAGAGGACCAGGATTTAACTGAGCCTCACAAAGAGGTACAGCTCCTTGTAGCTCCACTGAACTTAGTTACTGAAGATATAGTTTCTGTCTCTTTATCCTAAGCACCTAAAGCTTCAGCAGTTGTATCAAGTCCTCCTTTTAAGACGCACGCTTCGCCGACCAGCACAAGCAGCAACCCCAACTGAGCTGCACGGCTCAGATTTGCTTGCTGTGAAGCAGAGGACCAAAGCAAACAGTTCGGTGTCTCACAGAGTTGAACTAAAAGCGACAGAACCAGCAAACACCATGGAGGAAACCAAAACTTGCTTTCAAACAGCCTCTGAATTGAAAAGGAAGCTAAATTCACTAACTTAGTTATTTACAATTAAATTATTTGCAAGGCTCAATTTCAATACCAAAGTATTTGATTGTGCTGGCTTCACCTCCGATCATTACTTTAAACTACTCAGACTCACCTCAGTCAGATGTGATTCACCTAATTACTAGGGCAAGATTTTAATTCAACTTCTCAAAACCATGTATTTAAGTTCAGGGACACCTTGCAAAGCAGGGTTTTTCCCTATTAACTTCTAGTATTTATTAGGAACAACTGACACTGTACGACAGGACGCTACGCCCTTGTTTAGGATGGCTACCTGGGAACAGCAAGCCACCCGCTCTTCTGAATAAAGGTGCAATATAGGAAGAGCACAGCTCTAGTACTATTCCTTCAAATTAACAATTTTATAATAATGATCCAGGTGGTCCTTTACATGTATATATCAAATCATTATATTGTTCTACAGGATTAATTATCCCATGTATTATTAGCCTGCCGCAAACATCAAATTGACATCCAAAATTTGTTTGCTTTTAATTGTCTCCTCAGCTTTAGCACATTGAGTTCAATAATCTCACTTCAGAACAGGTTTTAGCTGAGTTTTTCTATGCATGAGGAAGGCTGTTTTATACCCTGGCACCTACAAGTTCAAAATGATATCCTATGAATACTGACTGCAACGTGGAAACACTTATAAAATCATGCACAATTCGTGGCTTCAAACTTTTAAGAGGGAAACCTTTAAAATGCTCTATTTGTTTTTAGAAGATTACTTATAATCTTCTATTCAAAACCAAAAACCTTTGCAGAGATTTACCACAAACTTGAATGATTGATAAACATAAAGTGTTGATAACTTCAACAGATTTTCCTGTTTCTGACAAGTTTCACTTTTGCTGAAAAGAGTTTAAATAAACCTCTGGAAAATGTATACGACTCCCTGAAATCCCATTTATACTAGCTTCCTTCTGATGTCAAATTATTATTCCAGTTGCCTTAGTTACATCATTTCAGCATCTCAAACATGGATACCTGTGGCTTATCTCCACATAGAGATTTTAGAAAATTCATTATTTCTCTATACATGGAGTCTTTATTTTCAGAATGTTGCTCGCATATTGGTGGCTTCATTTATTTCTGTACTTAGGTTAGATAAGAGAGAGGCAGTGAACTTGAAGCATTTCTCTGGAAGATTTATACAAAAAATGCTCCTGCCAGCTGGAATTCTGAAATAGCAGCATAAGATACATTTCCCTATTTTCGGCATAGCCGGACATACTGGCTGATAATGGTGTTACGAGTTGCTCTTTGGTTACACAAAATCAGGCACAGCACTCTTTTCTAATTTACCATTTAACCACACATCTGCTCAAAACTTCCGTATCAATAAGCTGAGGCACAATGAGGGAACTGCACCCAGATGTTTTTCCATGCACAGATTAACAAACACGCTATATCCTTAATTTCAACATCTTTTTTTCCAGCTGGGGGTGCGCACCCCCCAGTAACTGGAAAGCCAAATCACCACAGAGAGATCCAACTCTGACGAACCAGCCAGCTTTGAATAAACTCTGTAAGTCAGGTTAAGTTTATTAAAAGCTTTAAACATTTATAAATCTCCAGGGAAGCATGACTTTAACGCATAGCATTTAGAGGTAAATCACTGGCGTAACAGAGAGGCTCCTTCCTGCAGCCTCCCGGGACCCGAAGGCTGGCACAGACGATGAACTCCTTTATCATCCTCATGCTAATTGTAGCACATCTTGAAATGATTAGATCTATTGTTAGAACAGGCCTTGTCAGCAGCTGGGACATGGTGATTAATAGAAATTTCTCTTTAATTCCTTAGGATATAGAAGTCTAAAGTCACAGTTGAGCCCTGGACCCCAATTATTACGTGATTAATGAAATTATAATTGCCACCCTTTCGTTCACATTCATCACTAGGTTTACTATTACTCATTAGAGGTAAAGCATAGGAAAAAGAAAATATTTTACAACCTCTGTACTATGGGTACATGGGAGAAGCATAAATGGATCAGGAAAACATTCTCCCATGCACCAGGCTGGAGCAAATGTGTATCATTACCAACAACTTAACAGTACTGACGGTTCAAGTGAAGGTCAAACTTGCTAGTAGGAATCATTTTCTGCCCGATAACAACAGCTACCACCTTATCCAGTACTTGAGAGACACGAACAGACCAGCTGGCCATCAAGGTAGAAGAAACGGTTCTTAGCATCCCTGCCAGTTCACTGAATGATCAACCCCAATAATAGGATTCCCTCCCGAGTTTTAAGAATGTTTCTTTTAAAATCACGCACTATAGAGATCACGTATACATGTTGGGTGTGCCCATCTGAGGGCACAGCCAGCCCTCCACCGTCCCCCACCTACTCCGGCCTGGCAGCCCATGGATGGAGCCGCCAGGTCGCCGCTAACGCTCCCTCCCTTCCCACTCCCCGGTGCCTTTTCTCACTGGTGCCGCTGAAGTTTTATGGGTCACTTTTCCAAGCCTGATTATTTCTCAAAGACAATTTGAAGTGGCCAACACTGTTCCAACAATTAGGAATTAGGTACATAATTCTCTTGTCTATAAAATACATATTTGAAAAAAATCCAAACACAAAACCCCCCAAAAACCCCAAGCCACATTTAGAACTGCTTCAGCCTTTTAGCATTAATGTCGGGAAACGTCAGATCCAAGATTTTTTTTTCCCCTTTTCAACTGATCGGCTATTACAGAAAGAATAATTAGTTTTTCACAGATCAAAAAACTATACAAGGAAATGAAATGCAACTGAAGAGAAAGACTGAAGCCACTTCATCTCCTTTGGCACGAACCGCTCTTTTACGATTTGCGGCCCCAAAAGCCATCACCCCCCAAGAGAGCGCAAGGGGAGGAAGGCAGCCTTCCTCGGCTGCCCAGACCTGTCTGCGCCCGCAGGCAGAGAGAGGGTCTGGGCTTCGTCCTCTCCCACCTGCAGCCTCTGCTGTTCAACACTGCGTTACGTTTGTATACACTTGCAGCTACATGGTGAAATGTAAATGAGTATTTACTTTGCACTGATCTGTATCAGGTGAAAAATCACTGTAATTTAGATCTCATTTGTTTATATAATAAATGATTTGTTTATACCGAACTTGATGCTTTACCTCAGCTACTTGAAATTTCATTAAATAACAAATCACTTGTAAGACCATGCCTAGGTAAGTCAGAAATAACGTCGGCCACACATGCCCTCTCTGTATTAACATCCAAAGCGCACCACCAATTTACTGTGTTTACCAGCAGAAAGAAATTATTTCTGTGATCGGCCACTTTTGAACGTGTCTAAAACTCTGATTGCAGGTGCTTTCTTTCAATGCTGATTTAGGCAAACATTGCTCGACTTACATCCTGCGAGTTTTAAAACCGGAGGTGGGTGGGGACAGCAACGCTGGTTAATTTTCATAATGCTAAATTTCAGTCTCCTGGGGAAAACAAAAGACCTCGCTGATCTTTGACGTAATTCATCTGAGCATATGCCAAAGTGTACTAAACTGTGTAACAGAGGATAATAAATAACTACAGTGCATGATAGAGTAGGAATAAAGCGCCGTGGAGTTATATTGCACTGCTCGATCAGACGGTTGGGTCAGTTAATGCATGAGCTCAAGGCTGAACATCAATCTTGGCAGCTGGCATGACATCCAGCAACGTGGACACCAAGTAACTCACAGTTCCTCAGCTGGGTAGGCACAAAAAACAGAACGTCACAGAAACTTACAGAAATAAGCAATATTATCGATCACTTTACGCTATTTATTTCCCATAAACCAGTAAAAATTATTATGAAATCTCATCATGAAATTGGATAGTAACATCTCTAGTTTCTATCTGGAAACTAACAGTTGTCTCTGTAAATTGGGTTACAAATTTGGCAGAGGACTATGGCTATTCCAGATTTCCCCTCCTGGAAATTACAACAAAGTTGCCTTTCCATCATTTCTTAATCTGAGAACTATTTACTGGGTACTAGAGAGGTTTTGACTTTCTAAACCTGGAGTATTGCTAAAAAACATGGAGGGTTTGGGGTTTTTTTCCTTTCTGATTTCCATTGCAGAATAAAATTTTCTGCTCTTCTTCCCCCACAGGTGTGGGTTAATTAATAATTTCACAATAAAGTAATACAGCATCACCTACATGCTAGGAAAGATTTTAAAGTCGTATTAAGGTTCTGATAATTCATTTCTAGTGGTAGATGATGTTTATTGTGCTAATATTTAGTCTAATGATGCGGCATTTCAATTAACTGCTTTCCTAGTAAAGTTCACAAATTTTCATACTTTAGAAAAGACACTGTTAGTGTTTAATGTGCTAGTGAGCGCATTACACAAGAATCTCTCAACGACTGGTGTATATACTCCAATCAAACTTTTCACAAACCTACACAGCACTCCTTGTGTCTCTTATGTATGTACACATGCCCACAGCAATTGTACTTATTTTGTACCGCGAGGGAAATCACACCAACTTCATTCACAAGAATAGCACAGCTATTTTACAGATAGGACCATAAAATATAATTTGCTCTTCAGAAGTAGAAAATTACTTTGCAGAGGTTAACCACATACATAAAAATATGATCTTCCATTTACTCTCCGGATTCCTTAGCAAATTGCTAATTGTCTGAGTCATTAACCATTTGAGGTCTCTATACACAAAAAGAGAAGTTACTAGTTGGGTACATTACTTGTGGCTGCTGGTCCACAGTCCAAATGTAATATGGTGTGGTAGGTGCATGTGGTAGGTAGGTGCAGCTAGGTAACTGGGTAGTTACATAAAATAAGT
This sequence comes from Elanus axillaris, assembly GCA_026212715.1. NCBI lineage: Eukaryota > Metazoa > Chordata > Aves > Accipitriformes > Accipitridae > Elanus > Elanus axillaris. The sequence goes on from JANZLQ010000040.1 coordinate 19,144,366, forward strand.
TAGCTCGCTAAGTAGGTACGTATTCAGACATACCATAGAAAGATGTACTTAAAAAGAAGCCCAAATTCAATAACTTCTTGAATAGATTAACTCTAGGGAAACAATGGCTTTCTAAATAATACAGCACATATTATAAAGGGTCACATTTATACTGGCTTTAACAGACCCAGGAGGGAAACTACAGTAGTTGTCTTTGATCTATTGGCCTATATTAAACAGTGATGTGCTGGAGCACTGGGAAATGTCCTGATTTATTCCTGGAAAAAATGTATGCATATTGTCAGATGGAACATTCTTTATACTGTGATGGTCTATTATATGAGAAGGATTAAAAAAAAGTCAAAGGAAGCAGAGAAGTACGTTATTCCTCCAGAACTGAACAGAATGGCTGGCTAAATTGCTGAGAAGTAGTCTTGATTGGACTTCTTTGCACCAAGATACTTACTTCATTTTGTCCAACAAAATGCTCCTTTTTTATCTCAGAAGCAAAGTAAAAAAAGAGCACATAATAAGTAGCTAACTGCAGATCACAGATATTATAAAGGTAAACAAGATTTCCCAAGAGATGTTACAGTCTACGCAGGTGCAGACAAAGAACTGAACATGAGATGTCACTCCTGAACCAACACTCGGGCTTGCAGGGCTCTTCCAGTAGACTCTTGGGTTTGGGGTCCAAAGGTGCAACAGAAGGAACGTCACAACACAAACAGCACTTGAACCTCACTAAGATTTGAGCACACCTGTAGAAACTTTACAGCCTTGTATCTAGGGGTAGTGTTCACAAACTTCCTGAATTTTAGAGAGTGCTACAACTCTACTAGAACTATTCAACCCACACCACGAACTCCATACTCATTGCCGCATATTTAAGACTTTGTTAACAAGTGCTAATTAAAAGGAACAAAACAAAAAACACGCTCCGAGACTTGGCAAAGACATACAGGTCTGTTCTCAAATGCTAGATACGTCATCCGTTTTCACTTTTTTTAGAGCACAAATAGCAAATAGAAGAAAAAAAAACCCTTTTCCTTTGCATTTTCTAAAATTGAACTTACCCTCTTTTCTTCATACGCTCACATCGCACTGCAGCATTACAGTCTGATGATACGTTCTGAAACAGGAAATGTTGCACATCTGTTTCTAATCAGAAAAATTTAATAATATTCCATCAATGGAGGCAGCCTGCATTTATACCACTGCATTCATTTTTTTTGTAAGAAAGGAGTGTGAATATTCGTTGCTGGTCAGTGTAGCTGTGGACATGAATAGCAGTCTAAGAGACTCCCTCTGCACACAAAAAGCATGCCCCTTGGTACCAGCTGAAATTCTAATCAGAGTTCCTCACAAAACAGATACTCTAGGTGTGCTGTGCTAGTCATTTCTGTTATTATAAATGACCGTTCAGGAATTGAAAAAATTGTAGCTTGTCAGTTGAGACTTGTAATCGTTATCCATTCAGCTAAAGGATTTAACAGGCCAGCTTGTAAAGGGAGAAAGAACAGATTCCCTTCTCACTAATCTTGGAAAGACAAAAGTGGTCTAAATCAACAGTTACATTAGACATTGAGGGAGATTTCTAATCATGCTGTACTAGAATGAAAGTTAGTATATTCTGATGGGAATTTAATAACCACCATCAGCTGCAGCCTGACCAGAATATGTGCAGCATTCCATTACCAAAGCAGCAGCCGTGATCCCTACCCCCCCCGAAGCACTGCCCTGAACGGACCAGTGAACCCCCCTCTCGGGGTGCCACCTGCATCGCTTATACATTGACTGGGGGCCATTTGACCATGCTGAGAGTTCAAGGGGCATGTGAAATAACACAGAAAGGTACATACCCTAAAGCAAGTAGAGGCCACATGATATACTTGCTATAGAAACAAAAGCTGTTCAATGTCCTGTGTAACCGAAGAGGAGTTCCAGCACCTGGTGCTGTTATTGCAGTCTTAAATGGAAAGTTATTTTAATATAAAACCTCATGATAACTTCAGATGGCTCCTTAAAATGTATTACATGGGAAAGAGAATTTAAACTTTTGGATCTTTAATGACATATTTATACATGCAATCTGTATAACATGCTTGTTACTGTCTTTGCACGAAAAGGGAACTCACTTTAGATTATGAATATAAGTGCATTATTAAAACTTCATATATTTAGTAGCCTTTCTAGATGATAGCCTATATTAGAAATAAACATTCAGGAATAATTCATCATACAAGCAGAAAACTACGAGGTAAGCAGTGAAAAAAGATAGTAAGGACCGTGATTAATATTAAAGCTGTTGTACTGTCCTATTTTGGGGGGGGGGGGGGGTGTGGGAAGAAGGTGACCACCGTTAACTGTAGACTTGAAATAGTTAATGACCCTCAATACAAGGCAGGGAAACCTAAACTATTTGCAAGTACCCCTGTTCCTAAGAATATTATTGAATTATGAAATCTTATCATTCTCCAAGGAGGGTCTCTGCCATTAAAGTTCAGCAGAGCATTCTTTTTTCCCTGCGCTCTCCTGCATTACTCATGCTGCCGCAACCCTAGCACTGCTGTCAAAGCAAGTTGAAATCACGCTGTCCACTTAGTCATAAAATCAGAGCTACCTTTCCTTCACATGAAGCACTTCATACTCTAGTAAGCATTCCAAAAAGTCTGAAGCGCTCAAGGAAGAATGGCTGTGTAATAAAAGTATAATTGAAATGGCTCTACTGCTGCCTCATTTCATCACTCATACTGGCCTCTGCTTGTTAAATTTTAAGATCTCTTGGGAAACTAGTGCATAATATAACTACACTCCAGAGTGTCAAAACAACCACTGCTATGATTTATCTCATGTATGACATCAAGGATCTGTTTTAATGCAATGATTTGACCAGTGCAACAAGCCCTTAAGCTTTCACACCTCCCTTAATTTAAAGAACTTAGGCTAAAAATTCTGGAGAAACTTAAGGAATTTTTAGACTTCCAGTTGTCTTTGAGGAACATTTGTCTCCTTACTCTTTTGCATATCCAAACTCATTGTAAGAGGAAAAGCTAGTGTGGATTTCTTGAACAAAGATTAGCATAAAAGCCCCAAATTTCATCAACAAGGCAACTAACAGAAGAAAAAAAATTCTAACAATTACAAAATCCAATGCAAAGTTTTAAAAGAAAGAATTTCTAAGTAGTCTTGTAAATTATCTTGGGTTCCATTCGACACACAGAGACTGCAAATTTTTCTGGGTAACACACACTAACATCTTCAGGAGAGGATATCTGGATACCCAACAGATATACTCCTCCTGCCATGAGGTGCTCTCTTGGGCCACCTCCCAGCTGGCCAGTTGCCTTTTTAACTACAGCTTTACTAACATGCTGAAGATAACAAGATTTTAACAGTGTATGTTTCTTAATTTTGTTATCTTTTCATGTCAAAACTAACTTGTCACTGTCCTGACTTGATCTTTCTTATGCCACTGAGGAATTTGTCACCCACCTCCAAAAGAGGTACGAATCCGCGTATTTGCTATTGGAGCTTTTATAGCTCTCTTCAGACAGAAACATTTTGGATCTATACGCATTATCCTGTTCTTATATCTCTTCTGTTGGGATAATATGACATAAAATGGGCTGTTACCACTCTCCTAGGTGACAGAGGCAAAGGGTATCTTCATTTCTGTGCCTCCTTGCTAAGTTCACCAGCACCTACAATTAAACTGGAAAATCCTTAAAACCACAACCAGCATTTGAAAAATTCCTTCTATCTCACACCCCACTGCAGCAGGTAAGGTCACCAGAGAATATTTCTTGTTATTTGTTTCTAAGCAAAACTACCACATGCACAGCAGCAGTACCGTTTCTTCATTTGGCCTTAATTTCCCCGCAAAGTCTGCCACAGCTATATGATGTTACCTATAGGAAACACACCATAAAATTTATTTTGTTGAGACTTAATTAGCAATTACACATTTAGCTCCTTCTACGGCACAGAGAAGACTTGACTGCTCTGTAGTAATGCCTAGAAGTCAGTAATAGGCCATATAACATACAATACTACTTTTTGCTTTCTGTTCCAATAGCTTACTGCAGCCATGGAAGATTGATCGTTTCCAGTATGCTTTTATTCAGAGTCAATTTCTTGTTTGTGTTAGGAAACCGTTGCTAACTCTAAGGCAAGCACCCCGACAACACATTCAGAAGAATACCAAAATAATGATTTCATCAAGTACATTTTATACCCACCTGCCTTCACCCCATAAAAGCTGACCAAAAGATGCGAACGGGCTTAGAAACAACCAAAGGCAGTTTCCCTTCCAGATCCTAGACCTGCTATTTTGTTCAGTACAATCCAGCCATAAGTGTGTGTTGAAAGCTTAGATACCACATGTGTCATGATACCCCAACACTGTATCTCTGAGGAAAAACAGCAAGAGGGCACAAATTACAATGGAGATTAAATCACCTTTTTAAAAAATCCACCAGCAGTAGTAGACGTGTCGGGGTTTTGTTTGTTTTACTGTTTCTTCCTTGTAGATCTATAAAGTGAAACCCTTAAGTTATGACTCCTGTTATCACTTAGTACCCCTCGGTTTATTCTAGCATTGACTGACATAAAAAGAAGTGTATTTCCTCGGCATTGATAAGAGGAGAGGACAGCAGGCTGCCACAGTGAAATTTGGTGACCCCGCTCCCTTTCATTCTTCCAGCGAGTGCTGATCATTAGCCCTCGGCCCTCGAAGTGGCAGAACCGCCAAATAACACGGATCGATGCATAAGGAAACATGCCATTGAAGTCCTGTGCCTCCACACTGTTAACACACCCTGTCTATCCTCCCCATTTTCCGTATAAATTCAAACGATTTAAACCTTATAGTCTAAAACATATTGGGGAAGTAGAAATCAATGGAAGCTTTGTTATTTTAAGAAAGCAATTCTAAAGAGCCTGAAATATTCTCTCCTTAAGACTTCGGTTTGCATTTTCCTGCCGTTGTATGGTGAAGTCTTTGGCTGTAGAAGGAAAACAAATGAAGCAGCTGTGTGGACTTTCTGTGCAATGTTCCCTACAGAATGCACCGCAGTTACCTGACTTCCCCCTTGCATAAACAGTATTGCTCATTAGTATACTAAAAAAAAAGATATTTTTTTATTGTTACAGAATCTAAACTCTTTCTGAACTCTGCAGTTCTGACAGGTGGATAGACTGTAATGATCAAGAAGATCTCAAGGTCAGAAATATAAAGAACCTAGCAAACCAGTAATTTCTCACTGTGTAACAGTCTCTGAGAATACTGGCCCCTGACATATAATGCCATGAAAGAAAACAAGGAACTTTCATTTTTGATTTAAAGAGTGTAAGTTTACTCAAAGGTGCTTTGCTATCCCCCAAAGTTTTAGAGCAGTATAACCAGCCTTTACCACTTGTCAACATTTAATAGCCTACACCCCAATGATTGATTTTGTTCAATTGGATTTTTTTTTCTCTCCAACTCATGTATTTAGCTTTTAGCTGCAGCAGGTTGACAACACATCTATCATAGCTAAACAATCTTATTCAGAAGCATTTATTTTCTGCAGCTACGTTTGTTTGGTCTTCTGCTGTATACACTGTTTTGTATGTTCCCGCATACCAAAACAGGTTTACGTGGTGACTGCTTACAGTACTGCATAAGCTATTTTGTACCTCCTCCTCATTCTGTATCTCCCTCCTTACCATTGTGACTGCCACCCTTGCCTTCTAAGGGAGCTTAGTTTATGTGTAGAATGAAGATCACTGAATAAGGACAAGTGTAAGTGCTTTGGTAGTTAATAAAAAAACATTTAAAATATTCCTATGCTCACCTCATTTAAAAACATGATCTCTCAAGACGCGACTTAGGTGGAATGGGATTTTTCCTATCCAAAAAGTTAGTTCTTACACTTTCCAACAATTTAAATTATGGCCTCCGACAATTCTGATATCAGAGTGCAACTGATATGCATTATTTTAAATGTATGGTGTCAGTCACATTCCTAGGTTTCTACAGCAAAGCAGAATCAATGAAAAAAAGTTAATGAGAGCAACTTCTGCTAAGTTCTTCCAGTGAAGCGCAGCTGTAGGTAAAACTTATCCCTGAAGACCTAAAGCAAGTTGCCATGAGGGGTGCAGGAACTCAGCAAAATATACAGCGTGAGTTACTTAAACTAATACAGATGTCACAGGGCTTCACAAAGGTATGGGACTGATTTAAAAAAAGAAAGTAGTAATTCTGGGGTCTATTCTGAGCTTCACTTGTCTCCGAGTGTGAAGATACAAAAGTGGGAGTTAAAGCCTGCATAGGAACAGTGCAGGAGCAGGGAGGGAATCTTCTAATAGTAATCCTTCTGCTTTGGAAAAACTGCACTAGGCAATGTTTTTAAGATGTTTCTTAAAACTGAAGCCCCACCTCTTCTTTAGGAAGATAATTAGGAACTGTCTTTCATCTTGCTGTTGTTTGGTGAGGGTAGGAGCAATACACAAACTACCTGAGAAGCAGCTGAGTTAAATGATGCCTGTTTGCAAAAATTAAAATCTGTCAGGGTCTGAGTACTGTTTTGCAAAGTATCAATAATAGATTTGTAGCCCGCGGAATAAATATCACTAGCAAGTAAACTAATATTTGAGCAATGTTTGAGGAGCAACTATTTCATATGTAAGAAAAAGACTTCTTCAGTAACTGCCCATCTCGCAGCTCTCTCTGGTATTTCCCAGCTCCTTCTATCAACTTCCTCTAGGTAGTTCTAGCACATGGATTTACTCCTTATAAATATTGGTTTATGTTCTAAGGGCCAAAAATTGTTTTTTCTCATTCAGGAAGAATGCTATAAAAACCTTGATGGAGAATTTGCCCGAACAAAGTGCAGCTGTCAGGCACAACTGGCTTGCTTTACAATGGCTAGCAAGAGAGATTCATTCCTTCTAAGGGGAGAACAGCATTTTTCCATTAAGTGAACTCTTGTATAATACAGCAGCATATCTCTGCTTCTTAGAGTCTACGCAACACTTGCTACCCATGTTTCCAACCGAGTTGTTTACTTTCTCTCAAATCCTCAACTTGGCAGAGCTTGTGAACAGACTGCCACTCTGCCGAGCACAGTTCCACAAACATGAAAGGAAGAAGCAATTCTGAAGGAAGCACATCTGAAAGGAGTAAGATAAAATAGTGATGGCACGATTATTTTTATTTTATCAAGTTGCTGTAAAACTGCCAAGCCCAGAAGCCTACCATTTTAGCTATGTTCTGAAAAAGAAATAAAGAAAGCTAGTCCCTCTCACTGCTTCTCTTAAAAAAAAAAAAAGTTCAGATGCTTCTGAATCACACTTGTAAATCCTGAAATAGAGAGAATGAAACAGATCATAAAGCATCATTACTTTTACTTAAACAGACAAAGATCTGTGCGTTAGACATATCTACGAAAGCAGTTAAAGAAACCCAATCAGAATTCAAAATCACCAAGAGCCTTGTTCTCGCTGAGACCTGCCTGCTTTGTCCCATCACCTCACAGGCAGGCTGCTGAACCAGGGAAATGAAATCAGTGGATACAAATCATAAGAATCCACTGTGGTTAACAAAATTTTTATGGATCTTGAGAAACGACCCTTAATGTTAAAAAACAAAATCTGGAAGGAGAAAATTGTAACATGAGCATGACAAAGGATCACTGTAAAGACCAGGTTTGCCTACAGGGAAAGTGGAAGAAAAGAGCAAGGAAAAGCCAATTAAATACAGGAGAATGGACAAAAAACTTTTATCACTCATCTTTCATTATAGAGAGTACACTTCTTTCCAGAGAAGTAAAAAAAAAAAGAAAATCACAGAATTTTCTAAAGGCCTTAAGTGGTAGCATTCTCAAAACAAAACAAGCCACCAGTTTTAGACCACAGGGTTTATTTCACAAAAAAAATGGATACTTCCATACTTTGACTTATTTGTATAAAGTCAGCAAACAGAAGAACTAGGTTTACTCTACGCATTTCTGTCAGTATGCTTACACTGACTACGGGCGTTGCCCACCACTGACGTACCTGCTAAAACAACCCTTTGGGCCATGGAAGGCTGGCTAGGCAGCCAGGTACGTGTGAAGTGAGAGAGAGCAAAAGATATAAAAAGGTTGAATCCATTTTAAAAGCATTTTTTACTGCTTGTTGATCCATCAGTACGGGCTATTATCCCGATGAAAAGCCATCACAAACCAACGCCAGTGTAAGATGTACATCTCAGCTGCAGGGCAGACAACGTGCTCCTTACACTTCCCACCCTATACTCGGTCAAGTGCTGCTACAGGTCCAACCCGGGTTTACTTCCCAGTAAAACAAGGGACTGGGTGTTCATAGTTGGGTTGCATAAAAATACCTGGAAAGCTGTTCAAGATCTCTAGCAAACATATGTTCTGTATTAAACATACAGAATAAAGATGATGGTATTTTATCATATTATCTGAACCACAGACCCAAGAACTACAGCAATTTGGAGAGTAAAAATGTGAGTACAGAATATTACGAGATAAACTACCCAGTACTAAAAATGTCCCCATACTGTAAATACTTAGGGAATTGTTAGTACTTTAGATTACAACAGTACTGCCCTGAACACCTTGAACTGTAAAAATGAACACCTAGAACTAATCTTGGCCATTGCAATAACTGATTGTGGGCACCTCGGGAGAGGAAATCTTCACAAGTGGTGGCAACTTGACTATTTAACATGAATCTTTGCTCAAGTGTGAAGAGGAATTTAGAATAAAATCCTGAGGGAGAAGAGTAGCACAAAGAGAGGGCATGACAAATAAAGTACAATATCTCCCTCAGTTTATAGTTTACACCATCCATATTGCAGCCATACAGTGAAAGTCATCACATGACAAAGTACTGCGCTACTGTGAAAATTTATGGATTTAAAAAAATAGCAGTAGAATATGCATCTTTTCAGTGATGACGAATTCTACTGCAAACACCAGCCACTGTCACTGTGTCTGCAACATGAATTCCTTCCTGGGTCTGTGCTAATTCTACTATCTGTTAGAGTTAGAAAAACAACATTATGCACAACAAATATTTTTATTATCCTTGTGTGGTATTTGGGAAAGCATAGAGGCATTTCAAAACAATGTCAAAATGTAAAGTTTTGGTCATCATTTTCTACACTACATTCTTGGTCTGTAGCACCAACATCTACTATCTGGAACCTGGCATTCTTTTCTATGGGCATTTTCCCTAATTTAACTTCATAAATAAATCGATTGGAACTAGTTCGTAAAATCTGTACTCATAACAGCATGGAATAATGTTGTAGGAGCCTTCCAAATGAAGAAGATCATACACAGGAAGAATGATATATACCAAAAAACTACCTTCCATCATCAAAGCAGAGTTAGTTGCTAAATAAAAATATTTTCATTTCTAAGAGAAGACAAATACTGTATTGTACAAGCTTTTTTAAAGTATCTTCAGAGTTAGCACATACACTGTTTTTCATCCGTGTCCTTCAGCTACAAGCAGGGAGACCGCAGGCTGGATACACCATTTCAGTGGCAATTGATTCCAGACCACCACCTTTTTCAGACCCCCTGTAATTTGTCTCCAACTGTTACAAAAACTTGTGCTGCTGGAAGATGACAGAGGCAGGCTCAGCCAGATGGACAGAAATGGCTTGGAATCATATGGCTCGAAAATCAGGAACCGCTCCTGGTTTGCAGGAATATGAGATGGGAGAACACGCGACACAGACAGAAGAGACCTGGAAAAAAGTCTTATTTGTTGAACTAATACTATAAGAAGACGGACTTGCTTCCCTTCACATTGCACAGACACTTGGATGTAGATCAGGGAGCACACGCAAGAGAGCCATGTAGCCAGGCTGGACTCTGACACTCCCAGCTCAGCTTCAGAATCTGCAATCAAAAGCTATCAGAATAGGCAAAACCTCCAGAACACCTTTTGTTTTTTTGTTTTTTTACCCCCTCCCTATTTTGCAATCCCTTTTAGAGGAAGATAACCAATAAAACCTTAACAAGCAGCACGGAGCAGCTCTGCTTGCCAGCGAGCCCCTGGGGCACAGCTCTGCGGAGGGAGAAGTGTCCGTCCCCGAGGCCGGTGCTGCTCTGGGATACAAGAGCCTGCCCACGCTGAGCGGGCGCCTGTCTCCCTGCAGTAATTAATATGCACACTGTCAGTGCCAAGTATAACATGTTAATCTTCCCTTACATGCCTCATCATTTATTAGATGCTTTCTCAAAGGAGAGAAGGGTGGCATTAATCTCATTTGGGCTTTGAATGGATACGGAATATCCATTACTGTATAGCCATTGGGGCACCAAGTTGGAGTGTATCTGCTTCATATGCAATAATTTGTAGCCAAAAAATTAATCAGCCCATAAAATATCCTTCAAGAAAAACAACTGATTTCATAGCTGAGAAACTGATTGAGAGGGGAAGTGACCTGGCAACAGCAGCCCAGAGCCACTGTCGCCACTCCGGATACACAGCAATAATCATGTAACTTAATGGACTGGTGAAATACTCATTTCGGTTAACTAAAGTCAGTCAAAAACTATTTTCAACATTGAAGATATATGAACTATGGTTCGGTCAGTGTGCACTGGGGGCCCTAACAGCATCTATGAATAATTTGTCCCTCTTACCTGAAAGCTAACACTGGGATTTAGTGTTTCATCATGATCAATAGCAAAACGTTCAGTGTTACAGAATCATGACCAGGATGGCAATCTCCGGGCAAACAGCTCACACATTCCATCTAGTGCCTACTTCTGTTATTCCCTGTGACAAGACTTTATGGCAGTGCCTGTGTTTGCTATCCAGGACAATAAAGTTTACGTCGCTAATTTATCAGGAGGGAAGACATAATGTTCTTATTAAACATTGTAAAAAGTTTATAGTAAAAAAACCCACCAACCAAAAAAAAAACAAACATCCACGCCACTATCAAACAAAACCACCACCACCAAGAAAAAGTGGTTAAAAATTTCAGAAAGCATAGTGTGGGAAAGAAAAGCCTCAGGAGATGAACAGATGGTTGAAAGCCCAACACTTCCAAAAGCTTTCCCTTCAAACACTCCTCATGCAAAGGTCTACACTAAAGCCAATACCATTTTGAAGGTTTAACACACAACACCAGTAAGCTTTTATGATGTTCATGCTTTCCAAAACCTTTTCAGACCACTCCTCTTACTCCGAGATGCATAAATACCTCCTCCGGCTGCAGTAGCGCAGAGGATGGATCTGTCCCCATGCACAGCTCCCACCTTACATTACAGCTAACTGCTCTGCGAGTGACAGCAAACTGGACACTAGAAAAATGGACACCTCAATGAATCACACCTCGTTTATATTTTCTGTTTTAAGATTTATGCATGTTGGGCACAGCTCACAGCAAATAAGTTACAGTCCAATGCAACTTAATGATTTTGCTACTTGGTGCTTTCTCCTAAATAATGGGGATGTCTCCGCTTTCTCGCCAAACAGGGGTGATGGCAGAAGAAATACCGTGGGGCGGAAAGCCGTCTGAGCATCCCCATAGATAACTAAGTATCTCAAAGACCTCATCTACATTTTCTGAAAGCAGGTCCGCGGTGATTTACTTAGATACCGACAGGGCTTTCCACGTCTCACAAGATGAAGGAGTAGCTGTCTACCTGCCCTTTTTAAACAATGTCATTGGTATTTCGCTAGTGAGTACCCCATCTCCTCCAACTCAGCTTATGGTAATGGAGAATAAATCAGCTGCCGGCGTTGAGCAGTGCAGCCCCCTCCTGCAGCTCCAGTACAGCACACGCGGGCAGGCGGCTTTCTGGGGTTACCTGCTCTCACGCACACTGCGCTGAATTTCCCGGTGATGCTCAACAGCTGAGCTCCTCGCTCCCAGTACCGATTCCTTCCTCATTTACACCACTGTTCACATCTGTAATAACAGCTCCGATACACCAGAAGCAAGGGGAAGGAAAAGATGTAACAGCGTGAGCCAAAGAAATTAGGTGGACAACATCGCTGTCACAGTGGACAAAAAAGGAAAAGATGTTCTTCAAAGTCTCGGTGAATGACTTGGAAGAGATTTAAGTATTTCGAGGTAGTAAGGACCTGAAACCTTTCCTATCCCCCAATTTTCCACTCAGCCGCTTTGACATTTGGGTTCTGAAACTACATGGAACAATCTGACAGAGATGAACATGCAAGTGCCTGTCCTCAACGATACAGCCCCCAAAGTGACTGGCTTTCTGCTTCTGCACAGCTAAATGCCTGAAATATATGGAGTAAACTGTATGGAAACTGTCTGTAGAGTTCTCATTTATTTTAATTAACTCATAATGGAACTGTAGCTTAGCTCAAATTGAGAGTTTTTAATCATAGAATCATGAGCTGGTCTGGAAAACAGACAGATAAATGAAATGGGAATTTTTTTCTGCCTTTGTAATGGTCTCCCCGACTGAAATCAATAGTAAATTCAGTGCTCACAACTCTTGATATCCTGCTTTTTTTTTCTTACCTTCTCTGAGTGACTTTTCAGCTACATCACCTACTAACTTCCAGTGCTCACAGGCTACGGGAAAACTAGATCTTGGAAAAAAACCCAAAACCATATATATACACATAAAGCGTGTCAAATGTACCAAAATCTTACTAGATCAATAAAAATTGTTCTTCCAGTTGGGCAGGTTATCTTAGCAACCCTGCTCTACTGCAGAGAAAGTCTTTATTTAATTATAATTAAGTTTTTATTTGAAAACATCTTGTAATTAAACTTCACATTTTTAATTTACATTTGAATACTCCCAGTGGCCTAATACAGGCTGATATACTGCTTTCTATGTGGCATATTGGTATTCTTCTATTCCGTATGAACTGGAACAAGCAGGGAAAGCAATCGCTAGACAGGAAATGGTTAATGCCCATATCCACTTAATAAATTCCCTTTACATTAAGTTACCTTCCAGAATTGTACCCTGATTTCTGGACACATTATTTGTTTAGAATGTCAGGAATACTTTACAGATATAACCTAGAAACACAGCTAAAATGAAAGAGTGTTGCTATCTGTGAGAAACCAGGTTTGTACCTTTTGGCAGCCAGGTACTACACTAGCTGCTGCTGGAAAAATTCAATGTTTCTAAGGTTATCCACTATAATTATTTTCAAAGTGCAGTAATTAGCACGTTTTTCTCTTCAATACATTTAGAATCCCCACACCTTCTACTCTAATCTGGATTTTTATTTTTTTTTAATTTTACCAACTCTTCTGTGGTAGAACTCAGGATTACAAATGAAGTTTCATTAAACAAGAAATATACTTGAGGCATATGTATATTTATTAAGGTAACAAATAAAATGGCAATATTTTGACCACACAGATTCTAAATACTAAATATAACCAGGGTGTAACTAGACTGTATAAATTTATTTAGGTGACTGGTTTGTATCTAAGCTGAAGACACCAAATCAAAAAATAAAGCTTCACTTCCATTCTGACTTTCATCGATTTTGAATCCTAAAGGCTGAAGCTGTGAGCTAAGTAAACAGTGCACACCGGGACTTCATGAAAAATAATTCAGTTCCCATCAACTGTGGGAACAAAATATGCACAGAATTCTTATTAGATGCTTCTCTTCAAATATTTAACCACGGTTGTGAATATTTCTTTCTAATGTAAAACACTCTGTTTATAATTTAAAGAAAGAAAACTATTTTACTTTTGACTTTTTTTTTAAAACAAGATAAAACCACAAGCCATATTGCAACATATCTCACTGGTCAGTAAAATTGGGGTCTAAAACTAAGTAGCTTAAAGCATATGTATCAAGAGCATAGTAGCAAACGTGGTCAGATTATATTTAATTATTTGCAGCTCTTCGCCTGTGCGCAGGAGGTGGACTCGCTCCATCCCTTCCCAGCATGACAGGCGAGGGGAACAAGGTGAATTGCCAGCTCACCTAATAAGACATCTCTGTCAGCGGGTGCTCGGAGACTTTTCTCTCCAGAAGTCTCTTTCTTGCATATTGAAGGGGAAAGCATGGTTGCAGATTAGGGTACAAAAACGATGAAAAGAACGAAAAGTACTGCACGTGGTTCTGCCTGCAGTTGCTGGGCATTTAGAGGGAATGAGAATTACATGACTTGATTTACTTTACAAAAACTGATTAGTAAAACCCCCTGTGGATTTCTTAACTATACTATGGAGGGATATAAGATTAGTGTAGCAATTCCCATCATCAAACGTATTTACTGTTAAAATATTGGATTAGTGATGTTGTTATCCACTGTTCCAAGATTATAAAGTGATTCTTTAAAATTCAGCAGAAAAATACTACACTCTATCATTTGTAATTAGATTTCAGTCTGAGTGTTTTTGCCTTGCCACAAAAACTAATTCTGCTTAAAAAAAAAAAAAAAGAAAAAGAAAAAAGAGAAAAGGACTGTGCTCTGCACACAAAAAGAATATAAAACTACAGATGCAAAAGAGGAAACAAATTATTTTCCTTTTCTGCTTTTGAGAAACAAATGGTTGCACTTGGTCCGCACCTTATTGCTCCTGCTTGTCATGCTCACTGCTGGGGCAATGCACCACCATTACACCAGGTGGTAATAAAGCCATGTTGGTGCGAGACGTTGCTTATTTGCAAGACACATATGAATGTGCACTACCTGAACCTGAGAAATCTTAGTCCTTGGATATTTAACCCTCACGGAGAACTTTGAGGAGAGCTGTAGACCGTGAGGGTCATCATTGTCTGGGTTTCCAGGGACAATGTGGACTGTGAAGGAGGAACAACATGAGGAAAGGGGATAAATTAATGTGTTCATTAAAGTAATTATGTTACATTTGGGCCAGGAAATATAAGTGCACCCTGGCTTTTTAGCCATTATCTTAAGTGAGTGAGAACACTTGGAGTTCATATAATTAATAAACAAATAAAAAGCTACAGCACTAATAACACCACCTTCTCAAATTTTATCCTGTCAAACACTCTAGGAATCACTTCTATGCGGTATTTCAGACAGACACATAATAGGCGGTGATGTAAGAGTCACAAAAAAAACAAAACGCAAACCAAACCCCTAACCTTTTAAATCAGAAATACTCTGCAACTGAAGAGTTGGAGTTTTGCTGTATCTGCCATGCCGGCAAACCTCACTATTTGCCACTACTGCAGTTTTAAGCTATATAACCTCAATCATTGATCTTCTTCCTTATTTTGGTAAATCCTTATTCTCTCTTTTTACATTTATCCTCTTAGTAATTTGGAAGAATAAAGCAATTTGTTTCTGAATCAGAATCATTGTGATCAATACTATTTCATGCCATTACGACAGAAAATTCAGATTTTAAAATAGTGTCAGCAACCTCAAAAATTTAAACAATCACAGATAACTTTGATTTTGAATTGTCCTGTTTCTAACTGACCATAAAACCAGAGGCTATAAATATGTAATCTTAACTGCAGTAGCTCTGAACAGGCTTGACAGGGTTTATCAGCTAAATGTTTAATCAGGCAAAGCAGCAAAAACCATAACCACAGGAATACATGGTATTTAGCATTTAAATAAAGCTTGTAAACCAATGACAAGTCTATTTGGGCAACTACTACCACACATGTTCCTTATCTGCAAAGGTCTTGTCCTGAATTTATCGGAACGAGTCTCTCATACTTTATTTTCCAGGCAGTAACATTAGTTCACATTCACTGAGTTCACAGAAAAAGATACAGAAAACTGCAAGTTAAAAGGCACGGCCATGAAAAAGAATTCCCACGTTGTCAATGTCATATCGCTCTAGGAGCTTATGAAATCACAGCCAAACAAACCCCAAAACAAAACCTGTAAAACCAAGAACAAAAACCCCACCACAGAAAAAGAAATGAGCCTGACAAAGCACTACAGTTCTTCATTTTTTCTCTGATTGAACAGTTCAGTTTCAAAATTTTCAGCTACCTGGCTGCTTCTGAGATGAAACCTTGAACAACTGAGGCAAATGAGAGCCATGACAGCACAGGCGACATAAAGCCTTCCCTCCCTCTGCACAAAAAGCACCGTTTCTTGTTTTCCCAAGACTATAAGCTCTGTGTGAAATTGCCCAACTGCTAATAGGTACCAGCTTCTCACCTCCTGATATTAGGGGCCAGATGTGGTACTTTCTGCTTCACTGACTGCTTGGCCCTGCACACCACAACTGTGCTCTCAGCTATTTCATTCCCTCTCTGTCGATAAAACGCATCCCACAGCAGCTCTCAACACTGAACCGCACTAAGGAGCCCAAGAAAGCGTAAGGATTTTTTTACTGCTGTTATTGAGTGGACAAAAGTAGCGAGTCTCTCCCTTTGGAAGGGGTGGGTGTGTGTCACTCAAAAAACTTTCATGTAAATAACACCTTCTTGTAAATAAGAGTTGGCTTTACTCATAGTTCATTCTAGCAGCTTTTAAATATATTCCTCCTCCTTTTGGAGTTGGGAACCATTTGCTTTATGAGCACCATTTGGATCATTTGCCTGTTGCTCATAAAATAGACAAAGCTTTTATCCATGCCATGAATTTTTACTCACTTTATACAAAATATCTAAGGAGGGATTTGCAGGGGCCAGAATTACATCCATGGAAGAATTAACAACTAATTTAATTTTCTGCTACAATAATGGTTCCAGCAGGTTTTTTTTTTTATTTTGTTGATTATATTTCTTCTCTCCATGAAATAAAAAAAGCATATTGGTGTTAGCTTCTTTGTAAGTATTTTTTTTAACGCAGATTTTTTTTTTTTTTTTACCCCCAAATGAATAGGAATGACAAAAATGTTTCACACATTTTAATCTGCATAGTTACTAAGTAAAGCAGTGGCAAATGCAGCTTTCAGAAGTGATCAGAGGGTCTGTACACTCAGGAAGAACAATGATTCTCATCAGCACTGGGACAGCACAACAGAGAATTTCTTTGACAATGCTGCTGGCAACAGTCACACAAACCACCAAAGAAAAGTGGCTGCAAACGCTCACCTCTGTCACCCACGTTCATGCACCAGAGCCCCCCTAAACGATGATCACGGCACCAAGCTGCTTCATCTCCTCCTCTCACAACTCGGAAGCCAAAATTCTCTCTTCTGTGCCAACAAACGGAAGCCCAGCCCTAACTCCAAGCTCTCTACCTGCCTGCTCCGCAGCACATGCTGTAGGCAAGGAAACAGGAGGAGCCCGTTACCCCTCCCTTAATGATTCATCAGCTGTTCAGCAGTAACTGCTGGAACAAAACACTTTCCTCAACAGTTTTGTTCCTGCACATAAGGACTTACTACCAGTAACTAGGGACCATAGCAAGCTCCTGTGGTCCTACCCATAAACATTATTGACTGCAGACGCAGATCAATGCACGCTTAGCTGTTGCGATTAGCGACTACCTGGATAGAGGCGTTGGGAGGTTTGGCCGTGCGGTAGCTGGAAACAGTCAGGGCTCACCCTGCACCTGGGAGCCTTTTCTTTAGGAAGGAGGGAAGATCCTGTGTTTTGGAGATTAACAGTTGAGGGATTTCCCTACAATACAAGGCTTGCATGTTTACAGATAACTCTCTTCTTTCTGTATGCAGATATACCACATATTTGTGACTACAGTGAAGAATTTACCATTTAAGAGCTACGGCATTTTTATCAGCTGTACAGATTGTACCATGAAAGCCTGCACAGTTAGCACTGCAAGTAATAATAAATAAATAAATGAATGAAATGAAATGCACTCAAGCATGAGCAAAGGTAGCAGTAAGAGAGATGTGGGGTGTTTTTTCATTCCTACTTCTAAATTCCTATGTTGCATTTGCCACCTGCTTTTGGAGTAAACATGCCTCTAGAACAAGCCTACGTTCTGGGATTTCATGTATGCTGTTTGTAAAAGCTAGAGACTAAATAGGAGAATATTTGTTTGGGCAGAGTGCTTACAGCCTGAAAATATGAGGCAGAGCCTACTTAGACTACAGCCACACTGTAATTATGGATCAGGGGTTGCTAAGTCTGCCTGGTTCTCTCCATCTTTGCCAAGAAACTCTCAACTTCGGCATTACAGCTATAGATTCACTGCTGCCATTAGCAACAGGTGAGCTCTGCAAAGCACTGTACTATATGAATTACAGATGTGGTAGCTGCTAAAGGAAAAATGCTGCCGCTTCCATAAAAAGCAGTGTCTTCCCCTGGCAATCTGCAGAAGCAGCCTCATTCTCCGGGTTGGTTTCCTGGGCACCCTACCCTACTTCATCTCCACCCCACTCCAGTGCCTTCTCTTGTACAGCCCCATTCCTTATCCCTGGAACAGCAACATCCAGTTTCACCCACACTATGAACCGGCTCTTTCCTTCCTTCCCGTCACCTCCAAAGCCACACATTTCAATGTGCAGTGCAGTACGCTAATACACAGGGAATAATTAGCAAAAATGGCTCTGAACTGCATGTAACATATTAAAATAATCAATTTGCTCAAGTAAGTACACAACTGCAAGGCCAAAACATCCAAAACCACTTTGTGTTAAGAAAGACTGTGTATTAATATCCCCATTTCTTGATCTCTTTTTGCACAATTAAGTATTTCTTTATTTTGGGGTAAATCCTTATATAATGCAAAAGGGTGATCATTCAAACCTTTCTCTCAAAATAAGAAACTTCCACAAACTTCATTTCTACACCAGGAGACACTCAGTTTATTGACACACCATACAGAAAGCAGGGGTTTTTGTGAAGTTCTGCAAAGTTTTTTAAGCACATAAGGAACATAAACTGAAGGCAAGATAATCCTGGCATTTCTCCCTTCGAAAAAAACCTGAGACTTCAACTAAAAGGGCACTACCAATAGTCTGGGCAGCCAAACACTAAACCAAATCATTTTAACATACGATGGCAGGAACCACCGAGCGACCTGTTACAGCATTTCTTCAGAGCCCCAGATTAATTCTATCACGACTTAGAGAAGCCACCACGACAGAAAACACATTATCAGAGAAGCTGTTCCAGCCTACCTGTGGCTGAGTCCAAGGCTCCAAGGCTGTTTCTTTCAAAGGAGTTTGTGGCCTTCCCATTTCTTTTGTGTGCTTTTAGGAAAGAAAAGTATGCATCAGTTATACGTTCAACCACTTGGTCAGCATTAATTCCCCTTGAGGGAATAAGACAGTCAAGTACAAAATTTGTATAAAATAATGGTAATGTATCCTGGCTGAATACATTTGGATTAGACTTGTAGGTCCAGCATTTTTGCAGCTAAGGAATGTAATTTTTATAGAGTTGCTTTAGCTTTCAAGGAGTGAGGGGCACACGCCTTTGTCTGTGTGTACAGATGAAAAAACTCAAAAAATATGAAATTATTTGCCAACCGAGTACATTCAGCAGCAAAATTTCAGAGGGAACTCGATTCCGGTTTCTCTGCCGTTTCCTCCCCAGCCTGTGCTATGTTCAGTGGACACCTTGAAAGAAGGACATTGACTACAGCAGAACTAAATTAAATAGGTGAATTAAAAGAAATTTTATGGAATATTTTTTAAAACTCTGCATTATTTGGGCAGGGGAGCCATGTTTTCAGATAAGAGCCCTTGCCTTTCCTTAATGCTCCTCGGCGCTGGAGCCAGAAGACCGAGCAGTTAACAGCTTCTCATCTCCTCCACTTTTCACTACCTTGGAATATCTCAAGATCAACAACCCCAAATCAAACGTCTGTATAATCAAATAGATTAAAGTAGTCTTCAAAGAAGTAGACTTGCTGACCCTTACACTTCCTTTTTTTAATATTACCAAAAGATCCAGCAATTACTTGTTAAAGTCTGTAATTCTTCTGCTTCAATAATAAATATGTAAGATTTTTGAGCACTGGGGCTGCACATTGAATAGGATGTTGGCTCCTTTTAATTTTCTCCATATGAATTTCCCAGGAAAGGAACTTTACACATTGCTGCAAAGATAGTGACAAGCCTCACATATTTTCTTTCTCCCTAAATTCTTTCTGTCACGAAACTGAAACAATGGCATTCACAAGAAAGACCCTCTGCTGAAATACACTATTTAAGTAGTGCCAGGATTTTCCTCCTCCTGAAACACATCTGTAGTGTACTACCCTTTGGATATGGCCTTTGACATAATATAAATAGCATCTTATCCAGGTCTCACATCAGTGATCTAAATGCCCACACAGACTTGCAAGGACTGACAAATAAAGGGAGAGACAGGCCATTGGATTTTCCATCATCTCTAATAAAATGTGGCCACTTAAAAGGAAACATTTTTTTAAATGCAGAATTCATGGGCAACTTCAGTTAGCATGGAGCATTCACAGGGCTCATTTAAAAAAACACCTTATTAAATGGCAATTTTGTTTTGGCAGGTTGGATTGCCTGTAATAATAGATTACAGGCAATCATTTTTACCATTTCTGTTATGTTATATTTTGGGGTAACAACAGAACATGATTCATTCTTGAAATAGAACAATAAATGCATTTCAAAAGAAAAAAAATTAACCACAGATTTAGTGAATGCTAAACAGAGTTAAAATGAATACATCTGGAAAGGGAAGGTTGTGTTTTTCATATGTTCAGAAGGAAATGTATTCTACCTTATAATTTTTTTTAAATGTAATAATCAAGCATCAAAGGGACCCAAACACATAATGAAAATTATTAAACATATCAATTGTGGTGCCAAGATACCATAATAATTCCATATGGGACAGCCTGCCAAGAACTGACGTTAAAAAAACCCCCACAAATAATACCATTTCTTGAGAAATAGTTTTTCTTGGAATTTCACATCAGTTTATACAGCATTTGCCCAGTCAGTTCTATTTGAGAGCAGAGAGAAAAAGGAAAAAGCAACTGTATGAGTACATGAAGAAAAGGGATGCAAAAGTACATTTAGGTGAGACAATACTTAAAATGTTTGAGTAACACTTGAAAACCATGCTCTAAATCTTAGATATGACTTAATGAAACCTCAAACACCTCTTAATGCTGAATTTCTTACTGACTAGCACCTGGTGTTCTTCATTTACTTCCTACTGTTTCCACTACCCAGCACCCAAAGCAACCCTTTCACCCCTCCGAAGACAAGTGTCAGAAAGCAGCGACAAAACACAGCAAGAGTGAAAATAGAGCAGGTTCTGGGGCAACTACTAGTCAGCCAGCAGCCTGCATCCTGGAGCAGATGAAAGAAAGAGAAAACCAAGCCGTAACTGCTTCCAGCCCCTACAGGCTTTCCACACACAGCAGTACGCATCTTTCTAGTTCTCGGTCCATTTTTACCATGCCGTTTCAGAACAAAAGGGACCCAGCTTTAGAAATTAAAGGCTCCGACGCACAGCACACGTCTGGTTTGCCACAGGAACCTGGAACTGTGTTTGCATGGCCACTTTTCAGTGTAGAAAAACATCTTATTCGTAAACTGTGACGACATGCGTGACAGCTTGCAATGAACCAGCACTTACACGGCTAACCAGCAGCTCATCGGCTGCAGCTTCCAACTCGGCATGCTGCAAAACTCAGATTATGCAAATACCTGTTCTGAACTACCTGCTACTACAGCAATTGTGCTTCCAGTATACAAGCTCCCTACTTACCGCTTGCTGAGATATACACACATTCTTAATGGATCACATAAGCAGCACTTAATTCACAAGTACTCTTTTCTCTTTTTTAAAGAAGAATGCGGTAATGATAGACAATCCTCCTGGGAGGTTCTTTCTTCCAGCACAGATGAAGAAGCTCTCACTAAAAGTGGAAAGTTTTTGGAAGCCTTTATCCCCCCATTTTGCTTGGAGCATCTTCCCACAGCCTTCTGCAGCTTCTACAATTCCTCTAAAGAAACAATAAAACATGCCCACAGACTTTTGTTTATGCTCCCTCCACTTCCTCAATTTGACATTTAAGTTTCACACGCAGAAGAAAGCTGTACTTATAATGAGATAAAGATGGAATGATTTCAACCTGGATATTACATTATGGTTTCAGCAGTGCCATTAAAACTCCCTTAGCTCTTGTACACGCACTGATTACAACTTCTTTAGCAGGCAGGCTTGACTTCTGGAATAAATGAGGTTCTCTCCGTTTTTGATGAACCACATGTCACTTCTGTTACAGCCAACTACCGTTCCAGGGCGTATCCGGACAACCGATTCAGTTTCTGCCATTCATCCAACACCTTCCGAGATCTCCCCCTTCTGCTGGAGCCGAAGGAGACTCATTTTGCTCTAAGTCATTACATGACACCCCGTATCACTGCCCTGGTACAGGCACTGGAGGAGGCAAAACAAGACAGGAAACCACATAAGGTCTTGCCGGCTGTAAAAGTTTCCTTTATCTCAGTAATCCCTTTTACCCAGTGGGAAACGCAATACTGTCAGCTGTTCCCAAGGCCAGGCAATCTTGTCTATCCACAGAAAGTCCAATTTTCAAGTATTTTCACCATGAAAGAAGTTTTACTTTGCTGAGTCATCACACAGCCAGTCACATCGGTCTTCCACCTGACCACCTAGAAATTACCCTGATCAATTATGTTAGCAATCAATAAAGTCCAGCATAATGGCCAGCTAGTAGAAAGACTGTGCAGAAAATATTTTGCTGATATTTGGAATATTCTGTCTAGTTGTAACAGCAAACAAAAGCTTTAATATTTAATCAAAGTAGTTATTAAATCTTTTTTAGGGAAAAATGAAATTCATCATGAATATTTCCTGTTGTTTGTTCGGAATAGTAAGTTAACAAACATGTAATTACTTATGACAGCTTGACAGGTAATAGCCAAGCTTCCAAACTTTACCAGAGAAAATAAATCCTAAAATAGATTTTAAAGGTTATGAAAGTCATCGTTGTAAGTCAGACTTCATTTTTGTCTTTAAGATGCCACACCGGTGGTCCCCACTCTGAAATACAAGCGGGAAATCTCTCGTGCATCTGAGATGGTTCAAACTAATCTTACAACTGCATCCTCCCCGTATGCTAGTCGGGCTCCTGGTGTCTGTACAGGTTAGGCTGATGCATGATGAGACACTGCTAATTTGCTCAACCTATTTTCTCCATCAGACTCAACCCCATTCTCTCTCTGCCCTAAGCTACTGGTCCAGCTCACTCTGTCTAGGATCCTGCGTTGCCAGCCCCCTGCGTAGCTCCGGAAGCTGGGATGCAGGTGGACGGGGGAAGAGGGATGCCCATTCCCTACGCTTCTGTCTGACAGCCACCTGCAGAGCTCTCCGTTCTGTCTCTCCCTCCCCACAGGGCATCACAGCAGCAACAACCGAGGAAGCTGTCACGTCCAGGCACAGATGCAAAGAGCATCCCGCTCCTCCGGAGCCGAGAGAGGCAGGCAGGCAGGCAGCTGCCCGCTCTCTGCCTCGGCTGAACCCAGCTCGAGCCACGCTCCAGCCACGGCACCTGCTGTATCCCTTCGCTTCCTACCACCAGGACTCCCGAGGTACCAGGCGGTTGCCTCCAATACAAAACACATACTCTAAAATGAAGGGAAAGTCCTTCCCTTTTTGCTGGGGAGAAGTTAATTAGGTTCGGTTGGTTGGCCCCAGCTTCCTGAGTTGGGTTTTAAAATAATGATAAAAATTTCTAGTAACTTGACCCATGGATATGACTAACTTTTCCAACGACTACTGCCTTCCCAGGCTGCAAAGGGAATTTGTTCTGGTCCTCAAACTTTTGAGTGTAATACTGACTGCAGGATCTGTTCAGCTAGGTGTCATCTCCTTTTCATCCCATTTCCCTATTGACAGGTTTTTTTGCTTTTCTTCAAAGCAAATCTGGATTTATTAGAGTTAAAAAGAAAAGAAAGAGTTACAGCACAACAATTTGGGTTTATGTATTTTGATTTCTGGCAAAGCCCTAAAATTATCCAGACGGATACTACCACCAATGATTCTAATGGTTATTGATTGCTGTGAGAAGCAAAAGCAGACTGAAATTCAAAGATAATACGATGCATTTTTCTCTGGTGCCTTCCAAAATTGCTACGGCAGCATTAAGATTGTCTGACTCAAAGTGTTCCACTCCTGCACTTTACAGGAAAGAAAAAAGAAAAAAAAAAAAAAAAATAAAAAGGTGCTTTATGAAATTGTCTTTCAAGCTGAAATCCTGTATGGCTTGAAGTGAGATTTAGGAAACAAACAGCAAAA
The DNA here is from genome assembly GCA_026212715.1 of Elanus axillaris. Classification (NCBI taxonomy): domain Eukaryota; kingdom Metazoa; phylum Chordata; class Aves; order Accipitriformes; family Accipitridae; genus Elanus; species Elanus axillaris. Next base: position 19,168,485 of record JANZLQ010000040.1, read on the forward strand.
GACATTTTGTAAGTAGCATATTAGTTATGTTATATTATCAAGGTCTGGCTGGGATTGCACATGTGTTATTTGGGGCAGCTTTTGTCTTTTCTAGTTATTTTTGAAGTATATAGGCAAAAGCTACATTTTTAGACAGGAACTGCAGACTTCACTATTTTTCTGTCCCACATTAATAATCAGGAAATCATGTATACTAATTTCACTGTCCAGACAGAACATCTTTATTATCACACTGAGACGGAGAAACGCTGTAAGCCTGAGGAGGAGATTATCTCCATTAACAATGCCTCCTTCTTGCCTGTAAGTTGATTTCAGGTAATTGGATTCCTGCAGTCCTCGCCTTCAGCCTCCTAAGCTCCTTCATACGAAAGGTGAACAGAAGGGTTAAATTCACTGAAGAAAGTATAATTTTATGTAACAGATTGCTAGAACAAATTATTTTGTTCCATGTTGCCAAGCTTCATATAAATATGAAAATAAATCTGTATGACATGTAAGTATATGGGAAACCCATAGGACAGCTGAAATCAAGATGTTAGTAAGGATTCACATGGGAAGGGTTTTGCTTTGTGTTCGAGAGACACATTAGGTCTGCCTTTTGTCAAAGAACAAAAGTACAGTTTGAAACTCACAGGTAAAAACCCTTTTGTGGAGGTATCAGTGAGGAACCCACAGGCTAGAGCCCTGAAATGTGATTTAGGAACGACGGGAACAATCAGCGTTCCACACCAAACAGCAACCTGGAGTCACCACTGACCCAGCTTCTACACTGTTTCGGCTGTAACACCTGCCGCTCCCTTTCTGAAAGTACCAAAATGCCTTGTGATGTTGCTATACATCCTCCCAGTGATTCCTTGGCCTCAAAAGCCACAATTTAACCCAGCAAGTCTCTAATGGTTCTGCCAATAGGCAGCTTTTATCTTGCAAGTACCTCTTCAAAGATGCAATAAATCACTTAGTGCATAACCAGCCAGCCAGCGATTATAAGGGCATGATTTCCAGAGGTGCAGCACACCCACAGCCTCCATCGTTTACAGCTGTTCTACTATTCCTGTAGAAAAATCAGCCCTTCGCTTAGTTATTTCCTTCTTCTGTTCCAACACACCTATGAGTAAAGCAGGTGCCCGGCAGGAGGCAGAGGAATGGAAGCTAAAGGCAGGCTGTGGGGTGGGGGTTGAATGACTACACCATACTAGGAAAGCTCAGAGGTTTAACAAAGCCTGACACGAGATTTGCCAGATGGTTCTGTACCGGATTGTAAAACTTTAAACTAATCTTCATTTAAGAGTTTTAAGGGCTGTATCCCTCTTATAAAGCCTCTTGCTCTTTTGCCTGGTTGATTCTGGTAAATTATAGATCAGACTTTAGAAAACTGCTTCCATGAACAGCGGCTCCTTAAATCTCAGCTAAACTGAGCAAGAAGATTACATGTTATTATGATGTAGCACAGCAGGATTTTTGTACAGCAAACATAATGATGTAGAGAAGGATAAAACTATCGCTCTGTGCAAGGAGGTCATCCATAGAAGAACAATGCTTTTTATACAACTAGCAAATCCATACATACATGGTGAATCTTCACATGGCAAATTCTTTCTCTTAATGGTTCTGTAAAGAAACCCAGCCATAAGCAAAACCCAAATCTGTATTTCAGGATTCAATGATCAAGCATCTTACAGGAAAGGAGATGTCATTTGGGAGAAATGATTCCAAATATTACTAGAAAAAGTATCTATTTCAAGGGCAGTTTTAAGGTAAATGCATTCTATTGGTTTTATGCAAGGCGAAAGGATTTCCTCTGAATCCCCAGTGAAATCTCAGATACTGTATGTAGTATTAAAAATTAAAATGCTCACTAATCTTACAGGTGCTTATATATACTTTTAATTGTAAATCAAATACAGTTCACATGGAAAAGCACACAGCAAAGTCAGTATGCTAAGGCGTAGAAATTCTTTCTACCTGCTGCCAGTATTTGCAATCTTACACAGTATTTTCACAGCTGAAATGATAGTTGAGGGAATCTATAGATTTCAGACACTAAATGATGACAAAGTTGAAGTGGGAACAATGGAGAATAAAACCAAGCACTTGGTAACTAGCAATAGCAAAACTGCAGAAATCCAGAGACTGAGACCACCAAGTTCTGAGACTTGATATAGTAATTTGATACTAAAATTGTGGCCTATCAGTCCTTTGAAGAGGTGATACAAACGTTTGAGTCTGTTCAGCTTTGAGTCGGCAGCCTATTGAATTTGCTGTAATTTTCTTTTTCTGTACATGATTTTGAGTGCAATGTAGTAATATCAAATGACCTCCTCCTTCTGTCTCTTTTTAATTGAAACAGTATTTCCTGCACATGAAAGCTTTTGACTTAAAGGCAATCAGGTATGATATTCACAGCTCTGGTCTTTTCAAAATGTCACGCACAGGAATTATACAGATTTATCATAAAGCTCCACTTAAGAATATCAGCATTTTGGAATGCCCAAGAAAATGCCTATCTGTGAGAACGTGCTATTGAAGACTTTGTTGTTCAACTGATTATTACATTCAGGTAACAATCAGACACTGTGATACACTTGTTTTATCTTACACATCATTGCTAGCGTACTTAAACAAGTTTCCCAAATTTCAGAATTGACAAAAATTTCTTAATCAATGTGTAGTTAAATTCTTTCTGATACAAGAACAGAGGCATCACACAAAAATTCAGATAATCCTAAAGGAGCAAAATTACTTTAAATTTTTATAAACACAGAACAATTTTTTTTTTTAGTTCAGAAATGTACAAATCTTAGTGGTAATAGCTGATAAATTATGCTCACACTGCATGTTCTGACTTGAAAGTATTTACATACATAAAACTAATGTGACATTATATGCTACAGTATTCTTACATCAAGTGAAAGGGGGAAGAAAAAAAACCTTAATATCAAACAGCTTGTTTTAGTTCCTGAGATCTACTTAGCTTTTAAAGAATGAATATAAATGTACAGAAATCCGTTTTGTGACTTGGATATAAAGTACCATGTTAAAAATGTAGTACATGGTAGCAAAACTATGGATTTTTATATTCCTGCATATTTTCTCCGGAGTTGTTAAAATTCACATTTCTTGTTATATCCCTTCATAAAAATAGTTTCTCTTCCTGTAGGTTATTCAGGAAAAACAGCATAGTTCTGCCAGTATCTACCTTGTCCAAACGGTTTTTTTTTCTAGGGCTTGTCATCTTCTTTCTCTATGGTGTGACTAAACTATACTTTATAGAAATCCAGCTTCTTATAACGAATATTTGTAGTTTAAATTGCTCTTTGTCTCTGAATATTAAGCCTGAAGTGGATAAAGTTGTTAAAAGCTAAGGCTTCCTAGTTTGGTTTTTTTTGTGTTTGGGTTTTTTGGTTGTTTGGGCTTTTTTTTTTTGTTTTTTTGGGGTTTTTTGGGGGTTTTTTTTTTGTTTTTTTTTTACTTTACTAATCAAGCAAACTAAAAATACATTATCAGAGTCAGCCAGGAGTAGCTCGGGCCTGGCTGCTAGAGAAAAGCCTGAACAGGAATCTCACACGCTGATTATAGCCGGGAAAGAATGGCTGACAAACCCCTATACTTCAGGCTTTGAAGTGTGGCAGAGCTAAGGAAAATGTGCCACCTTCAATTAGATTTTTCCAGAAAGTTGATAAATAGGTTTACTTATACACAGCAGCCAGACTAATCTGCAATTCTCCTGACATTAGAGACAACACGATCTATAGAAGCCTTGTTGGATCATCAGCTGTTTTCATTTGATGTCATCCTATTTATATTCCTTATCCCCAGCTGTGACTATTTGTCTTGGAAAGTATGTTTGATTTTTCTAGTACATATTGTAGTTCTTAGTATATGAAGTAAAATAAAAAGTCAGATTGTTCTTCAGGTGGCAAGAGTATGTCCAGAACAAGCACTTGTACCATAAATAATCCCTCAAGAGATATGCTTGGAAGTAACTTTTTTTTTCCTCGTCAAGTCTCTGAGTAAATTATTCAGCATGTATCCTAAACTATGGCACAGAATTCAGACTGAATGCAAACTGTGTAACTTGTAAAAAAGGGAAGAACAGGGAAACACATACAAGAGTCGCCACGGTCAGGTATAGGTAAGAGTAGCTCCATCTACTCCAAGGAAGGGCAGTGCAAGGCAGATCCATCGCCCCACTTAAGCCAGGAATGTCTGTGGGCTCCATCAGCACAACTTGTGAAAAATATATACGAGTCTTTTTATAAACACAGACATACATAATCACATACTCCTGTCATTTGTTAATGCACGTGTGATCAAAATACAGTCTGAAATCCCAGTATTATTATAGTAAAAGACACTTAAATTTATATTGCATTCTTGTTAACCAAAAGAAACCGGTCTCTGTCTGCCTCTGTCTGTCTCCGCAGCTTCTTCCCTTCCCTTGGACAACTCTGCATGTCAGCTTTCCCTCAAGAACAACAATACAAAAATACTTCTATGTCCCAATAGGAAAATGCTATCCACAGATCTCCAAAGCCCCATCATGTTTCACCTAACAGTCATATGTTATACCAATCCCACCTTTACTTTATGTCAGGAATCCCTTCTAAAGTTACAGGAAAAATCCTACCGTGATACCATACATTTAGCTGTGCTAATAGGGTTTGCTGTCAAAAGAATAGTAATTCTGTTTCGGGGAGAATTATACATATTTTTTTTTCAGCTCAACTTAATAAATAATTACATTATGAAATTACTTCTCTTGCTAACCTATATTAAATCTGGCTGCTATACTGCCCTTCTGAGAGGAGGGAACCTACAGCTCACCAGAAAGCCCAGCAGGCTGGGGACAGCCCCTCAGGAGGATGCCCTGAAGAAAGAGATTTTTGGCAGTCCTGAGGGACTGATGCCAAGGTACACCGACACCAGAATTTCACTGATACTTAACTGCCTCCATACTTACAGTAGATTTTTATGCTTGGGATATGGTGGCCGAAGTGCAAATCAGGCAGGCTCAGAAGCATTCTCAGTGGGTTTTGAGGTTTTATATTTTTAAGGGGGGTTTGGTTTCGGGGTTTGGTTTTTTTTTTTGTGGGTTTGGGGTTTTGGTTTGGTTGTTTGTTGCGGTTTTTTGGGGGTTTTTTTTGTTTGTTTGTTTGTTTTGTAGTGTTTGTTTGGTTGGGTTTTTTTTACATACATAGATAAAAGTAATGGGCCCACCCAGGAGATTCAGGGAATTTAGGAAACAGAGATGTGCTCTCTTTATTGTGTAGACATCATTACAAGATTCCTTGGTGCAGATATTGGGATAGCTTTAAAACTTCAGTACTCAATACAAGTATAACCTCTGGTGCATCCTGTTATCTTGTCCCTGCTCTGGTCGGGAACAGGCTCAGAGCACAGGCACGCTGCAGAGGCAGTGTTTGGTGCTGGGTACGTCAGCAGGAGACAAGCATGGCACCCACACAGAGGAGCAATCCACGGGGACCACACAGCCTGTGCCGAAACCCTCGTTACCACAAGATTTTATTGCTTTTGTAAGTGAAGACAGTTAGATGAAGTTTAGAAGGGAAAATAATGAACACAAGAAGAAATAAACCCCATGCCCTCCACAGGTTTTGTAAACGAGGTGAGAATTAAGAAGGCAAAGGGATCAGGGGAGATCTGAGTCTTTTAAATAATGGGCAAAGCAGGAGGAGTATTTCTGAAGTACTGAAGAATGCTGACAAGCAGGTGTTACAGTGGTGTTAAGGATGTCTAAACTTAATCCTGTGAGGTGTCTTTGCTTAAGATAAATCAGTTTCTGACTGTCTTCTACCAACTGTGTTGTACCTAAGTCCAAGTGCATTCTCACCTTCTATTTTAAAGCTTATTTTAATCCTGACACACACTGCTTCTCAAATATATTTCCTGACACTTTCCATGTTTTCTATTTTATTTTCTGTTATTCATGAATTATTGAATGAGAGATTGCTTTCCCCCTTGGGGCAGAGCAGGGGAAAGAGAAAAAGAAAACCCAGAACATAGTATCTGAAATCTAATCTTCCATAAATATATGATTAAATTAGTTTATGCAGGTCCGTTTCCACTAATAACGCCTGCAGTGTAAAACTTTTCAAGCACAGTCCTTGTGTTTTATAAAGACAATAATGAACTGATATTAGTATTGCTCCTCTAGAAGCATCGTTTTCCTCATTTAAAAAATGGCAAACTAAAGAGCAGAGTCACATATACAGTAATTTTTAAAGCAACAGACAATTTTTATATCTAATGCCAAGATGAGACAAAATGAACTCTCTTTGATAAGACTGGGAAGAAAACTACTGTCATAGTAGTTATACATTAGAACATTGGAAGTAGATATAATACAGATGATTAGAATTTGGAAGACATCTTTCAAAACAGATGCATACTCACACACACACACTCTCTCGTTCTGATTTCCAGAGCCGCTCCAGAATTCAAATATTTCAGATGTGCGGCATGAAAACGTATTTGATTTTTCTTATGCATTTTTATAAAACAGACTCCATTACACTGTAGAGAATATTCTTATTAAGCGATACACCGTATAAGTCCAGTTTTTTCTAAATCACTGCAAGTAATTCCTTTTCTGCATCTGACTCGCCAGCGGTATGTTACAGATATGGGGCACAGGAAGCCTGAGAGAATGAGTTAGATGACCAGATACCTCAGTTACAAGCTCTGGCCCTAAGCAGATGAATATGAAACTCTTGGAATTTCAGCAAAAATGTTAGCAAAGGATTTTTATTGCTGAATCCAAAACATGGTAATGTGTAGACATCGCTGGTCTGGTTTAGTTCCAGCTAGTTTGAACACCAAAAATAGTGAATACATGATAGCAGAGATTTCAGTTTGAGTCAGCTGACAAAGAAAGACAGGAAGCTTTGGAAGATTTAGAACTCGACTGTTTTCCACCAAAATTCTCCATGCCGTTAGAAAAAAAAGTGCAAATCCTGGAATTTCTAATTGCAGGTAGATAAGGTCATAGATATGAACTTAAAAAAAAACAAAGATCACTTTAAACCATTCCCTTTTGTTTATTCTGTAGAAAGAAACACATCCTAGTAGAGTAAGGAAAACAATATCAAAGGAGCTACTATTTCATACACAGAGCTCTTATACATGTTAAAGAAAATGGCAGCTTACTTATTAGGGGGAATTGCTTTAATTCTTCCAGATGATGTATTCCAGGAATAATTTGAGCTTTTAGAAGTAGTTAATGAGATAAAAATCATTGAAGCATCATTCTGATGGAAGCTGAGGGTTTTGCATATCACACTTAATGTAAGAGATTTGCAAATAAACATTTGTGGTATGTGAAAGGCAATGGCAAATCCACAGAAAATGGCCATCGCTGGATTTCTAAACTATTTACACTGAATTGCTACTTGTCTTAGATTAAGCACACTTTCAGTGAAATAATATATGGCAGTGAAATCATACACAGTAGCCACTTTTATTAATTTATTATAAACTGCATTATTCTGTCCATATGCAATAGACTAGGAATAATTTCACTTGCAAAGCTTGTGACAATTTTCTAATGGGTTATGCAAGTCTTGTATGATCTTCTCTAATACCTTTGATTTACGTATTCCATAAAAAAGCCGTTCTGTTATCTCAGGATTATTGCACTGAACCTGCTGGTATAAATTCAAGATCTTAAGAAATACAAAACACTCTCACAACTTACGTGACAGTGGCCCTTAAACCTTTTCGCATTATGCTCTTAGTTGTTCCAATTCCTACACCCCATGAAGTATTATTGAAACAAAAAGAGCTGAACTCACCACAAACAACATTCGTAGGGGAAATAACTGGTCCAAGGCTCATTACAAAAAAAAAACAAAAAAACAAACCTCGAACTAACATAAGAGATCCTGGGTTAGTATTCCCTATTTTTACAGTTTGTTTTTCTAAATGCAAGTGTAGGTTAATATTATGTGTGCGTTAAAATTTTATTAACAAGGAAACGCAAAGAAAATTTAAAATGACCTCTTTCTGAAGTAGGGAAATGGAAATCACTTTGTCCCACAACCCTTTAAATATTCTTGTCAGTCCCATTGTAACATTAATAAATAAAGATAAAATGCCATTATTGCAAGAACGTAAAGCTGTTATGATTTATCTATACATGTATAAAGCCTCAACGTTCAAAGGTAAAAATAATATTTTTTCTTTTTTTGCTATTCCAGACTTATCTCAAAGGGAGCAGTTGGAAAGAAAGAAGAGGCCGCGTAGAACTTGTTGACTGAACCAAATGGAATTTTTCTAGGTAATCACATGCAGTACAGATAGGCTGGCTATACAAACGCACCAGCTTCTCTTCCCTTTCCTTCTTTATGTAGTTGAGCACACACGCTGCTGTTCAATATTAGTGAAGTGGAACTCAAAAAGCAAATATCATAAACTTTTCATGTCCTTGAAAATTTCTATGTTCAATTCTGATGCAGCAGTGTACCTCGCGCAAGTACCCTTGGCAAGATTTATATCTGCCAGCCCACGGAACCTATGCTGAGAACATCCTAAAACAATCATCCCATTCTGTTTCTTTAGCAAACAGAAAGTTGGAATAAAAATGAAAATGAGAAGAACAAAAATGTCACTGCTACTCAGTCACTGGGTGCAAAGAGAGACTGCTGATTAAGATATTAACTGAAAAGCCTCAAAAGACAAACCTTTTGAAACAGGGAATGAAAAGACGTTTTTTTCTCCTTTGTAGACATACACTGATTATACTAAGGAAATTTAACCACTGCAAATATAAAAATCACAGCCAAAATAATTAACAAAAATGGTAAATGACATACAAAGAAAATGACATAAAAGAGCCCCCTCAAAACCAGCCGCTTTTGATACGTAGCAAAATGAGCATGTGCCACATGACAAAAGATGTGTCAACAGGGATGGAAGATGACTTCTGGAAAGCTGAAGATCAAATAAAAAACGCAGAACTATTTTGTTTTATATTTATCATACAAATTTAACCTTTAAGACAACAGACCTAATATCCTGCACTGTCCTCAATCCTGCAAGTGAGGAGTTTTACATAACCTCACATCTTCACTTCATGGAAATTTTTAAAGAACTTTGTTATATCAGTGAATGTTTAGACTCTTTTTAAAACAAGCTTAGAAATGCCTATAGCAGTAAATAGAAGACAGCAAAGTATCATGACATATTATACTTTCTTCTTAACACATCAATGAATTGCAGTAAAGATGTAAATTACTCATAATTACTCCTAAAGTACCTCCCTATTACCCAACTCATCACATAGAGAATCTAGAATCACTCTTCACTAGATGAAATACCAATAATGCAGAAATCATATTTAAACTTCCCTTCAGATCATGCTGTATTGGGTTTCTGTGGCAAGGTTTTGGTAGCGGGGGGTTACAGGGGCGGCTTCTGTGAGAAGCTGCTGGAAGCTTCCCCTGTGTCCGACAGA
>JANZLQ010000040.1:19178056-19205487 GCA_026212715.1 Elanus axillaris
CTGTTTTGCCCATGACGGTGATTAGTGAATGATCTCTCCTGTCCTTATCTTGACCCACAAGCCCTTTGTTATATTTTCCTCCCCCCTGTCCAGCTGAGGAGGGGGAGTGACAGAGCAGCTTTGGTGGGCACCTGGCGTCCACCACATATGCCTATAAATGCACAAACTCTTACAAAATCACAGGATTTACAGAAAAAAATCCACTGTGGAAATCATTTTTCTACTTCTCTAGTCACAAATTTTTTCTACATTTAGCTCTTACTTTAGAGAAATACTCTGCTCTAGTGTAAGATACCCTTGATTCACTTTAGGGAAACTATTTTGTTTCAGCAGAAATTTTCATAGAAGAATATTATCATAAAAGGTTAAAACAGCTATAAAGGAAATTACACAGCTCAAGTAAAGTCTTAAATAGGCATCTCCTTACAAAAGTTTAATATTATATCTGAACCAGAAATCAGATTCACTTTAAAAAAATGTAACATTTGTCTCCCAGAAACATATTAGGATTTGATTCTTTTCTCCTTTCTCTTTCGTTGTCAGTCCTTATGAAACCATCTCTAGGTTTATAAAATTTCTTCAAGCAATTTTCTGTCAACAATTGGCTCCTTTAATTTACCTCTATCATAAATTCCCAAGCACAAGAGTAGGTTCTTTGCTGCTTTGAGATCTGCATTTAATTCTACATTCCTTCCTTTCATTTCAGAAACGTCCGCCTTTATCTACATCATTTTACTTTGGGGCATCATTTAACTTAGTCCTCCCTAGCCACAAGTCCTAGCAGACCCTCCCACAAACTTCTCGCTTCAGTAAATTGATTTGCTGTCTCCTCTAACTATCCTTCATAGCAAATCAATCCTTTGACTCCTCCAACTTCTCTGAAGGCTTACCTCTTGCCTGCAAGAGGAAAGTTATAATCATCCTTCTTTTCCTTTTTTTTTTATTTCTCTGTGGCAGTAGAGAAAGATTCATTTTACATTAAGCACTTGCCATCACAACTGGGTTCGGAGGGAGCCAAGGGACGAGCCATGGCTCCCCGTCTCCCTGCCATGGCTGATCGTCGGAGCTGGCGGATGGCGGGAACCCTGTGAATCCACTGCCCCATGCGAGGGAGTTCCTTCAGCCAGCGGAGGTTCTCCACCCGCTCCCGCATGCCAACGCGCACCACAGGTGGAACTTCTCTTTAGACATGCCTTTCCGCCTTACGGGTTTGGAATATTTTGTTCACTTCTTTCCATTTGCCTCACTGTTACAGAGCGTACCAGAAGAAATTATGAGGGCCGGGCTGGGGAGATCAGGATCTAGGACTTGATCTCAACTGACTAATGACTTGAACCGGCCACACAAAGAAATGCCATTAAGAAGCTCTACTGAGAGTGACAGCTGTACCTCAACAATCTGGAGCATAATTAAAGTCGGAGCTGTTCGGACATTCTGGAACAATTCAGTAACTTCGAGACATCTTTGTATCTTGAAAAGCCTACTGCATCGTTCAATAGGTCCGAGAGGCAGGAAGAAAATGGGATACAGATAAGGTAAACATACCTCTCCTACAGAAATATGGAAGTGAATGGCATTGTTCATCTCAGCAGGAAATGAAAAGCATGACATAAGAGGATGCATGTACTGACACACACAGGTGTATTTGTAGGTCAGATAAATTACATGGTGACCGCTCACAAAAATCTAGTTCAAGAACTGGGGGAGATTCAATTAAATTAGTATGTTGGTTTGTAAGGGAATTAAAAAATCCAAAAATATCTTGTGGGCTGTATGGTTGGAATGCCGAGCAAAGCGTGGATTTCACAACATGGCTAATGCCATGAGTAACAGAGCTATAATAATTAAGACAAAATAGACACGATCTCCAGAGAGCAGTGCAGAACCTTATTTTCCAGCACCTTTAAGCTATTCTAAGCTGTGGGAGTGAGATCTTTATAAGTGATAATTCCACCCTATGGCACTTCTAACGCATTTTTCATAAACAACTCACATTTGCCCATGTTAGTTCTGGTGTACTTTACAGTTTTAGCAACACAGTGTTTCTTGTTTCTACAGATTTGCATTTGTCCACACACGTTTGATGTAAGCTGGCAAACCATAGCTTGTCTCCAGAGTGAAACACCCCCTGAACAACACAAGATCTCCTGCTGACAAGCGGGCTATGCCAAGATGTCACTACATGTGTGCTCCAGTGACTTAATTTCAGTAACGGGAAGTCAGAGCTCTGAGGACATGACTTTCCTGGTGTAGGCAGGGCACAACACAGCATTTCATGGTTCTCATCACAACCCACGTCCAAACTGCTACAGATCGCATGACCACAGCACCAGAAAAACCTGCAGAATCACTGAATCATTCAACAGTTCCCATTTTGGTAAGTTACACAGTATGGTAAACTGCTTCAGCAATAATAAAAATAGTTCATGGAAGAAACCATTAGGTAGTAACAAGAGATCTGTTGTCCTGTGTTTGCTAGAGCATGTTGCGATAGTCGGCTTTCAATCCCACATATTTATATAGGAAAATTAGTTTCTGACTCTTGGAGAAGTCAATGAACTATAAGTTTTATGAGAGAAAGCTGTAGGTTGTGATAGTTTTAACACAGAGCAGTAAAAAAATAATGAAATAAAAAAATTTCAGGGAATTTAAAAGAAAAAAAATTAAATGTGCTGGGGCATTAAGGTCAGCTCCCTAATGCACAGTACGTCGTCACTAGCAGAAAAAGCTTTTATGGTTTCCCGAGGCTCAACATGCTTTTTTCTGCTTTTAGATGTCAACAGGTTCATCCTAACCATGCCCTTAGCATTCGTAAATCATCCACTTCATTACCAGCCAGTGTTGATCAGCTGTTCAAGTAAATCTAGATTTAAGTTAACTATCAAACACAACATCCCTGACGCAGCACACTATTGAATTTGAAACTTGTATTTCTGAGGTTGCCCCCTGTGCCAAACATGTGGAGAAGATCACCTCGCTGAGAGGTGCAACAAAATACAAGCTGTTATGAATGAAGCACTGACAAAAAAAAAAAAGCAAACACCTTGGCCTTGTCAACCTAATGTTAAAAGCTATAGCCAAGTTCTTCAGCAGAATCATTAACTGCTACGTAGAACAGAGGAAACAAAGGTGATGCAGCAAAAAAGCTTGCATGGAGCATTACATGCTAGCTGCCACCACACAGAGCCAAGGGAAAATTACAATTCATGTATTTATACTTTACTAATACCTCCCCCCCAATCCCTGCTACTGGGGATGAAACCAACTTGATCACACGTTTCCAAAGATTCTTCCAAAGCTGAAAGCTTTTCTCTTTCCTACTGTATATGACTTCGTAAAACCGAGAGAACTGACTATGAACTACAGTTGAATCTGTTCTCATTTCCAGAAAAGGTTCCTCCAGTGCAACGACTCTACGGCTGCATCCATCCGCACCTTTGGTCCTGGTTTCCCAGTCTGGAGGTTTGTTGAGTTCACAGCTTAGATACATACAGAGACATACGTGTTTAGGTTTCTCTCATGTAAAGATGACTAGTCATTTGAAGTTATCAGTCCAGGATAAAAAGTTCTGTGTGAGGAAAAGTATCTTCTGGAATCTGATTTTTAAACCCTTCTTATTAAGGCTATATAAATGTTGGTTTGTTTGTTTGTAAGATTCCTACCAGTATAAAACAATACTATGAAATCCCATACCTGTAAAATATCCTGGTTTTACAGAAAACCAGGAATACATGCCCATTTGTATGGAACTCGCACTGTGGTATCTGGCAGCACAACAACCACATTTTATAGAAGTTGTCACCAAGAGACTTATTCTGGCCAGAATAAATTTGCTCACCACAAACTGGTATGTGCAGGAATGTCCCACCAGTATGAAATGGCATGTTTTCTCCATAACAATTGTGGTCAGAAAGTACGAATACTTTCAACGGAACTGAAATACTTCAAAATTCCCTAGTCTACTGTTTTGTTTATGTTGGAATAAGCCCAAAACTCTCAGCTCAGATCTACTTTCCCAAGGAACTCTCAAAGCTCATCTTTTCTGCCCAGTATCTTTATGAAGAACAAAACAACCAAAGATGTCTGTGCTACTGTTTATTTATTTTATGTTAGTTGTTACTGGGTTTCAGCATACCATGAAATATTAATAATGATTAAAAGAGTATGCTTACTTTCCTACAGGGCATAATACAGACTGCATATCAATTTACAAGTATTTTATCAATTTTTATAGTTAGTTCTAGTATATGAATAAAAATGTTACTTATAATTAACATTTACCCCTCTTTTGTAGTCTTTTAGATATATACATACGTACCAACTTGGGTAATAGACAGTGCAGTATCTTTTAAAGGGAAATAAGCCAATTAAAATTATTTGCTAAAGTACTTAAGTATACAATAATAATTTCATTTGTTTCAATTAGGCAACTATTGCGAATTTTAATGAAGTGTCTAGTTTTGATAGCTTTTTTCTTCCTTCTTCAATCAAGTAACCTTCTCCAGTCTCTCAAAAATATTTTAAAACATCATAGGTACAATATAATTGCAGAACTACAAAGATCCTTTATGGCTGACATGGCACTAATCATCCTTGCGGGTGTACCTTTATTTTAAGAAAGGATGGAAACTTTTTGTTTTCTGTCTTTTTGACTGAAATTGCATTGTTGTGGGTTTCTTTTTTAAAAACATGTTTGAGTACTTTCCTCACAGCTCTTCCTCCTCTTTTCCAGGCTGAAGAACTACTTCACCATTACAGGTACAATAGAGCAAGTAGGCCTCCTCCTGAACTGCTGATGTTTAAATTACTAACCTAACCTTTCTTACGGTAAGAGTTGAACTTCAAATGTTTATTTAATTTCACTTACCCTTCTGTCCTTTTAGTTATCTACTACTAGCCATCTGGATTACCACCATCAATAAAAACTGTTTTCTGCTGTTAGACAGGGGTTAGCATCTTGAAAAGACTCCCCATCTAATTATATAGATTTACAATTACAACAGTGTAAGACACTTAACATCCGCATGTTAAAGCTATAACTTACAGCCTCTACTGAAATAATTACACCAGTGAATACTGTGATGTACGCTGTTCCTCTGAGACAAGCAGGGTAGGACCCACTCACAATTACTCTCCGGACACCTAAGGAGACGCACGTCCCAAACTCTAGACTAAACCACAAAATGGCACCTTCGACAGGGCACTAATGCGCAGAAGAATAAGCGGAGGTGTAGGTCCAGCTCCTCACCCCTTCGCCCAAGGGCTGCCACCTACGCTGGCCTCCAGGTACCCCCCGAGCACCTCAGAGCTGCTCCCACCATCACCGCTTCGCTACAGCCGCTTTCACTCCGTGTGGCAGAAGATTTAATGCCAGATCTCAGACCTCAGAGGGGTAGGGTTGTATTTCAGCCACCCCACAAATCAGATGCTGAAGAGGAGAATTCACAACATAACTGAATTGTAAAGCAACAGCCTCCTGGATTTTCAGCTAAAGTAACCAGTGAGAAACTCCTGAAACCCTGCTGGTAGGAACGCAACTACTAAGCTAATACAACATTTCTACCCTGAAGTCTTTCAAGACAACTGGAAACCTTCAGAAAGCACTTTTAGTGACTGCCAGGATGAATGGCTGAGTAAATACATTTTAGAAGCTGGAAGATAAAGATCTGAATTTCTCTTTTGTCTGGAAAGCTTTGTCTTATATCCTCTTCACCCTCCCCCTGCTGATGCCTCCGAAATACAAAGACTCCACAGACTGGAAAGCACAGAACTGTGGAAGTCACAGACTTAGCTTGGTTTCCATACAGGTCGGCTTTTCTGTGAAATCTTGTTTTCATCTTTGCTTTCTCTTTACACACTCTAGCCACAGAGCTAATCCATCTTCATAGACAAATACCGCCTGCTTTTCTTTTAAACACAAAATGCTTTATTTGGAAAAAATGCAGAGAGATCAAATTAGGACAATATATGTGTGTGCATATTACCATTTTAATTTAAATAGGCTGTTAAGGAGAAAAGGGCAGCAATCTTTTCACTTCATTTCTCCCAACAGATGGTAATGAGAGAAAGATATGAGTATTTTAAACTAGAGAGGTCAACAGGTATTCTAAAGGTGAAGTAGAGATATTTCTGTTAATGTTCTTATGCAAGTATCACTGTGGGAAAAGGCGAGCGCTACCTTAGTCGTGATGTATCATCATGCTGCACACACTGCCACCGCAGCTAGCCCCATTCTGAGTCTTGTTATTTCTTGAAACAAAATAGCCATCTCGAATCTCTTAGGAAGTGCTGTGAATAGTATTTAAATTTGAGCTTTACTTACAGACACAATATTCTAAACTGTAGGCTCAGTTAGAGTGAAAAAATGGCACCTGCAATATTAACTGGCCAGTCCTAGAACAGATAGTTTCTGTCTACTAAATTTTTTTTGGGGGGAGGGGGGGGGCTGGATAATTTTTTTTAAGATTAAATATGCTTGACAATATTTTATAGCTCTTTCAAATGCAACCAAGTAATTATATCTTCAAAGCACAAAGACAACCGATATACCAATGAATTAAATAATTCTCACCCTACATAAGCACTATTACCCTGTGTGGTTTTTTCAGTAACAAAGATAAACTGAGAGATTAAGTGAACAGTATGTTGAAAAATTCATGGAAACATACTTAATGGAAGTAGCATCTCCTAACACCAAAACATTTAGTCTAGCAGACTAGTAAATACTCTAGATGAAAGGTATGATGGCTCTCCTGCACAGTATGTGCACATTTTATTTCAGACAGCAAGTAATACTGCAGCAAGTGCTAATGACCCCTCTTAAGTGGACAAAGCCAGATACTGCACAATGGAGCAACAGGATGAAACTATGCTGTTCATTCCCATGGATTATTTTATTCAGATAGGAATATATATTTCCAGAGCAGATGCTTTAGCATTTGGGTCTTAGATTAAATTCTTGAAGAGATAAATCTGAAAATACTTACAGTAACAAGGCAAATTCAGACTGTATAAAAATTACAGTCACAACTGTTACATGATTTTTTTATGCCAGTTCTAGATACAACACGGATTACAGCAGAAGTTAAATACACATGCTGTATCTCAGTTTCTCTATCTCTAGTTTGTGTCACAGATCTTGCAAATTAGCTCATTCAATAGCAAACACACAATTTTAACATTAGCAACTGTATTCGACACTGAGAATTATGCAACCTGTAAAAGATTACCCAATTCCACCAAAGTAGTAAGAAGTCAGACAAACTCTCCTCCACTCAAAATACAAAATACAGATCAAACTAGAAAAAGAGAAGAAACAAACAGGATGGAGCCTAGGAAATGTAAGGAGGTACTCATCTTGAAAGTATCAATCCAATCAGAAGAAAAGTTAAAGCCTCTTAAGTAAAAAGTTCACTCTAAATTAAAACTTTAGAAAGTCTCTGATGTGTTTATGAAGAGATACTTAAACTTAGAAGAATATTTTCTGCTCTGTTGAAGATCTCTTACACAGCATACATAGTTTCAGAATGGTCATCTTCTATTTTGAAGACTGTTTTTAACAGTAAGTTACCAAAATTTCGAAGACTTCCAAAGTTTTTGTGGGTTTGTTGTTTTGGTTTTTTTTTTTTTTACTACTTTTGATTCTTCTACACAAGACCTCCCAAATTGCCAATCTCGTATAATAATTTGTCATGACAGCACAAAAAAAACATTTTGCAGGTGTCTACAGAAAGACACCTGCTTCTTTTGTTTAGAACCAAGAAAAGAAGTGTAAGAGTAATACTTCATTAATGCCTCCTTTCATAATGCTGAAATTATTTTTAAAAGTGTACTTCCTCTAATGGAATAGATGACTCCTTTGTCTCCGTGACTTTCTTTCCAAAGTGCACGTACTTTATATGAAACATAGCTCCGAGGCTGTCAATTGAGCTTGAAAGTTAATGTTCCTGTAAATCACCAACTGCCAAAATGAGCTACACCATTTACCTTGTGACTGTTTTTTGAAAGTTCTCATCAAAGTATTTAGCTAATCGCACTTCAGACCCTGTTTGTCTCCCAAGCCTGTATGGCCAGCAGCCATTCACATATACAAGACCAAACAACAGAACTGCACGCTCACTGGATAAGCGATGTTATGGTAAGTCATTAGTGTGCTATACCAGTGATGGATTTCAGAATTGAAATTGCCATGAATCATGTCATTAACTTAAGATTCTCTCTCCATACTAACATGTCTTGCGGCAGAAGAGCCAGAGCAACAGCACAGTATTTCAGAGAAGTGCTTTGCACAGAACTCAAGAGGTGAAATGAAGAGTTTTCTTTCTTTAAATGCACAGTTTAGACAAGCAGGTTTACAAGCAGCAATCTATCTTTTTTTTTTTTTAATAGGATTTTCCTAGTTATTTGTTGGCTTATTTTTACACTCTTCCCTAAAGATGCTTAGAAAAACCCCAACAGCTATCACACAGCCTTAACCTTATACAGTGGGAGTAACTGCCTGGAGTTCAATGAGCATTACAGGTGGCA
This sequence comes from Elanus axillaris, assembly GCA_026212715.1. Taxonomy (NCBI): domain Eukaryota; kingdom Metazoa; phylum Chordata; class Aves; order Accipitriformes; family Accipitridae; genus Elanus; species Elanus axillaris. The sequence continues at coordinate 19,186,583 of JANZLQ010000040.1, forward strand.
ACCGTTGCTCTGACCCAACTCAGCGGCTGAAGACACACATTGTGCAACACAGCGAAAGACCAACCAGCTCATTCTTACCCCTTAAGTTGCAGAATTTCAAACTGAGCATAGTATTCCAAATTAACAATTGGAAGAGATGATGTTTAAACCACAATATCAACATGGAAGAGAAAGCTTAAATCCCAGAAAAACCTGGAGTCTATGAAGTGGTCGGTGACTGGAATACAGTGAAATGGTCGGTGAGCAATGTGGGCTGTCTGCCCTGTGTTTCAGGAGTTTCAGTCTAGCTTCAGTTTGGCCCCATCGTTAACAGCCAATCTTCACTGAAGCACAGAAGGCGTCCTCCTGAAATGTATCCTTTGCTTTATTTTACCTAAAACCAAATCCAGTTTGCATACTCCCAAACCATTTCACAAAGTGAAGTGAGGCACGCGAACTAGACATCACTTCATATGAACTAAAATGTAGACGCGCCTTCTGCATCTAACTGGCAAATTTGGACTCATTTTCCAAGCATTCAATAAAGCTACATAAAACTTCAAAAGATGGCTTACTTTATTCTATCCAATGTCTCCCAATTTATAGTCAACAATTTTTAAATTTAAGATCAGTTAAAATCTTCTGATTGCTTTTTTGTAATTACTGTTTTTAGTTAAGCAATCCCAGAGAGAAGAAAGTAGAACCGAGCATAACCAGTCTCACTCAGGTTGGGTACATTTGGTAAATAGCATGTAGGCAGGATGCCATTTATGAAGAGACCATGACAGGACACCAAGGAAGGTCTCAACTGTTGTAGACAGTTGAGGAAAAAAAGAAAAAAAATCTGTCTCGTTTCCCTTTTAGTAGAAAATAAATTTTTACTAAATTGTGGTTTCGAATTGTATCCTCTTTGCTTTCTTCTTTAAATCAGTGGAGGACCCCTATGTCATTACAAAGCTACAAACACCACTTCAGCAATGATTATATGCTAGCATTGTCATTTCTTCCTCATGCTTATTATGGGTCATATTTCTACCTAGATTGCAGGATTATTGTAATGTTTCAGGTTGGCAAAGATTAGTAAAAACAGCACATAAATAATACAGCACACAACTGAAATCAGGGTATTTGAGGGAAGGAAGAGGTAAATACGGATTGTAAGTGACAGGGAACTGATTACTTTAATGTTCATAATAATAAGACCTGCCAACAGAATAAGGAACAGAGTCATCAGTTTACTACCAGTGGTGACATTTCTTGTTGTCATTCAGCAAACTAATTGCCTCTTTTGTCAGGTATGAATTCCCTTTAACAGCAATGTTAAAGTCAATGGTGCCTGGCCAAGAAGATACTCCAGTCCTTAAAGGCTTCTTGCATTTCCTAAAGTTCCTTTTCAAGTTTATCATTAATGCTGATGTCTGAGAAGCTGTTGGGTTCTTGCTTTTCAGAGCAAGGGATAGACATAAGACAGAAATCATTATGAAGCAATTTTCCAGCCCGTATATAATAACCTAAAGCACGTATCTATTTCTTCTTTAGATAACAGGAAGCATTTTATCATTTCTGAAAGACCTACTTATCAAACTGAATTACTTTAAGCATCTTCCTATAAATCACAAAGAAAAAGTATTTTATGTTTCCAGAAATGAAGCTTCTATTGCAATGAGCGGAAACGTTGGCAAACACATCCTATTACTACACTAAATTCTGCAAACTTCTCTAACTTTGCAATGCCTACTTTATGAATAAGATTTTTGCTGAGCAATATTACTTAGTCCCCAAAAAAGTGATAAATAATTAACATGTCGCCTTCTTAAATCTAGCAGCCCATCTTCAGAAGATGTATACAGTTCTGGCAAAGCCTGCTTCTATCTTCCTGAATTTTTGCTCTCCTCTTTGTAGGCACACACTGAAGTACTTTCTGCTGTCAATCCTGAATGGTCAAGCTCAGTAAAATTATTCATATTGAGCAAGATTTACTTCTTTTGCATTATGAGGCTATGCATCAAATTATCAGCCTGTAAAGAAAAATCAGACTGAAGAATATTTATTTACAACAGCCGATGCACTCATATCAAAGGGTTCCTAATGTTAATTTGAGTTCCATTTGCCAAAAAAAAAAACCACCCCAACCCCTTCTCAAGAATTTAATATTTACCTCAGTAAAGCACTTATATTCTGCATTGTTACTAAACAGGCAGCCATTTTCCTCTTTTCATTCACTTTAAAATCAGTAATACGTCATCTGTACAAAACAGCAGCAGAGATACAAAGCTTTACATAGCAATAGCATACACATTTACTGGAAAAAACGTACAAACAAAAACTGTCTTATGCACAAAATATCTTCCTATTAGTTTGAACATGTGCAACATCACATACATAATGGTTCCAACCCCAAGAGAAAGGTTTAAACACAACTTTGATGTCATGTATCTTCTCAGAAGAGAGGCCAGAAGGCAAAGTGGCTGAGCACATTAGTGGTTATCCCTTCTTTTCACAAGGCTTCTGTGTCATTACCTGTGATGACAGTTAATTGGAAGATCAGAACTGTCACCTGAGCCACTGCACCAGTCTCTTAAAAGCAATGAAACTACTTAGAGATATGTCCTAACCAAAATATTCTGTGATGTTGTAACACTGCAGCAGCACCCATGAACACATGATTGTACGGAGTGTACACTGCCAATCGATGTGCCAAATAAGCACAGGTGTCTTAAAACATCTCTCCCATAGTCCAAGTGCAAAATTAGACATCGAAGATGAGTGAACAATATGAAGTGGCGATAACAATAACACTGCGGTTTATCTTCAGCTACCACCAATTAGCTTTAAATTAATTTTAATTAAAGACTGTCCTCATTTCCTTCAAAAAAACTTGGCACTAGGATGACCGCAAGTTATGATTTAGTAACAACAATCTGGAATAAAAGTTACATGTCTAATGTCAAATGCTTTAAAAGAACATTTCTAAGCTGGTACAGATTTGGGGATGTTATCACTCAATTCAGCCTTGAAGATGGATAAAATTCATTCAGCTATTTTCACAATCACATGCTGACCCTTAAAACTTCATGGTCTTAAACGTAAACTACAGAAAGGTTAAACACTCACTGAGCTCTACATGCAAACTTTTCAGATTCAAGCAGCCATTAATTGAATAGAGGTTTAGCCTTACTAATTCACAACCAGTGCCCATACCTTTCCCTCTCTAACATGTGGCCATCTAACAATTTAATTTGCATTATTGAAGCTATAAAAATCTATCAGAGGAAATTAAATTAAAAAGTGCATCTTTCATGCTTTTGTTTCCCCATGAAAAAGGATTTATTTAAAAAATACAAGTTTCAGGGTCTCCTCTAAGTTAGCACATACCTACGTGTATTTAGGAGAATTAACTTTAGGTTGAGTTATTTGAGAAAGACATATTCAATTTCTTTTCAATGAAATATGCCCTACAGAATTTTATCATAAGAACTTCATCTAGCTGCCACTTGTGAGTACTTTCAAAATAAACTTTTTATGGTTTGATGCTGATAAGGTATATCCCAAACAAGGCCAACATGATACGTCTCCTGGGCTCCCTTAGGGATATCACTGCCTTTCTGGAAAAAACACCTTCAATTTTTAAATATATCACCCACAAACTTCACCAGAATATTACACAGGTTACCAGGACATTCCCAAGAAATACTCACACTAAAACACGAGCAGCAGCTACAAGCACAAGGCAGTTTATCTGTGTTTCCACAGCATGTAACAGAACACAGTATGAAAATGGTTAACTTAGTTCAAAGTCGCCTAAAACAATGGCTGAACTATATAGCTATTAACAAAAACTTTTGTTCTCCAAATATATACACAGTTGGGGTTTTTTTTAATCTTACCACTGTTACTTTACACTTCATTGCACTTCTGTACTAAACTCACTTTGCATTTTAAGCCATTTCCAAACACAATTTGATCAGATGGCTTCAAATCTAGAAGAAAACAGAATTTGTCAGTGGACACAACATGCCCTAATTTAGATACACAGTTGATTTAAGATGGAAGAGGCTTATTCCACTTTCTTTCTTGTTCCTAAGTTTGGATGGCATGATGGGTGTGATGAATCTGTGAAACGTCTTCAATAGGAGGGTATTTAGGAATCATTCTCCCTGGAGAGGGCTATTTTTCACAGCCAAGAGACAATTCCTCTCCATTTTCACACGCTCATATTATGACTACATGACTTAATACTGATGTTATGAAAACATGTAAATGTTTTTCTGGTTTCAGTATTGTCGATCAAGCTTTTCTCCAGCACCTGTACCAGGATCCAACCCTTGTTGGAGGATTCATTTGCATGCTGTGCTGCTGACTCTGTACTACAAGATGGGCAGTTTGAATGAAAGCCTGGCATTTTATTTGTCAGTTGTTTATCAGTAAGATAAGCAAAGACTCCAATTCGGGGGGGAGGGGATAATTTTTAATTCTATCAGATCCTACTAAAGCATAAGGAGTTACTTACAGTTCCAATATATAAACAGATTTTCACCCTCCTGCTCATGTACCTTAAAGTACTGAGCAGTCATGCCTATGATTTCAGATGGATTGCTTCTATATTTAATGTTAGAAACATAGCCTAGCCACATACTGATGCGAAGCCACTGAGCACAGACTAAGTGAGCTATTTTACTGATGTCTAGTTATGCTGCATGTGCATAAGGCTTTGCATATTTTTTGCACCCTTGAACTCAAGGAATAGACTGCATGAGGGAGGCACATATTTGACACTTCACTATGTTCTTCTTGGTACATTCTATAATATTTCAACAGGGGACTACTTTATATTCTGATAATACGTGTAAAATGTGTATAAATGCCTTTGTGTCATTCCAGTCACCGAAGTGCAAAAAAGTCTTTTCCTTCCTTAACCATAATTAATCATCATTATCAGTATCTCTCCAGGACACAGACACATTTTTATCATTAAAAATTTGGTATTTTAAGACAGGGAAAAAAAAAAAAGACACAAATTGGTTGTGATGAAAATACAGGAACTGGCATGAGTGAAGTAGTTTTATAAGAGGAACACTGATTAAGCTCCTGAATGGATACTGATTATGATCAAACAAAGTGCTAAAAACAGTTTCTCAGCAGCTATGCAAGGTGTTACAAAACCACCTACTTGACTAATGTCTTGAAACTTGAAATGTTCTGAATTATTGACAGGAGTGAAATTTTTATTGACTCTGGTCAATAAGGTATTTGTTACTGACACTAAAGTTCCCAGAAAAATAGTTATGAGGATACAGAAATAGAAGCCAGGAAGGAGGCTGAAGGCCCAGCAAGAAAGTGTTGTGCCTAGTATAAGAAAGAATATTGGTATAGCATAAATATCATATATAGGCGTACAACCGAATGTGTCTACAAATGAATGTAATAGTAAAATAATTAAAGCAATTGACCCTGTATCACATTAACACATAACTAAATACACTAAATAATACGCTCTGGTTTAGAATTAACATTTTAGCCTTTAGCCCATGTTTTTCAGGACAAAATTAACATGGCCATACTCCAGTGTAGGTGATACTGTAATACAAGGGTGAATTAATTGCAAACAGTAAATCAGTAGGATTTCACAATGTTTTTAATATTTTATACCTTAAAAATTAATACAGTTTACAAAGAGCTGTGAACTGGAAAGCTCAGAAGATAGAAAGGATCCTTTTCCCTGTTTTCACAGAACAAGAGTCTATCAATTGTTTTGTTCATGTACTCAGGTGGTTTGCAAGTATGATTTAGTGTTGTTAAACAGCTTATTAATGTTAAGGAATGTTAAATATAAACTTCACCATTTCTAGCATATAATGCTTAATAACTCATATAAGTTTTAGTTTTGCATGGCTTTAAAAGGGAGGCCTAATTAAAGAGCATGCATTTAATAGACCTATTTTTATCTGTATCTAAACCAAGATTTAATTAATAACCTTTTTGAGCCAGCACTTAAATTTTGCTACTGTTCTTCAAGGTGTAAGGAACTCCCCATTCTAGCAGGTTCCATACTCTGTACCTCCTCAAAGATAATTACATTTGCATCACACAGCTGTCATGAGAAAAATCTGTACTTATTTACATAATATGGATACTGTAATAAATATCACTTTGATTAAAGTCTCAAAAGAAACAGATAAAATCTGACTCGTACAAAACCACTAAAGGCATACCTCATCAGCTCTGAAGACAAGTCACTTCTACTTGGGAAGTCTTTAGTTCTTGCGGCCAGAACTGCAGCATGTGAGGTGTGAGTGAGCTGTGTGTATCAAAGTCCAGTTTGTCCTTGAGTTACAAGTGTGGTGCAGCTGGGTGTCAGGGCTACGTCTCCCGAGCCCACCCAGAGCACTCAGCTCATGGAGTCCCTGGGGGGGCCAAGAGCTCCCAGGCCTGTTCCCCAGACAGATGACTCCCACTAGCAACCCTGAAATGTCACCTCTTAGTCTATCAAATGTCTAGTTAGTTCTCAGTGCACATATATTTTCCATGTACCCAAACAAATGAAAACTGCTGCTGAAAATACCAGCAAGGACAACCACAGCTGAAAAGACAACCATGATTTAGAAATCCACTTTGTAGGCTTGAACTAGAACAAATTTTAACAACCACCACAAAATTATCAAAACATGTCTAAAGCATTTTGGTCCTCTATTTAGGCAGTGCACGTTTAGATTGATAGATAACAATGGCAAGGTTGAGGAGAACTGTGACAGTTTTATTTTAGATAAGTAAACAATCCAAATCAAAGCCTTATGGGGAAAAAAAAGAAGAGGGTAAAAAAACCAACAAAGCCAAAGCACTAGAGATTGTGGTTTCAGCTTTCTCTAAGTCGACCGAGACATTTTCAGCATTCAAGGCATCCATGAAGTGTTCATGAAGCGTAACAGAAGCTACATAAGCAAACATAAATCTGCTATATATTTTAACAACCTTAGAGAAAAATCAGTTCTTCTCCTTGAAACTCTTCAGGTACAATATTTGAAAGAGCCAAAGAGCAGTTCACACAAAACTAAATGCTATTAGTTCCTATCATTGTACTCCTACTAAAGTATTAAAGAAAAGATTACCCTCTATTCAGTTTGTTAAAATATGGTTTGGAAGGACAATATTTACTAGCTGTGGCTATGGGTGCCTATTTATCCCTCTTCCCTCACCACAGGGCTCCTGGTCAATGAACACCCTCCCCAATATTCTGCACAGCAACCTCACTGCTGCTGCTTCTGATTTTGGAGATCCCCAACTTTTCCTGATTTCAAACACCCTGCAAGTACATCCACTGAACTACTTTATCTTGAAAGAGAACATCTGCTGGGCTTGCCGGAGTTGTCAGAAATCAAGCTTACAACAGTTAAGTTTGAAGCAAAAAACCCCTCCCAAACCTGAGTTTGTTCTCACCAAGTACATGAGATGTTTTTATAATATTATAAAAACTGGAAACAAATAAAGTACAAAGTGAAATCAAACTTGTCTAGATAAGATCCAACAGCCAGACTCCATATTGACCACAGCTGTTGCAGTATTGAAACAAACGCAACCCCCCTCCCACCTTCCACAGAACTTCTTTCCTGGAAAGCAGTTTCTGATTCTGCATCTTTTTTCTTCAGGTTTACAAACTTAGTGCACCCTTTCTAGCTTAAACAGCCTCCCTCCTACTCGCAAAATCATGAGAAGCACTCACTGTACCGACAGCTAATGAAATACAGTCTTTGTGCCACTATTTATTCTTCACTGAGAACACTCACTCCACCTTAATAATGCAGGTAAGTTATGACACTCACCTCTCCCTCCTCTTGCCAGCCTCTTTCCCTCAGGTGCCCACCTTCTGGCCATCTGTCAAACTGGGTAAGCTAGGATACCCGCTCTGGTAACTGATAAATGGAGCACTTGGAGAAGCTCTAGAGTTTGGCCCGTCTTCCGAGATGATGAAGTTGGCAATTTAGTAGATGTTTTAGCACTCAAGCTCAATGTCAACAGAGAGTTCCACAGATGAGATGAAGCAGAAGACGCTATCTCTTGAAAAGGGGGAGTTCGGGGGCATTTGCTATCTGCTTCGGAGCATGTGTACTTCTAACACAGAAACGGTGTTTTCAGAACAACATATATGATGACTGAGAAGTATTTGGCGCTTGGAGCCTGAGGTAAGATAAATGCTTACGTTCACCATGCAGCACAGAGAACAGTAACAGGTGCAACGAAACTAAGAATTTGCTTATTTATGCTGGGTGCAAAAGCAATCACAGAAAAAGCCCATCACAAGATACAGCCCAACAAATAACGATTTGACATTCTCCTGCTAAAGCTGTGCAGTGAAGCATCCCAGGGCACCCAAGCCCTCTGGAATACTCAACATGCTACTTACACCTTGGGAAGGGGACACCACTCTTTACACCTGCCAGGTATACTTGCCAGATGCAGACCACAGTCACCCACAACACTTTCCAGAGCAAGTCTGGATGTGAAGGCCTGGGAGACAGAATCATCACAGTAAAACAGGTGCAATATTCAGATGCACACAGCTGGCAACTGCTTTTATCTGAGCTAATGTCATACTTACTTTGGCATCCCTGTGATAGATTGGGTATGGATGCCATGCCTAGGAACAGAGCACAGCATAGAAGGACATGAAGCCTAACCACACTGCAGCATTATGCCTGCTGAAGGAGTACGTGTCATTTTATATTAAACATGAGTGACTGTAGCAAGGGCAAAATAAAAATACATTTGCTCAAGAAAGGAGGATTTGTCATAACAAAGAGATTTTCAATTCATTAAAACCAGAAACCTTCTGACCTTCCAGTCAACTACAGACAAGGGACATTCTGTTTCTGAACTATGCAAATGGTAATACAGAAATCAAGAATTTTTATTATCCTTTTCCATATGCATAAACCACATACTCCCATTTTAAAATTACATTATACTGTGGCCTTCTAACTCTGAGTGACTGTTGCTAGCTAAGTTTCATCATTTAATATCTAGCACCTGCATTTGGCATAATAAAATTAAGCATTCCCTTGGAAATCAGATAGCTAGAATGTTTCTGTTTCTCTTTTAGACAAGGAGAAGACCTGCCTCCAAATTAGCATCTTTGATGTTGACTTTTCATCAGTAATAGAGATCCTGGTTTAAAAATTAAAAACCCAAACATCAAAACGCATGAAAAAGCTGTTAGAACTATGCAGTGAGGTAACAGTACAAAGTCACTGGATTCGAAGGCTGCTTCTGCTCTTCAGGATCTGATGAAAAAAACCCAAACTTGTTTTGGTATGAAAGCAGAATAATCTCCATGAACTTTCTGCCAATAAAGGTAAATCAGGCTACTATCAAAGAAAACAAATGCCTGGATTCAGATGCAGGCTTAGCTCCTTCAGATCTAACCAAGGCTTCCTTCAGAGAACTATTCTATGCTAGTTGTGAAGTAAATGGGAGAACTCCCTGGTTTTGATGGTTTCCCAAATATTTTCAAGCACCTGCAACCCGAGGAGTGGGCTGCCTGGTACTGTGCTGCGGCACAGGGAAAGGAGCAGAGTTGCTGTGCAACGTCTGGTGAAGTAGCAAGGGCTCTGCCTCCTGCCAACAAGATGAACAAAGCACCATGAAGCTTGCCCTGAAATGGAATATTATCAGAAACTAATTTTAAATGTGCCTATCCTGGAAAAGGTTTTACATTAAGCAGGTCGGGTGCTGCTCACAAGTGCTTTTTCAGCTCCCCTTGGGCCAACGTTGCTGTTCAATTGTTCTGAATGCTGTCAAGTAGAGTGTACATGTATGGGAAACAAATCCTTTATCCACCTTCTTTTTCTTTGACAAAATATATGAATGCAAGCTGTGATCATAACATGAGTGGTATATTTAGAACAGTTATACTCTCAAGAGATGGAAGCTGCATCAAAGAAAAAGGAATGGGCAAGAGAGACTAGAGAGATATGAGCCATCACATGACCAGGCTTAGCATCAAATTGAATGTTTAGACATGCACAGAAATTGGCTATCGTGTTAAACATCATTGGGTGTGGACAAGTTTCCTTCCTACTGCGTACTACTGGTGACTGACTGCTGAAAGCAAGCACTAAAAAAAGCCAAACCAAACCAAGCCACCAAACCCACAGTGGTTAAGAAAGTGAAACACACCATAAAGTAGCCACAATTCCAGTGGGGAAAATGCGAAGTGACACTTGAGATAGGTGAGACGCACAGAAAATGCTCAGAAAGAATGGGGGCAAAAAACCCCAAAGGCTTTGCTAACCCAGTGAGCATTTCAAAAGCGGTTGCAGAATGCCCTGTTTAAGGTACCAAGAGCATTTAACTACCTAATTCTAAGCTCCCTGTAGTGAAGAAATGAATGAGAGCAAAGACACAGCAGCTATAGGAGGACAGAGCAAGAGCAGAGTGGCACAACGCACTACGGTTGTCCTTCTGCAAGACATCAACAAAACCTTCAGGCATTTAGGATACCACAGATCGACAGATATAGAGCATAAAAGAGACAGTTCTTCCTCTTCCCACTGATAACTACGAGTTCCAAACAGCATTATTAGCCTCCTTTGAAACCTGCAAACGATATTCTGCAATTACCGGGGAAGCTCCTCTCACTGCCATGATGGGAGGGAGACAGAAGCAGGGAGGGGGAGAGAGAGAGAGAGATTTGCAATAGATGAATCCCCCCTCCCTGCTTTCCTCTGCCCCGAGCAGCTCCAAGGATCTCTCCCTCTCCTGGGAGCACCTACCTACCTCTTCTACCGTAAATCCCTGGGCATCCCTAGATTCCTTTTCACCACCTGCATTTTTATACCAATAAAGTGATTTTATGATCCTATCATATTTATGAATCACTTCACACACTTCTGGGGTGAAACACAAACTATTTAACATTGCATAGCAAGCTACATAATTGTTCACAAAATGAAATCAAGGAGGCTGCATCCAATTAAAAGTACACAGGGAATCTACTGTAAGCAAAAGGTATTGTAATTATCTTGTTTCAATGCAAATGTACCCAATAATGAGAACAGCATAAGCAAAGTATCTAGCCTTTACATTCAGGGACACACAGGTGAAGCTAGAAACGCTTCTGATGATACTATCCATGTAAACACAAAAAAAACCCTGTCAAATGAAATTCATCCTATAAAACTCTCAGATGTTTGGCTTTTAAACATGAAAACTCAGTCCAAGCTCCAAACTTTGGCAACTTAATGCATTAGATGTGTGTGCGAGGCTTTTCCAAGTACTGCAAACTAAAAAGCCGTGCAAAATGACAAACTACAAAATAATCACAAAACCTATCAATAAAAGTGTATTATAAAATTTTATTTCATGTCTGAGAAAGTGTGCATGTCATTAGAAACTCAACATTAGAAATTATATTCTGGGTTTTGTTACTCTGTAGTACAAAACTGTACCTATGGTTTATTCTTTCACATTATCTTTAATTTAATTTAATAAAGTTTAGGTGAAGAAATGTTCTTCTGTAACAGCTTATTAGCTCCACAACTGTAACAAAATGTTTAACAAGACCCCAGCTCTCCTATCTCAGTCAGTGTGTGGTTACTACTCGGCCTGTTTTCTTCCTGCACACTGGCATCGGCGTTTGACATGGGAGACCTGGCAGGACTTGAGCTAGGTCTCCCGAGAACAGGCTCACTCGTGGAGTACTGCTTTGACTTTTAGCTCCTTGCTCAAACAACACGGAAACGAAGATAAATATAGTAAGATCTAAAAATCCCAAACAATAACAAAACAAATATAGTTGTAGATAAATCAGGCTCAAGAGCATCTGCTAAGTGACTCTAGCAGCTTAATACAAGCGCAGAAAAATCCTCAAGTTTAAACACATTTTCCCAGAGAAATCCTTCATTGCATGAAGCTGTCTGTTCCGTTACTCACCATTTACTTGAAATATCAGGACTTACATTTATTAAGCTATAGCATAAACTTACCAATATTTAATTTCTATTTGATTTGAGTGGGAATTATATGCATGTCAATGCCCGCAATATGACTGAAGTACACAGAGAAAAATCTAGAAGGAAACAAAGGAAGAACATTTATTCAAATGTTCAAATCACAGACTTGCCAAGCCACAAAGATTGGGGAGAAAGAAGTAAAAAAACCAAGCAAATAAATAAATAAATAGATTTTTGTAAAAAAAAAATTTTTAAAAAAATCAACACGTATTACATATATTACATTTAATTCTATCTCCATCCCAGTATGAACACAATTTTACTATGATAAGGAAATAAACCAGAATGAGGCATAAGACATAGTGGTGTCTCCAACATGACAAAAATACATGCTTTTCAGATTTCTCAAGATGTCTGTGTAAATAAATCTCTAAATAAGGGGTCATTGGTTAACATGTATCTTCACTGAAGCTTCTTTCTTGCTATATACATATCTATAGTGAACCATAGAGCTGATGGGAAAGGCTACACACATGGCTAGGCTAGGATGTGCTCTTTAAGATCAGAAAATATACTTTAAATGCACTTTACTATTTAAGGAAGGATTTTATCAACAGATTAGGGAATATTAACTTTGAAGAAAGTTAAAACAATTTCCTACAAAGAGGGGGAAAAAAATTAAATGGAGGGTAAGCCATTAAATTTATAGAACCAGTGCAGACCTAGTGCTAAATATTTGTTCCACACTATTTGGTTCTCACTTCTGCACTGAGACCTCAAAAGCAAGTCCCTGCAAGCATTTCTTTTCGAATGTATGTAATCTGTCTCACAGTCACTGGGTAAGCTTTATTCCAAGATTTGGACTTTCTATGGATGTACCACAGCTCAGAGAATGCCCATTAAAGGGTGGTTTGCAGTATCTGATCACAAGAGCCGATTAGCCAGAAGTAGGAAAAAAGGCTGCCAAGCATTAGTCTGCATACATTAGAAGCAAGAAGATACTACTTCTATACCCAGAAAGTGTAATTTACAAGATGTGAAAGGATAAAGTAGACAAAATTAATATCTAGAGGATAAAGAGGACCGAATGAAAATACAAGATTTCACTGAAACATTACCATTTTCCAGTTTTCAATATTTAAGCAAAGCAGATAAATAATCTCAAAATTCTGTTACCAAGGCTGCTGACAGCTGGACATGGCAGCTGTATAAACTGTTCTAGAGCATTTGACTGTAAATGCTAATTCACTTCTGAAGTTATAGTGCAAAAATGATAATAAATCTAGACTATTTCATTGGTTCAAAGCAAAGATTTGTCTTTGAATATGGCTGAGAGTCATTTTTACTCAATTAAAACACCATCCTCCAGCTCAAATAAGGTGTTGATAGTATCTTACCTTTTAAAAAGGGGGAAGAAAAGTTCAGGGAGGAAAAACTAAAGTACCTTGTCTAATTTTTGTGCACACATGACGATCCAGCATTCTGTCAAGCCAGAGATGATACAAAAAAAAAAAAAAAGGCATTCTCTGGTTTGTTCAGCATCACTGTTTATAAACGCAGCACATGTAATTAAAAAAGATTTGGTTTGAAAATGTTGCTGTTGCATCCAACAGTGGCATGAATAACACCAGAGCATGTACTAAGGCTTCCATCCACATGTTCCCCAGCAACTGCATGACCAGACACACAAGCAAGAACCACTGCATTTTCTACCAGTTGATAAGGACTCACTGATTTCAATCTGCCTGGTTGTTTCACGCTTCTATAACCACCCATTTGGCCTTAAGCCAACGGCCTCAATTCAGCAAACCGCTCCCTTCAAATTAATAGCGGTGTTTTGTCCATTTGAATTTAATGGTGGCTTTTAATTTTGTGCAGGGTTTCTTTGTTTATTAGGGATAAAATTAATCCTAGGCTTACCATGCACGTAGATAAAACAAAAAAAAAAATAAAAGAAAAAGGACCTCACAGCAATAGTCATTTTCATGTCTGCTAATTCTAACAATACAGTAATAAGATCACCAATAAAAAGAAAACACAAATATAAAAATATACAAAATTTTATCTTGGCAATGTAATGAAGAAAATTACCATAGTAAAATGAGTATTTTGATCACTGACCTTCCAGTAAGTTCACTGGTAGAACAGAAATTAAATACAAATTAAGGTCTGGGCTACACAGACGTACCAAAATGCTTTAAGTTTCTTTCCACTTTCAGTCATGCAAGGCAGCTTTCCTTGCACTGAGCACAACCAAGAAACTCTCTTGGTGCTGTATCCTGACTGGACAACCTATATCATCCGTTGTGAAAGAAGAGAGAATAAAATTCTGCACAGCTACTGCATTCCAGTAGCTTTCCTGAATAATTAAGAGAATTTTCTAGTAAAATAAAATTCTTCTTTCTCTGATTCCTTGTGCTGACTATTTAATAATGTATTCTCTGATTATTTTACTGATGATGAACAGATGCATGCTTATTCCATTAGATAACCTGGAAAATATAAGAGAGTAGCAATCTCTAGCTTTCTCAGCTCACACTGGTGACCTGTCCATGGAACAAGAATGAATGATGAGCTGTTTGTCCTAGGAATGATGAGCTGTTTCTCCTCCTCTTCCTTCATCCAAGAGAAGTTCTTATAAGTGGATAACCTTTGCACTTTTAAGTTCTACTTCCAATTGGTAGAAAAAGGCAAGTCTTTAAAAAAAAAAAAAAGTAGAAAAAGAACAAGAGCAGCTTTTGGAAACATTCTGGGGTAGAAGCTGGGAATTTGGGCTACATCAAAATACAAGCAAAGAAAGGGGGACAGATACTGGGGATATACTTCATTTAGCTTTTGAAATTAATATTAATGGGACACATGTATCTGATAGTCTTCCTCAGGATTTGAATCCTAGCAATGTTTTTAGCATGCTGGAAAGACCAAATTTTATGACTGGCACACTGCTTCTATAGGATGAGAGTCCCATCCTTGGAGTCTTTTATTGTTTGTTTGTTTAAAGTCAGATACAAGTCTAGAAGCTAAGTCTGCATGCAACATGCAACCAAAACACGAGATACAAGTACAGAATGGACTATGCAATAACACTACAGAAGTCTGAAAGCAAGTCTAATTTAATTCATGATAATCTACTTCACAAAACAACAAAGTTTAAAAAAAAAGGAAAGGGAGATTTAAATGTCTATTGTGGTTATATCAAACACTGTAAAGGAGAAGACTTCACACTGAGGTTAATTGGGGAAACGGAAATTACTCTAAAATTTTCAAATCAATAGAAAAATAACTTCTATCTATTTAAATTAAGTGTTCCAGACCAGATGAAAGCAAACGATGAAAAGCACATTGTTTGATAAGGTCATTTATTTGCAAGCCAGGTGATCAGCATTCATTAAAAAGAAACAGGAAAACAAGAGAAAGAAAGGGAAAAAGTAAAAGTTGCCTTATCCACTAGCACAGAAGCACAATGACAGTTTTAACCAGCATTTATTGAAATGTTTCCTTTGCATTTCCCTCTGAAAAAGACCCCAACAATCTTGTAACAAATGCTAATGAACCTTCTAACAAACAACCTAAACCTTTGACAACTTCTCTGCCAGACCCTGACCTGCTGCAGGTCAAGGAAATTCCAATAATTTTTTCTCTAGATGATATACTCCTTAATGAACAGCTATCTTTTCCAAGTCCACCATTTGCCAAGAATTATTGCACCTCAAGTTCTGAAATGCTCCAGGATCATCTTAAAATCTTAAGATGTTTTTATATAAATCAGCAGTACCACTAGTCTTTCAAATTCCATTCATCACCTCTTGTAGGCCAGCAATGCTGTGTGCATTCATCCTCTCACTGCAGCTTTGGCCCATTTCTTAACAATTAACCTTTAACTGGCCAGAGACTTTAGAACATATAACTCGGGTCACCATATCTCCTCTTTAGACAAACCTCCTAGACTTGTTAGGGAAGGTAAAAAGCCCACTTTGCCAGTAAGAAAGGTCAGTGCGGGAAAGGCCCAGGAAAAGGACTGCCCACTAATAAGCAGAGGGAAAAAAAAAAAAAAAAAACGAAAACCAGGACTGTTGAGGTAAAACTAAAAAGCAGAACTTGCTCTGAAAAAGCAATGTAAGGTCTCACCAGTTGGGGGTTTCATCCATCCTTACAGGAGTAAAAGACATTTAAAGTACAGGATCACAACACAGCTGAGTAAGACCAATAGTATTCCATGAATCTAACTCTCATACGAGGACAGCAAAGTATATAAAAAAAAAACCAAAACCAAAAAGAGCTTGGTTCTGACATCTTCTCCTTATCTCCCTCTACTTCCAGCACATATTCAGGATGATTCCAGGATTGTGGTTTTCTTCCTGGATAATGCCAATCCCCCTGCCCCAGATAGAAAAGATGCATATACACTCCTATAGTCAGCTAATTAGGAAGTAAAATAAACAGCTCAGATCTGACAAGGTTGCCCAATACTTGAAACTCATTTAAGAGATGTTTAATATAGGTACCTAGCACCTACTTTTACATTTCAGTGTTGACAAAGCTAACATGTAAGAAGAATTGGTGAGGAAATCTCCATCAATAAAATATTGACAAAGAGAGATTCTGAAACCAAGAAATATTAATAAAAACATCTTTTCTGTGATCAATAGCAAAAACCCAGCAGAGAGGAGAAAAAAAATATAAATTAAAAATCCATCTCTTGTATTCCTAAAGCACAAATTTGGCTTTAACATAATAGATGCCTAGTCAATGGATTAAAACAAAACCAAACAAAGTAACTCCACACTTTACTGGAGTAAATTCCTATAGGTACTTGTTAGAGGCCAACCTTTGACTTTCTGCTACAAAATTCCCAATGTATAATTTTGGCAGTAGTGCTTTGTCACATTGTAACTCAAACAGTTGAACACAGTTAATGCTCCCATAACAACAGCCCTATTTTTCTGCAGAATCCATCAACCACTCACAAAATAAAGTACTTTAAACCTCAGTCTTACAACAGCTCTTAAGCACTGTAGAGGCAGCAATTCTAACAAACTAATGCCATGTACAATACTTGTTTGTACATTAGGTTTATACAAAGAGCTCTTAAAAAAATAACTGTGCAGGTCTTACATCATGGCAGTGCCTATATAATATCAGAAAAGCTCTTCTGAAGTGTCTCTCCTGGCTGCAGGGAAGTGGCTTACTGCTGAAGTTCTGTGGGCTCCCAAGACTGATTTTAAAAGAAGCAAGCCAAGAATCAATGATTGACATTTTTACTAGAGCCAAGCACAGCTGAGCTAACCAGTAAGCTTCTGGATCATCAATAATTTGATTTGCAACGGCTCCTCCTGGTAGAATATCTACAGTATGGACTTCAACCATGCAAGAGAAACTAACTGTTTGCAGCAGTAAATGTTCATGTTATAGAACAATAGGACTTAAAAAGTTCTGTCACTTGAATTGTATGCTAAAGGTAAGACTAGACTTGTAAAAACCCGTGGAAGTTAACGCAAAACACTCAAGTCAGCAACACAGAATATTTTTCATTAGAGATGTTGTGCTATTCCTGATACAAATCATTCAGGATGGCAGAGAAAATACTTTCAGGTTCCCTACTCTTGCCACATGGTGGTAAAGTACCATATGACCCTTGGCAGAAAGGGTCAGGGATAGGTAAAAGACAGAAAACCAAAGGACTTGTCAGTGATGAGCTGCAGGCGATGGCTAGAGGAATTCTTTGTGAAGTGCTCACAATTTTACAGACAATAAGTTATTGATTTTTATTTTTTTTTAAATAGTGATCCCCCAAATCCTAGTAGTGTTGCACCCGAAACATTCTTATTGAATTAATCTGTAAGGTCATCTGGCATTAAATCCCAGTTCTAAATCACTGGACAGGTGGGGAAGATTCAGGAAATACCTCTGGCAGCAGTTCTAACTTGGGCACAAAACTAGACTTTGCTCATAGTACACATATATCAAATTCTAGCCATGTATTAAAATAATTTCTTCTTCGCACATAGGAACATAGATAGGGTTCTCATCTTTTATTAGTAGGGGATGATGCTTCTCTCTTAGTATAAAAAGCCATGCACGCCACTATCTATACAAAAAGGACTTCCTCCACTATTTCAGTGTAAATGTGCAAAAATCAGCCCTACCAGAAATAAGTGACTGAAGTTTACCGTGTACCCAGCAAACAGCCTGAAAGACTGGGCTTCTAAAACTGTAGAACAGCAAAGAGGAAAAAGCTTAGCAGCTTATGCTTTAACACACCAATGTATACCATAATTTGTTTGCTGTTGTGACACCCAGTGTGTTCATTTCCAGTGTCATCCTTCGGAACGTCCTCAAAAATTCCTTGCAAAAAAAAGATTAGTTCCGTATACAATTTCAATTATTCAACTTATACTGAAGAAAAAAAAATAGACAAGACATCATGAAAATGCTTTAAATATTTAGGATCACTTTTCTGCACATCTTTCTTTATTGTGTTAAGGCAAGTACTGTAGTTTACCAGAAAAAAAAAAAAATCATTAAAAGGAATCTCAAACTGTCACAAAGAACTGTGCAGAAGCCAGAGAGAAAGTAGTCCTCTGCTGCACAGCCATTCACATCTGCAGCAGGACATTACGGCCAGGGATTTATGGATATTCACAGGGTCTACCTGCAGATATGGGTAACTCCCAGGGAAGCATTACAATTCACTTCATACATACTGGAAACTAAACCATGTCATCTGCGGTGCTTTTGTGGTAGGACAGGTAAGTAGCCATCTCACCTGAATGGTAAACTACGTCATGAGCTCAGATACAAACCAGCAAAACCAGAAGTGGCATTGACACTTTATCAGGGTGTCCTGGGTTCAGCTGGGATAATTTTCACAGGAACCTGGGAAGGGGCATAGCCAGGAGAGCTGACCTGAACTAGCCAAGGAGCTATTCCATACCATGGGACACCATGCCCAGTATATATACAGGGAGCAGGCTGGGGGGT
>JANZLQ010000040.1:19205587-19257511 GCA_026212715.1 Elanus axillaris
TCTTTCTGGTTCTCCTCCCCATCCCACCGGAGGGGGGCGGGGGGAGTGAGTGAGCGGCTGCGTGGTCCTTTGTTACCAGCTGGGCTGAAACCACGACACAGGGAATACAAGACTACAAGAAGAATATGGGCAGTTATCAGCAAACACAATACATAAACGTCATGTTTGCAGTACATAGAAGAAAGGGAGAGGAGTTCATGTTTGCAACCGCTAAGTCTATTTTGGTTCACCTCTCAGAACAAGTCCCATAAGCATGCTTTCTTCCTTTTCTTTTTTTAGGGTGGATTTTTTTGTTGTTCTTGGCTTTTTAGCTTCTGCAAAACTCCATCATGTTTCCCCACTTCCTATGTGCATTACGTTATTGCTAGCATGGCTCTCATTTTTTTTTTTTACTCTTTGATGGTAATGTTCCTTCTGCAAAGAAAGTTTTTTGATAGGTGTCCTCTCAATTAAAATTTTTTTTAATAAAATACTTAAGTTACACATCAGTCTCTGAGTAAACATTTGTTCTCCCAGTGTTTCCTTTAAAACATGCTTCATCGCCTTCAGTTAACATTTGCACTTGCTTCTCCTGCTTGGATGTAGCAGGAAGACTCAACATCCGAGAAGGGTAGAGGGGAAAGAGACAGCTTTTTTAGGTAGCGATTCTACCTCCTAGAACAACTGAAGTGTGCCTTCAGACATAACTAGATTAATATCAAGATACACCACAGCATAAAAATTGTTGCCAAAGTTCAGTCATTTAAATAGGATCACAGTAATCAGATCTCATTTAGCAGATGTTTACATCTTCTGGAGTATCATCTGACTCCAGCAAATAAGATCAGTTTGTCAATGTACAAAATCCCAACATGTATTAGGGGAAACAATGCATCCTAAGAAATGATACAGCAAAATTCCTTTTAACGTATTACATATAAACACATCATGATTTCTCAAACTACCATAGGAAAATGGAATTTTCTTAGCCTAAAGTTATCTCATAGGCACATATGCTTCATTTGCTGCTAGAGGTAATGATAGCATTGTGTGAGGCAGCCAGCAGGGCTATTCAAGCCCCTGAATCTGATCTTTGGGAGAAAACAGATATCCTTCAGTCTGAATAACAAGGTGTTTCAAGCTGATTATCTTCACATACACACTCGCTCTCTTTTTATTTTACCAGATGCTATATTTAAAAAACATAGGTTGAAGCAAGATGACACTGCTTCTCTATTAGGTCCAACCCAGGCAAGGTTAATCAGTGATCCTGCAAGCATACGGCAGCTCCACTTGCTTATCTGTCCCAGCAGCTCACTGGAAGGGCCAACAGGGTGGAAGACTTGCACTTGTGTCTCCACATTTGCAACTTAATATAGGAACAAATCACATGATATTTAAGTGATTATATAAAGATCAGCTCACATAAGCATTCTTATCTTCACCACATCCTGGGATCTATTTCAGTTACAGTAAAAATAAATAGATTCCTTCTGTGATATCAACTGTCTAGATAAAGCAATAGACTTATTGGGAAAATTCGTTGTGCAAGACTTTATTCAACACAACTACTCATCTGATTAATTGTTCATCAATATAAACTTCAGGTTTGTAAGACTCATTTTTATTTGGTTGGGATAAGAGAGTTAATTCAATATATATTCACCTTGTAAACATGTGAAAGTCCTTGCAGATTCTTTGTTAAAATGCTGTTGAAGGTAAACCTGCAGGAAGAAGGGAAACAGCACTTTCTAGAAACAATCTCACTGATTTCTATAAGTACAGCTGACACTTCAGTATGTAACAGTAGGAAATAATTACTACATATCCAACAGTCTCCCATGACCTTTAATGCTTTTTGTGCTGTGGTTGTCAGTTTAATAGAGTTTAGCTACTTACAAGAGCTAATTAACATTCCAGCAAAGTATACTCATCTTCACACGCCCTGGCTGTACCATACAGGTGTTTGCATCTTGTGCTCATAATAAATAAAGGTACCCATTGGCTCGATGCCATCCGGACTACCTTGAAGAGTAAGGTCAACCATTGCTTTCAGAAAGAAGTGCCCATGCTTTCTAAGGAGCTAGTAACAACTCTCTTTCTAGTCTATTTGGTCACCTGGAATCAAGAGCCTGACTTAGGTTAACACTTACTCGCCAATGCCATACTTCACAAGTTTCCAATTTTTCAGTCTCCTGGTTGACATTACACAGGTGCCTGCCCAGAGAACTTTGCTATGGGCAGACGTAACACAGGACAGCAAGGAACTGACACTGACTTTTTTAGAGAACTACATAAATTCAATTAAAAGGTCAATATAGCTGCCTAAAATTTAAGTTACGATTATATACAATACGGAAGCTCAAAACTACCAATTCTTTTTGGAAATACTAACAAAGCTGTACGTGAAAGACAGAAGACCATGACTTCACCCAGCTCCAGTGAGGCCTCAGGAGAAGCAGAACACAAAGGCAGACCAGGGACTAACCAAACGGTCAAAAGTTTAAGAAACAAGACATTGCAGGGGCAGGGAGAGTTAAAGAGTGCAGCTATGCTTTAGAAAATGCTAAGATGGAGCATTAGAAATGATAAAATATTTGTCTTTAGGGAACAGGGATGTGTCAGGAGCGTGTATGTGTTTCACCAAAGGCTGATGACCTATTTGGTCTTCTGCCTTTTACGATGAACTGTATTGATTCAGCATTATCTACAATAGTCTTGGCAGTAGTGTTTATTTTTACTGAACTTCACAAGATCCTAAAGGACCACTCCTGTCAGATTAAAGCAAGCATTCAAAATTTTCTTCAGGTACAGCAGAATAATACTTTACTTCTCTGTATGCCAAGCCCTGTAGCAGAAAACATGATTATAGAGATTAATGAAGATTTTACTAACTGTTACATTGCTGAATTTTGGAGGTGATGCAGTGCAAGCAACGCTCTGAAATGAAGCAGGAATGCTGAACACCAAGAGAAAGTAAGTTGTTAGTACCATTTCTTAGGGGAGCATTCTGGGTTTTGCAGAGCAAAAGAAGCAACACCTGCACCCAGTGGCTCAGAAGGTGCCTCAGTCACAAAGCATGTGCCACACTACTCTGCGATTCCTTTCAGTTTGTTCAAGATAATCCTTTAGTCAGCAAGTAACTTTCTGGACCAGCTTTCTCAGGTGCATAACCCTCTCCTTACTGTACGGGACAGTTAAACCGTAGGGCTTAGGATTCTACTATAGGGCCAGAGGTTAGACACTCACAAGTTGAGTTCTGCACTGCTTAGGGCACTAATGGGATTTAGTCCTCCAAAACCGTTACATCCTCAAAACCATTCTTCATTAAAAAAAAAAACAAAAACCAAAACACATATATAAGGCAACTGAAGTATCCTCTCATTTCCAATAGGAAGAATTTCTTGTTTTCCCATGGCCTCAAAAAGATTATCTATCTCATGCCACCACAGGAGAGCCTTTAAACTACACGAAAGATTAGCATCACTCTCCTGAGATAGACGGCCTCATCACAACCAATTTGTCACAATGATAGTCTAATTAAATGCATTATTCTTCTTCAGCAAAGAAGTGAATGCTTGACATGTTTGAGTTAGACATACAAGCCTTCCCCTCTTCTTCCATCTATACCTTTCTTTGTAATGGCAGGCCCACAGGGAAGGCTGTGGGCCTTCATTTACAATGAAATCAGTGAATATAAGAGTAATTTTTTAAAAACCATTTTCTGTAATGGTTGGATGAATAAACCCCATGTGTTCACAGGGATCATGCTTCAGGGTAAACACTGAAGTTAGCTTTGGCTGGTCCTTTGAATCAAAATATTTCTTTTATTCCAATCAAGCAAAATAAAGTGCCTGTGCCTCAAGGAAAATTTATAATAAAGCCCTGAGATGTCAAGTTGGTCTGAAAGGTAGAAGCAGCCAGCTGCTATTGTCTTCAGTAAATGCAAGGTCAAATGTCCAATTTTTCCTCAAAGTTATGAAAAGGACAGTACTTCCCCCCAATACCATTTTAATCATAAATCAGGCAGCAATTCAGAGAAATTTCAGCCATTTTGCAGTAATCTCAGAGAGTTCAGTTGCAGGCTTGTGAAAGTTGCATGGGATACTCTGCAAACTAACAGAAAATCAAGACGGTATAATGGGAAAGTCCAGGCTTATGAACTAACTCTGCCTGTGACAAAGTTAGAATTGGATTGTCTTTTCCAGCATTTTGCTGGTTTAGCCTGACAGTAAGATAGTGGGGACCTTTAACTGCTTTACATTTGGTTAGTTTACTTTTTGGGGTAGGGGGCACTGAGGTTAGTTGTATTGCACAGGACTTTTGATACCATCAGAAATTCCTTGCTATTTCCAACAGTACTTAAACATAAAACCTGGGACCCATTTATCTACTCTGGAATTAGCACTGAGACAATTCTTAAGAATAATTCATAAAGTTATCCTTACTGTTAATCTCAGCATTATTCCCTCTGTTATGTTTCACAAATTTTTCCTTTTCCTTGGATAAAATATGCCACAGATGTGTTATGGTTACTACAGATACCACAGTCACCAATCCTAGGTACTCAATTTACAACATGCTAAAAAAGCCTGCTTTCTCGGTGTTTACAGCACTTGAGCTACGACATCTTACTGGTGGTGTTTGTGATTATGTGCCTTGTTAAAATCATGTACTAGGCATTGGGTTCTAAGTCTATCTCCATTCCCTCAAAATGGGAAACAGGGAAGTGTTCCTTCTTCTGTAAGGACCCACTGGGAATCCCAAATCCAAGAGAAGATGAAGAGTTGATCTCCCAGAATGGGTCATTAATTTTTAAAAGCAGCCATTACACATTTGGATACTGCTCATGCAATGAGCACATGAACACCAGTAGGAGAAACAGCAACCTGACTTAATTGAACCTCTACTTACACCATCAAATTTTTCAATTCTTATGTTCATTTGACCCAATTTGTTCAATTTTATGTAACAAAGGATTACAAGATCATGATGCATCCTATTAGACTCCTGAAAAACCTGTGCCAACTTAGAGAAATTTAAACAAAAACTAAAAAAGTTTAATGAGATATGGATTAACCTGGCATAAATGTATTTCAAGTATTTATTAGATGAGCCATGATCACTCAACATCAAACAGCACTGACTTGTGCAGGTAGAACCCTAAAACTACATCAACAGTAACTATAAAATAAATGCATTCTTAACAGGAGCTTATCCCTAGAAGGTGCTACATCGTTTTTCCCTCAAACCCACAAAGAAAGAAATCAAGCATGCCGTTAAATGGAAACCCCCACTGCAACCAGCCACATTTGTAATTGTAAGTATGCACTTACGCGCTTTATTGCACTGGGTTCAGAGTGCTCAGCATTTTGCTGGATTAAGCCCTACAGTCCTATTACTACAGAGCAGCTGAGGACCTTCAACATTACAGGCTTAATCAATTTGAAAGAAAATAGAAAATGCAAAGATAAATAATGAAAGGGGAAAAAAGAAAAAAATAAAAAACAAACCAACATGTTTCTATTTCATACCTGGCTTCTAATCTGTATATACAGGCCCAACTCTGCTAAAGCATTTCCCAACACATGCACACAAAAAAAAAAAAAAAACAACCCCCAAAATATCACATTTTGGCATCTGGGCTAAGACACAAAGGAGAATCCCACTAGCCAACCATGTCTTTTCTTAAGAGAAAAGTCTACAGCTAATGTCCAAGGCTGTAAGTGAATTTTTCTTCAGCATACTATATTTGTACCATCTGCCTGCCAAGTCAGTGCACTATCAGCATTTAACTCATTATTTTGTCAGTTCCAGGAGAAATAAAGAGCCTTTCTTACTCAGTCTAAAGCAGTTCCCATTCTCTAGCAATTTAAAGACTCAAGACTTTTCAGTCTAAATGTGGGTATGGCCTTTTACTACAGATACAACATAAAAAAAAGGAACAGGCAACTCTGTGTCTCTTCCTGGCACATCTTCCTTGTATGTACCATAAAAAGTACATCTTGGCTTCTACAGAAAGAGTTTCACACAGTATTTCATGATTATTAAAAAATAGTTTGTAATAAAACTGGATGAACTATAGCATTTATTTAGAACTGCAAAAACCTCAATAAGCCTCATGTGTGAGGAGCTTAACCTACATTAATGGCTAAAGAAAAATAATCAGCATGAATTCCTGGTTAAAACTCAGAGCTAGAATGTATAATCATGCCCAAATCAGAAGGGGGGTGGGAGAACAGTAGGCATCTTCTTAAACCAATCATCACAATTTATAAAACATCTCAATTTTACTTGATGAGATTACATACCTTTCATTATATGACATTGTTCACCAATTTATAAATGTAGGATTTTGAGTGGCTTCACAAGGAGGAAAAAAAAAAAAAAAGAAGAAAATGAAGCCAGATAAATGTTTTTTCTGAGCATCACTTCAGCAAAACCAGAAGTCATGCACTTTTTTCTGTGTTAGTTCATCACAGAGATTTGCACATTTGTACAAACTCAGATGGAAGCGGTGAACTATCCGTGATAATCTAAAAGAGACAAGGTGCGGCACTGTGTATTGCGGCCTCCACAAACATTTTGTAGTCAGCACATATTAGCATACCGCAGAGAACTGCAATACTTAAAGAACAATTAAATATTGCCGATGTTCACTATTAATTAAAACTAAAAGCACTGCCATAGCTTTACATTTTTTTTCTTCTTCACTGATTCTCTCTTTAGATTACAGTGAAAAAGGCAATTTTAAGGTACATTCTTCTTTGTCACTCTAGATTTCACTTAATTTATCACTGTAGCACTTCACGAACAGAAATACTGAAGAACTTGAGTTTGGTGTTTTAATTAATTTCATTTATTTTAATTTAACTTGTTACCTTGTATATTTATTTAAAACATTATTTAAGCATTTCTTGAGCTAATGCTAGCCTACAAGGAAGCCTAGTCAAAAAAGAAAAACAAACCACCAAACAAAAATCTCCAACTTTGACCTCTATCAAGACAGAAACATGAAAATGGCTCCTCCTTGTAAATTCTGATTAATGCCTCACCATATCAGGTAAATTTAATGTAGGTTTATAGATTCCACGCTGACTTATTTCAGTCATTAACTCTCTCTGCTTTCAAGTAATTATTGATTTCTATTAGAAACAGACGAAAAGGGGAAATGGCACAGTATTTTCCTATCCCTTAATTATGGATTTTCAAGGGTTACGTGGGTACACACATATCACATCTTGCATCGTGAAGGGTCCCAGAACTTTGAGAAATGGTGTTATTCCATTAAGATTGCTTCAGGTATCACACACCCAGATCAGTGCAGTAACTTCTTAGCAATTCAGTCCATCATACTCATGCAACAACATGGAGAAAGAAATGCTGTACAACACAGCTGCGGCATCCCGTGTGAACTGGTGTGTCTTCCCTGCCCTCAGTGCTGCAAGGACAGGTTACCCAAACTGAAACTCTGAGGATTAAGGTGTAAGAAAATTTTAGCTTGGTAGAACATAACTGAATTGGACTGGAGCACTCGCTGTTCTTGCAGATTTACTGTGGGTCTTTAAATGCTCCCAAAGCAGTACAACCAGAGTCCTACAACTCTTCCAACAATACTGGCTATCAGTAACAAATAAAAGTTATTGGCTAATGGCACTGCCTAAAACCCACTCCAGAACACACTGAGAGATACTTTAGGGGGTTAGTTTGCTCTCTCTCTCTCTACTAGAAAAAGTAGTTTTATTTGGTGTGCACAGCATTATTTCCTCAATTAAAAACATTCTTGTCTGCAACAGACATGCCACATTAAGAAAGGTTAAAGTCAAAAGGACCCCATTTCATTAGATTACAGCAGAATTAATTGATGTGTTTAATCAAAGAGATGCTACTTGGCAATGACATAAAGCTGCTCTTCTCCAGGGATGATACCGACCTCACTGGCAGACTGGCAGCTTTTAAATAAATACAAAACAATAAGAGTAAGTGTACATTTCTGTGAGAGCCCATGGTTTGTAAGACTTCTTTTGAGAGTCAAACTTCATACAGTGCCTCTTTTTTCTTACATATACTATTAATCTTCTCTTATCATGGCAGAGAAAGCAGTAAAGAACTATATTACAGTAATTTTAAAATTAGAAGTATGCTAAAAGCACACACACAGAAGAAAAACAAGACACAATTTATTTAATTGGTTATGACAAAAATCACAGTTTACAGTGTTGTACACAATTTCATGCCTGCCCTACAGAAAAAAAAAAAAAAGGGGGGGAGGATGTGTATGAGGACAAGTTTTGGCCAAATCTCTCATCCTTTGATTTCATTTCTTCTTACAGAAAGCTTATGTCTTGAGTTATTTCTGCCAAGCACTTTTTTTGAAAGTGTAGTTTGTGTACTTGCAATGTCTATTTCTAAACTAATCCATCTTTTACCAGCAAGTAAATAAAGTGATAACGATGATTAACTAAAAAGATTATTTATGCAATATGTGCATGCATCACCATTTTTTACTAGTGACTTCTGTTAAAAATCTGAAAACAGATTGTGCACTGACCACAAAAAAAAAAGAGACAAAAAAAGACAATCCAAAATCTTCATTTTCTTTGGCAGTACCTCACCAAGCAGAATTACTTACTTAAAACTGAACTTCACAGGTTTTTTTTTTCCTCCTGCCTCTTTACACAAGAGTTTAAATGGTTTAAAGTATTTGGAGAACTGGGTATAAAAAACATAATCTAAGAAAGTATTTTTTAAGAGAATGGTAGAACAGCACAAAACACTTCATTACAAATGTACTATTTGCCAAATAAGCATTCAAGTTCATCGAGCAACAATTCCCATAATTATCTTGCTAATTTCCCATGATGCTTATTGCAGTTACACTGGAAAAGCAGCTACTGATATTCTAATTAGGCTAATTTTTGGAGACTAAAGTTTCTCTGTTCTTTATGTTTGTCTAGAATTGACTGAAATTTTCAGACCATACATTTCTTAAGAAAGAAATTCTGGTTCCTGAACCATAAATAAAAGCTCGTGTTGATAAAATGGCTAATAACAACACTGCAGAGCAGATTAGTCTAAACCAGCAAGCTTTATTTAGAAACCGCCTTTGGATGCCAATCCCATGTATTATCCATTTAACCCCAAACAACTCCACCAGTTGTTAGGAACCCATCATTGCCTTTTCAGTTTGACAAGATCTCTGCTCTTTGAGATTCCCCTTAAGCTGAAGGAAATAAAACCCCCTCCCCTCTTCCGCATGCTTTCACAAGCTTGCAAATTCCCACTTGGAAATTGCACACGTTGCCAATGCCAGGGCCCACCTAGGAAATCCTCCCACATGTTCTCCTTCATCTTTTCCAGCATTCCTTCTGTAAGGACAGATGGACTAGCAGGTATCCTATCCTCAACTAGGCTCTATAGCAGGGGGTACAAATGAGGTTTCTTTTTAGAAATATCCACATGATCATTCTAAATCCAACTCCAAAGGCTGCCTTCAGACAGCAAATATATAAAAATAAATTTAGATTCCCATTTTCTTGGAACACCTCGATACAGAACAGTATAGATGCAGCCACTAAGAAGTAATACTCAAAAAAGTCTCGTCTGTTAGGCTACTTTCTGCAAAAGGGATGAACGGAAAATTTGGAAAAATCATATCTGATCTTCTGTCCATTACAGTAATGTGTTTCTTTAATTTGGTAGCATTATCTTTTAAGAAAAGAGATACAATATTGTTTCCTACTAGGTAAAAGAGCAAAACCAAAAACCAGCATTTGTGCATTAAACAGTCTTGCAGTATTGCCTAAGACAGCACACAACCCCTTTATCTGATATACATTGCACAATTATGTTCCATCTGAGGTAAGACAAACACTTTCTCATTTCATAAAATCTCATAGTGTTATCATGTAACTTCAGAGTAGCAATCTGATGCCTTACCAACGTGTAATTTTGATCCCAAAACAGCGTAACAGAATCTTTGTCCTCACATTTCCCTCCCAGCACACACAACAGTGCAATGAACTAGATGTTGCACACCAGTATCTTCCAATTGTTTGGATAAAATTTCTCATGGCACCCATTATATAATTGATGTAAGAATGATAACTGCAGCTTGCATGACAAACCATCGATATCCCAGTAGAAAGAGAACGATGCATTATTTTTAAGAGGTAGAGGAATGCATGATGGCACTGTTTGGCTGTTACCCTATTCTGAAACTTGTCAAGCTCAGAATATAATGCCAGCCCCTTCAAAAGCACTGTTCTCCAGAGAACCATTACAACAACTTGTAGAAGAACTCGTAAGATACAGCGATACCCCAGGTAGCATTCTTTCGCCTAGGCACAGCTTTGCTAGATACCAAAATTAGCGTGCCAATTCTGCTGGAGCTTGGCTTCCTCCTATTCCATATGGACTGAGAAGGACGGTGAGAGAGGGGTAGGGCTGCCACTGCTGCTGGTTCCATATGGCCCAGCTGGACCAAGCTGGCTCTGAAGTTGGCTGTTTTATGGAAATCACTTGCCAGAGTTTCCCTTTTCAGAAGCATAATGTGTATCAGAACTGGCATACAGCTGCCAGTGTGGTTTCCAAGCGAAACTCTACCAGATTCTTCAGCTGTTAATGGGGACTCATTCTTTCTAGCTAATTATCTGTTGGTTTCCAGTCTTGCTCTTCTCTGAAACTAATTATAAAACTTCGATGGTTTGTACGAACTATAAAATTACTTCCAGAACTTCAGTGACTCATAATAGAGCTAGAGTACTTTAAGAAGGATACAGAAACATAACAAGTAACCACAATAGTCTCAAATACCAAAGAACTTTACAGTACCATGGGAGAGAGTCCTTGGGATTCAGCATAAATTCCTCCTAAATAGTACAGGTAAGTCTGACAGTAGCATATCCTGTGCTACTGCATATTTAATATTTTTTTTTTTCTGTTTTTCTCTCAGGGTTTGCAAAAGCACAAATTAAAAAATCTGCCTTTGCTAATTCTGTTTATAAAGTCACCAGCAACGTATAAGAAGAACTTGCAGTCAGGGTATTAGCCTTTTGAGTCATTTCAAGTTCAAATAAATTTAAGTTTCAGGAGGCATTACAACAAATTCTACCAAATATTAATGCTTAGTCTGACTAATTCTGTGTACTGTTAGACAAACTGAATAATTTCAAATGAGTCAAATTAGCTATTTAATCAATTTATTCCTAATGGCAGTACAACAGATTAGAACCTTAAAATGTGGGCCATTGGCCTACCTACAATGTAGCCTTTAACAAAATGAAAATACTTAAAACATGTCACTGACAAAAATTAAAAATCATGACAGTTACAGCAAACAGTACCTCCTTTAACTGTTAAAATAATGAGAATTTTAAGAACATTATTCAGTCTGACACAAGTCTACCAGCAGATGTAAACTTGAATAAACTGACTCAGGGACTGACAACGCCTACAAAAAACCCTTGCTAACACTTTTCTCCAGCTTCTTTGACATAAGCATTTCTTTTAAGAACAGCTTCATCTTGAAATTAAAACAAGAACAAAACATTTTTTTCCTACCTGAGCCTCTCCCCCCAGCACTGCTCCCGCTGCAGTACTCACTCTGGCTAAACCGACTTGTGTCACAAAGAAGTTACTACCCACATAGAAGTTATTTCCGTAAAGCAGCTAATCTTACTACCAGGCGGGGTGGGGGTGGGTGGATAGAAATAAAAAGGTGTGTTTCTCCCTTACGTGATAAAGTTACCTACTGTGCTGTAAAATCCTAATGGAGTTAAGTATCTGTACTTCATGATGAGACAAGTGAGGTAGGGTCAGTCTTCAGGTCAGGAAGAGCTGCCAATTTAGCTTTTCAATACGAGTCTTGCTCTTTGTTTCTCTTAGGGTTTAAGGCGAGATAAAAATCATGGGTCAATGATCTCACTGTAATAGTTCCAAGACTTAAGAGACACTCACACTGTAGGAGCAGAGGAATAAGAAATTAACTGATGAGATAGGACAGTTGCATCAGTTACCTGAATTTTATTCTTCCAACAGTAGGCAAATACGTCTTTTCTTCAACTATTTCATTAAGCCTCTGGGCTGAGGCAGACAGAAATATTGCTGTTTTGTATAACAGACACCAATGAAGATATTTTCTCTGTTCTTGCAGTATTTGTTAATGTATGTTCATTTTCTTCAGGGGTTTTTTTTTCTTCCTTTCCATTGTTAATCATCCCTCCTCTGATTGCCCCTTTGCCTCTTGCATAAGGGGCAATCTATCTGGCAAGGAAAGTTCTTAAAAAGCATGCCAACGTTTTGGTATGCTTTTTGATATCAATTCCAGCACATTAAGACTTTGGTTTTGAGACGATTATTTAAATTTGTGCCACCAATGAAAGAATCACAGTTCCTTAACTGACCTGTACTACAAGCTTTGTCTTGTCACACTACCAGACAATAAAATTCTATGCTGTATTTAATTTCCTTGAAAGTAAATGTATTTAAAAGGTACAAAAATCACACTGTTCTGATTAATTTATAACTTGAAGAGCTGTGCAAGTCTCGCCCTGTAATCAGATTCTCTGCATGAACGGAATGGCTTGGGCACGTATTATAGGAAACAGCTATTAGGCATTCCTTCTTGACATTCCTTCTTTACTATTGCCTTTACTATAGGCATCTCGATCCCCTGTAAGCAATAAGCCTGAGAAAATACTTGGATTTTTTAAAGTCATGAAATGTTGTGCCCAAATAGTTACAATATTTGATTTACTGAATGCAGTACTGAACTGACTGGGCATGTCATATTCTGTGCACCTAGGTACTTTTTCACAAGTAAAATACTAAGTGCATTTGCTGTGTTAACACTACAAACTGACCAGTTCTATTCTTTGGGAAGAAAAGAGGACAGATCTATTGCCCTGACTTAGAAAGCCCTCTCCTCAGCAACCAGAAGAGAGCTCTGATTTAAAGGCAGTCTTTCGGAAGTGTCAGGTTTTTTAGCAGGAGTCTGGGGACAGTATCACTGCTCATTATAGACTGTGAGTTTCAGGTGTACATCCGAGTTGAACTTACAAATGGAAAAAAAAAGGGGACATACAAAATAGGTATATAGAAATTGTGATAATGAAAAGTATCAGCAAGCTTAGAGTAAGAAGTTTAAAGAAAAAAAAATAGCCTAGAGGGAACAAACTGCACAAGGAAAATTTAGGCTTCCTTGTTATCAGAAATCAATGTTATTTTTCAGCGCGACACCTTCTGTATTTGCAATGCAAGCCTGAAATAATCTTTATCAGTGAGCTATGGGGTACCATATGAATCACTTATAAACTTATTTATTAAGGAACAGAAAACCAACAGGAATTATCTCAGATCATCACACTGGCTGAATACATACCACATAGGCTCTTTTATACCCACACATTTGCACAGAAGTATTTCCATAAACAGAGCAGAGTTTAGTAAACTAAACAGATGTCTGGTGGTTTACATTTGAACATATGTTTCCCTGCAGACAAAGAATGACCCCTGGTAATTACATGGTAGCTAAAGTATCATGCTAATTCAGCCAATAAATAAATTCTGCTTTTCTATCAGGGGTACTACTGGTGAAGTTATCATTAGAATGACTCTGAATTTATATTGAAAACTTAAATACTTATCCATGTTACAGTACCCAGTTTTGATTTTTTTTTACTGGAAAACAAATAACTTAGAGGACTCTTCTTACTAATTAGTGAAATTCAGAACTCTCCAAATTTAATTGGTTTGTTGTTAAATTAATAAATATGTTCCATACTGAATGAATCCATCTCCAAGAAATATTACAGAAATCTTACAAAATATTTTACTTGATACAAAAGCAATTTATGGAAAATCAACCAGGACAACTAGGAGATCTTTTAGTAATGGTCTTTACAAAGATTTTAAAGGCTGAGTGGAGAGCAGAATTTTAACAGTATTGGCTACAGGTTTACTTTGCCAACACTCTGTGGTCATTACAATTAAGTAAAATTTTGCTAGGCTTTAAAAACTTCGGGTTTAACATAGAAAACCTGGAGGACTAGATTCCTTACATATACCAGAAATTTAACCTACATCCTACTTAATGCACTGAATAAATCAATACAATGATCCAATTTAGAGAAAAACCTGGAAATTCAGAATATCAAGTAGTGCAAGGTTACAGAGTGCAAAATATCGAAGTCCTATTTAGAACCACATTTCATCTTTCACATCTTTCAAATTCTTTTTCAGTCTTCCCTTGCAATAAGAACCAGATTATTGTCTATGAAACCCAGGAAGCATATCTAGAGGTTTTTTACTCTAAACAATTGTTTTTTATATATATATATATATATATATATATATATATAATCTGTACAACTACAGTACCTAAATGAGTCCCAATGTATTGAAACGGTCAGAAAAATGGAAAGTATTAATATCCCCGTTAACAAAACAGAGACTTGAGGCAAAGAGAAAATTCAATGATTTGTTTATGCTCCTAAAAAAAGGTTCATGGCAGAGCCAGGAATTTAGGCCAGCTCTTTTAAGTTCCACTCCAGAACTAACCGTTCTTGTCAAAAGTGTAGCAAAAGAAACGCTTCACTTTACGAAGGCCATAGTAAATTCTCATTCTGCTTAAAATACTTACATTATATGAATGCTGAATCAATCAATTATGAGGAAGATTCTCTTTTTAAAAAGATATAATGATGTGGTAGGCATATTCAGGAAAAAAATTTGCTGCCTCTTAAGAAGGGATAAGGAAGACAAAGACAGGAGACTGATGAAAACTCATCCATTGAAAATGCAGTACTTAATCAGGCCTACGAATATAAAAATACTGAAGATGATCTTTTGCAGAAGTTAGGCGAGAACTATAAATAAATATGGCCCAAGTAATGAAGAGTAAGAGCTTTGGAAGAGACACTTGAATTTAATTTGTATGGCTTTGATGAGAAATTTATCAGCAAAGCAGGTAATAATTCTATTCCACTCTAAAGGTATTTGTTTGCAAACTGCCAGATAAAAGTGGACTTCAGATATGAATAGGGTTTTGATGGTTTATTTTTTATTGGTATTTCTCTCTGAAAAATAGCCTTATGTGCAGGGGAAAGACTGCTGACTTCAGCAGTTCAAGCAAAAAGATAATTAAAAGAAAATTAATCTATTAAGTGTTTCAAAACCAGCTCAGATTGTTTGCATGTTTGTACTGTGAACTGAAGTATCACATAGCCTAAATCTGTGCAGTCATCTACAATAAAATATTGCAGATACAAATTAAACAAATAAAAGCCTGAAAACACTCCTTTCAGTTTTAAAAAGCTAAAAGCCATAATACTCGAGACTGGCAGACACTGAATAAAATGCCACAGTAAAGAACTAGTAAGACTATAAAGCACTATTTTTTTGTATCTGAAAGAGAGCAAGACAAAATTTGGTAGATGAACAGGGCAAATTTATAAGAGGAAAATATAGATCCCTCCTGAATATTTTGACATGTCTAATGGATATTAATAATTCCTGTTTCGGGATGAATACCAAATAGCTAAGGATAACCCTTCCTTCAACATTAGGATGTAAGAAATGAATAATTATTAGTCATTTAAATATGACCTCTACAGCCTCACTGTTATCTGGTGATATGTAATGGGGAAATATCTTCTTGACAGTATCAGCAACAGCTTCTTGAGACAGATGGTATTTCAGAGACCTCTCACTGTCCTTTAGCTAATAACCATGGAGGTAAATCAAGTTACGTTGTATGCCATGAAAGTTGCCATAAAAATATAAATATCTCAGAATCAGATTTTGATTATGTTTTCATAAACTTTCACATGCTGTACATCTATCTTTCAATCTAGCAAGACAAACTCTTCTGAAAATTCAGTTATTCTCATTTTTAAAGAATTAAGCTATTGCCCTTTTGCTGGCAAGAACCACTCAAATCCCTGTTACAATGGCTAAGAAAGCAAGTGTTTCTCTAGCATGTATTTTCTTCTTTAGTATGAGCACCTTTGTCTTAACATCTATCTTCCAATCAATTTTCTGCTCACGTCACTGCTAATTAGACTTCAAACTTCCATATTTCTCTTTGAGGGTTATTAGAGCCAGTGTTCCTATTGGTTGTGATTGTATATCTAGATGTATACAGTTGATGTATAGAGTTGCATGCAGATGTATATCCGTATGGCCATAATGAGAATATGTTGATTGGATTCCTTTTTAAAATGCATGATTTTGATTTAGTTTGATTATTTAAAATATTCAATCAAATTAGCTGAATGGCTGAGCTTATTAGATTTTGGTAGACTGTATTGCAAGGATGAATTTGGTGATCTATTAGTTCTTTCCATCTCTTAATTTTATAAGGAGATATAAATATAGCAAGTGACAGCTTTTATACCCCATCTCTCCTATGCTTTGGGTTCACAGTATACCAGCATATGCTATCCTTTTATAAATATTAATGGTAGTAGTTATGCTGTACGTCAGGCAATTTACCTCTTAGACTCTATACATGCCAAAGGGCAAGCAGCTGCCTCTATGCAGTGATCTGATGCGGGTACTTTGATTACATTACCCCTCAGCACAGATTAAGGAGCAACTTTACGTCAAGCATAAATGGGAACTCACTGGTTTAGATTTTAGTCTCTTATTACTGCACTCCTGCAGAATTAATCTGAATGTCTTAGAAGCTGTTCAAGAAGCAGAGCTCTGTCCAGGCACTAGATTTTTTGAAAAAATGCCCCACTAATTCTCTTTAAAGGATAATAGCAGTATGACCACACTTTTCAGAAAGCGATTAGTGCTTTCTTGAGAAACCACCTTTGACAATTGGAAGGAAATTTGTTTCAAGATGGTAACAACTTGGTGGTTACCAAGCACAAGGCCCTATTAAGCTCCTTCCACTCGTACAGTCAAAAAAAACCAAACCAAGAACGAAAACCCACAAGTTAGTAATTTTTTTTTTTTTAATTTTATTTGAATCTTGCCTGCAGCAGTTTAAAAAGT
Organism: Elanus axillaris; assembly: GCA_026212715.1. NCBI lineage: Eukaryota > Metazoa > Chordata > Aves > Accipitriformes > Accipitridae > Elanus > Elanus axillaris. The sequence continues at coordinate 19,222,571 of JANZLQ010000040.1, forward strand.
TAAAACCAATTATATGACTTGGAAAAAAAGGATGAATTCCAAGATCAAGTATTTCTGCAACATGTGAGGACAGAAAATATTTTCTATGGCCACTTTTAAAGATATTGTGACATCAGACCTTGTAAACTACTAAAGGAAGGACAGAAACACTGTCAGTAGCAATTCCAATAGGAAGGAGCTTTTGCACAATGCGAAATACACATTTTGATTTTGGCCCATTAAAAGCATATGTTCTTGATTTAGTTTAATATTTAAAAAAAAAATACACTCTAAACTGATGGATAAAAATATCTTCAGAAGTGAAGTTTCAATCCACCTTCACAAAATGGAATTGGAGCTAAAATTAGTTTAATGATCAGTTGTTTAAAAATTGTATTTTAAAACACTTGCAGTTTTAGAATTCTTTTCAAATGCAAGTACTAAGAATAATTTACTTCAGATATACTTTGACAGACAATTCATATCATTTACTCTTTCAAAGTACTTAAAGTCTTTGATAAGATACTAACCTTCCTAAAAAGTTTTACACAATAGGCTACCTGAGATATCTACTATACAACAAAAATATGATTCTTCAGCAAGTTCTTTTGAGCCTCCTAATCGATCAACATTTGACAGCATTTCTCAGCTTTTCCTATGAAAAGCCATGAAAAGTCATGTACAGATTGCAAAAGTGTCAGTTGCTCTGATAAATCTTACTATGTTAATGAAGCTGATTATTTCCTCTGCACATATGATGACAATATTGGCATATAGGCAGTAATCTGTTATTAACACACTCCCAATAACTGTTTTTATTTTCTGACTCATCTGACAGAACTCATCTATAAATCTCATAGGATTTATACAGCCATAATGAAATCAGTAATTTCCTCTTGCTAAGTGTCTGCCACTCTGAAGTGTATTCATACAAAGTCTGTTGAAATTAACCTGTTGCAAAGCTGCCTACTCTACTGAGTAAAAATTCTGTAAGCATTTGACTCTCATTCATTCTGACTAGGTATTTGCACTTCCAAACAGAATACAGGAGTCCTGCAATTAATCTATTTAAAAGGAAATGCAGTGTATTGCTGTCACAGCCATCTAATTACATGCCAGCTATTAGACCAAAGTGTAAATAAATGGTTATATAAACACATATATAACCACATAAACAAAACCATAAACTGGGAAGGCTGAATTTTGCACGCAATACAGTTTTGGTTTGTCAGAAAAAAGTTGGCACGGAAGAAGTTTTGGCATTTATTTTTTACTTATATCTACATCTCCCATTTGTGTTATCAGTAAATTTACCCATGCTCAATTCAGTAGTGTGTCAAGAATGCAGTGGAGAAAGATAGGTGACAAATAGCCGAAGCTAAGCAACATCTGCTACAATGAGATTGCTCTGACTTAGCTTCTTTATAAATCAAATAAGAAAAGTATCTAAACAAATTGTATTTGAGGAATTGAAATGTTTCAACAGGTCTGAAAACAACAGAAGCAGTAATTTAACCTTTCACCCCAAGTCAAAATGACTGAATTACATAAATTGGTGCTATTATCCTGTGTCATAATATACTCTAGTATATTCAGAGCAATAAATACTAGGCAGAAGTATGAACTACATGATACTACAATACACGACACTGGATAGTGAAAAAAAGAGGTGCTAGGCTGAAACAAAACGAGTGGAACTTGTGGCAGAGTATTTTGATGCCAGACAGGCAAGTAAGCGATTGCATCCTAAATGAAAAGGATATTATGAAGAAATATAACTGCTATTTATCACTTGAAAAAAAAATTTAAAGTTCCATGTGTTAGAATAGAAATTTTAACTCCTGAAACTCTGGTCCAACAAGGATCATTATCTGTGCAAATACTAATTATGGAATCATTCACACATGTATGTTTGAACTCCATACTATAGCGAGCCAATTCAACCACTCTAGCAAAGTTTCTCCTGAGTAGGAGCTCACATTCACAACTACCTCCAGTAGGAATGCCACTGCCTGACTTGAGATTGAATTCACTGCTACACACACTGTTTGCACGGACACATAACCTTGGTATAGAAAGGGCGTGAAAACCTTCAGTAGGTATATCCAGCTGTGAAGGAGCTCTCAAAATTCACCCATAGTACAATGATAGTGTACAACTACTACTGCCCAGTGATACGTAGTTAAAAGCTTCCTTACCTCACCATCTCCCCAAGTTTACCAGTGCCTGCCACTACCTTCCACCACAGACGACTTTTCTTACAGCTGTACCTCCACCCCGGGAACTACCTCCCCAGCCCCCTTACAACAAGTTAGCTTCTGCCCAGCTGAAGCCTACAAGCAATCAGCTCCTAATCAGTCCCTCAAGTTCTTGTGCCCGAGAAACGAAGTGTCAACAGCACCTGTTGAGGGTCAACAACCTACAACAACTACTCAAACGGTTATAGATTCCTCTGAGTGATCCAGAAATAGTAGAACAGTAAGATTATGTTTTGAAAGGGAGAGCAGGGAAGATCCACAAGAAGCTCAGGGACCTCAGGATCCCCTTTTTAGTACCCAGATAAACAGGCAAGCTCAAGTTAAAGCTGCTGAAGCTGTAGACTAAGGATAGCAAAGACTAATGGCTCTGTTTACGTGGGTTCTTTGGACAAATCTTAAGAACAGAAGGGGCATTATTTGTTTCTCTATTTGCTCTAGAGGACAGACTAAAAGAAGTAGTTTCCAGGCTTCCATTTTTTCTCAAGGTCGTGTGCTTAGCTGTTGGCCAAGCTGACAGCTTGAATTTACACGTTCTCTAAGTGAACATTAACTTCAGAAAGCCCAAAAAAGAATTACAGATACCAGCTCATCTCACAAAACCATGAAGGAGGTTTTGTGCATCCAGAAATCAGTATCTCACTGCTGGTTATCCCACTTCTGGAGTGTCCGTGTACGGACAGAAGAATGAAAGAAATTTAACAACCGAAAGATACTTAGGAACTGAATGAGAAAAGGACCAAAATGACAAGCAAACAACAATTAAGACACCAAACTTGCTGACGTGATACCACGTAACATCTGTCAAATAGGTACACACACTTAATGTCTTTTAAATTCTGTAAGTATTTTTTTATGCAAAAGTTTAAAGTTAAATTATGTGCAAATGTTAGCATATACCTATAGCAGAGTTCCACTTCTCTGTGAGATTCTCATCTTGCTAATTTTATCAAACTTTAGCTTCAGCATCATCGGTGTGCAGACAAAGGAGCAGACAGAAAAGCTGGGGTTTTGCTGCCTGGCATACCCCCGTGATTCCTACGCTCCTGAGATTCTAGGTATCCAAGCATCACCTGAAACAGCTGAGGCTGTGTTTGACAAGTAAGGAGGGATTCAAAACTGTCAGAGATGCTGAACAATTAAGGCTCTAGGAGTTAGTCTTGGGAAGGGTTCTTTTTGATGTTTTCTGCCCGTCTTATAGGGAAACTACCTTTGATAATCTGGGTGACTGGCTCAGAACATTATAAAATCAAAGTTAGTTCCCACAACATCAAACTTTAATTTAGACAGAAATGCCTCCCTCAGAGTTGAAATACTCTTAATACATGCTTAGCCTTAATCTTGCATGTTCCCCTGATTCAACATAATATTTCATCCTGACCTTTTGCCGAGAGTTAAAAATAAATGCTGACAATTGTAATTATGTACAACTGAAGATAAAAGTAGACTCAGTCTACTTTATACTAGAAACCCTCCACCCATTCTGGCCAGTTTGCTTTCTGCAACTGGAAAGGTGAAAGGAAGGAAAGAGAAAAAGTTAACATGGCAAATGGAAAACATCTTCAATGACAAACTGTTGGCTTTTTAAAGATCACCTGTGTGTGCACGTGTTTTTATAAAGAAAAGGACAACATGCTTCTGAAACATGTTTCTACTGCTTGTGCTCTGAGGAAGTCATATGTTTTAATGTTCTGCTTTGCCAGGTCCTAAAGGGGACTCGTTTTATTAACTTTGCCATTGAATCACAGCCTAATTATGTTACGACAGAAATCTACGCTTTATATTGTATATGTACAATTACAGATAATGTATATATACACTGACAGAGAGAGAGGAAAATGTAATGACAGATAGACCTGACAACAGAAGACAGGAAGTCTGAGAACTGATCTATACTGGAACCTGAATATTGAAGAAAAAATGGATGCATCTGCAGTCAGAAGGATGCTGCTTCGAAATGCTGTTCTGCCTTTGTTAAAGAGCTTTCTAGCTATGTGGGTTTTTTTAAATTGACTTTCAGTTTTAAAGAAGCAGAAATCCCTAAGCCACTTGATATACCATGGGAGGGTGAAGAGGATCACTAAAGCCTTGCTGTTTATGCTAATAAGATAGTAACTCAATTTACTTGAGTACTGATCAATGCTAAACAATCAGAGAAGTTCATGTATTATGTATTTCAGAAGAACCTGTGCTTTTTAGTGGAATGTCACAAGGTTAAACTACTGGTAGACACTGTTTCCCTTGAGCCCAATTTCTGCTACAATGCTTCCTATCCACATAATGAAGAAACAATAGCAAAATAAAGCATTGTTTGGAACACGTAATGAACTGCTCTCATAAACTTCAACCTTCAGAAGTCATTATCTTTTACAGTTTGATGCAGCAGACAATTATTGGGCCTCCATTTGGCTGGCTACACCAAGCAATGTACACTATTTTTTACCATGTCTCAGTAATTATTGATAGAACAATTGTCATGGCTTGCACTGTTCACATCAGTGCATTAGCAATTGGAACAGTTTGTTACATACTTCCTGGCAGGTATACTGCAGTGCTATAAAACCTGCCTCTCCTTATCATAGTTAACAATTACTTTAGGAAATATCCAAAATATAAAACTTTCAAGTTATCTCTTCTTCCTGCCACTGCCTGTTTTCTGTGGTTTATTTAATCCTTTTACACTAAAGTGTAATACAAATATCACTTTTTTTTTAGTTCACAGCAATTCACAAGAAAGTTTTGTTTGACTTTTAAATCAAGTGAAACCATTTCACACTTGTAACTAAAAGACAAAATACTTCCGCATTCCTGTGCAGCATTCTGCTGATGGGTACCGGTAAGAGTGATACTCTTAAATGCTAATTCAGGTATGACTAGAAAGTAAAAATAATTAATACTAAAATTCAACTGGTAAAAACAGAGACAAGATTTATTCATTTAATGTTATCATGTTACATGGAGGAACTCATGCTAATTAGCAGCTCATCTTGAAGTTACAGGATAACTGTGATACGTTAAGCATAGTAATTTAAACCTATTTTTATTTGGCTTTGACCCTGTAACATTCACTAATACAGTTTGGAATAAGTTGCCCAGAGTTTGTGGAATCACCATGCTTGGAAATACTTAAAAATAACTGGAAAAGGCCCTGAGTAACCTAATGCAACAGTAAAGTTTGCCCAGCTCTGATTGGGGTTTGGACAAGACGACATCCAGAGATCCTGCATGGCCTAGATCATTCCATGATTCTTTGACGATAACCAGCAAAACCCGGTTCCTGAACTCTCCACACACAATCCTACATTTCATGTGAGCAAAATGAATGGAAAACACTTTGCATTGTAGAGCAGCTCTATATGGGATCAGGCTCTGAGAATTCACTAAGAAAATTATATATGCAAACAATGGCTTTCAGAACTGAAAGAGATGGAGAATGTATGATAGATACCATGAAACACTTATCGAAATGTTCAGAGGCATTAATGCCACTATTTATATAGCAACTATATTACGAAGGTTACTTAACATCTCCTTAGATTAGTATGTTGTTCAGAATCAAATTAAAATTTATGACTGGAATTTTGAATAATTTATAGATATCACATGCTAGGGTACTTCAGAGTTTCAATTCAGTGGAATGAATATGTACATCTAGATCAAATACATAATATATAGATATGGAATTAATTGCATGCGGAAAGAAAGGCAAGGAAGAGAGCCAGATGAAAAGGAAAAGCAGGTGCATGTTCCGCTGAACATAGACACTTTTTTGTGAAGTAAGGAGAAAGCACTGCAAGAAATGGGTCACAAACAAAGAATAACTAAATGATGACAAAATACATCATCCTTCTATTCTGAAGTCTGTAAGAATGGAAAACTTGGTGAGAAGTCCAAAGGGGAGGAGAATGGTCCCGTCCTGAGGGAGAACATCTTGAATGCTGCAAGTCAGTTAAGATCTGTCACCAATCAACATTTTAATACAGTCAGACCCTTTTCTTCCAGTCTCTCTCTGACTTAGTCCCTCTAAACTGTAGCTTGAAGTTCATTTTTAAACTAATCTGGTAGAGTGCAAGATGACTCATTATCTTTATTAGAGATCATTAATTAAAAGCAGTATTAGAACGCATTATGACGTTGGTATCCCAGAGTAATTTTTCAAGGCAAGTTAGATCCGACACAATGAAAAAACAGCCCTTTTAACAGTCAATTTTCAAGATAAAACTGTGAGCCCTTAGGAAAAACAGTATAATCTGCTCTGCACTTTAACATTACAAAGAGTACAACTTACCACAGCCTTTAGGTCTTTTAGGTATGTAATTACACATTTTTACTAATGAGCATTAGTGTATATTTACGAGAACTGTATTCTTTTTTTGTTTTGTTTATCAATAGTGATCTGTGTTGGTAACTGACAAACTCAGCATAATTGCAGATGTTTGTACAAACACGGTAGGTGTGCTCACATAGACACATAGGATGGCTGTCTCAATCATCTTCACAGTAATTAAAATCTTCTTACACTAGTGGATAATCAGATCAGCTGGAACTCCCTGCAGGACTTGCTTGCACACCCCTTGAAATCGTTGTTAAAGAAATCGGAACCCCCAATCTTTCCATTTTAACAGTTTACATCCTAAAATCCTACCCTCAAAACTTCAAGGTTCAGGATCACTATTTAAATCAAAGCTTAAATATAGCAGACACTAGATTTTCTCTTCTTTCAAGTGAGTCTTTTTGAAAGAAAAATAAACATTGCTTTACTTCCACTAGATCAGGTTAACTTATTTCCAAGGAGATACTACTCTTGTAGATTTCTTGAATTAGAGAACTGCTATGGTTACCATTCTGCAGCTATTCAAATAGAAAATTTTTAGAACTTGGCAAAAAGGCGAAAAATAATCTGTCTCATATACGCTGTCCAGACTCAATGCAGGCAGGCAGGAAAATGAGAACATGTAACAATTGAAATACTAAAAATAATCAACCAGAAGAATGCCTGAAAAATTGAAAATGATAAGTATGTCTGACATTAAGATATGAAGTTAATATATCCAAGGTAGTGAAGAAAAGCATAGCAGTAGGATTATTTACACAGAAAAAAGAATCTGAAGTCTGAATGACACACAGGAAAGAAGTAATGCTATGTAAAATTTCAGACCTAGAGGTCCGAAAAAAGTGGGTTTTTTTTCCTTTGTCTTTTTTCTGCAGTTCTTTACACTGTGCTGAACCTGAATACATACGTACAATCAGATATACACATCAAACCATACTAAGTATGAGGATTCGATTTCTGAGTGTTTATGGATGCAACCACAAGTCATCACAAAAACGGGGAAGAAAAAATGCCACTGAAATGGCTAATGATTGCAAAAATCTGATTTATCTCCTATTAAATTTTATTGTGAGAAATAACTTCATGAACCAGTACACTAACTTGTGTGCTCTGGGGACACTGACTCTAATCCTTCTTTGGGAGCTAACTAGCAGTGAAAAGGTGTTTAAATGTCTTCATCTAGCCCATACAAATAATCCACAACATCACAAAAGCAGTCTATAATCAGAACTGGAAAAAAAGGTGTCAACCAGGTCAGAAATGAGATTAATTTACAGATATGCAAAGACAGACTTTTACAAGTCTTTCAAAGGTTTTTAATCTCTGTATTTTATCAGCACCATTTACTTTAATGCATTATCTTTTCCTTTTAGCTGCAGACAAACCAGAAAACAAAATAAAAAGCAATTTAGAGTATAAAATCTTAGAATCGTAGGATCACTGAAAATGGCCAGATCCAATGGGTGCAGAGTTGGGTCAAACTCATGTGTTTTAAAAATCATAGCAATGTGTAAATGACTCAGATAAAATGATCTATTTTTAATACAACAATGCCCTGTCTGTAGAAAACGATAATACAGGATAGACCTGAAACTAATCTTAGAATACTTTTCTTACTGACTCTTCTATAAAAAGTAACTGCAACAATTAGCAATTCAATACATTTTCATTCATGAGCAATGAAGAAAGGTCTTGTCCATATTTGATAAGAGCATAAAGCAGATCTGAGGCAATGTAATTAACCAGATATACTTCTTATTAAAGTTGTCTTTTCAGTCATCACTGATATTTATAACTTGCCATCTGAAATAACAGTTTATCTGCCTTCACCACATTGCTGTATTACAGAAAGCTGAGTTTATTGTGTGGTTTTTGTCAGAAAAATGTCAAAACAAATAAATAAACATACAAAGGCACCCTGTTCTCAACCTTCCTACTGAAGAATCCTATATATATATAATTGTATGTGTATATATGAACATCCATGCTGAAGTCTGGATACAAATGCGATACATATGTGACTAACAGTATTTTCTAGAACTCTTTGTGGGACTACTCTTTGCAAAGGATGGCTGAAAAAAATCAAAATGTAAAGTTGCACTAACCTTTTAATAAATAACTTTTATTCTGCAAGATAAAAATAACTTAATTACTATCTCAGACCCTTTTTCATACGTTTTTTGTTATACAGGTATGGCAAGACAACCACTTAAAATGCAGCCCCGAAGACAACAAAAGCAAAGAAAAGACTGCCAAAGCATACGGATTGATGCCTCCTCCTTCTGAGAATATGCTGAATAGTATTCTGTTTATATTTATTTCATTTCTGAAAGCCGCAATAGAATATTCCTCCTATGAATTCTGAGAATTAGTGTCTCCACAGATGTGAAGTTGGTAAGACAAAAAGTGATTTGCCTTGACCTTTCTAAATGGTTTTCTGGAGTTCTGTTTTGTTGTGGGGTTTTTTTTAAAGTTTCAAAGGAATTATAACTGAAAAAGGAAAAAGAATGACACTCTAAATACTAAGAAATGGCAATTTTTCTCCCTGCATCACTTTTGCTAACAGATATTTTAAAAAAAAAAACAAAAATTGCTGCCTTTTTCATTTTGAAGCTGAGCTATACAAGATTTGATAGTTTAGTTGCTTTGTTTGTTATATAGTATTGATTTCAGGCTTCAAATGCCAATACAAACAAATTTGCACCCCAATTAGCTTTCATTAATCAGTTTGTTTCCTGGAGCTATACACTACCACATAGCAGACACCTGCTAAACTACTAACTGAAAGCAGCAATATGAAATTGTAACCAATTAACTTGAAGGAGAGGGAAAAAAAAGCCCTAACAAAAAAGCAATGTTATAACCTTAGTCTTCCACTGATTTCTCTTGTGTGCCAACCAGAATCTGGTTCTGATTTTTAAGTTGAGAATTTTCCTGTTAAAGAGATCAATACAGAGAACAACAGAAGAGAGACAATAAAATACATACAACTGCAACAGACTCTGCAGGAAAACTGAGAGATTTACCCTTTAAGCAAATATTTTGACTGGAGTGGAATACAACACAACATATTTTTTAATGGATGAAAATATCTGTTCTTGATCATTTTGATTACTAGTTAAAAGGAGAAAGGGCAGATATGACCACAATTCTAATTGTGAGAAGCCACAGCAAAGACCACGGGGCAATCAGAGATCTTAGGCAGCTAAAGACGGCTGATCTAGCTCTGAAAGTAGGACAAGGCAGGGCCAGCTGCTCTTAAATCTCAGGTAATTATCTTAAGACCTTCTTCTTCTTCCCCCTTCCCTTCTCTTCCCTTGAGCTACAACAATAAAAACTTTTTAAATGCATATGCAAATAAATAATTTAACTAAATCACTTTGATCACCAGAAACTGTTAGTTAACATTAGAATGTTTCAGCTGAGAGAGATTCAGAGAGATTAATTTGTCTTCCACTGTGCACAACAGCTATTCAAAATCCTCTAAAGACCAGGCTGTGTTGTAATGAAGCATATTTACAGCTTTCTTTATATTTTATTTAGCAAGTAAATACTCTGGCATTTTCAAACTGAAGGAATGTTATTTGTTTTCATGGAACACATCTTTCCAAACACCAGTGTGTGCAGAGAACATTATTTAAACTGTACTCTGTTCACAAGCCAAAAACCACCCGGGAAATTCTTGCCATGGGTCTCCAGATTTTTGTATCATATCTTAGTGTTCATGGATATTAAATTTCCTACCCAACCATACCCTTAGATTTGGAAGAACATCATGATGCCTTGCTGACTGCAGCTATTAGTACCTTTTTGCTTTCCAGAGACCCATCCTAGTTAAAACTGCTCGCGAGACAGCCTTTCTTCCATACCTCAAAACCGCATCACTAAATGGCCTATGAAATTTCTAGGGGGCTACACACCATTACTCTTTAAATATTGCAGAGTAGAGCATTAATGAGAGCTGAATATTTAGTCAGATTTCAGCATCCTGATTTACAGATGACACTCTTCCGTGGACAGTTTGATGATGACCAGGAAAACTTTATACTTAACTTTAACACGAACTTTCTTAAAAGTAAATTGAAAATAGAAATACTTTATGCACCCTCCAGAACAGACACTACTGTTTCACATAGCTACAAGAAGAAGAAATGACAGAGAAACCACACTTAATCTATCAAACTAGGATTACATCTTAAAGGCCTCTCTCTTCCTGTACCCAGCTGACTTGCTTTAGATGCTTTCCTGACAAAACCTCCTCAGGGACTCTGCCTTCCTCAGGTTTCTTTAGTCAGAGAAGCTCATTTGAAAATGGAACCTGTTAGCTTTTAGAGTTAATCTCTGGTCTGTGTTTTTCACGGAGCTGAGTAGATTTCAGACATTCCCCCCTCCTTGGCCTTGTTCTTACATCCCAAACATGTTTATTTTTAATTGCTGTAAGAAACAGTTACGAATGTATCCAAATGAATGAAATACGTTGATTATTTTATTCCTTCTTTGAGATGCAAATGATGTTTTCCCCGATCAGGCATGCTCTCTTCATCTGACTGAGCAATGAGTTAGTGATCTGCTGGCCCTGTGAGAAGTTACGCTTTTAAGCTCTTCTCCCTTACTCATCTGGTAATCAAAGACGGGCAGGTAGACACATTCTGCAACACACTGATAGTGGGAAGTGTTTGTATCCAGTGAGCTTTTATTTTTCATCAACCTGTGCATATTGTCCTTTAGATAACCTCCAAATAAGATTAAGTATATGTTATGCCATGTGTCTTTTCATTGAAACTAGATATAGAGATAATAAGTCACTTTCAAGTGACAGGGGTTTTGGAATTTAAATCTCTTCAAGGATTATTGTAATATCATCAAAAAGTCTTCTGTGGAGATGCACACTTTCATGTCTTTAAAGACATCAAATATCATCAACTCAGAGATGTAACTCCCTGCATCCTTTCCAGAACCTAAACCTCTCATAACACAGCACAAGAAGGTGCCAGTGGGGTTAGGTTAACTATATATACTTATGTTATCCCAGTCTTTCACATGAATTTGTAGTGCAGATTCTTTCTAATAAACAGTGGGACTAATTATGTGACATTTAGATTACTAGTGGTTAAGTGCAGAATTACACATTCTGTACATGTTTACCAGAAGCAGATTTTTAAAATCCCTTGTGAAGATCACTGTATGCAGCTGAATAACTGGACTAATGTAGGAGGGATTATTATAGCACAATTCTTATGGAGCATTTCAGCTGCATAAACTTAAAAATCATGACTTGTTTTGTAAAAATGACTAGCAGCCTCACGGACCAAACGGAAGGTGGTACACCACTGCTAGCAGTCAAGGGTTAATTGAGAAAGAACACAGTATTTTACAAACTCCCAGCTTTCTATTTCAGTCTTAAAGTAACTAGTAAGTTTTTATTCCCCCAGGCCATAATTACTAGTAAGTGGAAGAAGCTCATGAATTGAAGATATAACAATTGTGATTTTCATAATTAAGGATAAAATTTTAAACATGGTTCAGATTTAAAGGAAGAAGAAAATTAACGTTAGACTAAAAAGATTTCAGAGCTAAGACTCATAATCCTTATACCAATGTTGTATTGAAGCTTTGCCATTCACTTTAGGGGATAAAAAACACAGTTTAAGAGCTATAATATTTAAAAATTAAAGAGGTAAGAAAAGTCAAGTTGAAAAGCTATTTTCTCACACATCTCTAGTCAGTAGACCTCGCAAGTATGCTTTTGTATAGAGGATGTCAACAGAAGCGGTGCCATGATTTGGAACACAGTTTAAAAAGACTGCCATTTCAAAACTGAGGGATATAAATCGTGCTCATAATATGATCTGAAGGAACGAAAATCCCCAATATGCCCATCTTTATTCTCAGGAGATCAACTGAATTGCAACTCTGCTTTTCCTCTTCTTGTCACAGAGCAGCAAGACAAAGTGTGTCTGTAACCGCTGCTGACAGCAGCAGGTACTAGCACGGCTGTAGGAAGGCTTTTAAGTATGAACATTCCAAACTCAGGGTGCCAAATTCTCACCTGGTTCAAACTGGAGATAGTTCTATTGAGATCAACGACGTTAACACTTCATGTTACCTAAAGGTCTGGCCAGAGGAGTGGAAGCCGTGCTGTATGGACAGCTTTGGTGCTGTGTGGAACACAAAGCCGCTGACAGGGCCGGCTGTGGGCCCAGCCCAGGCCCTCGGCCTTGGCCGGAGGAGATGCCCAGAGGACAGCAGGTACGGGGCGACCAGGCAGGACGACCGCTGTCTGCAGCAAACTACTGTTGAAGGAGCGATCTCGCGTCTCTCCCTTGCATCGGAACTATTGGTGGTTAAATTGCAAAGAGAGTTGCTTCAGCAAGCTGAGCTGTGTTTCTCAGTTGCCTCGTTCGGTATTCCCTTCCCGATGGTGAGCAGAATCAGCCCCAGCGCTAAGGGAGCTCGGCATCGCCCAAGGGTGCGGAGAGATTGGAGAGGGGAGTCCTCGCTTTCCACCAGCACTTCTCAGTGTCATAACCAGGCTGATGATCCATCTGAGTGAGAGTCTGAGCCCAAAACAATCCACCACGTACACAGCATGACTATAACCTTAAACAAAATCTATTCTTACTTTACGATCTCTTTCCAGATTTCATATTCATACAAGTATATAAAGGAATGTAACGTAGCCCATAGTTCTTGTACTAAGTGGAGGGGTACTTGACTACCCGCAGGAAAACCTACTAGAGCTGTCTGGGGTGAACATTTTTCTAAATAGCATTTTTTGTTAAAATTGTAACATATATGTTTAATTATCACAATAAATTTTTAGGGAAAGCAAAATTACTGCTAAAAGCCCCTTGAAACAAAATTTTCAAGAGGCTTTTAAATCCCATGCAATACTTGATTAGCCTTTTCTTTATTATTTTGCTACACAGTTATTAATTTTACTACTTAGAACAGGACAATTTGTAATATATTTGATTTTAAATGGCATTCAGCTGTATACTAGTATTATATACCAGTATTGCCACAGCTGTCAAAAACTAACATAAAATAAAAAAGGAGACATTTGTGGAGGCTTTTGACACTTGCAGAAAAGATAAAGAAGTCATTGGACAACATTATCTGATGGGATACCTTCACTGATGACAAAGTTAGTTAAGAAAGTAAAATTTGAAAGGTTACCTTAAAGTGATATTGCCATCATGTTAAAATGCTTTATTTGCCAAATATTGCATTGATATTTCATTACAGATTTACCAGCGAAACACAGTAACTGAATGGAGTATAGGCAGCCATAATTAATTATAAAACAACATACTAGTGTTGGAGATGTATTATTAGGCTATTAAGTTTCAAATAAGGAACTACATTTATCATTCACTCATGAAAAGTACTTTCTTCACATAGATTATCCAATTAGTAGCAGACAAATTGTTTAAAGCCTGTTGTTATCACTATTACACAACTAGTTTTAAAAAAATATAAGAAATCCAAAGGCCACAATCCCTTTCTGAGGCATTAAAAGCCAAACAGAAAACAAAGACTTGACAACATGTGTTTGCTAAATAGCACTTTAATGGAATTACCTAAGAATACAATACTAAAATTTTTGGCCACGCTGCATACTCAAAAGATCAAATGGCTTTATGCTTCTAGAAGTAAGAAATATGCTAAATGTGTTTTCCACTGCATATTCTGAGCTGAGATAGAGACAGCTTCTCTCTGCTACCTGAAACTACGAACAGGGCTGCAGTGGATGACTATTTCTTTAGCCTGCATTTTGAGAAACCATGCGCAATGAAAAAGTACCTCAGAATATAATATATAGAATTTAACTTTATCTGTAAAAGAATTTCAATTTCATAAACTACATTAAGGAAATCTTTTTGCTGAGTTCGTATAGGTACCAAAGGGATGCCTACAAGGGCACTTACAAACCGTGAGCACCCACATTTGACTGGACCCAAGACGGCTTTGCAGAAGAGTCAGTCCTCCTGCCCGGCAGAGCACTGACCTGCGCTGCTGCGTCTGGCTGAGGGGAAGGACCAGAGCCAGCCCACGGGGCTCGGACCCCGGAGACAGCAACAGAGAAACTCCTGTGTGTTTCCAATAAACTGAAGGGTTTCAGCAGATGGCGGTCAAAGTGCTCCTGCTCCTATGAAAAAAGTAAGAAGCTAGTAAAATATATCCAGATTAATTTATGTTGGAAAAATGTAAGTAGAGGAAATTGGATGAATCCCCTTCCTCAAAAGACCCAACTTTGATCCTTAAAATCCTTCAGTAAGTTTAAATTAACTACAAGTAATCGTTATTCACCACTGCAGCCTTTTCTTTACCCTCGGAACCTCACTTAAGGCTTTGATCTCATTCTTACCCAGCTAATTTCATTCTGCTTAAATATTACAGATTGCTTTGATAAAGTCTTCCTGTGCTTCTCTATTTTACAGGTCTTACTTCAATAGCACCACTCAACACAGCTGCTAACTTAAAGCCACATTTGCAAAATAGAATCTAAAGGCCACTTATCTGTGAAGATATTATATTGCAAAAAAATACGAAGGTTTCCTGATCAGTTTATTACATCTGTAATTATCCAAAGCCAAGCCAATTATGTCAGAAAAAGGACAAACTGCCTAGACTGACATTAAATACCTTCAACCAGAAAGCCTTAATTTACACGCTGACTGGACTGCAAAAATTTACCTTTATATTTTTATGATCCCATATTTAACCAAGTATGAACAAACCTGTAAGAAAGTAGCTATTAAAATGCAGTCATATATTTGTCCATTCATTTTATTGTTCAGCTTCTCTCCAAAGCAACTACAAATGTTTAACACAGAGAGAATCAAAAGCTGACAGAGACAGTTGGGTGCTTTCGGAGCTAAAAGCTTGGTGCTCCGTGCACTATGGAGACAATGTTGCATCAGGAAAAGAGACTTACACGTCAAAGTGATTTTGTCAACACTCATTTTGTTATTGTTATTGTAACAGTCAGAAGTCAAACACTGATTACAAACTAGAGGTACAATAAAATTATGATATAATTCTGCTACTCTTATGAAGGCTAATCTTAATTATGGCAGAGGTTTTCACGGAACAAGGACTGTGAAAATATGCAAACCACATAAAATAAAATGCTACAAATGAAAAAATAAAAAAAGCTTACTTTATTCCAAGTCTGTATATGTTCCTTTCACCAGCCCATTTAAGCGCCTTTTTTATTTCAGAGCTACAACTGACAATACTAGTAATAAATCCAATAAGCTGGACTACAGTCCATCAGCCAGTGGATGTGACAGTAATTGTCTTTCTCAAGAGGGACTTGCAGGACAAACACAATTCCTTATTTCTAAAACAAATGAAGAACAAGATTACACATTATTGAATTCAATGATAAAATACCAGTTGACTTCATTAAACATAAGCAAGTCTCCTAAAGAAAAAAGACTAAGGCTACAAGTCGGAGAGTAGAACCTGTATTTGTGTTCTTCATTTTTCCTCTCTTATAAACCTAACTGAGAAAGGGAGACTTTCTTCTGGACACCTTATATAATTTCCATGGCATCACTTAGGCTTAATGAAGCATAAACGGGAAAGTTAAGGGGATGGTAGTTTACAGGAGCTAAAAAATCTGGTCCAATCTCTTTACAATAAAGCGATTCTTCCAAAATTAAGACAAAGGTCTAAATGCAATACAGCTAGATCACAACAACACAAATGCAAAACCGAAATAATTAAATACACACTTATAGAGTAACAGCTGTGCTGACATGTTAAACATTAAGTGATGTTATTTTAAAAACCACTAGATTTATCTAGAGGGTATTAGTAAACATCTAATATACAGAAGAGTATCTGAACTGTGTGCTGCATCTCACTTCTTTTTGAGGGTGTAAGGTCTGCCGTAAGCTATTAATAGGATTTTATTTTCTGCAAATCTCAACCTTATGAAACTGAGAGCACAGAGAAATAGCCTAAGAAAATGCCATTCTCCTACAGAGAAAGAAGTCTGAATATAACAGAAAAGCACCGTGATTATTTCGCACATCGTTATTGTACCTAGAAATTGTACTCTGCTGAATGCAGTACAGGACTTTATAGGACAGAGGTTTTGATAACAGAATGTTCAGCAAACAACTTCTAACTTCTCACCTTGAATTTAATCAGATACTTTTCCAGAAAAATCTTTTGGAACATCATACATGAGAAGGATAGTGTTTCTAGCACCTCTTCAAAAAGTAATTTAGAGATGGAGTATGTCTTGAAAGCAGTATCTGAAGGTATTCTTGGAAATACCAACCATGTGTTTAATTTTTTCTGTTTAATGTCTTGACTGTGGCAACAGACAGTGAACTATAAAAATAATTGATTCTTGAGCACCGAGAAGTGTTTCTTCTCTGTGTATAATGCATTCAGTTGATGTGCTTATGTCAGAGAGATGCGAGTGTGAGCAAGGAATAAAGCACTCAATAAATTTGTTGGCCTGAGCATTTCAGTAGAAAGAGTCATAGTAAACATCTCAATATTACCACCACTACAGAACATTATAAAGATATTATTTCATTCCTTAAACTTGTGAACCAAATGCAAAAAAACAGAAAAATCCTTCTTTTTGATTGCACAAACACATATCTATATCAGATTATTCTAATTTGTATTTGGATTGAGTTTTTTTCTTTAATTGCAGTGCCCCAGAATGTAAATCAAAGTTCTAGGTGAGACTGCAGATAAGTTATTTATTATAACTTTTAATCAAAGTTAATTTGATTTTAAGGATCAAAGTTGGGTCTTTTGAGGAAGGGGATTAATCTAATTTCCCCTACTTACATTTTTCCAACATAAATTAAATATTGTCAGTGCTGAAAGAATTAGCTTTTTTTTTATTCAGTCAGCTTGTGAAGTATCATCAGCTACACCCATTTGACAGTTCTCTAGTGAAGGGAAAAAGGCAAAATAGTAATCAGAGATATATGGTATTACAATCTCATACTGGATGTTTGACTATGATGAAAAGAAACATTTTTCCAACTGCTTGTGGCAGTTATAATGTTGAAAATACGAAAAATCATGAAAAACATTCAGAATGAAAAAAACATTTTGCACTGCATAAACTGCATTATGCTGCTACTTTGCTAAGTGCAAACAGTGACATTCAGCCTCTGTATTTCCAGTATCTTCAAACTTAATTCAATAGTAAAGTCAAATTTGGTGTTATACTAAAAGATATCCTTAAATATATGCACAATAATTAAGGTAAGATGATCTTCTTCCAACTGTCACAGTAAATTTGGATTAAATGCTATCTGTCCACCAAGCAGATTTTGCAAAACTAAAATGTGTTAAAGACCCTAAATGTTTAACTTTTTGGAAATTCTACTGAAGGAGATATACAGGATAGAGAGTATAATGGAATAAATGTTCCATGCTGTTGGAAATGCTGAATGTGTAGAGCACCTTCATACTGCAGCAAGCCACTCACTTTCATGTAGAATACAGGTAAAGCTGCAGCTAATTAGGCTTCTTACAAAAGCATCAGCTTAACACATGAATAAATCATCTGCACTCTGCATGTGCAATGGGCACCTGCTCTCTTTCAGCACTCAATGGGAGCTGGGAAGACAGGGCAACTCTAAGACACTGCTACCAGGCCAAGTCATCTACAGTCTGCTTCTGGCTGCCTAAGGCACCAACTGTGAATTGGATTAATAGATCTGGAATCACATTTTTTCAAGGCCACCACTGGTCTGGTGACCACAGGCAACCCATTTACTTTATGAGGAAAGGGATAAAAAGCAGAGAGTAACCAGCTGGCATTTTAAAATTAAATATTTGAATAATATTCAAGGAAGTGAGGAAAGGGGAAGGCTACAGGTAAGATTGCATCCATGGTCCTGATACAGGCTATGTATGATACAGGCTATGGGGGAAAAACCCCTCAGAGATTGTACCTGTCTTCAGGACTTTCTTTTAACCCAGAGGGGTGTGCACATCCATGCACTGGCTCAAAAATGGGCTTTATATTCCTTCACATCTCCATGCGTCCTGTCCTGTGACTGACTTTTCATACCCATATTTACTGTGTCTGAATGAAGGCTCTCACCCTCCCCAACTTTATTCCTTACATGCAAGTAACAAGTAAATACACTCCTATTTGTATGTAAGAACAGTGGGGAAATCTTATTTCAGTGACACTTTCAGAAGACATGTATCTGAAGCCAAATCGGCATAAGGCAAATGGATTTTTTTTAGTACTCTGAAGTAGCTCCTTTGCTTACTCACCCCACATACATTTACCCACCCGCTGCTCTCACTAGTATCTCACTGGTATCTGCTTCACTTTCAATATTGAGTTCCTTTAAAATAGGCTAAATTTGAACTATTTGATGTCTCCTGAATTAGCTCTTTCTAACAGGAACATCATCTTGAAAGAAGCCTAGCCACCCGGGAAACTCTGTCAAATGCAACAGACATCAAAGAGAAAGCACTGCCTGCCATCCTCTGCTCAGCTCAGCAAGAAGAATTCACCCACCCAGGCTTCGCTTTTCTAAAGCTCTGGCTATTCTAGTATACGCATTCTACAAGAAAAGCAAATGCAGACAATTTTCCTGCACTCTGCACATCTCTTTGGAAAGCCAACAGCCCCTGGGCTACAAGGGAGCTCTGCTGGAGACAACAAGCAGTACCTCTGACATGCAGCTGCTATTCCAGCAATGGCCGTGATTTCACCACAGCGATTCTTTATGCAGAATTTTCTCTTCTGCATTTCTTTGGCACACGTGAATATCTACCCACATGTCATTATCCAACACACAGAGAAATAAGCACTGCTGTGGGCACCAAGGACTTCTCTTCATGCTGCAAATGTATATTGAAGTGAACACATGCAGCCAAGGTAGCTGAAATAAATTCAGGTATCATGGTTCCCTCCCACCTTTCAACAAGCGCACTGAACACATTTTCATGTACACTCTTTGACCGTTCCTGTGCTCTACTTTCAGACAATAAATAGGCTATCTTGACATCTCTGTGATTAGTACTCACACCTCCATACTGCTTGCCGTTTCACCGTCTAGACTATTTTCATTATCTGAAGCAGCAATGGCCCCTACTAATCCTGTCAAGAAGTTTGTACAGACTCATGGTAATCTTGGAGCAATAATCTTGCAGCAGTTTGTGGCTGACATGAGCAAAACCCGTGACTTTAACAAAGAAGAACATCGAACAAAACGAAGTGTTTCTAAGAAGCTGCAGGAAGAACATGAGATAAGGAGACTAGACATCAGTGTAGGGGAAAGATAAAGCGATTAAAGGAAGGGTGCTCAGGAGTAATGAAACATATTTCTTTTTTTCATTCAGCAGTAATTCCAGGTGGTTTCTAAGATCTCTTGGCATGACAAACCTCACACTGCTACCACTGCTACTTGCAATTCCCATTTGTCTATTTATCAGTTTAACTGTCAAAAGACATACAAAAATTCCCTTAGCAAAACCAGATGGTCTCAGCTCCAGTGCACAAAGTAACAGGTCTTTCTTACATTGTAGTATCTGAAAGATCACATCTTGTAAAGCTGCAGTGGCTGCAAAGAAGATTTGAATGGTTAAAGGGTAGAATTATCCAACTATTCCTTCTTCTGCAATAATCTCAATGTGTAAATATATGTAAAACAAATGAATGTCATTCTTTTGAGTAAAACAACCAAAAAAAACCCCTTACTATTTAATCATAATCGTGCCTGCATATGCAAGAAAAACATAAAAACAAATTTTCTTTCTGGAACAAATATTCAACCTGTCAAGAATAGCACTTGATATCAGGATTCTGAAGCTGTGGACGAAATGACAAACTAGCAGAGGGAATGTGATAACAGATTAATGAGATGTGCTCCACACAGTCATAAAGGTACTTGAAATAAGAAACAAGGAAATGGGAAATAAGAGAAACAACAGTGGAGAGAAAGGAGCTGCTTTCTGAGCCTTCTGTTGTGATCCTGTGAAAAATGCGATAGAGAATTTTATAAAGACACTTCAGAAACTCTGTGCATCAAGAGCAAAGGGAGTGAACTGGAATACACGCTGAATATGTGTATTTGCCTTTGCATACTCATGAGCTACCACATTTGTTATGTGACATTTGGGGCACTCACTATATTTGTTTGGACTGACACTAATTAAAGGCAGCTATATATCCACCATTCTAAACACTATCAGCGTGTTCACTTCTACAGAAAGGAACAGTCCAAATACGCAGTCAATTGCATGATTTTATATATCTGCCAACGAGTTGAAGAGGAATCCTCATCTGGCAGGTAATACAACTGCAAGTGAGATTTGTTGATTTTCTACAAGCCCATTCTGACTCAGAACAGCAATAATGACGCTGTGACCATGTTCTTCTCTTGATATTGCCCTTTGATTTTTTATTAATGCCCATTCATGTGGTGTGCCACAACTGTGTGCTGTCATGCACTGAGAAACACCTAAGACCAACGGCAACTTGTACTTGCTCAGTGTACATTTAAACTGCCTGTTCACCCACTGGCATACAACTCTGAGCATGGGGATTACCAGAAAGGGAAGAGAGTGAATGCTGGCCTTCCCAGGGGAATGAATACCTCTTTACAACTGTACTTTGGTGGTGAATAGCAATGAACAGGTCCCTGGGACATCTTTGTATCTTGTCTCATTTCAATGTTCCTACTATACATACCAGTGAATATGCTTCAGGATTCTACAGATTTGCCTCTAAAGATCTATGTAATAGGAAATGTATTCTTTCCTAAACTTATTTGCTTGAAATACTATGCATATGTTTATCTATCTGCCTGAACAGTTTGGAAACTTCACCAATTCCATCCCTGCATTAATTACAGGGGTATTTTCATTGTTGACAACTCAGGAGACAACACAGCATTAACTGCCTCATAAACGTCACTGATTATAGTGCGAAAGGCAGACTTTCCAGCACTTAATGGTTAAAAAAAGCTGGGTTGTCATTTTTCGGAGAGTACCCCATTCCTCTGACGGTAACAAACTGGACCAGGGCAGAGACTCGGGTGAGTACAACCTACTGCATGGAGGGGGGAGCACTAGTAATGCAAGTCGCAGGAGTCACAGTGAGGACAGCAGTATGGAACAACCAAGGATTAGTCCATGTGACAGTACTGAAATGTAGATAAAGCATAGTGCAATGTATTATGTGTTCTTCAACACCTCAGAAAATCAGCAGCTCTTCAGCCAGATCTCACTGATAAGAGAAAGGCATATGGATCATCAGCAGCAGTATTCCTAAATAAAAAATGCAGCCTGAGGTAAAAGAGGTAGTCATTAGCTTTAAGATATTTCAGGACATGTTTTAGTAGCCTGTTAACACGTCTCACACATAGACCACTAGGTCACCTTTAGCCCCCACAGTACAAATTCTAGCTTAACTAACTAGCAGAATATGTTCTGTCATATTTGGCTGTTACAATAAAATCCAAATGCAAACCTTGTGTCTTGAATATGATACCTTGTTTCTATGAGGATGCTAAGATACAATAAAATAATATGAGTGTATCCTGAATTTATGGATATATAAAAAAAAGAAAAAAATTTAAGAAAAAACAGTAAATTCTAACAGTATGTCCCTACCTCAATAAAAAAAAAAATCATTTACATTTAGGCTGCATTTTATATTTTGTGAAGAAAATGTGTAAGTTAGAACAGCTCATTCGACTTTTTAAGACATTTAATTCAAGAACATTAGGCCTTTTTCCTTTCTGAGATCTCAATCACAAAATTTTTGTCACTCTATAAAGAATTACTTCAGTATTTATTAACTCAGCCTAAATGTGGAAATGAAAAGGGATAATTCACAAGACAAAATATACAGCAACAAGAAATGATACTGAAAATAGAGTCTGGTGTGAGGTTCAGCACAGTTACATGGTTAGACAGTCTAGATGGTACTAGACTGTGGAAATGCAAGGATTAAAGGATTAGAAGCAAGAGGGATCACATTCAGAAGTCCTTACTTCTTCTAGCTGGTTTTAGGTATTTTTGACAAGTTTTCCTGGTCAAGAGTCTTAATTTGAAAACAAATAATACCAGTTCTGATCAATGAAATAACAGAAATCAGCTTTACAGATGCACAGTTAAGGAAACTGAACTATTACTGCATTTCAGGTTCAATTATAGGAAATAAAATACACTTACATAGTGAGACTCATGGTAGATTCTTATTTGTTGGCATTGTTTTTCTTCACATAAAAATGGCCTTGGCTGTAAACTTAAATTTAAAAAAGGAAAAGAAATAGCACATTTGCTGCTGTCTTGCATTTCATACTGTTTTATTTATGGATTTTTTTTTTTACCTCACAAGTTTAATGGAATTTTTACTGTGACTTTATAGCTGTGTGATTTATAATACATCAAACAAGTCAAATCAATCAGCAAAGGCTTAAAAATCAGCACAGGTTGATATGGCTTCTTTAAAACAAATCATTACAGCTGTTGGAACTCAAACATACATAACAAAGATTGACCACTAATGTGAGTTACTTTAAAATATCCTTTTCTTGGTAAGAAATGCTGTCCTTTGTACGTAACTTTTTAATGATCTAATAAAACCATCTGCAGAAATACAACACAAAACATAGTTCTTCCTTTTAAAGCTCTTGAAATACTTTATACCATTCTTTTAAAGGAAACTGATCCATATTCTCTCATTGATATGGAAAGTTAAATCTCTTTAAATACTCTACACTATTCTTTAAATACTCTATACTGTTCTTTAAATACACTATACTATTTTAAGGAAACCTATCCATATTCTCATTGCTATGGCAATTTAAACCAGCTTTTTAATTGGCACACCTCTGTCATTAAGCTTTAGAAGTAGTTACTCCTATTATGCTATAATGACATATACTTGAAACATTCTTTTAAGTCAGACAATGTCTTTTCCATTATTTAAGTATCTAAATTACAGTCAGCACAAGGCAGTGTAACTGTGACCAAAAACCAATCTGAGCTCAGACTTTTAAGATAATGCTTGAAGAAGTCATAGAGCTATAAAGACTTTTAGAAGGGATATTTTAAAACTCCAGCTTATGTATGCAAGACAAACAAGCCATTGATGCTCTTTCCCATATTTTGCAACCCCTTTCTGCCAGCGGTTTTCATGCCATATGAAACTAGGCACTAGGAACATTACAAACCACAAGATATTATTCAAGTTTGGAATGAGTAGCTGCACAAAAACTGGGGGATGTGTACTTTGCCTGTTTGAGATAGATTGGCTGGTATTTTTTGTCCAGCTTCTAGAAAAGCTGGAAAGTCTGAACTCTGGAAGCAATGAGTGTTCGGTGCAGCTTGGCAGACAGCTGGCTAAGCAAGGAAGACTATTCAGAAAAACAGGGCAAGCCAGTTTACTTGGGGAGGCTCTTTTATCTTTCAGACAAGTAAATCTCAGCAGAAAGAGAGGTATATATACACTGTATATGGGGGACCATTAGCCAGTTTTATCAGGAAGAAAGAACAGTAGATAATTTTGTACCTGGAAGGTATGAATACAGGACTTTATAAATGTAAGTTATACACAAGCACTGAGATGTATTACACATGTTATTAGGATCGATAGACCTATGGCTGTTAATTTTAATTTCTTATATTAAAATAAACTTCTTCTTAAGCTGGAATTACATTTTGATTGTTAATATAATACAATCACCTAATAAAACCTGTCAATTTAAATAATCTACATAATCATGAGTATTTTACGTATGTCCTTGGAAGAGTCCCAACCACCAGCTAAGGTCACCTTGAGAACTAACAGCACTATACAATAAATAGTAAAAAGAACTATTCCCAGACCATTCAGTACAACAGATCTACTTTACAACCTATTACAAAGGAGAAAACCAATGACATTTCCTCCAAAATATTCCTCCTACCATTCTAAGCAGAACATGAAGTTGTAGCATCCAGAACTCCATTAAGCCTGGTACAAAACTGCAATATGGCCTTGCATTTTCTTTTGGCTACCAGTCCAAGGGATTTCTAAATTGGTGGACAATGTTGTTCCCCAATTATCCGAATAGTATTGAGAATTAAACCATGGCCTAGACACAGTTAATACTAACTTACACTAAATCTAGAACAGAGATGATGTACTTGAGTTTGATCAGTGTTCATTGGTACTCCCTACACCTACAGCAGAACCATTCACACAGAGTCTGGATCTGCAAGTAGGACAGAGATTTTCCTTTTAGCATTGTTTTGCATAATTATACAATAGTTTGGTTTTCTTGTATTTTACTTTTTCTCAGTGAATGTTCTGAAACTGATGTGGGGTTTGTTCATTGTTTTTTCCCCTCAAAAACAATGTTTTGGCTACATTTGTGTTGATTCTTTAGTTTCTGTCATTCTTATTCTCTATCTTCCCAAAGATGAGCATCTGCCCTGCCTGTATGTTTACTCAAGAGGTTTTGTTTGTTTCTGGAAACAGAAAGTGCTAATGAATAACAGAATGTATGTGCAAAGAGAACAGCATACTTCTGAAATCAGTACCAGAATGTGTGGTGGTGTCATTAGGTAATTAAAGAGAGAAGCGCTTGAATTTGCTCTGAAATTCAGGAACACCCTTGTTCCTAGATTGTCAGACACACACAGTGCATAGCTCCCTGACCATTCCCCTAAAATTCATGTCATGATTATCTTCTCTCAAGCAGAAGTCATATACAGAAAATTATCCTCCTATTCTCGCAGTGTCACTAGCAACTACAAAGTACTGTAATTCATCAGTTCAAAAAATGAGCATGAGATGAGACATGATGCAATTATGAAACAGCCACTACTTCAGGGTCCAGTTGTAGACCCTTCTTTCCAACACATACTGAGTTATACCAGTCTACTCTGATTAATTTGATTGATTTTTTCCAAGATGCTATTAAATTTTGCTATTAACATGAATTTTAAAAACTTCACTAGGGAACATATAAGGGTTTTTTTTTAATTATTTTTAAGGAAGCTCTTTTCAGGAGTATTTTTAGTCCAGGTAGATGTAAAAACCACACAGAGTATGCACATCGTCTCCAGTTTCAGGTTTCAGCCATCATACTCTCCCTTGTTTTTAGAATGGATTTTCTTTTAAATAATATTCCATAGGTTTCCCAAAGCTGACTGTTACAACTCGAGTCTCACTGAAATTTGTACTCTGAATTCTTTTCTAGGAATAAAATTCAATGAGTAAGACACACAGTTCAATCAATGATTTCTTAGAAATATAAGATAGGAAGATAAAGAAATAAATTATTGATGAATATAAAAAGAGAAAATGGAATGGTACTCATGTGAATAATGCTGGTGTCATATTTTGCCACACAGAATTTAATCACAATTAACATTTTTGGCATCTGGTCACATCTGAAGATGCTCATGTAAAGGACTACACACTTAAGTGACTTTCAACACTGAGGTACTAGAGATACTATTTTCTGATTATAAAGATACTCTGCTTATCAGTGACAGTGAAGCAGTGCCAAAATAATAAACACGGCCTTGTATTCAATTTTTAAAGGTTTTTAACTCCTGTCTTGTAACATGAACATACGTCCACAATACAGTGAGCCCAGAGGTAACAGAAATATTGTAGAAAGAAGACTGTGCATGCTTCAATGATTTCTGGAAGCAATAATATTGCTGAAAAAAGAGGCGTCTAAGACTGATACTTAAAGGTGTTAAGTGGTGTAAGTGGTCATCAGCTCTTCTGATCTGGATCTTAGTGTATGTCTCCGTAAGAAACAGAACTGATTTGACTCTTCTAACATTTTATATACTTTGGTTCTGAATTCGCTCGTAAAAGAGCAAGTGGATTAAATTCTCTTTCATTATTCCTTTCTAGGAAGTTTTGACTACATAATTATGTTATAGTAAATGAGCCAAACTACGAAGGAAGCAAAATGAATAGACTGAAGGAAGGATTAGAAGCTAGTTATATGAATCCAAATGAAAGTAAAGAACTCTTGAATTTACTCCACTCTAAAAAAACAACCCAAAACAAAAACCCTCCCACACAAACCAAAAAACCCTCTGTAATTCTAAGTATATTGTGTATGTTTTTTCTTTGCCTTTTTTCTTCCTTTTCACCTGAAAAAAATTACCTTTTTAATGAAGTTGTGGGGATTAATTTACTAATTTCTAAGAGCTTTGCAAACAACAGGCTCTCTATCACATTGTTTACTAAACACTAGGGTCTGCTAAAATTTTATTATTTAGAATGTCACATTTCTTTATAAATGTCTGAACTTTTGTAACTCTAGCTGTTTGTTGTGGTTTAACCTCAGCTGGCAAACAAGCACCACATAGCTACTTGCTCACTGTCCCCCACCCAGTGGGATGGGGGAGAGAAGTGAAAAAAAGTAATACTAATAATTAAGAATTGGCATATACAAAACAAGCGATGCTCAATGCAATTGCTCACCACTTGCTGACTGATGCCCAGCCAGTCCTTGATCAGTGATCTGCACCCCCCCTGCCCTGCCCCTGGGCAACTCCCTCCAGTTTATATACTGGGCATGGAATATCCCTCTGGCCAGTTTGGGTCAACTGCCCTGGCTGTGTTCTGTGCCAATTTCTTGTGCCCCTCCAGCCTTCTCACTAGCTGGGCACAAGAAGCTGAAAAGTCCTTGATTTAGTCTAAACACTCCCCAGGAACAACTGAAAACATCAGTGTGTTATCAACATTCTTCTCATACTGAACCCAAACCATAACACCATGCCAACTACTAGAAAGAAAATTAACTCTATCCCAGCCAAAACCAGGACACTGTTGCACACCCACTCATCAGTCGTGTGGAATATACGTCCTCCAATACACCTCCATTTTAAGAGACGCTTCTGGCTACTTCTGAATCCATTGAATATTCTTGATGTCTCTTCTCACCCCTGAAAACCATGAAGAGGCACCACCTTGTTCACTGTTGCTCTTAGCTTTTCATTTTTAGATCATGCATCACTGCTGAATCTCTTTGTTAAGGCATCTATGCTTTTAATGCTTTGAGTCTATTATCTCAGCAAGCATACACACAAATTAAAAAAAAGTACACAAACATAAGAGAAGATTTATTAATAGTTTGGTTTAGCACATTTTCCCCAAATATTGTTCTCTTCTATGGATTCTAAGATTGTACAATAAAAGAAAAATAAGAGAGAAGAGATGTAATGCACACTTAATCCATTTGGCTCATTTTGTAAGGTTTTTTTTTCACTTAGTGGGTGGGATGAAGTCAAACACTGAGTTCAATGATGGCTAATAACTAAGAGGCTAAATACTCAATTAAACAAGACGCAGAGTACTTAGAATATACAGAATTCTTTTCAAGAAATGGAGGGTAGTGTTTTCTGCTGTATACATTGTTTTTTTCTTGAGACTCATTACTAAAAAACAAGCATATGGAATCTTTTGTTATGCTGAGGATCCTGTGGGCAGATGTGTACTTGGGCAGAGTGAATTCTACAGTGAGTGAGGGTTTGGTCATGGAATGTTAAGTAACTCTGAACTAAGGACATACTTCCTGAGTTGGCTGTGATAATGTAGCAGAGGAACCAAATAGAAACAAAAATGGAAAGTATTTTGTGGCATTGGAAGCAAGGTATTCTGCTGGAAAGAACCAAAAGGTGAGATTTAAGAGAAAAGTAGGGAAGTCTTTTTCAGACTATTTCAAATCTATTTCAGACACCCCAGCATCAAGTGAATACATACGTACACACACAGACACACATGTTCAGATTTCCTTAAGAAAAGATGAGCTAACCTTGGCAGATTTAATTCTGTCAACAATCTTAAAATATAAGCAAATATTTTTTTTCCCTCAGAAAAATCCTAGAATTCCCTAGAAAGATGATGCTTGTGAAGTCACCAGAGGCAGTTTTACATATGGCTTCCTCCTGCTCAATCTCTGAAGTCCATTCCCTTCCTTGTGGTTACATTCCTTTAGTTCATTTCATCACTTTTCTTCATGGCAATCTAAAATGCACACCATGAGTATTTAAGTTTGTCTGGCAAAGTCTACTTGGAAAGAGGTAATGCTTAGATTTCAACAACTTGCCACTTTATTTTGTAATTCTCTGTACTTATTTTCACGTTCGGTCTTTTGCAAGAGTCTCAGGAATATATCCTCCCTTCTTCCTAAATGCAGTCCTCCTCTGGTGATTCCTATTTAGGATGGTATCACAAAGGTATTTTCAAAATCCTGACTGAACATGTCAAAATCTTTAGGAAGAAGCGCTTATGTGCCTAAAATCTTCTCTGCTATAAGCTTTGTCTTGGTTTTATATCCTTAGATCGTAGGAGCCACAACGCTGTAAGCGTGCATCTTCTTTGTGCACGTTATCCTGTGAGGACGCCAGCTGCTCAGGAAGGGCAGAAGGCACTGCTCCTGTGCTACACAATAAATGGACTTGCCTGGACCTGCCGGAGTCAGAGAGGCTGCCTTGACAAAACTGGCAGTTAGACACAAGCAGACACTGCCAGATCATGTCATCTCAGCTGCGGTCTGCACCCTGCCCATGCCTGAGATCCCTTCGAAAGGAAAAGATAAGGTGAATTGTCTTGAAGTTGCATACAGCTGTAGATCCCATACACTTGACCGGTGTTTAGATAAATATCCCGTATTATGACACTGGGCAGACAAGGAAATGCATTTCTTTTTACATCAGTTACATCCTGTTTTATACTAAGTCTGTGGGCTCCTGAGTCTCTCTTGCTTTGTTTTCTCCTAGAGGACACAGGGCTCTGGTGCCCTGATCTAAAGATGATTTACAGATAGTGAGGATAATGTTATAACAATGCTCAGAATCTCAAGTTTCCTTCTTTCAGGTCCTAATGCATAATAAAACATGCTTTATGGCTCTGATCAAAAGCTCATAGAGTTCCACGGTAAAATCCAGTGACTGCAGGTGAGCTTGACATTTCAAGAATATGTCATGTTGTATTTGTCTGTCTTTGTTTAGATTAAAGCAGCAGCAACTCTCCAACCGGAAATACATGCATTAGTAAAACTGGGCCAAACCTCATACTTAAAATAAAATGTATTTATCGTTGTAACATTTTAAATTCAAGTAATTAAATTATTCATCCCCATCAGAAAACTATCCTAATTCAATACTTGCAGCCTCTGGTTTTTTACACTCAGTTTACTAGTGACAGAGAATGAAAATACCCCTTTTTGTGAAATATCCAGATACTTCAGATGCCTAATAAAAATGCAGGTATATTATCTCCATGTTACTTATCTTGAAAGGAGGATGATGTTGAGACAATAAACTGTTTAAAAATAAATCCCTTTCTGACAATCGACAAAACAATGGGGAATGTATTCATCTCCATTTGCTTTACTTACTGGCAGTAAAAACTAATAGACAACATAGTCATCAGAATTACTTTGTCACAATTCCCCAGAGGTTTAGCTAATTCTTTTCAAGTCCATTTTATTAGTCAGGAAAAAAAAAAAATTAAGTCAAATCCTGATTTAATAAGTGGTGGATTTGAATAAATTACTCTAGTTCTGTGTTCATTGAACTTGAAATGAATTGTTCCACAAACCATTGCCAAGCAACTGGAATATATCCTTAGGAAGTTCAACAACATACTTTTATTAAATTGGTAGGGTGAACAAACAGTTTACTAGAAACTTCAGGCTTATAAAATGAAGATTTATAAAAGTGGAGTTTTCCTCATGAATTCTGTCAATCCCCTATAAATAAAAGCTTACGCTTAATTGATAGAATCACAGTAGGTCTGAAAACATTTGTATTTCTGATAATGTGTTTGCCCATGATGCTGAAGACATTTTAAGACTGTTGAAATATTACAACCCTATCTTTAGCCTGAGACAGCTACAAGAATTACAGTCAACCTTTCTTATAAATGCATACATTCTGCAAAACTCTTAATATAACAGATAATAGAGACTTGTATCTAAAAAATTACATTTCAGGATAGAAAGAAAGTCACACATTCATTTTAGAAACGCATTAGCATGTGTTAGATTTATTATCTTGGATCTTTGACCCACTGTAGCATGAACGAGGAAAATCATCGCACCCTGAGATGCTGAGATGTCTCCATGAATCAGGATAATAAAATATCCAGTAAGTATTGGAAAAGGGGTTCTGCTGAAATAAGGTTTGGGGATTTTTTTTAAATGTTTTTTTTTTTAAAGAGAAGATTTGGGAAAGTTCTCATTTTATTAAGTATTTGGGAACAATTTTCTTAACTCTCTAGAGAGAAATGAGATTTAGGAGCCTTCCAGCTCTAGATCTATTGAATGATTACAGACTGACTTACTGAAAGTTTTCATATTTTGGCTCACAGTTTCGATACTATGAAATTTCATCATAGTATAGAAGTTTTAAGTCCCTACTTCCTCCTGCTTTACATTATGATCTTTACTACTCGTAAAACATAGTTTCTGGTTTTGACTGCCAGGCTTGCAATGAAGTATGTCAGGAAATAACAATCCCTTAGCTCTTTACAGTAACAAATTCCTACCTATAGGAATAACGCGAAAATTCAAGTTGAATCAGTTAACTCTGGATTTTAAAAAGCTAAACAGTTAGTCATTCTACGTTACTTTTGGTAACTACAGGATTACAGAGGGGTAAAAAGTTCAAGCTCAATCCACCGGACCCACTCTACTCTGCGAAGATAGCCAATTTAATGCTATTATGAGAAAATAACTTTCATTAAGCTTTCATCATTTGTAGTCTACTACATACCATCTCAGATTTCTAAAATGTCAACATCTAAATGTATCATCATTCTTCATTATGCTGGAGGGTAAAAAATAGATCAAATGGAAATGAAGAACTATCACTTTTCTTTCGGATAAGCAGACACCGCTAAGTATAATTCCACAGCAAAAATGAGGATCTAATGCTTTAGCACTTACACTTACTCTAACTATTTATAATAATAGAAGCAAGAACATACTTGCATGTAAAAATTGTATATATTTGATGGCATCTCTCTCCTGTCATCATTCATGTGAACCTTATTAGGCTGTCATTTTGTTCTGGTCAAGGACTGTATCATCATTTATTGCCCAGGACTAGCCAGGCATAGTTTATGAAAGAGCTTTGGGTATCACTGTATGACAAAGACACCCAGTTTGTAGCATTATTTGGGTCCCAATTTACAAATTTCTTAATGAAAGCCAAAAATCAATGACTGTTTAACGTAATATGGGATAAATCATCACAGTTAAGCTGCTGATTCAGAAAGATGGGAATGCTAAATGAAACAACAGAGGAGTAGACTACTTTGAACAGAAACAACAGCAGTGAAGTTAAGCTACTCCTGCTTGTGAGTCAGTCCTTACTGCCAGCTTTCTTATAGTCACTGACTTACTTCAGTGAAATCACTCGCAGGAGCAGGGATTCACTACATAAGGCTGAGAAAACCCTAGTCCCCTAAAAATCTTCTTGCACCTTTAAAATGAACTCTGACAACTCTGCACAATGCACAGGATTTTAGAGAGAAGTCGATCCCCACTGTTCTACCCAATTTTTAAAATTTTACCTCCTGTCGTGGTTTAACCCCAACTGGCAACTAAGCACCACACAGCCGCTTGCTCATGCCCCTCCAGCCACTGGGATGGGGGAGAGAATCGGGGAAAAAAAGTAAAACTCGTGGGTTGAGCTAAGAGCAGTTTAATAGGACAGAAGGGAAGAAAATAGTAATAATGATAATGTGAATAATAACAACAATATCATCAACAAAAAAAGAATTAGA
This sequence comes from Elanus axillaris, assembly GCA_026212715.1. NCBI lineage: Eukaryota > Metazoa > Chordata > Aves > Accipitriformes > Accipitridae > Elanus > Elanus axillaris. Next base: position 19,254,912 of record JANZLQ010000040.1, read on the forward strand.
ATACACAAAACAAGCGATGCACAATGCAATTGCTCACCACTCGCCGACCGATGCCCAGCTAGTCCTCAAGCAGCAATCCACCTCTGCAGAGCCTGGCCAACTCCCCCAGTCCCATGGGCATGACGTCCCATGGTCTGGAATACCCCTTCGGCCAGTTTGGGTCAGCTGCCCTGGCTGTGTCCCCTCCCAACTCCTTGTGCCCCTCCAGCCTTCTCGCTGGCTGGGCATGGGAAGCTGAAAAACCCTTGACTTAGTCTAAACACTACTTAGCAACAGCTGAGCACATCAGTACGTTATCAACATTCTTCTCACACCAAATCCAAAACATAGCACTATACCAGCTACTAGGAAGAAAATTAACTCTATCCCAGCTGAAACCGGGACACTTCCAAATATTCAATATATAACATTTTCCTGATTAGGGATAATGAAAAAAAGACAAGAATGGAGTTTTTGTTCTCATTAGCCACTGAAATTATCAAAATCATATCAAAGATCTTATAGGATCTAATATTTGAGTTTACATGAAATTTCATTTGATTTAAATACATCCATTGAGAATTATTCAAATGCAGGATGTTTGGTTGTTACTTTGTATGATATACCTAAGCTTTAGAAGTATTCTGTACTACTGCAATATAGTTCCCTGAAAACTGTTGCCTTCTGGAAAATTTTCAACAAGAAATCCGCTACTAAGCTTTAATGCTGTTTGATGCAAGAATACATTTAGGGTATTAAAGATCTGCCTGCTGGAAAGATAATTTCAAATTTCAAACTTTAAGTATTCCTCAAACTCTATAACTAATACCTCTATTTAGGAAAACCTCAAGATTATGCCAATTCCATGTCTATTTTGTAAAGCCAAAGGAAATGTTTAAATAGTCAATTAAGTGCTAATCAGGACTCCACGCTGATCTGTTCAGGAAATGTATTTCCTAAACCTGTTGCACTTCAGTTATCCTGGAGATGTAACTCTTAACCCAGGGGTTCAACTGTCTGTGAACCAAGGCTTAGCTTTGATGCAGCGTAGCTGGGTGACCTTGGCTCAGGTTACTGAGAAAATTGGTACGTTGTTAGAAAGAAAGTGTGAGAAAATAAGCTAGAGCCAGGAAGAGTAAAAACAGAGTGAGATGGTAGTAGCTACTGGCTCAAGGATATAAGAGCAAACCGCTGACATGAAAAGGCATGAAATCTGAAGGGTCAGGGGGTGGGGGAAGGAGGACAAGGGGGTAAGAAACTTGAAAGATGGCAGCAGTATGACTGCACTTTGGCTTGTCCCACGGAGCAAAGGTGGCCAGCTTTTCCCCACCCAACTGATGACTGCCTAGCCAGTAATTCCTCATTGTGTGTGGTTTTGGGACCAGTGAGCATATTAACACTTAACCTAGTGGCTTGTTACATTTAGCTCTGTTCTGTGTGCATTAACCAATGAATACGTACTTTTATGTTGAGCTTATTCTGGTTGTAGAGTCTCTTTTTATGGAAATTGCCTAAGCAAAACCAACACAAAGCAGGGAGGGTTGCAGACAATCAAGATATATTTTTTCACCACTTCCCTTTAAAACATTTCTTGCGGATGCCCTTTAGTTCTGTATTAGATTATTCTATCAATAGGGTGAATAAAATTAGGGTCACACAAAAAGACACATAAATATGGAAAGGAAAATTATGCTAACAGACCGGTTCCCTCTAAGTGAACCACATATGACTGCGTGAGATATACTAAAAGATTTTGTCCTTCAACTCAAGCCCAGTAGGCCATTCCCTCCTTCAAGTAGCTCAACATATTATACCATCAGTTCAGTGTATATACTTGCTAATATTCCTTTAATGTTTTCCTACATATTCAATAGGAAATAACTTTGAGTATTTGCAGTTCCTAAGTGGCTGGATATCTGCAAGGTTATCCAAGATAATTCACCGATTGTATATTAGACTTTCTTTTCCTCTTTGGTATTTAAAAATGTGAGTAAAAATTTTACATGTGTTAATGGTAGCTGAACTAGATTCCTGCAAAGGTGAGAAGGTGCAAAGTAAATGTGCACATGCAGAAACTTCTTAGCCTATATAAGAAGAACATATTCAAAGAAGCAGATATTAGAGATAAGACTGCTTCAGTACAGAAAAAAGAAGAAAAACAGAGAAATGTTCTCAGGTAGAAGATCCACAACAACTGTTGGTCCTGTCTAAAATACCCATTATTGTTGACTGTTAAGGACTATCCATAAAACTGCACACTGAAATGTCTGGAATGGTTCAAATAGTTTCTTTCACTTCATGATCTGAAAAGGTCATTATTTTTCTACCAAGCTTTCACATTACTTCCATGAAACTCAATCTTCTCATCTATGTGGCTAAACAAAATTATATAAAATTCCTGGAAAATCTGGAAACACAGCACACCTACAAGAGCGTATCTAGAAGAGTGTCAAAGACAGTGCCTTGGCCCTTCCATCTCTCACTTCATATGCAAAAGGACTATTGTCCACCTTCTTCAACGTGCAGCCAAAATCAGCAACTGAATGACCAACTTCGTAAGGGCTGCAAGTATTGCCAAGATGATTACCTATTTCTTTCCTAACATCAGCTATTAGACCCTG
>JANZLQ010000040.1:19282080-19318672 GCA_026212715.1 Elanus axillaris
GGTGGGGGTGGGGGGTGGTATTTGATTGGTCTGTTTTGTTTTGGTGGTGGTGGTTCTTTTTAAATATAATTCTCTTCAGGCTTAGGTCTCTGTTTTATGTGATAGGTTGGGGTACAATAGGCTTTGCTCCACACCTGATTCTCAGTCAGAAAAAGAAAAAAAAAAAAAACAAAACCAAAAAAGAACAACAAACCCCAAACAAACCTCAGTTAAATAACATGGGTCCTTAAGGGCTTACACTAAATTCAAAAGACTAGTTAGCCCGGTATGCTCAAGCCCTTCACTGGAACCACTTCAGAGAAGTCAAGCCTCCTGGATATAGGTGATGGCTGTGGCCAGGGAAAGAATTACTGGCTTCTCACTCCCAGAAATTATCTACAGGAAGGCCGACTACCTCAGAATAATACACTGATATAACTCTTGCAAAGAAACTACTCCTTTGTCTCTGACAAACTGCAAATGGCATTTGGTTAACACATTACTAACAGTGTCAGTGGGTGGTGCCCTTCATTGGGAATGAACAGCACTCAGACTCTGCCAACTATTACAGGGTGCCAAAGTTCCTTTAAATGATTCAGGGAAGGCATAGGCTAAAAAGTTGAAAGACAGTGATCTAATATAAGTACAGTTTCTTTGGGGTTTGACTTTTTCCCCAAGACTGGCCTCTTGGATCACTATACAGTATTCAACATAACATCCATTCACTCATTCATTTATTCTCTCTCTCTAATCCCAGCATCCTTTAATGCCCTTTCCTGTGTTTCTATGTAACACAATTAAGAAAAAAATACAGCAGACTTAGTGGTAGATGATTAAACACTGAAAAAGCACCAGTATTTTTATCCTAAGTGAAAATAAAAGACTTGAAAAAGTTAGCTGATAGAGTATGTACTTTATTAGGTACATCTGAAACAGGAGGATCAGCAACATTTGAAAGGAGTATCTTAAGATTTTCCACACTATCTAAAACTTCCATACAGTCTAAAGTTTCCAGTGTTAAGTATCTGTTCACCTACTATAAGTTTATGAATGCATGTCCTCAAAAGGAAGAACTCGTGTTTTCTTAATGCTCTGTTACTGCTTTATGAAGTTCACTCCTGGGACTCCACAGTAGCTCAAGCTGCAATCCATGGGAAATACCAGTAGTAAAAACAATTAAAATGATCACAGCAAAGGAGCCTTACAAATTTGTAAAGCTTTTTTTTTTTTAAGATTTCCAAATGAAGGTCATAGATTACTTAAACTTTCTAGTTTAAACCTAATTGTGGGTGATGCAAACACACCTTTTTTTTCTATAAAACTAAGACCTCTGCAAACATGCGCTTGCTTTCAGGTTTCATTCCAAAAGGATGCCAGATGAGCAGAGATATCTGCTAGTAGTTCAGAAATGAAATTAAATCTTCAAGGTCAAAATAAAAGCCTTCTTAGCAAGTAATAATCCAAGTGAGCTACTTATGGAAGACTTATAAATGTTCTACACAAAAAGAAAACAACACTTACAGGAAAGTGCAATGAAAGAAATGATTTAACAAAGTTCTTGAGTTTTGTGATCCAAGGAAATTTAATTTTCTTTTGACTAAGCAGTAGGAATTTTATGGAAGGTAAAAAATTAAGTAAGAAAGGCTAAGAACAAGCTAGCATAGCTATCATGACAATCTGTAAGAGAAGCAGGCAAACTATAATAAGAATTAAAAATAATTACTATTTTTTTAAAAAATCCAGCATTCACCACAGCCACCAATATCCATTAATAAAACAGTACCTTAAAAGAAATGGTAAAGCAGCTTCCTGCAAGACTGTCCACAGGAAAATGTATTCATTTAACTTAGAGGATAGTTCTTTTGATTCTTTTTCTAGCAGACACTATAGCATGCATTTTTTTCATTATGTACATGTTATTCTATGGCTAAATGGCAGATTTCACATGTAATTTCTTGTATTTATTATCATACCCTACTAATCCTATCTTCTATATTCTATTTCTCATTTATAAGGGGGAAAAAGTTGTAAAAATGACATCAGGCCTTAACTAGTAATAGTTATATTTAGGAATCCGTAACAACAGCATCCCTCAGTTTTAAAGGACAAATAAAAACCCTACTACTTCCCAGTTTGCAGAACAAATACAAGTGTAAATTTTGACACATGCGTTTCTGTTGCAGTTGCCCTCCCCAGAGAAAACTATGTAACAGAGATTTTGTATACCTATTGAAAAATCAAATGACCCAGTCTAGGCAGAGGTTCCAAACTGCTTAATCTCCAGTTTTTGCAGTATCTCTAGTCTCCCACTGTGATGAATTTTTGTAGCTCTGGAAGATCAAAGAACCAGGAGAAAGAACCTGGGACCTAGCTAACATTTGCTAGAATTATGATTTGCAGGAGAAATTGAACTGGTTTTTCAAAACTATTAACTAATGCTGGCTTTCAGCTGTGTCCTTAAGATCTAAATCCAGACTGAAAGTTTGAAAACAATAGTCTAATTTCTACTAAACAATAAAGCTCTTCTTTCATATTATTTTACGTCCTCTGTGCTAATTAGAGTCTTCCAAATTAATTGTAAATGCATGTACATGGCAGAGTAAATCAGCTGATGCTATACTTCAGTTTAGAATTTTAAGTGTCACCATACTTATTCAAATCAGGTTTGGGACTTTAAAAGATTTACTCCTCAAGGATTATAAAATGAAACTGAAATTAATCACAATTTGTAAAATAAAATGTCATATATTATTCTCCTTTACCATCTGCCTAGGTTTTTTTTTTTCTTCAACCAACCTGCCAAAGATTAATTTTCTTCAAGGCAGTATAACTTGAAAACAATTATTCCAACAGCAGAGCAGCTCACTGTAGAAATACACAACGTGCACACTACAGCCTTATGCCAGAACAGTGATATATAGTGTGCTTGCAATGTGAAGAATGGAAAGTGAAAACCACTTCTCTAACAAATAGTATTTCAACAGCTTTAATAGCAAGAGTGATATAAAAGCTTGGCTAAAGACAGGTGTAGGTTTTGGTACGTTAAAATACTGACATTTTAGGCTCACCACTGTTGCTACACTAATTTCTTAACTGAATTTTTTACCATTTCTAAATAATGATCCTCAAATTAGTGGGCTATATTTTTTCTTCTGCAGCCATTTTAAAAGGTCGCAATGCAAAAAATGGAGGACTACTTGTGTAATAAAGATGAACTATTGTATGAGCCACAACTTTCTGAACAGGGGGAAAATACCTCTTGTGGTCTTCAGAGAACAGAGCTGTCTAACTATGCTCAGGTGAATAAATAGTCTAGTCAGAAATACTACTGCTACCAGTTTCAGAATGCCTTTTGTAATTAAGTTTAACCTCTTCTGAACACACACACACAAAATCATTTAGCATGTTATCTCAGAGACCTATGCTCTGAATGTATTTCCACAAAGTTACTTCTATTTATGTCTTCCTATGCAAAAGCCACAGAGATGTAAACTAAGGTCCTTTCTGGGCTTGTTTCTAGACAGAGGATAGTGACTGGTTTACAAAGCAAATGAACACTACACCTACTTAAAAAAAAATATCACTACCTGTTAATCTGCAAAGTGGACTGCACAAGTGCTTTGAGCATGTGCTGTACAGGTAATACAGAACTGGACAGTCCAGAACACTGGAGAGCCACTGCAAGCATAAAGACCCACTAGAAGGATCAGTGCCAAATTCCAAACTGCACAGGCAAAATGCATAAGCAATCAGGATGTTTGCAGAGTGATACACAAACTCTTACAGAATTTTGTGAATTATGCACGCACTAATTTAAACTGTCTAGTTCTAAAATAAGGAAAACTAAAAACCAAAGAAACATCGACACTAGAAAACATCAGCCAAAGCTTTGTGCCCCCACACGTTAAATCAGATTAGTAAAACATCAATATTAAATTAAGATAAATGATGAAACAGCAACACATTATTAGAGGTACTTTTTAAATCTTTCTGAAGTGTGTATCAACATGAACGGCTATTCACTAAAGTGAATCAAGCATGAAAAATAGTGCCTAGTAGAAACAGACCTCCCTTTCTCTCCACTGCACCCCATTAGGAGAATTGATAAGCAATCTGGTAAAGCATGACATAGTCATAGATTCAGCTATGATAAATATTGGACAACAGCGACTTAGAGCTCCATACGGGTACAGAAGAACTTCAAGGATAAAAGCAGAAATTTATCTCCTCCTCTACGCCTGTGAGTGTACAATATGAGATGGTTTTACTGTAAATCAGAGTTTCTGAGATCATATGTATTTAGGAACAACAATGAACACAGGCCATAAACCCCCCTTTACTTTCAAATCCTCTACAATCTATTAAAGAATCCAATATTTAAACTTTGCAATTCTTACTTTTTAAAAATTACAAAGTTTATTCTTAGTTTTCAATCCAGCCATGAATAGACTTGTATTAAGTTGTTTTGAGTGACTTGAACTTCTGTGATTTATCTGGCTTTGGAAAAAAAAGAAGTGATGGATAAAGCCAACAGCTTTGATCTTTATTTTACAAGTAAGGAGCTTAAAAAAAAATCATAATAATATAATCCAAAATGATGGCACCAAATAAAACAGAAATTATATCTAGTCTACTGCTTCATGTCAGCCATCATTACATAGATAAAAATATAACATTGCATCAGAAAAAAAATGGAAAAGAAAAAAAACCCTATGGGCACTGCAACTACAATGACTTAGTCAATAGCCCCTCCTTTAATAATAGCACTCATTAGCATAAATGTTATTATTAATGATGTTTTCTCTTTGTCTTCTATGGTAACTGAAGAACAAAATATGTATAAAATCATTTATTATGTAAAACATAGTAAGCTTTGCTTGCTCCTTTTTTTGTTTCTGCTTCTGTCTGTTTCAATTGCATGTTTGGTCTTTATTTTCATCTTTATTTCAATTTATTTAGTATATTCTTGATAGTGGTCATGCTACATGATAAAACATGTTGCCTGGATGTTAAAGTTGGTCTTTTTTGATAAGGAAGTGGACTGCGTGAAACGAGGAAAAAGTGAGAGACTGTTGAAGGGGGAAAAGCAGCATAGTTGTCATTCTTTTATTAGTCGTCCACAGTACATTACTCTCAGAGTGTCTATTAGTCTTTCTTGAAAATTTATTGAATTGTAACCAAAAAACTCTAGGTGGTAAGCAAGTTTATTCAGAAACACAAGACACCACAAATTGACTGCAAGCCCTGGAATGGCTAAAGGTACCTTTACAATCTACTTTTAGACATTAGAGGTGTACTGTCCTCAAAATGAAGAGATGAGAAAGTAGTAAGAAAAAAAAATAGTATTGTTTTCTTCAAAAAGTCAAGTAATAAGCAGTGGAAGATTCCACAGGTCCACTTCTCCCCAGATAACCTTTTTGCCTTTCCTGAAGTATTTGCAAAGCCAGACAAGACCATAATTTAATTTAATTCAGTAAAATGAGAAAAAGGTCATATTTGCATGAGAAAACAGTTAGGTGACGTGAGCCGTCAGAAGAAATAAACTACTACATTTGCACCCAAAACCTACAAGTAGGACAGTAAATGGAGTTTTCTCTTTTCAAAAAATTACCACAAGCAGCAGCTAAAGATACTTCAAATACAATTACTTTTAAAAAGTGTACTCTTCCAGAGTAACTGTGTCAAATGTTGTCTGTCAAAGTTCACATTAGAAACAAGATTATATTTTACTACACACATCATTATTGTTTCTAAACAAGGTTTATTTTTCCATTTTCCTTTTATAAGTCCTTGGAATACAAATGCAAAACAAAATGAGTAAAAATTCCATAAGTAGCCTGTTTACCAACATCTCAAACTGAACTGTGTTAATCAAAAGTAAATGATTTCACATCTGGCTTATAATGTATTCACTTTGCACATTTGACAAATCCCTCCATGACCATATTAACATTAGTATTTATGCATTGATCCAGTGGACAAATTATGCTTTACCCTGGACACATTCATGTCCTAAATTGCACAGGAAAATTAGGCTGCAAGTCATCAAGTCCTGTCAATTATTTATTTAATTTACTTGTTAACGAGAAAATCCTCTCATACTAATGAGAAAAATTCTAAAACAGAAATATACCTCTCCCTATTCAAAGAAAGAAAAAAAAAAGTAAACCCCGTAGAGTTTGATAGATATTAGAGTTACTTCTGTGATGCTCTTATCTCTTAGCCTGCAGATGGATGGACCATTTAGTGAAAAACAATGGTCCCCCTCATATTAAAGCCACAAAGAATGACCAACTTCTTAACAAGAGAACAGCTAAAATACCTCAGAAGTGCTATGATCTTCTCGTGCTGTTTCCAACTGCAGCCTTAGAAAATGCCTCAATTTTACCAAAACAAGCTCTCCACTTCTCCATCAATTAATTTGCTGAAATTTAGTTACTAGTTAACATTCATAGAATCATGACTGTATCAGCATAATTCATAGCTATAGTACTGAAAGATACTGTGCTAGTCATCATTCTATAACTCTTCTTAGGAACACAAGTGTTGAATACTAGCACAAGATCACAAATACTGCATGGTGGCTATTTCTCCTTTCCTGCATTCCCAGAAGCTTCTCACTGTGCATGAAAAAAATTAGAGAAGAACGCCTGCTGTGGATTTCTTGTCAGCTGGGTATTTTTCAGAATGCCAAACTCTGACCAGATTCCCACTACTAGGAGAGGACTTTTGCAAAGCAGTTTACAGAGTGACTTGTTTTACACAGTATAACACACAAGTCTTTGGTTCCATGGAGATTACTTCTGATGAAGTTTCTGGCAGCTTCTTAGATTTTAACTATTTCTCTTCCCGTTGTTTTTCAAATTGGCACCAACACCTTGCAGGAAGTGAAACGCTCATTTGCTTAAATTAATTCACAATGAGTAGTGCTCACATAATTCCCTGTAACTAATTCTTCTTGTTCTGCCTGCAGCTGCACCATCTAATCTGCCTGCTGCTTCTGTACCTTTAACCTATCTTCTAACTCAACAGTAACCATGACTTCTCACATCTCATTCTCCTCTCCAGACTATCCTGTTGATTCAGCTCATTATATTCTACACAATGTTTCAGTCTTCTGCTTTTGTCTTTCACTCTCACTCTTATTAAGACTCAAACCTGCCTTACATTCAGTATTTCTCTCCTCCATGCACCATATACTATCTACTTCCACACACACTTCAGCACCATCAGTTCTGAGTACTTCTGATGTTAAGAATGACATATTCATTTTGGATGACACACACAAATTCCTATTTATTTCTGGCTCTTGGAAGTTTTTTCATCTCTGTCCCAGATGTGAAATGAAAATAGTCAAGATCTGAGAATTTTAAATGCTTTTATTTGACTGTTTTCTTCGTATTTGGAGTTTTGGACGTAATATGCATTTTTAATTATGCATCACACAAAAATACTTTCTCCTGCAATCGATACATACTCCAAAATATCATTTCCCTCTCTTCTGAGTGTCTTGTATTCGATTAATTTATGACTTGCAGGCTGCATCTGTTAGAAATGTTTCAAATATTGGGTTCCTTTTCAAAATCACCAAAAATTCAGGAACAACATGCATTATTTCAGTTGCAACAACTTAATGCATTTTACTAGTCCAATAGGGACATTTGTTTACCAGAATACCTTTGGTTGTTGAATCATTTTCTCTAAGAAATACAGCTATGCAATACTTTTACCATCTACAGAATGAGAGGCAGAATGAAACCTCAATAGTCATGATAACTAAGGTCAAAAAGGAGACAAATCAGACTGACTGGTATTGTGGTCACTACTTGTTGCTCTTGGAATCCCAAACACCAGAAATGCCATCGAGGATGTGGATTCACACTTTCTGGAGAAGTAATGTAGCTGGTCAAGTAACGCACTAAAAATTCCAACTAATTCCAGCTACATTATATTAAAGCTATAATAATAATGTGATAGACTAATAAGACTAGGAATGAGTCGTATTAGCATTATAGGGAAGATCTACACTGTATTGTATTTAGTTCCAAGAAAATGATGCAACTTTTAAGGAGATGAAAGTGTGTCATATTACTGCAAGCTAAATATATCCACAGTGCCATAACAAAGAATTAGTCTCACTGTGAAAACACACTATGGAGATGCAGCATTGAGGACTTGACACTTAGAATGCAGAATTTCTGAGGGTTCATTCTGCATTATTTTCTATTAATGCTCAAGATTATTCAGAAGAGAAAGGTCACACAGATCACAATTCTTTTCTAATCATAAGGAGAAGATAAATGTGTGACTAGCACTAGGCCACTGTGTCACTACGACTCAAAAAAGGGGAATAAAATAGAGCCTTCTCAAAAGTACATCAAGAAATTAAATAATGGAAAAACTGCAGGTAAAAGTCACTAAAATATTTGAAATTCTACAATCTGGAAAACCACTGCTTGGGACACTTAAAGGTATCTAAGTTTCTTAATAATTTGGAGTCATAACTTTATTTTCTTACTGCATATCGAATTCATGATATCCAATGGGTTTTTGTATCATGGAGTCAGAGGATATTAAAATGTGGAGATTACACATTAAGTCAGGTAAAGTATTCCTATGTGCTAAAGGAGCGATGTGAGATTGCAGCACTTCAAATTAACTGGCAGTACTGAATCATACTTAATACAGCCAACCATGAACTGTGTGACACACTGCAAACTAATTCTTGTAAAATCACAAAGCTTCCTAACTAGGAGTTCCTTCATTCCTAGACTTAGCGAGCAGGTGTAATTGGACTTAACAAACAAAAAAAACCAAACAAGACCACTCAAACCACATATAGCACTTACCAGATGTGAACAAAGCTTCTTCTTAAAATGTTATGCATGCTTAGATATGTTGCCAAATGTTTTTTCCAGTTCAGAGAATTGGATTTTGGAACATCTCTAACAATGTCATGAATTATTCTTTCCAGACATGGCTGATATACCAAGGATCCTAGCATTAACAGCTGATCTATAACATGTATGGCTATGAAATTCAGCCTGGTGGGAACCTACTTGGAATGTGGAAGCATAAACAAACACAGAAAATGTAAAGGGATAAATAATCTAAAAACTTCGGTATCTTCTGCAATTTATGGGCAGGACTCAGTCCTTCAAGAAAGGTAGAAAAATACCAGCTCTTTTTCTAAGGACACCTCTAGGTGTCCACTCTTCTTTTCTCCTTTGTGGGTATGCAGTATAAACAAGCACAGGGCATTCACATTTTGAAGCATTTAGGTGTTAATCAGAGACACAAGGGTAACCAAACCAAGCAGTTAAACATATGTTTAAGGTTAAGTATCCTAAGGGCTCTAGAAGCAAGAACTGACAATTCCAGCTAATTCCACTAAATGTAGTTACACAAGTAGCATCAAAAAGTCTTCTTATCATTACATACAAGTTAATTCAACTATTTTCTATCTGTAAGCATTACTCCACTTTAAAGTTAAAATTCTTGTTTTCTTTGAGTATTGCAACGAGGTCTCCACTGTCAGGCTAATAATCATAGTTTATCCATTAAGCATTCCCAGCCTCTGTCTGTCTCTGCTTTCTGATTACTGTCTGGTCAGTTAATTTCTACAGCTTTTCAACTGGCACTAATCAGGAATTAAAAGCTGCCATCAGCTTTGCTAGATACAGATTCCTATCCCCGGTTAGAAAGGATTTTCAAAACAGGCAATTCTTGTCCTTTTCTGATTATCCACAGACAAGCTCATAATCCAGTCGCTAGTATTTAGAAAGTCAAGCAGTGAAATAAACAATGTTGATTATAATCTACTGCTCTTTTTTTAAAATCAAGAAATAAAGCAAAAAAACTTCAGCATTCTAATCCTGAGACATCTGTTTTGGGGTTCTTTTTTTTTAATTTTTAATTCATCAGGAGAATGGATTTGGGTGAAGATGAAAAGGGCAGGCAGGAATTGAATAAAACCAGCACTTTTTAGATGATACATTTACAATGGACAGTACATTTTATGTCTAACAGTTTCTTTTGTGGCAAGTAAACAAAGACATTTCAGTCAAGTTTAGTATGATTAAAATAGTGATTAAAATGAGTTTGAAGTTCTAAATGCATAGATTTCAGGGGGAAGGAGGGGGACAGACCTACTAGACAGACCAGATGGGAAAAATCTCATTTTTAGTAGTTTTTCTGGGTGAGGAAACTCAAGAGTAAATATTCTGACTAGCCTATAACCACAAAAAGAAAAATCACAAAGTAACAGAAATTCTGTTACGACACCAATAATAGGGTAGTTGCAGGTTTGGATATGTTACCATCTTACAATTCACCTGCGTATTCATATTGAAACTTTCATCAACATTGTTGGTTCTCAAATTTCACTCAGATAACTGCTTCTTCAAATTGTTCTACTTGCTAATTTTGCCTAAAATAATTAATCAAGTGGGTTTGCATAACTCTCCTCAATATTACATGAACCAGCAGAGCTACTGAAAATCCAAAATCTCCTTACTGAATTGTTTCTGAATCTATCTGAATTGTTTTTTCTGTTGTCGGGAACGTTGCTCAGTCAGATCACACAGACAGGGTTTGGGACAGGAACTGTGACAAGCTACAGGGAAATATCACCGACAGCAGGTGGGCTGGATATGCTAAATTATATTATCAGGCAATGAGTGGCATTTCTTGTTCAAATGCAGAGATGCCAGTCCTACTTGTATGACTACAAATAACATAGAAACTTTAAAAAACTGCACAAGTTGTATAAGACAAAATATATAATACACTTGTATATCAATAATATTAATGTTTTTTTTTAAATACTGTATCTTACTTTTCTTGCAAAGTTGTAATGTCATCTATATGCTCACACTGCTGCCATTGAAATTTGGGCGGTGTCTGTGTAGCATCCTTTTACTTTGAGCCTCTGCCTTTAAAAAGTCAGAATATTATTCTATGGTTTTGAAGAATACTAAAAAAGAAGGTAGTTTAGAAAAACAAAACAAACACCAAAACCCACCTGGCTGCAAATGAAGCAAGGGTCTGAAGAGACATGGTGTTGTGCACCACAAGAAACTTCTGGGAATAAAAGAAACTGATAAAACATCTATGTACTATCTCACATTTACAACGAGAAGAGAAATGGAAATCCCCTTGTGAGGTCAAGCCCACGAAGTAAATTGGCTATACATGTGTACTAGATTACAGTACTGCACATGGAAGAGAGTCACAGAAAAAAATCAATCACTTGAAGTCAAGCTATGGCGTGTTGATTCATTGTCTAAATGTGACAATGCAAAATCAAAACCAGAGAGGTCTGTGATTCAGTAAAATACTAAAAAAGCTCTTACTGTTCAACACAGAATTGTAATAAACAGGAGGTTAGCATTACTTCTGGATTTCATGTTTCATTATCAACATCGTATTTTAAGTGAGAACTTGTCTGAAAGCAAGATAATGTAAAATGTTTGCTGTACATATATGTAGTCACCTAGTAATTTTTTTCCAATTGAATACTTTGAGGAAAAGGTGGGAAGAACTTTAAAAGACATGTGAAAGCTCTGTTGTATCCAGTATCCTGTGTGTCCAAGTTGATATGCACAAAAAGAAACAAATTTTATCAAAATTGTATGCCCCATTATTTATAGTAATGTGCCTTTAAAATGCCACAACTACTGCATGACAAATTCTAATAATTCCCCATTTTGACAATGAAAGGTCATTCCTCCCTTTCAGGACGTTCTCAGATTTGAACTAAATGGACAAGTGTAATATCCAAGATGGAGCAAAATCTAAGAAAATCACGACAACGATCTAGCAACCAGTAAATATGTGGGCATCAAAGCATACTAGGAAGAGTCAAGTACAAAATGCTTCTGAATGGAGTATCAGGTGGGAAGCAGTTTGTTTATAGGCTACCTTAAGAGAATCAAACAAATACAAAGAAAAAACATTTTAAAACTATCAGTAACACTGCCATAATTACATATCAACAATGAAATTGTTGAAAAACTATTACATACGTACAAATATATATGTTTTTAAGAAACCATTATTTTGAAGAGTGAACTGTCAATGACTAATAATACTGCATATTGAGTGAACCCCAGGCTGAGAGCAGAAGCCTTAAAAATGCAGCCACAGGATGAAACAAGAAGCCACAGAAATATAAATTTAGGTGACCACTTGTAGACAAACACCCAACGCAACCTGGAAAGAAATTTGTTTCGGGGCCTAACAAAAGCAATGACAAAAACAAGCTTGTGTGCATGGCTTAACTCTGTTAATGAAGCCATTAGTTACGCTATCAGAAAGCTGTATCCTAAACAGTACCAGTAAAAACAAAACTCTGCTGTTGGAGAAATTTCTCATCTTGAAGGATGGCAAGGAAAAAAGGAGCTTGTGAAACACTGCGTAGCTGTTGTGTAGGAGTCACACACTCAACTCCTCATCTAACAACCGAAGAACATGGGCAGCCTTGTCTTTAAATTTTGTATGCAAGCCTGAAGCAAAAAAACCCCTACCTGTTCTGCTGCTTCCTTACTCCACATTAAGACATGAGGAACCAATCTCTCTAGTAGCCTATACTGCTACATATGCAAGTTTTTTGTTTACTTTAAAGGGAAAGCATTAGCTTGTGTTTGGGTTAGTACTCCACTGTTTGTGCTTAGTTTGGTAGCCAACCCTCAAAGCTTGCTAATTTGGATGCAACACAGCGAAAGCTAGCAATCAAGGCTAGAAAAAAAATCAGAACCATAATTCTGACTGTTACATCTCAGTTTGATGCCTACAGGAGATTATCTGATGTAGAGTAAGGATGTAGAATTGTGAATCATCAGTACTGCAATGGCCTTTAAACTCATCATATTCAGATATGTTATCTAGAGGGAGACAGAAAAGGAAGTAAGGACAGGCCAGTGATGAAAATGGACTGAAAGGGTAGCAGAAGATGGTATTCTGTTGGATAGCACAATAAAGAAATGATCAGAGAACCAGGAGGAGGGTGAGTGGGTGACCTAGCGAGGAAAGTCATGACACTACTGCAAAGATTTTGAAGCTGTAATTTCAAATCTGTAAAGTAGCAGTTTTAACTGCATATATTCAGTGAAGTAACTCAGTAGTGGCAGAATTTCAGTCAATTTTATCTTTTATTTCATCAACTAATACGTATCAACATTTTAAACTGAAAATTTATTTGGCAGCATAATACCTTGTTTGAAAAGAATCTGCGTTACTCAGTTCATATCTGTGTAATGTGAATTTTATGAATTGCACTAGATAGAACAAACATTAAAATCAGTAGTCCTGAATTTTTTTTGTATTTGCTCATTTGTTAGATCTGGCACTTAAAAAAAAATAGTATTAATAATAGCACATATCTATAAACTCCTATCAACATTGGCAAATTGCCTGCATATAGTGAGTAGATACACAACACCAAGGCTGTGCAAAGACCTGCCCTAAAATGAGAATGAGTGCAATGTAGTTCAGAACATTAAAACTTCACACATACAGCACAGCCAAGCAACTTGACTGGTTGATGAAAAAGGAAAATGCTTCTAGTAGCCTGAAAGAGAATAAGACTGGCTTGTATTAAATAAAATGATAGCCTGAAAAGTTTTACTGACAATCATAAATGCTTCAACAAAGAAGTACGAACTGTTCCCAGAAATACAAGTGGTTTTAAAATGATGATCACTGATAACTGACAAAAAGGAATACAAAGCAGTAAAGAAATAAAAGGATAACAAGAAATATTTGAAATCACTGCTCGTATTTCCTTTTGTTCCCATGTGCTCTCCAACCACAGAAGGTGAATGTGATGTTGAACCCAAATGTATTGCTTTCTGTTTGGCCTCTGCTATGCACTCATTATTGCAGGAAGCTTAGCTTCACAGCAGAATGCCAATGCTTTTCTACTGTCACCACTTGCCTCTTAGTGTTTTGTGAGGGCACGATTCTCCTCTTTCTTAACCTAATTTTACACCAATAAAACCCCTTGATTTCAGTAGAACTTCTTTTGATTTTCTGTAGCATAAGCACAAGAATCAAACCACCTTTTCTAGTTTTGCATACCCTCAAAAAATACCACTTTTTAAGTTGAAGTTCTTCTTTTGACAATACAGTACATGAAGTATCCTACACGGTAAATTGGAAAATATAAGTCTGAATTATTTAGTGTATCAGACTTGGCTGAAGTTCTAGAGAAAGTGCCTCAAGTACAACGCAGTGCATCCCTATTTCATACACCATTGAACAGAACATCTACAAATTGCCCTGGAACTCACATAGTGCTATAGGGCTAACTGACATTATTCCTGGGCTGTGGTTACTCCTAATGCTCTGCTAATCGTTCTGTGCTCTAACATGCTCTGGAGGAAAATCTGTGTGCTCCCACAAAGTCAGAGAAGTCCCACTAATGAAATTAAGTGAATGGAATATAATGTATTTTTGTCAATGTGAGTCCCTTAAGCTAAACTTTGGAGGGTGAAGCACATGTATTATTCAACAGAAAAGCTTTAATTAGTGTTTCTTTAAAAGGACTGAAAGAATCAAAATAGTTCATCAAGATCGTTGAAAGTGTGGCTAAGTAAATCTACAATAAACTAGCATCACTGTACTGATGCACTTGAAATCTACCTGAAAGCTAAGTAAAGACAAGTGACAGTAAATCAAGTTCATTTCACAGAATATTCAAGTCCTTTCCCATGGTGTACATGACAGTAATTTTAATCAAGGTCTGGCATTCCTTTTTTCCTAGACTATTTTTAATAATATTACCTGATTTTAAGAATTCTGAATGTAGAATAGAAAGTGCATTTTAAACAGCAGTAACTCAAAGCCTGGAGAGAAAAAAATGATTAGTTTATTTTAAATGCGCCTGTGCAGGAAAAAAATGCAAATATCTCACATTTGCAGGTATCGATTTCCAACCAGTCTGATGTGTGGCTATAATTGCTTTAACAGACCATTGTCTTCAGCTTGTAAACTTGAATCAACGTACATCCCTCTTTTACTAGAAGATCCAAAACTGTATCGATTCAAACGTCGTCTCTTAAATTGAGATAATCTTTTTGAGATTTCAAACTTAATTTGTTGATTGCCTCTAAGTGACATGGGTTCAACACTGTCATCAGATGAGTCAAACTGTCCTTGACAGTTCTGACACTTTAAATAGTTGGTTTTGCACTGACTGATCCACTGGCAATGGACTCATTATCTGTAGTGCTATGTGGAATTTGGACGACTCGATTCTGACCTAGGTAGTTTTCATCTGCTTCTGAGCAGTGGATTGCTGTGCACCCCTACTGAGTTTCAAAGTAATTTTCACTTTTGTATTTCCTAATTGTATGCTTTTTATTTCCTATCAGTCTCCTTGTGGGGCTCCTTTGTGCTGCAGCCAGCAGGTGACACCCTGTACATGATTCCCTAGAGAGAATCATTGTCACTCCTAACTACTTATCCAGTGGCTGCCTAGTGCTAAGTTTCACTCCCAACTGCTATTTAATGTCCTCCATCTCATGCTCCACAGAGAAAACCAATTATCATACAAACAAAGTAAAATAAAAGTATTAAGTGTCTGATGTAGGTTTATAAACCTGACCATGCACTCCAACGTAGGATGTACTGCTAAAGCTGGACTGACGAGTAGTGCACCAAACCACAGGTTTCACGCTCCCTTCTACCAGCTTAACTCTTCACAAATGTCATAAGCACTGAGCTCGCTGACTTGGTGCTAGTCAATTAACGTACTGGCAGTACTGGTCTTTCAAATCCGTACTATTACCATGGTTCAGGAAGCCAGGATTCTGCACTATTTCAACTATGTGAGCTCAGCAGGTGACACGCACAGCAAAACCCTGAATTATTCAATGTCTGTGTGTGTGATGGCCCCGTTTGACCTTTTACTTGTTTGTAACGTTGCTAGCTTTTTAATCTTTAAGCCACTGTATTTCCTGTGAATTCTCAGAAGACTTCATCCTACATTACACTGACAAAAAAAGCTTCTCCTTATAGAAGTTTTCATTTAGTTTCTAACAATTTATTTTACACTTTTTGGAGCATGACAGAAGTAGACAAGAAAGTGCCTTCAGGAAAACTCCAAGAGAACATACTTCTTATTATCCGTTTTGCTCTTTTAGAAGACCCCAAATCTCATTGGTCTTTCTTAAATATAAAATAAAATAGAAATACTGCAACTGTGCAGTTTATCATTCCTAAAGCTTTTTCAAAATACGTGTCTAATCACAATGGGTCCTGTTCAGCATTCTTTACTCGTGACTGCCATCAAAGTCACACTCCATGGGAACTTAGCCTGAGGAAGGAATGCAGGGTAAGCCAAGGTGATTATTGCAATCTGTTACTGGGGAAATAAAAGAAAACCTAAAATTTTTTTGTCTTCACATTTAAAGAAGTTTTAAATGTAGATTATGCTGAGGCACTATGTTCTTAAGAAAATTCTTCTGACAAGTTAGGAACAAAACATTAAAGAACAGTCTGAGCAAGGTATTTAACTGAAGCACAGCAGTACAGTACAGTTATACCAAGAGAGAAATTTTTCAGTTAAAGTACATTTAGAGTGTAGTCCACTGTTCTAAAGAGTGGTAGAAATACATATCATTATGCCACAGTTTATAACTCAGTCCTGTTACAGTCAGTGCTTACAGATAAGAAAACTTATTCTTTAAAAGCAACATAATATGCTATATGCTTGACTGAAAATGCACTTTATTTCTATAAACAAAAGCTTCACTCCGTAATTCACCTTCTCTATCACTCTTGCAGACGGTCATGTAATTTCCATTTTTTTTAGGCATCTAATTTGATTTAGGTCATTGCAATGTACATTTGCCACACCTAAAATATGAAACCACACTGCACACAAGCTTCATTTCTGGCCATGAAGACAACCTGCAGGGGCAATTCTGATTCCTGCTTTTGGAACAAACGGTGCCAGACAAGCATTTGGAATATTCTCTGTGTTGTGAATTGAGCTCCATTCACTGTCTAAGCAGTGGCAACAGCCAGTGGTAACAGGAAAGCAGAGGGAGAATTCACAATAGAACATACTGTGTCAGTATCTTTAAGCATATTGATTTATGGAGCCAAAAAATTTTCCTCCCTCCCTTTCTTTCTTGACTGCTGTATGATATATGCATTACACTTACATGCTTAATGAAGGATGCATCAACAATCATTAAAGGAAAATTTGTTCACAAAATTCAGACAGCTAAACGAAATGCAAAATAAAACTGATATGTAAACTAGTTTCAAAGTCAGAAAATATATGGTTAATTCCTTTGCCCAAGCAAGTTTTGGTTCAATGACCCAGTTTGACAGAAAAACTAGCAGTTGCTTTCTGGTTTCATTAAGATCATTAAAACCCCATTAGGTTATTTTTAACCTTGGTACAGAATACAATCACTTAATTTATTATTTTCCTGCCATCAGGGGCTAAATTCCCAAGTATATTTTCTAGACTACAGATATCATGACCAAGCACATTACTCATTTCTGAATGGACCTAAACCACACTGTTATATAGGTAACATTTTGTTTTGTTGACATCATGCCAAGCTACGTCTATGTTTATATATGTACATTAGCATTTTGAAACTTGTTGAATGATTTCTGGGGAAGTAAATATATGAAAGAGAATATATTTCTGCATATAAATTACAATATTAAAAGATGTTAGCTATCATGCTTCATCTTTAAGATGTTGTATGAAAATTAACAAAGCCTCAAAACTTCATAGGAATTTGGGCAAGGACCATTGGTGCAGTCACAGACATGCGCTTTGCATCACATATCCCTGGAGAGCACCCTTCTAACTGATGTAATCAGATACTGAGTATAGCTCCTATTTTGAAGAACATATGGTGGTAAAGAATTTATCAGGTTTCCTAACCCAGCAACATTCCTGCAGGTACTGTAAGGCCACAGCTACAGTGTCCACTAAGAGGCAGAAATCAGTAGCCTTGAACAACTCCAGTTTATATCTGCCTAATCTGAATGTGAGTCATGGAGGGGAGAGGGGAATTCGCTCATTGTGTACAGCTGAACTGTTCTTTTCTTTGTAGCTGAAATAAAAACTGATCTAGAGATTTCTCACTTGAGTGGTTGAGACATAATTTCCTGGGTTGGCAGAATACAAGGCCAGTTTAAGAGATGTTCTCACTTTTGTAATCACTGTGTAATGTCACTACAGTGCTACTCACTTTGAATTAAAATAACTGTTTGGCTGTGTTAATTTATGTTGGTGGATCATTTCAGTCCGTCATTCCAATCACGTGTTCCCTGTGTTCTGCTGAATGCAAAGAAACTTGAGGTAACTATTGTACCAGTAGATCAGACATCGATTTGATTTTTTCATCTGTCTTTAGGAATGGCTGCAATTGTGATGCCTGTTCTGAATGCTATGAAAAAAATGGTTGTGCTTTTACATTTATGTTTTTCTACCTTAGGTGTGTTTTAAGATAGGCAGTGGAAGCAGAGCACATCTTCTGGTAAATCTTAGTCTTTTCTGGGATATAGTACATTTCTGGCATTCATGACTCAAGGGTCACAAACAGCTTTCTGTCATGCTTTAACATTCAGAGTGTGCTCTCAGTAATTAGTTTATCTGACATCACTGAGACACGATCTTGAAAGATCTCTCAGCTCTTCTTGATTTTGTGTGACTATTTGTACACAAATGAACAAAGGTGTTTTTTTTCCTACTTTCAATTAAAGTTTTTAGTTCTGTCTATAGCTGCAGTTTTCCTAGAGTCTAAAACCTCAAACCAAATTGCATTGGTACTATTCATGCTATCAGAACATGAGTGGATGAACTTCATGACATAAAGACAAAGATAAATCTAACCAGCTGCCACAGTGTACATCTTATAAATACGTGGATGGTATCTATTCATCATCTTTATTTTATGGGCAGGTAGAAAAAGCCAGAACTTAGAGGACATCACTCACCTGAGATTGAACCCTTTAGATTTATCTTAATTATGAAAATTTGACAAATACTGTCTGACAACAAGTGCAAGTCAGACTGGAAATGCAAGTGATAGGCTTCTCTGAATGAAGACTCAGACTTTTTTTACCTGGCATCTTTCAGAGTCAGATGGCCAAATTTTGCATTACTGCTTCACATTTATTTCTATTATCTGTAGGAGTATGAAATATTTAGAAAATGGGAAGGTGAACAGGTTCTGATTCTATTCTTTTTCAGACCCGTTTCATTCTAAATAATAGCAGACTTCAAGAAATATCAAGCCTAAACATTTGGGGGGAAAAAATAAATTTTATTTAATATATTCAGCAGGATTTGACTGTGATTTATGATTATCACACCTCAAAATTCTGTCCCCCTTTTTTTTTTGAATCAAGTTTACCATAGGTTCTTCAAGCCATAAAATTAAAACTCATCCTTACTTTGTTAGATGATTTTTTTCCCCCCACTCCGTTCACCCAAGAGGCCCTAGGTACCTCTGCCTAGTGCAAAAGATTACTACATAGCAAATACCTTTCACAGTTACGTGGTCTTTGTTCTCAAATTAGAAATAGGTATCATATTCAATTTTTTATACTTCAGTTATATTTTACCTACTAACTAACTTGGTACATTTGTATTTTTACACCATTGTCTACGGTTTAAAGGCAGAAAATAGTCTTTAATGTCCGTCAGTTGTCAAATCAGAATTTTTCTTCTTTTTAATTACTTTCATTACAGCAGGAGGAATGGAGAACGCTGGTATACAAACACATAAATTAGTATGTAAGCTTGGAGTATTTTAGAAGAGCATCAGAAATACCTGTGGAAACTGCACTTGCATTCTACTAAACAGGCTACTCAATCGCCTAGATAATCTATAAAATATTGAATTGTATTCATTTCTTACAGTGCTGTCTTTTGGCTGATGTAAAAGGAAAACTATAGCACGTAAAGTCCTTACCATGAGTATGAATGAGAGTTAGGAGAATTAGAAGAGTTAAGATGTTTCTTGCCAGATAGCAAAAAGTTGGTACATTTGATCCTGTTAGGAAGGTGAAAGAAATGTGTATAATTAACCATTACCAAACTCATTAATGTTATGATCTTTTAAAGCTTAAAATATCTGTTCAGTTGGAATCTTACACTGACCAATGAAGCCAAGCAACGCATTCAGCAAAAGCCTCTTTCTGATGATAAACTGGAGTAATCATGAAATGAAAGTACACTTTTAAAGTAATTTCACTGATAAAAAATTATTACTGCTGAGCAGTTGATTTGCATTAGAAATTCAAACTCTTAAGAAAAAAATCTAACAACACAATGTAACAACAACAACAACAAAAGAGCAGAGATAACAAAACTTCCATGTTATTGTGAGATAAATTAGGCTTAGTCAGCAACATGCCTCAGCATAGGGCTGACCTCATGTAGCTTTCATTGTGGTGAAACTAATACACCCTTTTACTCTGCTTTTACTTCAGGACAGCTTCTGTATATAAGTTAATTCAAACAAGAAAAATTTAGCAACAAAGAGAAGGCCCGTGCCTTGGCTTCTAGATGGTTGTGTCAGAGGGCTTGTACTCAGAAACAGTTTCATATTCTCTACCTTATCCTTTATGAGGATTCATTTGTAAGACATTTAAGGACAGTACAATTTTAAACAGGCTCTTTCTAGTCCAAGGAAGGTTAGCCTGATCATTATTCAAACAAAACTTTAAAGAATACAGTACTGCAGGATTCTCCAAGTTCTTGCTTTGTAGGCATTTAGGTGCAGAGTGCTATAATATGGAAATGAGGGATTACAGATCCATCAGAAGCAGAATGTAAGTGAAGCAGCTTCCACTGTAACAGACACCTTCAAACTTTGTAAACTTCATTTATTTAGCTGGCTGGAGCTTCAGGAAGCATGTAACAATAACAGGTAATTGCAATAAGGTTGTATGATACGTGAAGTCCTCTTCCAAACCTCCTAAAATAGACTTCAGTACAGCTTTTCATCCTATTTTCTTCCAGACAGGGGTAAAGCTGAATATAATGAGTTATTAGTACAGCTGTATGAACAAGGAGTAAAATCAGTCATATTTCCAAGGGTTATAACCTTTTCTTTCCAGGGAGATACAAGTCTGTTTTGAATGTCTGTATCAGAAAACATCCTGCACAAAGATATCTTGTCCATTCCCCAGTTACCATTACTTCTTCCAAGTCAAACCAGAAGAGAGATCCTCAGTGAAATCCACTACCTAATGGAGCATCACGTACATTATACAGTTAATTGAGAAGATTCTCTTTAAGCATAGTGAATCAGTACATATCTAATCCAGCCTCAGTTCCTTTCGAAGTTTTGCTCTTGGTTTCCCTCTAATTAATAGGTCCCATCTGCTGGGAAAATTCTCCTACTACGCAATACCAACACCCATCAATCAACATTATTCTTTTTAAAAGGTTCCATCACACACTGCTAGGCTAGGTTTATAGGGTTTTATTGACCATTGTACAACATTAAAAGAAAACTTAACAGAGAAAGTATTAAAGATGTTTTCTTTAGGAAGTTTTGTTGTTGTTTTTGTTGTTTTTTTTTTAAATGAGATTCCTATACAGTACATACTCTGAGTTCTCTGGAGTGATTCATTATATTCATTTTACTAAAAGGGCAATTTTTCTTAAAATGTGAATTGTTGAAGGGTAATTAAAGAAAAATGTTTCAACTTAATAAAATCTTTTTGCTGGCCACCTAAGAATACTCAGTTTTCTGAAGTGATATATTTCCTTTAAATAATGGATAACAAGTAATGTTAGTCCCTACTATGTGAAACAAGCAGTTGGTAATTCACAATAGTAATTACTATGAATTTTTTTCAAAAAGCCTGCAGTGTCCTTGATATGGAAATACAGCTAATGGAAATTGAACACTATTAAGCCACAACATCTGCTCTAAATGTAGTCAAACTAATACCAATGGTTTGCAAATGGTGAGTTCCTATGCCATATGAACTAAGAAAATCTATTAATGTATTTATCACACTGTAGGGATTCACACTGTTCCAAATAAAGTGTCACTAGGTTCTATCATGAATAGGTTAACATTCCTGATAAAAAAATATTTTTTTCAATTAATTTGGGGATGAGACTGAACAGATAGTCCTACAAGTGAATGTTGCTTTATGTTTATCTACAACATTGCAGATAAAACAGATTAGCTGGCCAGTACAAGTTTCTTCTTGCATCCCACTGTCTGATTCAAGCACATCCTTACACTTAGGCCTCCAAAGTAAAAAGGGACTCAGGAGAGTGTACAGCAACATACTCTTTCAGGAAGGCAGCACAGAAGTTCTCTTCAAAAACAGAACAAGAAATCCACAGTATCTAAATCTTACTCTTACATTCGTCTAGTATGTATAATAATGGGCAATGTCCCGAGTGAATCCCCGCTCTTTGGTTTGCTTGAGCAGTGTTTTATTTTAGTCAAAATTAAGGTTTCCCACAAAATGTTCATTAGATCCTACCTGTCCTTTCTTGGGATGACTGGTGAGGGTGACCAGCAGGATTTAGCAAGACATTAATCATCTGTCTTTATAGTTCAAATGTATATACATTGTAACTTCCACTGCTAAAATGGAAGACAACTTTTTTCTTCCTTCCCTTTCCACTGCTTTCTACTAATCTCCCTTTCATGAAAGAGTGTTCAGACAGTCATTCCTATGCTGACAATTCCCTCCCTCTCCAAGTAGCAAGTTAATTGATCCGTTACACCTCACCTGGATCAATCCATCGTCCTAGTCCTATCAAGCCAGGGAGGTTTTGTTCAAAATTAGATTCATCCAGTCCTAATTTAACCTGTCAGTAAGAAACCCCAGTAAATAGATGTAAGTAGCAGTGGATTAACAAAAAGAAGCTTTGATTTTAATGGCTCTAAGCATAGGGTTTCTTTACTCTTGATCATCTAAATTCTTCTAATTATTTAAACTTTTTTCTCCCATAGACATCTGTAAACAACCACTAAAATAAATACATGTACACACAGACATCTCTCTGATTACTCAGAACCGAAGTAATTTCTCCTTCAAATTTGAGAATGAAACTACAGTTTAATTTAACATAATGCTAAGTTTAGCTTAATGTAATACTTCTTTGTACAGACAGACACCTAATTATCTGATTTGATATAAATGTCAAAAATGGTATAATTCTCAGTATACTCAATACCAGTTTAGCATGTGGCTAAAAAATGGATCTCTAAACTGTACAGAACACTGAAAAATTAAGTACTTAAAAATAAATCAGTATTATATTAGATAAAAGAATGACAGTAATGGAGTCATCTAACTCCAGCCATTTCAATGACACTTGCATTCACAGTTAAACTCCCTGTTTCATATTGGCTACCTTCTTGATGATAACCTGGGATGAAAACCAGATAAACGGAGTTCTGTAAAGCTTTGTGCATTGACCTTACTTTGCTTCCCCAGAAGTCAATGGTTATGCTTCTATACTGAAAGCGGAGTCAGCCTGTGTAATTTCGAAAAGCCCATCTTAAGCGTGCACAGAAGTAAGAATTTCTGAAGAACAGGAATGCACTCATATTCTACTAGTGATGCTCAGGAGATTCAGCTGCTGAGCAAATGCAGTCTCGTCTGAATTCACTGTAAAATATGAGTACTCATTCACTACAATAATCAAGTTCCAGTGCTTTGAGTTACTAAAAGTAGGTAATAGAGTGAGCCAAAAGCAGATAATGACCGTTGATCTGGAACTTCAACAATTTACTAAAATACTTTCATTATTGTATCTTCACTTTTTGTCTGTTGTTCAATACTTGAGATCATGCAAAAAACGCTTGGTTTCATATAAAACTCCAAACAAATAATTTCCTACAAAGCAATAGCAACCTTTTGGTACCGAACAAAAATAAAATGTAAGATGTCAAAGCACAGATTCTAAAATTTTAATCTGTAAAAATTTCTAGTTAAAATTAATACAGCAAGATAGGATGGAAGAAACCTGCAGCAGAGACTACCACACTAATTTCAAGGCATGCGGAGAAACATATACACACACATACACACAAAAATAAAAATCTAGAGAAAGGCACTGGGGGAAAAAATATCACCCTGTAACTATCCAGTAATGAAAGAAAACTGGACATAATGAAAATGAACCTCCATTAATATGATTTTCCAAAAGTTTTGGGGTTTTTTTTATTAAATTTCAACTTGTACATCAAAGTGAGCAAGAACTCAACTGATTGGTTTGCCACTAAAGAGCTCCAGATTGATTCTGAATTAAGAAAATGGTATGGGACTTCATTGCATTTTTAAAGGTTAGCAAGACACCTGATGCTCTGATACTGTTTGTTCTCATTTCATAGGGCTTTTTCTCTTGAGGTTTTATCCCCTTCTAGTTTTCTCACAGTGCAAAGCTGTGAACAAATATAAAGCAATATGATGTACAGTATCACAAAGATGTCTTTATAGATATCATTCTACTTCTCTGTTATTACACTTTTTTCTTGGCTTTTTATTCATACAATAAAAGAATGTTATTTCTCCAAAGTAGAAGAAAGCAAATGAGATGAAGCATCAAATAATAACCATATTTTTGATTTTCTATTAAAATAAATCCAAGATGTGGCCTTGAAGAAAGAAAATTTGGCCAAATAACACACAGTAACAGTAGAAGTTCTTTTTTAAGGTTTACCAAAATGCAGCCATCAGAAGTAATTTTTTTTGGTCAAATATCTTAACAGAAACTAGATTAAAATATATTTTGGTTTTTTTTTTTTCCTACTCTTTAAATCTCGCATGTGAGTACCATGACTACTCAAGAAGGTTCAGGTTTGAAACTTGTCCAGTCTGAAAATGTATCATAGTGTTAAGAGCAGTTTTACCATACCACTCCAACACATGTAAACCCTGACATGGCAGGAGCTGCATTTAGGCTGAAAATACAGTTCAGCTGTCAGATGCTAATTAGACTTTGAAATCCTTCTGGACATCACAATAAATGTGTTAATTGATATCACATGGGATGGCAGTTTATGAGATCTGGGATGTCTGCCTCTGACAACAGTAAAAGAGCAATGGACTATTTCGATAAAGGACAGAATTGTATTACAGTGGAGTTTAATTTCAGTTTTCGCACATCATAAGGTTCTTTTCACTCCGCACAGTACTCCTTCCAAAGGAAAGATAAAGTAAAAACTGCTTAACACACATAAAAATTCCTGGGCTTTATAAATGCTGTGCAAAGGAACAAGTTTCTTCTGCTTCAAAAATTTCTGTGACATTTTAGGAGTTTCTAGATTTAATTTGGATAAAATCCTCCCCCTCAAAGCGTCCACTTCCCATCTTCCTATCACCCCACTTCCAACCTCTGCTCCTACACTTTTGCATAAAGGCGTATCTGTGCTACTCAGTCTTCCAAAGGTTTCTGAGAAGAGGTAATAGGCCACTGAATACAATGTTCTCCATTTACATCCCATCTCAGAATTATTATACTCACAAATTACCATTCTTAGTCCAGTTTTTCCAAAAGCAGTCCTGGTGGCATAATTCAAAAGGAACATGAACTCTTTAAAACCATTAACTCAATTTAGGCTTTGACAGTAGCACTTAGATGGCAAAATATCTAGTGTTTTCTGAAAGTTCTCTATTGGGGTGCTTCTCCCAAAATGTTTTGCTGCAAGTTATGAAGTAGCAGTAGAGCAGTACAGCTCAAGACGACCCCGACTTCTCTTAGGATATGACATGAACTTTATTTTGTAATGACGTGTTGCCAAAGAGACTTACTGAACTGAATAGACTGAACAAAGCTTCATTGACTGAGCTCAGTAGTGACTACTGTCAGAATGCAAAGTGAATGGCATTTTCTCCAAAGGTTAGATGCTATCAAAGGAAACAAAAACATGCATGTTGACACCTCTGAACTTTGCAAACAAGAAAGCGATTACACTATCCACACTGTCTGAAGGCAACATTTCTCACTTTCTCCTCATGCATGGTTTTTGGATTACTGGAATGTACCAGGATCCACTGCAGGTTCTCTGCTGGCAATATGGAGGCATGTGCTGATATACTAAATACATGTTCTCTAAAATCCTTTTTCTTTTCTTCTTTGTAAATATACTGGTAATAAATTATATGCCCAAATAAACAAGCAGTATGAGTGTACTTGAATCTTTATCGGACTATGGCAAAGAGTAAAGGAGGTAAATCAGTCTGATAGAAATAAACATACAAAAATGATGTCATTAAAATAAATAATTCGATGGTAAAAAATAGAATCATTATAACATAGCATATAAAATATTTATTCTACAAAAGTAAAATATCAGAGAATTTCATTTCTCTTTGTACAGTAAAATTTAATAGTATATCAAACAACTTCTAACAACATATATGGAATAAGCACCCTAACATTAGTGTAAATGGAGGTGAAAATACCTGAGGATAATACTTCTACTCACTTTGAAAACTTCTCTCTGCATTATCTATTATTTAATTACCTCAGCTCCTTCTGACTGAGAGGACATATGCCTATAGCACTGAAGGTCATAGCTTCAAAATGTTCTCAGCTTTGTGAGCCCTAGTTTTTAAAATTATTTTTGTATTAGGTTTCAGAAATCATCTTACCCAGCTTTAGCTATCTAAAAGCTAAGTGTTCATAGTTTCCTCCTACAGTACAGAGAGGATAGTTAGAGTGACTCACTCCAGTTTATGCTAAGTATCTGAGACGGCTATAGCAGATGATTCTCCAGGTGTGTCTCCCTTCCTTCATCTCCTACAGAAAAAATGAATTCCAACTGAAATCCTCCATAAAAAAAATATTTGTTACCTTTACAGTCATTGAAAACGGAAACTATCACTTGGAAGAACTACATTACATAATACAAGGTGAATAATAAGGCTGTATGTGCTCTGCTTATTCTCCCTCCCCAAGCTCATGCTTCAGCCCACTGATACTTGAGTATCTGGGCCTGATACAACATATTTACTGATCCAGTATGTCAGCCAATCTGTTCTAAATTTGCAAAAGAGAATTACGTAACCCAAAGTTAGTAAAAAGAAAAGCAAAACCTCACCTCATCACTTTTCAGCATTTCCCCACCTAAAATATGTACAAAATGTTCACGTCTATCAAAGGGATTCAGTATGATCATTGCCTCAGTGAGATCATACCTACACCTAAATAAGGTCCATGTACTTTACATGAACACCATGGTGTACAACCAATGCCCTTCTGAATTAGAACTCTGTTTTTCATTAAGAAAACCCCATTCATCCTCAACAATACGCAAAATAGCAGAGTTATGAAATTCAGTTTTCTTTGATTTTCTCTGTCATTTACTTAGTGAAGAAAGGGTGTCCCACTTCCATCCATCTGGTTGTGGGTACCTTCTCAAATTTTTATTACAATAATGTCCTATTAATTCACTTTTCCTTCTTACTATCCTCTTCTGGTTACAGCTGGTGTAGTCTTGACCTGTAAGGTTTTGCGTTTTGCATTTGTCTCTGTAATTCAACTGTTATTGGTTGATACAGCTGTAACCATTTAAGCTGGATCAACCAGTCTCTCCTTTTCAAAAACAAAATTGCTATTAAGCTTTTCTGACCTTTTTTTCTTTTTCTTCCAATCTCCAGCCACAGTGTCGCTAAGAGAAAAACAATTACAAAAAAGAAAATCCATACAAAGCCTACCACCACACAGAAGTCATGGAACAAACCCAGCATAATACAGTCTTCCACAATCCCTGTGGAAGATTACAATACAGTCACTTGTGAACTTCCATTACATAAAATTATTTTGACCACTAGTGGAACATTCTGTTCCAGCTCCTCACTCCCTCTCCTGAATAACACCCTTAATAAAGTCAGTATCAGATGCATTGTACTGCCAAATGAAACCAGAAACAAACAGAAACCAATTACACAGTTACCGAAGGACTAATAATCCTCTTCTATCTTCAAAAGAAAATGACAGTCATGAACTATTACATGAAATTAGCATATGGCAACTTTTGGTTCATTGTACGCAATCTGACTTCTTCACTCATGGAACCCAGTACTTCAGAGGTGTAAACATTAAAAGTGACTAGGCAGATACTTTTTCCTCTGGAAATATTTCACAAAATCGTTACTTTAAAACCAGTCCAAATACTACAGAACTCCTTTGGAATAACAGGTTTTACAGATTTACCCATAAGGTTGTGACATCCATTGGTAAATTCTGATCTATTCATAAAATATTCTGTATTTGAATATGAAAGAACAGAATCTAATTTTTAAATTATTTTTTGGATCAGATGAGAAGCAACTGAATTCAAGGTTCACATTTCAGCACACACAGTTCTAAACTAAATACCTCCATTAAATACAGATCTACATTCTTGACTTGCAGTCTTTAAACCTACCTGATGGAAAATAAAGAATAAGTGGCATTTTTCATCAGGATTTTATCTTGATTAAAAAGTCCTTTTTGCAGATATATTTGATATTCATTATGTTCCTGTAACATTCACTGCATCTCAAATGTTATCAAACCCTGGCAGAATCTTTTTATCTTAGTAATACAAAAGAACACTTTGTGTTTGTTCTCAATCCTATTTTGTTCAGATTATCAATATGAAAGATTTGATTGACATGGGGAAAGGAAAAACAGTTCTGATTAAATCTGAGTTTTTATTTGGGCTGGTTTCACAAGAAGAAAAGGTTATCTCTCTGTTATGATATATGTCAGACTTTTTCTGGCCATTATTTTTTGTATAGACCATTGGACTATTATTTTCAGGAGGAAGTGTAGGTAGACTTCAAGTAAGTTCTGCATTTGTGGCTTTGATGAATACCTTCAGTTTATCAAGCAGCCAGATTCTGCCTTTCACTTCATTTACTAATGGGACAGCAGCAAACAAGATATTCAGCCCCCAAAGCAAAACTGACATGTGTTTGACATTACCCAAACCAACTACAAGGGATTTCATTAAAACTGTAAAATAGTAATTGCCTTCTCTGTTTCTAATTTTATTTCTATGTGGTGTCCACTCTAATTATGCCTGGCTTTTGGAAGGTAATAATTCATCAGGTCCTATAAAAATTTCCCATGCTTCTTCAACAGTTACTTTTACATGTGTTACTGAATAGGTAAGTGTCAATCATTTCTACCTGTTGAAAAACTTGTAATTGCTGTACTACAGTATTTCCCTGTATTATTGAAAATTATGCTCTGGGTTTGCTCTAAAATACCTTTAGTATAAATACATACAATGTACAGTAAAGACAAGTACCACTCAAGTAATAAACAATCAATAATCAGATAAAGTTTCAGTTACAGCTAATGTTTCTATTTTGGACTTTATACGCATATAATATTCAAAATAATTCACTGCTCTCTCTCAATACAGCCTTCCCCTTCTTTGTTCTAAAACACTAATTTTGAATCATTTCAATGCAGGATTAAAAACCACAGAAGTTTTAAAGACAAGTTCAAAAGATGTAACTAGTCTAATCTTTTCAAATTGACTTGCAAGTGACAGAACAGGATACAAGTGCCTGTCACATAAAATATTTTGGTTACCAGAAGTTCTAATATATAAAACATATATTTGAACTGGTCCTGTACCCAGCACTGAATAATTTCAAAATATTATGCTGAATTTGAGGATCTAGCTTACTTCATGACTTCCATCAAACGGCCAAAGAGCTGTAAAAGGGTGTATGTATAGTGCCCACTAAAAAGAAAGAATATATTGTAGGCTACTGCATTACTTATTCTGTATTTGGGAAAAATCTTCAAGCAATAAAAAAAAACCCCAAAAAACAAACCCTAAATCCCCAAGGAACAGAGAAAAAAAAATGTTTACATTTACAACTATTCAAGTTGTCATATCAAAGTTCCCTTTTAGGCTATCTCAATGCTTCAAAAATCTTCTTGACCTTCAAACAGAAGGTTTTATCAAGACATATTTCCAAGCAAGAACTGCATCCCTTCCCATGTTTGTGAAGCTTTCCCCTAAAGGGAATTTCATTTCACCACTTCTCCTGATCCATGTAGTAACTCCACTGAGTGGGAATAAATTACTTTACATGAGCCAGTTATGTGTAAATACCAGGATTTGTGGAACTTGATAAATTATGTCACCTGTTACTTAATTTCTCTACCTATCACTATGAAATTTTGTAAACCCTGTGGAGTTCAGTAGTCATAGTAGATGATCGCTGTCCAGTGCACAGCATACCTAGCAGTGATTTTCCCTGGACATTTTCTCTGTGCAGGCTTCACAAAAAGTTTTCGTTTATGAGAAAGCCTTGCAATTAACTGAGTCATGTTGATATCGTATTTTTTACCAGAAGGTAAACAGTTGACTCAATTTCTCTTTTTTAGGTTTTGGCACTTTTGCATTTTAAAACTTTTACTCAAAGGACTAAATTCTGGTTGTGACAATTATGTCTTCATGGGATATACTTTCAGAGATCCATATGCTGTTTCTTACTTGCTTCACTTTTCTATGAAGGTAAAGGAGGAAAACATTAAGTCATTACAGAGTGTAAATACCTTACAAATATACAGCTAGAAACCAAATGAATATTAAGCCAGGCTACACATTATTCTATTGATACAAAGCCCACTAAGTAATCATAGCTGTCTACTGAAGAAAACCTCATCTGAGGATTTCCAGATACTATCAAGTGCTGTGTAGATTTCTCCATTCATCCATCTCATCATTCATCTCACCCATGCTATGACCGTCTTTTCATCTGGTATGGAAGGTATTGCATGGGGACCATGCTGGACTAACATGGCCAAGGAATTATAAACATAATATAAAACCAGCTTTGGATTTATTCCTTCCCTCGCTTTTCCCTGACCACTCCTCAATAGATTTGGGTGCTCAGAGTCATTTAGCCCTGAGTTTTAACATTTGGTCTTTTCTTCATTTTAGATACAGGGATACAGTTTACAAATGCACTTTCTGAATTTCATTCATATTTGAATTATAGTTAAATGGAAAATTAAACAAAATATATCCTGTAAGTATTGACAGGAAATATATTTCAGAGTTTTTCAGGAAAACATTTTACTCTTTCATCAGAAATTTTGAACAGTAATTTCAGAGTTTCAATGGAAAGAAACGAGAAAAATAACATACCAAGAAGAAACAATAGGTTTTGGTTAATTTCATTACATGACAAAAAAGATGCCTGAAAAACACTGAGTTAGAGATAGCCATTCAAGTGCAGAAGCATACAAAATGATCTAGAGTCACAAAAAAGGCATCAACAATGCAAATTACATTCTGCAAAAAATCATAAAAGATACTTGGATTAGTCAGCTTTATTTTTTTCCTATTTAAATATAAATTAAATGTCTAATATAATTTTTAAATGTAATACTTTTCTCTCCTTTTTTAATACAAATATCCTTATTCTTAAAGGAACTTTATGTGACACAGGCAAGAGTTTTGACATAGAACATACTAACTTTCTTCAAAGTATTCTCTACTTAGCCACTGAGACGTAACAAACCCTTGAAACTTTCAATGTGTAAAAATGGATTATGCAAGTTGATTGTTTGTATTACATGTACAGATTTCACTCAAGTAGTAAATACCCTCTGAAAATAAAGCTCCAAAGGCGCTTTGTTTTTTTCCATGATAAAAATTTAGATTCTCCCATCTATCTCAAGAAGAATGATGTTCTTCATGAGTAAGATTATTGCAGTTCAGTCTGTGAAATTCCACAGTTATGTCCTCATGTGAATTTAATAAAGCTTAGCCTTAGCTGCTCTTGAACAGCAGCCAAGCATTTGATTTGTTCTATTTCATTTTATTCATTTATATGCATCTTGCTACCATCTGGAATCATAAAAACAAACAGTTCAAGCAGTTAATGTGTTAAAAAGGGGCAATGAAATAATGAAATATTCTCTTCTGATCCTCCTGCCCTCCCCCTCCCCCATTTACTCTGTTTCCTTCATATCCATTTCAAAACTCATGTTGCTATTTCCTAATTCCAAAAAGACCGTCTGTAAGAGGATTGTCAGGACAGATGTTGGAACCCTTACACAACTGAGCACATGCTGTCTTATTCATGTTCAGTGTTTCAAACCCAAAATACTGTAACTAATAAATCATGCTTGGTAGCTGAAAGCAAACAAATAATTGCACCATCGTATATCTTGTATACAGAACACATCAAAAGAATATTTTCCCTCCAATTACATTTTCCTTTTTTAATTGCTATTGACAGAATTATTCTGTCATTGCTATCTGCTTTTAATATCTAACCTTCATGATAAGTTTCTGAAAAGGTCTGACTCACTCATTACTTTGTGAGAGAAACAATCACAACTATGTCAACTTATCAGTGTTTTCATTAGTAGAACTAGATGGAATCCAAATGAAAACTCACAACATATTTATAAAATAAAGACAAATACAAAAGTTGATGAGCAATACAAGTGAGCAGAAAACAGTGTTTCTTTTGGGCTTTACTCTGAAAATGCATATGAATAGATTTATTTTAAAAATTTACATCTATAAGTAAACTGAATTCATTTGGATATTTATGCATATAAGCAGTAGATCCATAAGAACAATTAAGATTCTGATTACAACTGAGACACCTACATATACTTGAGGATCCAGAAATATTAAACATTTGTACTGACATAGGAATGTATTAATCTCAGAGAATTGTGAGAGAATTCCAAAGGATTCTCAGAGGATCCCAGAAATAGGCTGATTAGGAAAAAGTACTTTCTTGAAAGTATTGACAAGTCAGAGAGTCAAATTCTTCCAAATATGCTTGGTCAATTTCAGTATTAGCTGAAAATTCTTGTGTGTGAATATTCACAGATTCTGTGTTAGCAATAATATGGAATGACACAACAGTGTGATGACGTGACATACTACTGTATGCATTAAACCAGAAAGAGCAGAACAGGCAGGAAGGAAACGAACAGGCAGGAAGACCACCTGAACATGAGGGCCTCACTAGAGCTGACTGGAAACCTTCACCTTATACCGTCATGACTTTTTCAACTGGGAAGCCAGGGAAGAAGCTTGTTGTTTGAAAGCTCACAAAACAATCACTCTAAGTACGACTGAGCATATATGCTGTCCGGGATACAATGCACACTTTTGTCAAAGAAACAGAGATATGACTGAAAGGAAACAAATGACTGTGATCTGCTTTAATGACTTCTGTTCAAAACAGACTTTGCTGGATTTTCTCTAAGGCCCCAGAAAAGGTTTCACTGAAGTACTCAAGTACTTCATATCAATCTGTAAAGCATACACATGGCTCTTTTAATAGCAATTAAACACAACAAGAGAAAATCCAATTAAGACATTTCACCATGGGGGTAGTCAAACAGGAACTAGTCTTTAAAAAAGTTTTGGAATCTCTACCCTTAGAGATACTCAGAAGTCGACTGAACAAGGTCCTGAGGAAACTGATCTAAAATCAGCCTAATTTTGAGCACCGTGATTGGACTAGGTAACTCTCACAGGGCCCTCTGAACATGAAGTACTCTATGATTCCACGACCTGTAATCTTTAAGAACTCTGATATAAGAAATACATGTATATTATTCTGTGACCCACCAACATATTCTAAATGGTTATTATATATTCTCAAAGGAAATTTATACATCTGATATTAATTCCTCTGGCTATTATCACAGTGCTTTTGTGAAACGAGAAGTTGACACAATGCCAAGTACAAGAATTTACGTATGTCTGCACTGTTACACAAAACCCTCCACCTTAGTTTCAATATATTAATACAAAAATAGGAAAACATATAAATAAGACGGTCCTAACGCCTGTATTAGAGACCAGAAAAAAAGAATCTCATGGTGTTAGACCATACAGTTATTCGTTTAAATCACAAAAGAACAAAGAAAATATTTGATGAGGAGGACATGAAGTAACTTGAGTTAGGAAGCGGGCGAAAGCAGTAATACACAGAAGTGGTCTTACAATAAACCTGATGAAGAAATGGAATTCAACCAGTAAAGATCACTTATCAGGTATGACTTCACAAGTTTGGCCATAAAATGGCCAAAGAATGTTACTACTTTATTAAAATGTATTCATCACATTCTTAGAAGTTACTGTCTTTGAGTTAGTAAGTTTGAAGGAATCCTCAAGCCTAATGTTTTCAAAATTAGTAGGTTTGATGATTCCCCCCTGTGAAAGTAAACACCAATCTGTTCATCCATGTTTTTTAATTAGTCACAATGACATTTTGCTAGATTAAAATAAAAATCTACTTTGGGCGATTCAAAAATGCATTCAGCCATGCTACTAAACAGCAAGAAATATCTTAGAATAATACTCCCTTATAGAGAAAGTAAGAATTTGAACACTATTGGAAATTTATGTTCTTTTTGGTGTACATCTATGTATAAGCTTCTACAGCCCTTTAATGTATAAAATAAGAGTTAAAGGTAAATATTTAGTGTGAAGAATAAAGATCCAAACAGAAGCTATTATCTTACTTCCATGTGTTGAGTGGAACATACTTCTGAAAAGTATTAGAATTCTGTATTTGGAAGAGTAGCTTATTGCTATTTTGAGGGAAGAAAAAAGGATTTTCTTGTAGGATTTTTTTGTAAATCCATTGTTCCCACTCAGTTCTAAAAAATATTACAGATCAAGCTGACTCAGCATGGACTGTAGAACAGTGAATACAACAATGCTGATCACTGCTGCTAATAACAATATCAGACATACCTTTACAAGCAACAGCAGCTGTTAGTTGCAGCTCTCACTGAGTTCCGAGTTTAACATGAGTTGGGAGAAACATTTCTTATATAAATTGTAGTCATTTTGGCTTCTAACTTTGAAATCAATTGCAATCAAAATCTCAGCAGGCTGAAGAACTTACTGCCTCCTTTCTGCTAAGCTTAAGAACATAATACAATGTTTTCCTCTCTTGAAAGTTTTGTTTACAAATATTCAAAATAGAAAAGCACTTTTCGACCTTCAGTTAGATTCATTGGTATGTTTGCTACAGATAGTTTCATGTTAAAGCCCCCAGAACCAGATGTTTCTGGAAACAGAAGACAGAAGGTAGAAAATGCTTATGCTTTCATAGTATATAATTCTACATATCTATACCTATATGTTTACATAATTATAACAACCAGGTACTTGCAAGGAAAAGTACTTTCTTTTTTATTTTTTTAAATATATTTCGAGAAATAAAATGCAACAAAGCTAGGAGACAGTCTGTTGTGCTACAAAACCTATAATTTTACCTCAGGTAATTTTAAAAATGGAAAAACATAAATTATACCATAAACTTTTTGTACCATCTTTAAGAACTGAAATAGTTTGATCTAGTTAAAATAGCAAAGAAAACCATACTATATGCTTTTCAAGTCTGAGTTGCATTTCTTTTTCACTTTGAGTTCAAAATGCATTAATTTCCAAATGGAAGGAAAAAAAATTTCTAACAATCAATAAAAATCATTCAACAATACAATTAAGACACGTTACCTTACAATCACAATAAACTGGATATGAATCAGACTTTTCAACTCAGATATGAACACATATCCATGTGTTCACATACATTCAACATTAGCAGGCAACATTCTGCTACTTGTATCCACAATTAGAAAACCACACTAATTCATTAAGAAAGTACATCAGAATGTGACTCAAAACTACATCTACAAAGATCTCTAATGTGACACTTTAGATTTTCATAGAGCTATACCACCACAATAAAAACTATATACTAAGAAGATTTCTCAGTCCTTTCTAATACCAGCGGCACATGACCTTGTCCATGCAGACCGTGGCAACTTTGGTTGATAGATAATCACAAAAGATACACAGCACTGAACAGCTGAGGCACAGGTATTGTTTATTTAACTGGAGGGCAAGAATGAATACTACTGTTATACTCCATTAGTTTCTTTCAAATACTTAAAGGTGCTTTCTTGTACCTAAGCAATTAAGAATGTACAAATCACCTTACCAACAAATTGATTTGAAAATATAGAATAATTTGAGCGTTCATCCCCCCAAAAGTAAAACCACCATACCACATGTATGGAAGCCAAAATGTCCTCTTAACTTCCAAGTTAGATCTTCCTAGTACAACTCCACCAATGGCACACTCGCAGACAGAAATTTTGGTATACCATACAAAGACATAACAATTCTCCAAAACTAACAAAATATTCAGATTTATTCTTATTTTATAAGAAGCTATTTTATTAGTCCCCATTCAGCCAGAAAATATTGAGCTGATATTTTGTATTTAACTGTAGTTAATTTATATTTTTAAATTTAAAATATTTAAACTGTTATTTAATACAAAATAAATTAAAGAGCTTGTGATACTATCTGGTTAGAGTAAGAGGATTTTTTTGTTTCCTGAATTGCTTCTTCCCATAAAGTATGTCTAAATCATGCAACGTGTTTTCCTGAATATTTCCAATTACTCAAATATTCTGAAAGTTCAAAGGAAAGGAGGTTCCAAATTCCCTTCACCTGTTGAAGTACTTCTGCCTGTGGGTCATTTGCTTATCTGAAACACATGTACACTACTATGTGGATAAGACCAGAATTATTTGTCCCCTGTTGTTTTCTTTTTAAGCAGGGGGTGAGGG
>JANZLQ010000040.1:19318772-19349592 GCA_026212715.1 Elanus axillaris
TGAGGGGGTGGGGAGGGGCACACAAGTGGGAGACAATCTCAGCCCATCAATGGTTTAGATACAGATCTAGGAAAAGCATTTTTGTGAGGGAAAATCTACGATTGGAGCCTTTCAGATCCATATTAGCATCAGTGCCTCTATATGCCTGCAACTTGTTTGCTATTGATGCACACAGATAAAAGGGAAGCTTTTGTACTGCCTAGACAATAAAAAGGGAAGAAATTCTTTTGAGGAAGTGTCTTAGCTTCAAATTTCATGTCAGACTCTGGTGATTGTATCAAGAACAAAGTCAAACAACATGACAGCCCAGAAGGAAACAGAACATAAGCAGAGGGCAGTTCATCCACCTGACAGCCATGGACATCTTCTCTTAGCAGAGAAAGGATGAAAACTATGCTGAGAAAACAGACTGAAATTCAGCTCATAATTCTTAGTGGCAATTTAGTGATGGGAAATGAAACCTCATATCTTTGGTATCATTACTGAGTTTTTATTGGAAATAAGTTATTTGAGCTTTAATGAACACCTTCCATAGAAATGAAACACATACTAAATACAAATGAATAAAACCTATTTAAAAGACTGGAGAAAGTCAGCAGTACCCCTGAAAAATTCTTGATAACACACTTACTTAATATCCATCTGTATGAATATAAATAACCAAATCTGATTTACATGTGTCTATTTATGAAATAAACAGAGGCTCACAATTTGGAGGAAATACAGAAATGTCATTTACATGATAATTTCAGCGGCAAGATTTAAGAGAACAAGTCTCTATAATAGAAAAAAAAAGTATTTTAGAATAGTGGGAGACAGTACTGGCATGAGTAAAAGTGAAACAAAGAAAAAGAACTGAAAGTCAAAACTGTACTTGTATTGTACCCTAACCTCCAAGTTATCAAGAGTCACTTTATAATATAGTGAGAATCTCAAAATAATGTGGTAAAGTGAAAACCTTAGTGCTTGGCTATCTTTCATAGCAAGATATATCGGGTACTGAGATAGGCACATATCTACAGTTACATTCTATGTAATATATACTGCCTATAAACTTTAATTGAGTATGTGATAAATGCTTATATATACCCTCATGCTCTTTATATACACATGCACACAAGATACATACATACACAGATATATATATATATATAAACACTGTCTCTCTCTCTCTCTCTCTCTCTCTAGCTCTAAATGCTGTATAAACACTCACACATACATGTAAACATTGTTAGAAGATGTATAACTCTTGGAATTCCTGCTTAGACCAGATTTCTTTGAAGAAAATGTAGACAAAATAAATGTACTGCTAAGGAGTATGATCTTTTGAAAGAAACATTTCTTTAGACAGACTACTAGTAATCCTTATGGTACTTTATGTGTGGTAAAGTTATTTTAATAATTATAGCTCCTAATCACTGTAAAAAAATATATGTATAGATTTGATGGTGTGCATGCATTAAGCAAACAGACCAGAGGTGTATTTAAAAACAGTGCTTCACCAGAAGGTATACAAATAGAAACTTCAAACAAAATTTATTTTAGAAATAGATAAATAAGACATAAACGGAACAGTGCTCAGTAATTCAATATGAAAGCAAAAATATATATTAAAAATATTTGTTAAAAAGATTTTACAAGTAATACTTAAGACCAGGATATACCATAAATATATGTTTTATGGTAAAATGGGAAATCACTGAAAATGTGTAACAAAAAAGCCCTGCAGCATTACAGTTTATGTTAAAAAAATCATTCTATTTACATCACAAACCAGCTTTGTTCCTGACAGCACCCTACTGCCCTTCAGCAATCCTGCACTCAGTTAAATTCAGAAGGATTTAAATCCTCCAAAGTCCAATATATATTCTGATATTATAGGCAGCTTTCATACAAACTGCGCCATAGCTTTTCCTTGGAGCGACTCACTTGATACCAGAGCATGTTTGAGATCAAGTGGCATTCAGCTTTGGTAGACACACATCCATATGAAATCCAGG
Organism: Elanus axillaris; assembly: GCA_026212715.1. Taxonomy (NCBI): domain Eukaryota; kingdom Metazoa; phylum Chordata; class Aves; order Accipitriformes; family Accipitridae; genus Elanus; species Elanus axillaris. Next base: position 19,320,773 of record JANZLQ010000040.1, read on the forward strand.
CGTTGACAATATAACACAGGGTGCAGAACAGCAAATCTGAGAGACATCTTTAGCTGCTGGCATTGTAGGGCTAAAAGCAGCTATGTGATTAATTTACTCTGTAAAACTGGCAACCAATAAAAAACTATTCTGTTTGCTGAGCTACACATTGCACTGCAACTAACCAAAACCAGACTACAACTTTTATCTACAGACACAGACCTGTCTGCTCTGGTGACAGGGGTTACAATGTGAACCAGATAAAAGGATGAATCTCTTGAGAATTTTACTGAGATGACAGTGAGTAGTAATTACAGCCTGAAGTACAATAAAAATAACTTGGAAAGTACGATTGATATTCCAAAGAAAATATCACAAGTTTTCAATTTCAAAAGCAGCATTTGGTCAACTCGTGATTTTCGCTCTTAATTTACTCTGACTTCTATGCAGTCAGAAAATAGTATTTCCGTAGGTGAAAACATTTGAGAAACAGAGTTGGTTTTGACACATGTATACCTAGCTTTGTCTCATGCTAATACTCATTTTTTTTAAAAACCCAAAACTAAATACAGAAACTTTTTACTGGCCTCCATTTAGACTTCACATCAGTGAAAAGTGTAGAAGTTGACATTAGGCACACATGTATGTTTGGTCAGTACACACTGGGTTTTCATGAGACTTTCAAGAACCCATTTAACCATCTGAAAGAAATGAGGTCTCTGAAAAAGTCTTATGCCAGTCTATGAAAGAATTACTTTTTAAAAGTAAAGATGTAAGAAAACAAAAATCAAAACAGAGGAAACGCATGAAACTGAACCACTTAAGAGGTTGCTGGCTTTTCCCTTAGTGTATTTGGGGGATTATTATAATTGGCTGTGCTGACTCATGAGAACTAGAAGAGAGATTACTGATTTGGACCAATAATCCAACCACTTGATGTACCTTTTATTTCATACATGTAACTTTTTGAAAGTTTAAAATCATCCTAGATTCTTTTAGAATTATTTACTGATAGACTAGAATGATAAGACCAGTAAAATACTATAAAAAAGGTAGACCTTCAGCTAGGTTAAAAGCAAAAGAACTAGGAATCCTATGAAAAATATTTTTCTCTGCAAGCACATAACTGGCACATTTAAATTAGAAAGGTACTTATCAAAGGTTCTCTTCCTACTCAGTTTAAGAAAGTAGGCACTTCTGGGGGGCATGCAATCCTAAAAATCAAAAGAACCTGCTATAGTGTATCTCTGCCTTTTCACTATCAGAGAAAAAACTGAGGACGACCATATGTCCACTTGAGACGACTAAATTACATTCTTGAGGTTAGGTTAACCTAGTCTAGTATCTCAACTCAGTACCCCTCAAGTCAAAAAAAAAATGTTTCAATGCAAGCACTGAAATTATTTGCTGCCTTTCTTCATCAAACGCTAATTTTGTGTATATGAATCTTCTAATCAAGGAAATCCAACTTAATTATCATAAGAACAGAAATTCAAAGATTCAAAAGACAAACAAAAAATAAAACCCAGAAACTGAAAGTCTGTGAAATCTTACTATCTTCCTGACAAACAACTCTACAAGGCCGAAGTGTTATTACTCTTAAATATCTTTGAATGCTTCCCATCACCCACCTACAAAACACCTAAGCAAACAATAACCACCACAATAGGCAGGACCAGTTTTTGTTACACTAAACAATGCTTCCTGAATAAATTCCTTATTATGTTAGGAATGACCTTTCAACCCAAAGCAACTGGCTGAATTGTGGCATTGAGTCAATAAATATCATTACTGTATGTCTAACCAGTGGAAGTGCTGGGCTTTTAGTTCGAGGCATAAGTGCTGCAAGGGCACGATAAATAGGAATAGCAAAACCATCTTACGGATACATAAACTTCTTCCCAAGAAAATGATTTCATTATTGGAAATGAAAAATTTTCTTTAACAGTCATAGCTATAATTATGCAATACAATATGCTAAATTACAATACGTACGTCATTATTAGTAGAATTTATTTTACAGATCAAATAGCCAAATACACGTTTTTAAAAGAGCCAGATAGCAAATGTGGAGGAAACTATAGGCAACAGTCATGGTCGACATTCTGCAGTCCAAGAACTGAGGCAACGTGATTATTAAGTACAAGCCTATAAATATCTTTACACCAAACATACAGTAATGTGTAAGAATTCCACGTTGTACTCTAATTCATGAATCACTTAATAACTTTTTCTTCAAAAGAAAGTTATATATACTGCATACATCCCAGTTAAAAGCAGTGTCTGTATTTCATTTTATTCTAGCAAACTAATATTACATATTTTCATATAAGTGCAGAAAACAGGGTTCTTTATACTCCTTTGCTTCCTAAGAGATTTTGCATTGCATATGAAAATCTAATATTATAGATGATACATATTAAGCATTACTCCCCAAAATGTGAGGCAATATACAAGAACTTGCAACCAACCTGCAAATGAAGCTATGATATCCAAATTTTATTTTTTAAATGAGCCGTGCTAAATAACAAATTATAATGTAAAAGATTTAAATTTAAAAAAGAAGTTAACTATATAGAGAAATAATTTGGGAAAAAACCCAAGAGTAGGCCATTTTTTTCCCTATGTGCTGGCTAACAGTGAAAAAATTATGTATGCTATTTCCTATTTTACCACACTGAAAACCAAGCCACTGGATTTATGACTTCTTTTTTTAAATAAAAGTATTTCAAAAGGTTAAATGTATGGCACCTGTTAAACAGACATTAGCTAGACTTCAGCAAGCAAAATGCAAATTAAATTTTATTTTTAAAAGTTAAGTGAATACTTTCCAGTTATTTAAAAGGTGATCACTTATTACAAAAGGTTGTGGGTAAGAAAGCAGGAAGTACTCATTTTTCACTACTACTATCGTGCCTATAAAATGAGAAAGCAGTGATTTGATCAATTCTATTTATGATCCATAGCAGCAATATCATCATTAAAAATATTATGGAATAGATATAAATAACACTTAATTCTTAACATGTATAATGGTGCTATAAGTGACAACAACTCATTTGTTTTTCTTTTAAATGCAGGGAGTATAAAGAACTTTACATTCTTTTTTTAATGTATGAATAAAATTTATTGCTCCCTTTTAATATATTTATATAAACAATTCCTAATTGTTTCAACTAAAATAAATAAGAAAAAAATCTGGGACAAGAAGATGATTACAAGCAAAATAGATTTACCATAATCACCAACTGTGAAGAAGGATGGGTCACATCACTTTTTTTCTTAGCAAAACTACATTATAGAACACTATAGCACAACGTACTAAAATTTCTTTGTCTTTTCTTTTTAAAAACTTCTTGCCCTTGATACCTTTCAGTAGGGCAGCTTGAACAGTTCATCGTCACTTCCAAACCCCTCTGGAGATCAGACGATAAATTTCTTCGGCAATCAGAGACAGGACAAAGGGCTTTCTCGTGCTATTTCCTTGTTTTCATGTTTGCTGGCTTAACATCATTGTGTACACGTACGACTTCAGTATATAACATCAGACGCGATGACGTTCAGAGCTGGCAAACAGAGAAACAGCATGAGAAAAGCCCTTTCCTGCATAATTTTCCCCATATATTGTAAAGTTTGTTTCCAAATTTCTACCATGTCAATCACTGTATGGTTTTGAGAAGTACTGAACTATTCTGATTCTAAGTAACCAAGCATTTTTGATGTGCTTGTGTTTTCAGGTTTATAAACACAAGCAAAGACCTGCACACATCTATATACCCACAGCAAAAATGCTGAAGCAGAAGAAGCCACAGGAATGGCTTCTATGTATGTTATTCTAGGTTTCTGTTGCAAGATTATAGCTATCAGAGCACTACCATGCTACCTAGAACATGTTCTAACAGGGTTTTAGCAGACTTTATTCAAGATAATTGTTCCTAAAAGCACAAAATATTTTGATTTGAAGAGTTATTTTGTATCTTTAGGCTATATTTATCATCAACAGAGTTAGAGTCCTAAAAATTCACAGAAATTAAACCATTCCAATCAATTATTTCACAGGAAAGAAAGCACTATCAATACCACAGTCACCAAGACACTAGCCACTCACTGGTCAGGAAATTGCTATCAACTGCAGATTATTGAGTGCAATACCTTCTGGGAGAAAATAGGAAAAGAAAGAAGTGTGAAAATTAAACCACAGTTAAATCAGACTTCATTGTTGGCAATGGTTTATAGCTATACATCATTTTAAAAAACAAAGTTGGGTCACAAGGAGAAAAAGACTAACCTTGTCAGTTATCCCACTGAAAAATGAAGGTGAAATGCACTTAATGTTTAGGAAAATTTATGCTGCTATTACCCCAAGGCAAGCTGCTACTGGAGAGAGTGGTGCCTATCATTCCAGCCCCCATAAAAATCACCAGTTATTAATGCTAGAACATCACCTACCAACTTCAGTATAAACTCAGTCAATGAGTTCTTACTGAAAAAAAAAAGCCTTTCTTTTCTGTGAATTAGTTTTTACTTAAGTGTCATTCAAAACACTTCAATTTTTCCTCATACAAAACATGAATTTCTTTTTTATTTTCTTCCCATTTGTGCTGGTTTTGTCTTCTACTATGAGGCAAGGGGGCACTTTCCAGATATCTTCACCCATGCTTTCCTAGTGAAAGCCATATATTAAAATAACAATTCTGAAGAAGTTTTTCTTCAAAAGTGTACCACAGAGGAAAAGCATTTACTTGACCAGCTTTACTTCACTAGTACTGCACATTTAAGTAACTGCTTACTAACTTCCAAGTTTCAGATATTCACTTATCCTTCAGTTAGAAATCTTTTCTCAGGATACGAATTTTGGTGGTTTTTTTTCTGAAACGTATATACATGGCAGTGTATCAGAACTAGCAGCAAAATTACCAGCCAGAAAATTAAGAGAAAATAACGAGAATATTTAGAGTCATAGTAATCAGTTTTGAAATGGCTTTCAGGAAGGGCCCATACCAACAGCTATTTAGCCAATATTTAGAAAAAAACGCTGTTTGAGTGTAGTTTACTCTGTATCTGTCAATGCAAAGTACCAGTGTTATCTCTACACCCATTTGCACACCAGAAGCATCAGCACTGCCTACTGATGATTACAGTACACTACATTAACCTCACTAGACTCATGGTTATTGAATAAAACAATAAATCCTGAAGCTAAAGATTTACATAACAGGTGAGTTTTCAGAGCTATCAGTTTCAGGAATAGTGCAATATTCTTGCAATTCACATCGTAAATACACTGTTCTCATTGCCAGTGGGAAGCTATATCATGTCACCACATTTCAAATCAGAATCAGAAAACCAAATATACCATAATTGTAAGCTGGTCTAAGCAGTCACTAATAGAATAATAGAACTTAGACAGTAGGGCTCCAAAATGCAATGTATTTTAAATAAAGTCTACTTCCCATCCAGATTTCTATAAGGAATATAATGTCTATCTCCAATCAGTTTCTAACAAACAAGGTCTGCAGAGATCACTGTGTCACCTGAAACTTCTATTCTTAAGTACATATAAGGGTATGTTCACAGATGATAGAATCCTAGCAACTAAAATCAACTAATGACAAGTTTACATTAGTAAATATGAGAAGAATCAGTATGCATGCCTATTCACTCCCTCAACTCCCCAAAGATGGTATAGTGTACTAGCAGTGAAGCTAAATTAATACACAGACCAGAGTCCGCTGTGAAGCGGGGAAAAAACACCAAAAAGCACTTAATCATAGATTCAGAGTACGACTGCACCTTCCAGTTTCTATCAATGGAAGAGGTGCTGCTTTCATGAACATTCACACTTCTTCAATAACAGTCAGAAAAAACTTGTTCTTGAGTTAAAGTTTAAAATTACAATACAAAAGGTCACAGGACCCTTTCTGAGTGACCGAGGGTTTATTTTCGAAGATTTCTACTGTTCCTATAGTATGCATTATACTATTTTCAAATGAAAAGAATGTCTGAAATAGCATTAATTAAAAAAGGGGACAAGAACAAGCAGAATGCACGGGGAGTTCTAATGAACCTTTGTGGCAGTAGCTTCTTTGAACCAAGCTGCCACAGATAACATTGTACTCTATAATTATGCATGCTTTGAATATACAGGTTGATACCTAGACAGGCATTTAAATTCTCTGAATGTTGTTTAAGGTACTTGAGCAAAGATTTCAGATTTTAAAATTGTTACGTACTACGTGAAAACTAGAATGGGAAAACCTCTCCTGTCTTCTCATTCCAGTGCAAATGCAAAAAGAATTAGAAGATTTGTGTCAGCGTGGAATAATTCACAGTCTGCTCTCACTAAAGTAGATGTCGAAAGCAACCGAGCTTTTACAAAGCTTACAGACAGCTAAACTTTAAAGGTGCTGTATGTCTTTCTACCATGAAATGCATCTTTCTGTAAGGCCCACAACTACCAAAACAACGCAAATCTGATGACACTGGAAGTCTGTTTGATTTTATGAGCCTCCAAATACCCTACTTTGAAAAACCTTATTATGAGTAAGAAGCCCCTTCACAATTTATCACTTTGTAAAACTTCTTGAAAAGAATTCTCTCTACTAAGATCTAAAATCTCTCGTAAAAAGAAAAGCATGCTATTCTGAAGGTCTACTGTCACTAGTATTTATTAATTCCTACTGTGTAACTTCAAAATAATTTTAATATCTCTCTCCCTTGCCCTTTCTCACATACAAGTACATCAGAAGCTTGACCTTTCTCTCAGGGGACATTACATTAGGACCACACTTTTCCCTCTTCAATTTCCTGTAGTTCATGATCCAATGTGTCCTCAGCTGCTTCAGGAGTCTCTGATTCCTTCATAAAAATTTCAGCTGTTACAATGCTGTATTTATTTGCCCACATGACCACTAAAGAGATATTTGGGGGTTTTGGTAGAAAAAGCTTTCCATCTTCTCTTGCATGCTTTTTTAGTACAACTGTTATAATGACCTTCTGTCATTTTATAGATCACTTGGACAAATTTAGCAGTAAAGCAAAGACATAATTTCCTTTCTTTAAAGACCTGAATCAATACCATTCAGACATCCAAAAAATTTAGAGCTTCGAAAGAAAACATATATTTTTAGCTTTAACTCAGTATTATTTCAAATATCTAAGTAGAAAGCCTTGCATAGACAAAACTAAGAACAGTTGAGATGTGCGGCCTATTAATATCAGCACCCATTAGAAACTGAAAAGGTATCTTCACAGTGAATGTCATCTTCTTCGGTCTTCTTCAGAGAGCTTTTGGCTTGTAAAAGGGATGCACTACAGTAATTGTTAGTGATAGAGTAAAATATTTTTTCTCACATCAGACATCTTATTTTCATTTTTCAAACTAGAACACTTCCCATTTTAACTGGACTTATCCTTCAATTGTCCAGGCTGTCCTACAGTTTTCTGAAAATTCAGAGAATGCACAGCACAAAAGCATCATTAGCCACAAACATCCTGTTAGTCTTAGAGGCTGGAGGATGGTGGGACAGCATGATATCTGAAACACTGTGGCAGAAGCTTATTTTTGTTGGTTTCATTTCTTTACTGGCTAACAGTAACGACTCTTAAGTTTGTCCTGAGTGACCTTCTATAGGCCCACAGGAGATAAAACTATACAGACTACAATATACAAAACCAGGTTAGGAGTAAGACTGACTTTTAAAAGATCTACTGGGGTTTAAGAAATATTGTGCTTGTTTTTACTTATGAAATACAATTCTGCCTTTGTGATCAGGGTCCAACACAAAAGCTTTAACTCCAATGGCCTTTCCTGCCCAATTCATGTAAATAAATGCATTAATTACATTACTTGGTTTTTAGTCTAATAAGTAATAAAAATGTGAATGCACATGTTTAAAGGTAAATGTTGTTTTCATATTAGTGTAAAGGGCCATTGATAGCGATTGGTACTTTCTCCAAAAATGTGATCACTTTTGCACAGAACAATATACCTAAAAGAAGGATAGCTGTAGATTTAACAAGATCAATAGTCAGATAAATCTCTTTTTGATATATTCAGCGCATCATACTCATAAAATTTCAGGTACAGCTATATGAAGATAAGGTACTATCAGGTAATGAGTATTAAAAAAAAAGTTCTATTCTGCCCTTCCAGATAGGAAGCCCCTGTCATTGACCTTTAAGGTACAGATAAAAGAAAATTCTCTTTTCCCCAACCAACTTCTGCAGAAGAGAATTGCTTTCCATTCTTCCTTAAAAGCCCCTTCTGATGGAAGAACTGTGTTAGTAAAAACCTAGAAAGTCATGAGCATGCTTGATTAACAGCATTACTGCATGACAAAGTGTATTTGAGCAGACAATGGAGGAACCTTTTCAGGTCAGAGGAACTATACCAGAACTCAACTGAAAAAATCACTTAGATCAGGCCTACAGATATGCTGCAAACAGCACCACTCTCCTCAGACTTATGAGACTTCAAACAGATAGTCAAATTAGCAAGAAGCTCTTCTAATGTATTACCTAAATTAACACAAATACCCTCAATAGAAAATACTCAAATCTCAGAAAGCTACACATTTTTTAGTGCTTTCATGTCTTGGAGAAATTCTTTTTCTGTTAATGCACCTCAGAAAAAGATGAAAGTTTTATCAAGTCTATATCACTAGATATAGACTAACACACAGATTTGTGTTGGTAAGGGGAATAAAACAAAAAGTAAAATAAACAATCCATCCTGCCATTTTCAAAAATATGACGACCACTTTGAGCAGCTTTTTTTTAGGCACATTTCGTTAACACTATACCGGTAATAAAACAAAGCCCACAGAAAAAAAATTCAAAACCTCAGGTGGAACAAAAAGTCCAACAGACTTAACCATGCTGAGAATTTGTTCCCAAGCAATAGTATTAAAATATATTATAAATATATTATAAATAATATAATAAACACTCCTGAAATATTTGTTTCTTTAACGATTAATTCCTTGACCAATTAAAGCTTAACTAGAAAACTATTTTCACTGAAAACTTTGCAATATTTGTGAAGTAAAGAGACAAACAGAAGAGCTTTATTATTAATGAAACTGTCCAGAATATGGACAGACATTAGATTCAGTTTCCAGTGACTTAAAGCCTTTCTGTAGTGTCTTGAAGAATGAAAGATACTTTGGTTCTCAATTTATTTTTACTTTTAAGCTGAGGATTCTTTAGACATTTCTTTTGCTGCACTGAATTTCTGAAAAGCTAGTATCTGGTTTATCAGGCAGCAGCAAATAAATGAGAGCAATTATATTGATGCTTCTAATTCTCCCCTAACTTTGCCTGTCAACTGTGTCATTCCACCAGATTTAAGTAGTCCAGTATGCGTCTAGTCTGAAAATGGCACTGAAATTCTCAGAGGAAAATCCTTGCCTGCTTTTGAGCGACCTTGAAGTAAAGCTATGCCCAAATGAAGCCTGCAATTCCAGACTCCATTAATATTAAGAACCACTTATCAGATCCTGTAAAGCTTTATTGCATTCCACCTGGCCTAGATTACTTCAATTCTTGAGCACACAATACTACAGAGGACAGTACCATAACCCCTCTCTGCCTTAGAGAGCTGCGCTAGGTACTGCAGTAATGCAGGAAGTGCCATACTGCCATCTGCAGTCAGGAATACCCACCAATGTAATAATTCACTGCCCAATTTCCTCACAGCCAACAGTCGTTTTCTTTTAATTTTCTCCCTTAACACTGATGAATCTCAAATTGTTTACTTTTCAATGACTCGATCAAACATGACCTTTCAAACTTCTAAACCTTGCAGAAAAAGTTATTTTGCAGTGCTTAGAGCTAGAGTTATAGGAATGGCAAAGTAAGGAAAGGAAAAGGACCTTAAAATTTCCATTACCTGTCTGGTGTGTATGGGGCCTGGGGTCTTGAAGCCTCCTTGACAGCTGCATTCAGAAACACTGTAAGGGTCCGAGCTGCTTGATGAGCACTTGGAAAGTGAGTCACAACCCACCACAAAGGTGTTATCTAGAGGCAGTTCCTGAATGACATGGTGCTTCTTGGGGGGTACAGGAGTCTCAGGTTTAATTTGAAAGGTAGGCTGCGGAGAAGCAGACTTGTAGTGCTTTGCTAAATCTGGGCTATCAGGCTTAAATGTGGTTGGTGTGGTGGCCCAGTTGTATTTTCCCATAGTCTGTTCTTCTAGCTCTACAGGAATGTCTAAAGTGCCATTTATGTGCTCGTGACCAGGATCATCAGGCTTAGATTCTTCAATAGTCACAAAGTTGAGGAGGAGACTTTTTGGGGAACGCTTCTTCTTCTTCTTCTTCTTCTTGATCTGCCTATTCTCTTGGTTTGGGGAAACCCATTCACCACTCTGTTTGTTTTTTTGGACAACCTTGTGTCTAGGTGTCTGGCGGCACCGTACTAAAGCAGTAACAAAAATTACCAGAATAACTGTCATAGTGCCTGCAATAATAGCAATGATGATCTTGACATAATCATTGGTTTGCGGGGTTATTTCACCATCCCCAACATTCTGGCCAACTGGAGTTTCCATATTCCTGCGCACTAGCTCTTGTACATAGGAACTGTTGGTGACTGTCTCATTCACAAACAAATGCACAAGAGCTATAGTATAAAGAGACTCTGGCTGTCCTAGGTCATTGACTTTTATCACCAGTCTGTGCAAGCCATGATCTGATGTAATTACCTTCTCTTTCAAAGTAATATTGCCTGTTAATTGGTCAATTGTAAACAAGCCCCTTGAGTTCCCACCTATGATGCTATAGCGGAGCTCTGCATTCATTCCTGTATCATTATCAACTGCAAAGACTTTAGTAACTACAGACCCTGGACTGGCTGATGTTGGAACCAACTCATACGAATAATTAGATGAAGGAATAACAAAAACAGGCCTGTTGTCATTTACATCAACAACATTGATGGTCACTTTGGCAGTTGAGGAACGCTGCAGTCTTCCTCCATCCACAGCTTTCACCTGGAACGTATACGACCCCTGCTGTTCCCTATCAAAGGTAATATTAGGTCTTATTACACCAGTAAGTGGATCTATAATGAAATTATCTCTACCATTTAATATAGAGAGAGTGACTGCAGCATTCTCTCCTGAGTCAGCATCTGTAACTGTGATAAGACCCACTGTGCCATACATGGGTAAGTTTTCTGGCACATAGAAATTATATTCATTATGCGTGAAAGCAGGGCTGTTATCATTCTGGTCCAAGACTGACACTGTCACAGTAGCATTGGTCTGCAAGGGTGGCATCCCGTTATCTTTAGCCAGCACAGCGAAAGAGTACCTGTCTTGCTTTTCTCTGTCCAGCTTTCTCACTGCTGTCAGAATGCCTGTACGGCGGTCAAGGTTGAAAATAGGGGGCGCATCAGAACCCAGGATATAGCTGATCTCAGCATTGCGTCCACTGTCAGCATCTGTAGCACTTATCTTGGTTAGCTGAGTACCAGGAGCATTGTTTTCAGGGATGGAAAGACCTATGATAGGCTGTGTAAAAACTGGGGCATTGTCATTTTCATCTTTAATTTTGATCAGGAGCATTGCAGACTGGTTTAAGGGAGGTTTCCCTGAATCTGAAGCCACTATTTTAATGGCATACTCCCGTGTAGCTTCATAATCTAGAAATGTGGCTGTCTCTAGGAGAAACTGATTATCAAACACTGGCTTTAGCCTAAAAGGGACGTCATGATCTGTGAAACAAGTAACTTTTCCATTCAGATCAGCATCCTTGTCCATTACTGTTATCAACGCAATTTTCGTATTAAGAGGAGCCTTCTCAGACAAAAGCACTGTCCCGTTCACTGGATTGATGATATATCTCGTGTCTATTGATGGGACATTGTCATTAATATCTGTGACATTAACAGTCACTGTTGCTCTTGATGGAGTTGAACTGCCATCACTTGCCAAAACAGTTAATTTGTGTACAGGAGATTCCTCCCTGTCTAGTGGTTCTCTTATAGTGATGAGGCCAGTGGCGTTATCAATGGCAAACAGCCTCTTGGCCAAACTGGAGATTTGATTGCTGAAATAGAAGTGGATTTGTGCATTTGAGCCCAGATCTGCATCAGTGGCATGCAGCTGAGAAACAGAGGTGCCCACTGGAGCATTTTCTGGAACACTAACTTCAATGTCATTCTCTTTGAAGACTGGGCGATTATCATTCACATCAGTCACTGTGACTTGCAGGATGGCAGTGCTAGATCTTGGAGGGCTTCCACCATCTTCAACTTTAATTTTCATCACATAGGTATCCTTCTGCTCCCTATCCAGGATCTGCTGGACAATCAGTTGAGGCCACTTATCTCCCTCAGGCGTCTCAATTATATCAAGACCAAATACATTTTGACCCTACAAGACACAGAAAGAACATACTTCAGCATGACAGTGTATTTAAATAGAAAAACATTAATGTTCTGAAATTGTCACGGAATATATAGTCTTATATATATATATAATGTATACAGGTATATACATTTATAAGTTTACTTTTATTTTGCAATATCTGATTTTCCTTTAAGCTCCAGTGCCTTATGAAAGCTTCAGAGCAAACACGGGAAGAAAGGGATACTTTAGAAAAATGGGTGGGGGAGCTGAGGAAAGGAGGGGTGGGTAACCAGTTTCTCTATTTCTACAGAAAAGTTATTAAATTCCTGGACAGATATCATTTGGTCTCTCTATTGTACAAGTGAGTGAGTGCAGAGAAGCCAAAGTTCAGCCTCATCCAAAGGCAAGACAATATGCATATGCTGAAGGACCTAAACCAATATTCAATTTCAAGGAAAACAAGAAAGATAAAGGCACTTTCTCTGTTCACAGAGTAACTCTGGGCATGATCTGAAACCATTAGCATAAAAAACCAAAACCAACATTGAAAAGGGGCTTACACCATAATTCAGGCGTTAGATGACACAGACAAAACTAAGTCATAACAGTTTATTAGAAATGTATTTTAAAATTCATTAAAACTATTCCTTTCTTCATCATTATATATTTTATATTAGTAGTGAAAATTATAATCCCAGTGAGAAAAGATCTATTTTCATTTCAAAAAATATCACAGGACTATGAGATCAATTTGAAAACAATCAATTTTTTTTCATGGGATTTTTTGAACACCCAGCACCCCTGGAATTGCAAAGAAATGCTACATATATTGCACAAACATAGTTTCTTTTAAATCACTAGTGTTGACAAAGTAGTCTGCTAAAATAAAGATTGGAATCTAGAACCAGATTTCCTCTTCCGCTGTCTCTTCAGACAAGCTGAGATTAAGAGTATCAGTTACCCTCTTTCCTCACATCTCTCACCCTTCAGAGGAAGAAGGGATGCAAAGGCAGTTTTCCAGCCATATCTTCCATGACGGCAAAGCTAGAATGCAGATCACTAAAGCTGAATGATAGGATGACCAGAGAAAGAAGGCATCAATAAAGATGCTGACTACTTAGGATATGTGTATTATACTTGTAGTAATGAACAATTGCATCCAGCCCGGTTCTTTCTCTGTTTGTTGTGCTTGTCTTTTACCTTTAGTCATGTAATTGCAAGTGTGTTCTAAACTGGTTTGAGACACTTCAGACCAAAGGGAAAGAAAATGCAAGGTTCCTTATTTCTCATTACTTGTAAAAGATTTGTGTTCACTGTATCTTGCTACCCACCATTAAGTGAATGCATTTATAGGTCTGCTTCTCTCTAAGGCTGTACTCTTTCACTGATTTGTTTTCTCAAAGCCAGAAATTGACCCTACATAAGTAATCATTTATTTCACAGAAAAGAACTATTCATCCACGTTTCCAAAATTACTGTGCCACTTGCACAGTATTTGTGACAACATTAAGTTGCAACTAGGGACAGTCTTAAAGTGAGCTGGAATACATTTTGAAACAATAAAACAAATACTGCTTTGGTTTCTTTAGCAGAAGGCATATGAAAACAGAAGCCTTGCAAATCATTTCTAAATCAAGATATACATTCTGAACCAATTAGGTTAAATTTTAGAATGGTAAATCTATGCTGATCTCTTCATGAAGGCGGAGTGCGAGTTTCCTCTTCATCTTCAATCTGGCTAGCAGTTATTTGCAATAAACTTTGTAATTACTGAAAAAAGCATATATTCTATGCTTTAACACAGATTTCCAGAAAGAAGAAAAGTAACAGAAGCTAGAGGAAAAAAAAAAAAACCTGTCAGCTATCTTTTACTTCTTTATTTGTACACAAGTTGACAGATGGGCACTGATTATTCTGTCATTAGATCTCACAACTACAACAAACACTTCATATAGACTTTGAATACATGCAGCTATACATATGCATATCCATTTCTGCTTTTCTTTAACTATCCAGTATGAGAAAGATTTTTCATTATAGCATACAAGTTTGCTATAAAATACAGAGCTTCAGCTCCCCCATCACTAGTAGTAAACTACTAGAGAAATGGAAAAGAACACAAAGATCTCTTCCAATGTAATTACTAACACTTGAGTGATTTTCTGTGGAAAAATATTATCCAAGAGTATTTCTACCTATTCATTACAGGTTTATACATCTTTTTAAACCACCAAAAAAAGAGCTACAGAAAATTAGACTTTCTCCTAATTCAAGCAAGCCTATTTCATGTTGTTTAAGTAGTAAGGTTAGGTGTGACATTATGCTGCATTTTAACAAACACATTTTCTAAGAATGGACAGATCTCAGATTCTAAACAGTCCAGAAAATGATGAAACATTCAAGAAACATATTTTTAAGATTATATATATCTAGTTCTCTCCCTTATGAGAAAGGAAAATGAGAACTAAAAATCCTGAGGGAAACATGAAGAAAATCCTTCAGGATTAAATTCTTTATGTTGAAGTAAATGGCTCTATCATCATTAAAACCTCAGTGAAGTGAAAATTTCCATTAGGGTCAGATTGTTATTTGGACTGAACTGTATCTCAGTCACATTATCCCAGTGATCTGAAGGTTTTGTTCACATTAGGAAGGGTATGAGTTCATATGAAAAGCATAACAGATAATTAACATTCACATAGTACCTTTCACCATTAAAATGACTGGTAAAAATAATCTGCTACATTATTATCTTCACCACTACAGAAGGATGGAAGTGAGAAATAAAAAAGGTGAACTTTTTTAATATAAAAATACAGTTTAAGCAATGTACCCTAACCATTTGAGGCAAAACAAGGTTATGCCCATTTCAGAGCCAGGATTAGCTTCTAGAGGCTCTGGCCCTGATCACAAGATTCTTTATCAGGGCAATAAAGCACCTCTGTTACCTTATTCAATTTTCACAACATCCTTTTCAGTGGATTCATGCACACAGTAGTCTCTGAAATAATGAAATTGGTATTCTTGTTGAACACTCCCTACTGTATATTTACCTGATCATTTGTAATGGATCCAAATGTCCTTTTCGGAGCTGTTTTGGGCTGTCATGTAAATAAAAAATTAGAGAGTGTTTTTAAAAATTGTAACATTTAGGTAGATTAATAAATACACAATCAATGACACATAGACACTTAATGTGATAAGCTCAAGGAGCTTCTAGGACAGGACTGCATGTGACAAAGTGCACCTGAAGTCTACACATAACTTGCGTCTAGACATACATACTGCAGTACCACAGTATTTCATTAAATCCATGGGGTACTGACTACCTGGACATTGTCAAGAGTAATAGGGGAAAAAGACCAGCTTTTGGTTAATGTTTGTAACAGCAGCACGGTCTGTTGTGTTCAAAACATCCACTTATGAACTGACACTTGCAGACCAGTAAGTTGATAGTAAGTAGTAATTTCTCAAAGAAATAGTATAGAGAAAGAATATTGTGCTAAATAACCATATAAAAACAACTGCTTGTGATACAAAGTACTCTGAAATTAAACAGTCTATTAGTGATTATTTCTTAAAATGTTACAAATCATATAATTGTATATAATAACTATATATTGTTAACCAACAATAGATAACACTGTCCTCAATTTTCATTCAAGAAGAGTATTCTGAACCTTTACAGAAAGACACAGGAGCAAAGACAGCTCATTATTTTGTGCTTACAGTTTAGCCCTCTACTTATTATCCATACTTATCTTCATGCACTGTAAATGACACATTATAGGATGTATGTTTTTAGTTCAAAAGAATCTTAAACAAAAAGTCAAGGGCTAAGCAACCTGCATATAATGAACTTTTACTAATGCTTTACAGTAAGTCATTTAAATGAATATTGCAACAAGCTAGAAGTGCGCACTTATTTATTATATGCCAATAATTCTCTTAAAATCAGCTAGTTTTATTATTTTGAAAATTCTTACTCTGCCCGAAATCTAAAATAAGCAGATTTAGAGGGACTAAACTCTAGCAGGCCAAATACAGCAGTATCAGGAAATAATATGAACAAAATGTTAAAAAAAACAGGAAAAAAAAGTTAAAAAGATCAGCTGAAATGCAATCTTGTGTCCAAAGGACCCTAAAATCTTTTCAGGAAGTCCAGAAAATAATGCATGTTTGCCAACTGCTAGTTATTTCAGATAGAACAACACAGAAAACCTTTGCAGGTCTCCTGCAAATTTACAAGATAGGTCCCAGCCACTGTTTCCTCATCTTTTGTCAAGACATAAGGAACTGCTCTGTAACTGTAGTGTTCTATTAGCAAAGAAAAGAGTATGGTAGCACAATTTCATTTCCTAATGCAGAAAACTGCACAACAGTTATACAGTGGACAGTATTTTTAATAAAAGCTGAAAAATTAAACTTGCATTTTTCTTTCAAAGGTGATACTTGGGATGTGAAAATGTGAATTCCTGAAGCCAAGCTAAAGCCTTAGACACAAAATATTCTACATGATAGGCAATAATGGATTTAAGTTCCTATAATAGGTGCGTATTAGTACACTCAGATCTATAATATCCTAAGTGGTGTAGCTCTAATAAAGGTCCCTTGTCTGCTATTACTTACACAGTGTGCAATTCATGTGTTCATGTGTTCTAGATGAATAAAATTTGTTGGGCACCTGTCCTGTTTCTAGACTGCACAGTCATTACCCTCATCACACTGCACAGCTTACAACCCAGAGTTACTTGAAATATGTGTTATTAATACCAACAGTTACCTTATGAACTGACAGCACCTCAAAGGAGAAAATAAAATTACAAAGGTAAGGAATTTTTTATAATGCAAAACTCAGCAGATGCAAAGTTGCTTACATATTTGAAACACTAGCTCTTTCGAAAAAGAACTACAGACTTTTAATTTGCAGGCCAAAATTCCTATGAGTTTTGTTCATTTTATGGTTTTCTGTCAGTATCACACAGTTTCACGTGGCTTCCTTTGAAGCAAGCCAAAGCTTAGCTCTGAATAAACTGAATTTACAAGTTCAAATCCACAGTAGAAGTAGAACTTGGAAGCTTCCAATCATGCCTAAACCTAAAGTGAATTTTGTACATTCAGAATTCTAATTAGCTCCATCCCTACATAAAACTTAAGGACAGCATTTATTAGCAATGTCTACATCATAACTTGTCATTTTTCCACCTCCAATTATAAACGAGCTTCTATAAATGTAAAGCACTGCCAAAGATTTGCTCTCCCTATATACAACCACACACAAACCTTACTCATCCTATGAGGCAGCAGACAGAAAGCAAAATGCTGTAGATGGGATCAACAGAACATAAGCATCTAAATGAACCATTTCATGCTGGAAAGAAACAGTAAAAAGTGTAATATGGAATGAAGAAGCAGACAATCAATGCATTTAATACTGATTTTCTGAAGAAGAAGAAAAAGAGGCTAGGAGGAATACCTAAACATGGAATTACCTCCTTGGAAATCTGAATTTAATGTTACGACAAAAAGACTGAAACAGTTCTAACAATTACATTGCTTGAGCCTCCTTAATCCTTTCAGATGATTTGTTCCTTTCTGTAAAGAGTTCCCTTCAATTTTGTCATATTCCGAACATTGTCAACTTTATTTTCTAAGATAGATATCTTTTCTAAGATAGAATATTTTTGCATCCTCAATTTTTTGCATCCAATTCTCAGAACATATTTATGAGATCATGTTCATTTCCATTAAGGAGAAACAATTAGAGACAGTGAATACTACATTTTTAATACATTTACTTTTTTGCTGCCCTAATTTCTCCAGTCTACACTTAAATCAAGCCTGAATCTCCATACCTAAAATGTGTTAAAATTCTTAATCTGCAAGCTTTACAAGGGAGAGAACATGGAGAGATGGGAAGCAGCAATACACACACTTAACATTTTCAAGACCATACCAGGTTTGAAGAGTAACTCTCTTCCCGTATTGCATCTTCAGTCTGTGAAATGCTGTTTCAACTTTTTTTTTTTAAATGAGATCTAACTTCTCTTTTGAACCACAGGTTACAATTAAAACACAACAAAAAAACACAGAATTTTTCTTTTAGTAAGAATTCACTTCACATACCTCTGCAAACTAGGGTAAGAGTAATGGTGTATCCACATTACTGCATTAACATGATAAAATTACCAAGATAATTGCTTACAAAAAAGTTGCAGCTGTAACCGGGTTGTCACTTGAATAGTCTTGCACCGTTTACTGTAGACATACAATTACATATATCAGCAAAATATGCAGCTGCACCACAAAACTTTATGGAATTTATCTTCCAATACTCCTGCTGTATAAATAGTTGTGGCACTATCTAAAAAATGGGAAATTGAAGTACAGAGACATTTTATCACTTGTCCAACGTTTGTAGCTTGCCTGAAAGAGCTAGCCACTTCCAAATTACCAATCACATTTTAAGCTAAACTTCAAAACTTTAAACTTTAGAAACTAAACTTTACAATTTTAAACTTTAAACAAAAGTTATTTCATTTACAGACGCTCTTACCAAAAGAAGAAAGGTCAATAGCTGCAGGTAAGGCGATTAGGGAAGTAAGGCCCCCTCTTAACCTCCTCCATTATAGTTGCTCAGGAATACTCAGACATCCTATTGAACGGGAAGCTACATTTTCAACACACCTGAAGGTGTTCAGATTAAGGTATTAAATATGTTTGAGTTTTGCTCTGAATACCCAGTTTCCACAGCGAAAGCTCCAGATACCCAACCTGTCCCTTCAGTATATTCTCTGTCTTTGGAGCCACACTACATACATATATATATCAAAGAAAAAAAAATCAGAATTTATTCTAGGCAGCAATATATTCAACAAGGGAATTTTAATATTTGCACTGTATGTGTGACAATTACATATTTGCTCAATTTCCTACTTGAGAACAGCAACAGGAACAGAACCAAGTATCTCTCAAAAAGAGAAATAAATGAGTACATGTTTTAGTGATTTAATTCTCCAATGCATCACTGTGCTTTCGGAGGTAACAGCTAAAAGTTCTGTATTGCTGTTCAGAACAGCTCCTAAATCACAACCTCGTTTTGCTTCGACAGCCAATCAAGGTATCTTAGGCTCCTAATCGCACATTTTAGAGCTTTCAGATGAATGCTGACTGGGTGCTGGAGCAGTGTGAACCTGTAATGCCCTCCTATTCACTACCTGCTCTATAACCAGATCACTACTTTCAGGCAGAAAGAGATTAAAACTGACAGCCACTTGTATACAAGAAAATAGAAACCACTGAGACGCTTCTGAAAATTCCTTTACCCTAAAGCAGAGACTGTCCAGTATCCTCAGCTTCCAGTAATTTTAGTGGGAACGAGGAGTGATAGACACATATGGATCTAGCTCATGACAAACGGGAAAAAAAAAAATATAAAACTTTTGTCCCTTGTTTAAAAGGAGTACAAATATTGCAAACCAATGTTCATTAAATTAATGTATTGTTATTATCTCACTCTTACTTATACACACACAAAAAATTTCAGCTAAGGTACACGATTTCTTTAAATACATGACACCTTCATTAAGGCAAATCCATATCCTAACCTCTGATGCTGTAGGTTTTCCACAAAGTTATTTAGCAAGATTATCTTATTTGATCTGAGGCCCTTTTAAAATGAAGTTCATCCATGAGTAAAACCACTGTATCTTCCCTTTATGCTTACGCTTTCAGGAAAAATGTTGACAAAACTTTCATCTGAACGGCATGAGTAACCCTGCCACTCCCCCCGCACCCCCACCTTCTCTTCAGGGATCCTAGCATCCAGAAACACAAAGGAAATAAATAACGTAACACTTTCCCTGGATTTACATCACAAGGACATTCTTTCACATGCAGAGACCACACTTTGATGTGTGTGTATCACTGCTTTATGAATTTTGAAATTAAAAAATACACAGCCTTAATGCAGAAAATTTACAATCCATGTGGACAAAAAAATGTAACAGAATGAGAAAAAACCTAGTGTAATAGAGTTCACATCTTTCATTTTGAGTAGACTATCCCGCAGCTTTCACAAACAGGCTTTAGGAATTGCAGGCCTGTCACAAATACTGCTGAAATGAACATGATAGTAAGCCTTTCCCAAGACCT
The DNA here is from genome assembly GCA_026212715.1 of Elanus axillaris. Taxonomy (NCBI): domain Eukaryota; kingdom Metazoa; phylum Chordata; class Aves; order Accipitriformes; family Accipitridae; genus Elanus; species Elanus axillaris. The sequence continues at coordinate 19,341,261 of JANZLQ010000040.1, forward strand.
CCAGCCTTGGCAGGGTTTTGTAAAACTCAAAAAAAGAGAAAGTTTGTGTGGAACATTTAACTACCACAGGATCGTTTTGGCTTTTGAAAGAAAAGAAATTATGCTTTTTCAAACAACAAAAACTTACCCTTTTTGTATTATTATGAGAAACTAACAGAGGAACTACCATATTAAACTGTAAAAGTATGTGAATGTATGCAAGTGCAAGACGCCACTACACTACACAAATAATACTGCAATTTCAGAGTAATAAATCAGAGACAGTTGCTGAGAAGTCGTACAGAGTGACAGTAAGTACTAAAAATAGTTCCAGAGAGACTGAATTCTAAAACTCATTAAATAAAAGTCTTTTCACCACATTCATTAGGGAATGTAGGGGATAAACCAAAAATGTATTTTCTGGTGCTGGATTTATCAGGAAGACAACTTGCCTCCCTCCTCCAGTCTTACTGACTCCTATTTACCTGAATCAGTAGAACAAAAGCAAGATAAAAAGGAAGAAGCGTTTCCTTACTGTATTGCAGCAACTAGACTCTGAAAGTCAATTTTGAAAAGAAACCTTGTGCTACCTGTGTGTATTGAAAGTTCTAGTACATAAACTGTCATGACTTTCTAGTTAGCAAGTTATATTCCTAAAAACAGCTTCCCTGTGAGTTGTTTAGGATCAAAAATCTTAAAAGCATATTTGATACATACTTTTCTAAGTAGTTATACTCAAGAATATATTCCTTTCTAAAAACAAAAATAAAACTCCAATTTTACTCTAATTGAATACACTTGTGCTATTTGTCAGACTTAAAATCAGTGATGAAATTGATACAGTTGATTTGCAAGAAAGAAAATAAAATTAAGAGAATTAGAAAGGTACGTTTCAGGGAAAACACCAAACACACATAATTCATTCTAAATTTTCTGCTCAATCTTTGCTCACTGCTTATATCCCTTAGTAGCAGTTCAGTCTTGAATATACACTGTAAATCTTAGCTACTGGGCAGGGTTTTTTTCTCCAATAGGAAAAAACCTAAAAAAAACCATAAAACCACTGAAGACAAGAAGCCAACACTTAAGCGTGAAGAACACCAGCTTCAGAAAGTAAATATAATATCCATCTCATGTTGCAAAGATCTAGATTAGTCCCACCAGGTAACACATATGCTCCAATAAATTGTAAATTATCTATCTATCCTCTGAGGTTGAGACAAGCTCTCCCACAATTCATGGGAAAAACTGCACAGAGTGGTTAATCTTAGTAGTAAAGTGAATGATGGGGTCTATCTCCACAGGAAAGCTAACACCAGAATAAACAAAATAGCTGAAGTGTTATTTAGCAGTGTGACTGACCTCACACAAACTGTACTATTCCAGACAAAGCAAATTAAGCAAAGATAATTGAAGACATTTCTGCCCAGTAATGACTCATGTAATCCAAGTCAGAGAAAAAGCAAGCTTTCCCAGGTCTGGATCCACTCAAAGTTCTTTCCTGAGGTTAATTCAATCAGTGTCCTAAACCAGATGTTTCCAAGTAACAGTATGCATACTGTTTGTGGTATAATAAAACTTTTTAATACGCACACAGAAACTGGACCTGCAGCCTCTTCCTCAGCAGAAAATATCAACAGCTTTTGGGCAACCAATGTGATTTCAATCACCAAGGTGTCAGTGTGGCAAACAGGAACCAAGAACTTTCCCCAGGTTCTTCAAAAGTACTCCACTGTGGTAATAACCTCAGATTAAAGAGCCATCACAATGCCCATAGAATTAACCTTGCTTTGAGACACTTGCTAACAAAGACAACATCTCTCAACCACATATAGGTTAGACTTAGGAAAATGGTTATAAGAAAGCACCCTCTGGGGATGATAACATGCTCTAAATAATTCAATGTGAAGTTTAGCCTTCATATTCTAAAAACGTGATGTAAACAACTGAATCTACAAAACCAAAACTACTAAAATAAATCAATGTAAAATCCAGCAAAACCATGTTAACTTATGTCCACCAAGTGGGAAACTGGCCTTCAGCATGGAAAACGAAACACAGGTCAAAATTGAACTTAAACACTCCTTAAACAATTTTTAACTTGGACAAAAAGACATGGCCTATACCTTGATTTTTACAATTACTTTATCTCTCTTTCTTTATTTTAAAGGGTTTAAAGTATTGTTAGGATTCTTGCATATTAAGGTATTAAGCTGCAAACAATAATTCAATTTCTTATGTTTATGAAGTAGTGAGTTAAACAAACAGTTGATTTTGAATTCAGAACTTTTGTTAGGCACATTACTATTTTTAAAACATGCCTAGGACATTCTATCAACTACTATATCTGTCATTAGACATCAAATTCACAGATAGTGAAGTAAGGCAGAACAAGTCCTGTCCAAGAAAGGACTGAGTCAATTTGTTCATGGAAGTCTGCAGGACTGCTCACTACAACAAAATCATTTTCAGTGAGTGCTCTAAATTGTGAATCCATGTAACGTCTCAAAATCCTAAGCTGACACTATAAAACTAGTTGCTAAATATGTTATGCATTCTACCTACAGAGACAAAACTCTACTTTCACCCTCAGTTAACTTCACTGTTACTGTAAGATGAGGTCTACTGCGGATATATGTGGAAGAACCCATTGTTAAATGTAAAATTAAAATAAATCTGTTTTGAAATTGAGCATCATAGCTTTTAACAAAACAGCAAAACCTAGACTAGTGAAAGTGAGTATGAAAACAACTGAAACAACAGAGCTTCCAAGAGGGCCAAGCATTATTAAAGTTTTTCCTTATTAAGCTCTTAGGCACAAACTGTTTCATTCCAACAGCTGCCCAACAAGAAAGGCCAACCAATCATTTCACACCAATATGCACATTAACATATCTCTTTAGTTTTCAGCAATTCCAGAGCCAGATAGCACACAGCACTACAGCACGTGATTGCATCTTTTGATCCATAGGATACCGAATATTTCAAATGCAAGTCACGTCAGAAATTCCTGATCATCACAACCTAAGTTACCACCTTAAAACCTTTTCTGATAGATAAACTTGTTCCACTGACTAGTACATGAAGAAAAAAAAAAATGAGAGGAAAAAATCCACTGTGTATAACTTAAATTAGTCAGGTCTTTGTTAGAGGCAATGAGTAACAAAAAGCAATTTTCTGTGTTACCTTGCTCATGAAACTCAGTATCCTGCAGCGTATGCTATGCTGTGACAAATACGTAGTTGAACTTTAAACCAATATTCAAGACAGTTTCTGAAAGACTTCACTCCTGTTTATAAGAACTCTCCTAATATTATCTGAACATTACAACAGCAATGACGGGACTGGTGGTTTTACTGTTTCTTCTAGCCCTATGAATGTAAATACAATTTCTACACCACCTCCACCCTCCACTGGTTACTGTGAAAGGTTTCAAGCCTGGGAGTAAGATTTTCAACCAAATGGAACATTGAATTATATGCTCATACACCAAATAATTTTAAGTTATTATCAAAGCTAATCATTAATATGAAAGCACCTAAACCCCCCAGGTTTTAATTCCACAAAGGTAAGTTCAATTCTTAAAGAGCCTTGACTGTTCTTCCCGTTCCTTAACATCAGAAAACTTAGGAGAAAAACCTTATTCCTTGAGTAGTACAAAGTTTTCTGCCACTGGGTAGCAGAATAAATTCTGCTTATATCTCTGGCCTTTACTTCTCATCTTAGCTCACGCATATATACATTTCAAATATGAACCAAACTAATTTTACTTCTACTTAATCTAATATAATGGTAGGGTTATTTGTGAAAAATGTATTTGCATAGTTTCTGATCTCCTCCATCTGACTATGAAAAACTATATACATTTTTAAGTAAAACAATGAAGTTTAAATTCCTTTATCACTGTATCAAAAACACATTTCAAAGACACAGCTGTTTTCATAGTGTAAGAATGTGGAGTGATTTAACAGAAGCTAAAATAAGGGCCTGTCACATGATGTAGTTTCTAAAACTTTGCCCCTATTACAAATGCTCAAATTTTACAATTTATAGTTTTTTACAAAATAGGTTCAAAACCCAACTAGAGAAACTTCACATACAAAAAAAATCCAGGTAAAGAATACCAGACTCACCGCTTCAGGAGAAGAAATCTGTGAGCCTCAATTGGTCAAAGCTCAGGAATAGCTTGGGAAAAATATACCTGCGCTGTTCTTACAGTCTCTACTAAGTATCTGATATCAAGTGTTAGAGATGGGATACAAGATCAGATGAAATTCATTTTCATCCAGGTCAATTCAGTATCATTCACATCACTTAGCTATAAGGAAACTGAGGCACAGAAAACAGAAATGACTCATTCACAACTACTCTGCAGGCCAGTAACAAAACCATAATGAGCCAAATCTCACAGTTCAGTGACCCTCAAAGATCCCATCATCAGAGTACAGAATATACATGTTACAGAAAAAAACATGAAAGCACAAATAACACTGGCTTAGATACCACTACAAAATTAGAACATGATTTCAACTCAGTTGTACTCTTGCAGAAAACTGCCTAGGCAGTTTGAAAGAAGACACCACTATTTCTCATACAGCACTGCTCTAAATAACAAAAAAACTTTTATTCAGATTGCTCATTTATTCTCTCCAAAAGTTAGCAGAAAGGATGATAATAAAACTGTTCTTTTATAGAAGTCATAAACATTGTAAATAATCACCCACATACCACAGTATTAGAAAAAAGACCACTGGAATGGTTTGTATCCTTCCTACTTTTTTATTCAGACTCTTTGAACAATTTTTTATGCTTCTTTTTCCCTTCATTATGATTGAAATGCACACACTTTTGCTTTCTAGGACCCCATCCTCACAAGCAACCCTGAAAGCAAAAACCACCACAGAAGCAAAATAGATTTATTGCTGTCCATTGCTGTCATTGTTTACATACTTAGCAGAAACAACTGGGCTGGCAGAGATAACTATCTGAGATTTTGAAAACAGAGGCAGGCAAAGACTAGAAAAACAGAAGCCCAGCTCAAATTCATATGCAAAGGTGTACAGCAAAGGTCATAAAGTCTTAACACAATACACTTCAAAATCTGAATAATGAAAAAACATCAGAAGCAGATATTAAAAGACAGAATAACTTTTTTTTTCTTTAACTTTGTCAAAAGTCCAGTTAGGCATTTAAGTTAATTGCCAAGAACTCTGGATGATGCTAGCAGTTGAAGCTTTAAATTATTCAAAAGACAATTTTTTATGAGCAAAAGACAACTACTGGACTACTTCAGAAGTTAAAGAAACATAAAAATAATGTAAAATCTTACAGACAACTAGGTAATCTCTAAACTTCAAGGAACTGATTCATGTTCTGATATTTTACAAGCATAGCAAGTATCTTGGATATTCATCTTGGATGAAAACTTCATTTATGTGAAACAATAAAAGGTGTGCAACACTGATGGAAAACATGGAAGTTCTATCAATCTTTTATGGTCTATTTGTGAGACTAACTTTCAAATTATGGTATTCACATTTTGTGTTGGCTTTCCATACAAAGGTCAATTCACCAATGGAAAACACTAATATAACTGCCAGAATACCATTTTTGAGGTTCCATAAGAAACAATATGGGGAACAAAACAGAAGCTACTACTTTGCTTATACCTTTAAATGTGCTACAACAACTAGGTTTAAGAAGTCCCTAATGGAAACAAGGATGAAAATTATATGGCTAGGGTTAAAACGAAGAGGGAAAAGTAATCTCAAAGTGAAAAAGACATATAATATCCCATTCTGAAAAGCACAGAGGAACACCCTGACTCAAAAGAGGAAAGGGAAAAAAAACCCCAAACAATCAAACATAAAACGTCAATTTGCTTGATAAAGCAAAGAGAAAAAAACTACAATTATTTGACTTTGGAACATCAGCAATAACAAAAGCAATAATACACATCATATTAATAGAGCCAGCAATTATAGCACAATGCAAGAAAAGCGTATTTCAATACTGACAGCTGATGACTCAGAATTCATTTCTTTTACTAATGTTTCTTTTCGTTTCTTTAAAATTGTCTGAAATGCTCTTTGCTACATGTCCCTGCTTCAAAAGCTCTACGGGACTTCAGTGTTCAGACCAATTATATTTCTGGTCTAGAAAATATAAATTACTCAGTAATAAACCTTTCTTTCAGGTATAAAAATAACCATACTAATGCAGTCAAGTGCCACGATCCATGGTTGACACTCGATTTAAATGTATTCTTTCATAGCTAAAATAATATAATTTTGGACTTACCTTTTTCTCCTCACTGTACTTCTCTTGAAAGGAAGAAAAATATTGCATACGGTGTATTTGGGGGAAAAAACAGCTAGGATTATTTAAATCTCTATCACTTACATTCAATATTAGAAAGCTAGAAGCAAAATTAAAATCAAGAACACATTATTATTATAATAACTTCTCCAATATTTTAATTACATATTTTATGAAAACTAAAACCAGGAAGAACTGAAACTGCCTCTTCTGTTTTCAAAATCCATCTTAAAAATTGGAAATCTTCATCCCTCCCAAAAACAGAGGTCACAGAAAAGTGAGCTGGACAAAAGAAAAATATTTAAGGTTTGTGATTATCATTCACCTTTATTTTTTCCTTCATTGAACATTATTTTGGAAACAGTGATTTTTGATTGTCTCAAATGTTTATGTAGAAAAGACAACTATTCACAAATAACTAGGAATTTTTAATAATAATAATATGAATAATTTTAGCATTTGCATGCAGTCTGCTGGAAACCTAATTCAAGCTTTCTCATGACAGTCATCCAAAATGCAAGTGAAATATGTATTGCTACATCCATTACAATAAGAAGCAGAAAAAAACCCAATCCTCACAAAATTATTCTGAAACTTGAATTACTGTGGATCGAAGGAACCTTTACCTTCTATGCAGCAATACAGAATACAATTAGTTAATTCTCTTCTAGAACTTGTGATACTTTTTTTTAATTTGGTCAAAAAAATAATGGTTTTTAAACATAACATGTTTCCTGTTTGGATGCTGACAGCTCTTGCTGCCTTTAGTAGTAAGGTTCTTATTTAGTAATAAACTAGTTTAGTGACAAACTTTTTAACTAAGAAAATTACCAAAAATTTTAAAATCCTGTTGGATACACTGGTGATGACTACTATATCAAGCAGAAGACCAAAGTCAGTTTCACTAACATAATTAATCAATGGTCTGAAATTCAGAAACCTATGTCAGGTCATTCTTTAAAGATAAAATCAGGGCCAAAGAGAAACATCTTTATTCATAGACACTGACACTGGATATATAAAATAATGTACCAGCACATTGGCCATAAACTGTTAGGGTATTTTGAAAAGGCTCCTATCTCTTTCCTTTGTGACATACAAAATATGAAGTCTTTAAAATATTGTAGATTTTGAGACAGTAGTAAAGATTATGGGTGCAGTAGAATTTGTCCTAAGTGCACAGTTAGCAACCTGCCAGAATAAAAGATGTCCCATAAATAAAATTACTAAATATATATATAGTCTAAGCCAGGATTATGTCTTCTACTGCATCTGAGAAAAAGTTCCCAGAAGAGGTAATTTGTTAGCACTGTTCTCACCTATCTGATCTGGAGAGAGGTAACAGCCAGAAACCTGAAGGCCGTATTTGATTCCTAAGTATTGGGGTGGGGGGTGAGGGAGCTGATCTATGCAAAGTAGGTAGGACAGATAAGTCATGAAAACTTAAGCAGAGCGCTGCTGAATTCCTCACCGTTCTCTATACTTGCATTTTTCATTACACTGTTTAGGCATTGTCCTGGTTTTGTCTGGGATAGAGTTAATTATCGTCCTACTAGCTGGTATAACGTTATGTTTTGGGTTCAGTAGAAGAATGTTGACAACACACTGATGTTTTCAGTTGTTGCTAAGTAGTGTTTAGACTAGTCAAGGACTTTTGAGCTTCTGAAGTCCAGCCAGGGAGAAGGCTGGAGGGGCACAAGGATTTGGGGGAGGACACAGCCAGGACAGCTGACCCCAACTGGCCAAAGGGGTATTCCATACCATGTGGTGTCATACCCAGTATATAAACTGGGGGGAGTAGGGGTGGGGGACATTGCCCTTCAGGGACTAACTGGGTGTCAACTGGCAGGTGGTGAGCAACTGGATTGTGCATCACTTGTATGTACCAATCCTTTTGTTACTATTATTATAATTTTATTATTTTTATCATTATCATTATTAGTTGCTTTTCTGTTCTAATGTATTGGGTTTCTGTGGCAAGGTTTTGGTAGCGGGGGGGGGGGTTACAGGGGTGGCTTCTGTGAGAAGCTGCTGG
>JANZLQ010000040.1:19359286-19370930 GCA_026212715.1 Elanus axillaris
CCTCCCCCCCCCCCCCCAGTCAAATACCAAATTATTTGTTGGGTTTTGTTCTGGTTGGTTGGTTGGTTCTTAAAGTTATTTGCGCATCACTTGGTGAAACATTGCTCTCCAGCAGACGATCTCATCTCACATTACATCTCTAGGAAAGGCCTTACACCCTATGCTACTTTTGGTAGAGCTGTAGATTGTATTTTAGATGAGGTCCCACTTGTACAATACAAATATGCTATGATTCCGCTGATCTGTTACATTCTGTTTCTGAACACATAATCCAAAAATAAACTCACAAAACAACACTGCTATTGTGGTGATATGAACTGTTGCTCACTCAATCCTAGGGATTCCTCATTTTGCCATGTTCTATTTTTTTCTTTTTCCTAGAATAACAGCACATTTTTCTCAGATATATTAACTAACATTTCTCTATTCAGACCATGTATTATTTTGGCTGTAGCCCTGGCTTTTTTATTATTTTCTACTCCTACTGTTAGTTATTTAATATGCTGTTACTCACTCTCCAGATTCTCATTTAAAATGCCAAATAGAGAAGACTGCATCCTACCGGACACTTCCAGTTAGCTATCAAAAAATCCCCACACATGTAGATCTATCTGCTCTCAGTATATCCCAGGAATTTAAGTTTTAAAGCACTTACTACAAAGACCTCAAACTCTGTAGTAAGTTTGTTCTTGAAAAGTTTTAAATTCCTAGGCTACACTGAGAGCAGACAGACATATGTGGGTTGGATTTTATATTTTTTTTTAGATAGCTAACCAGAAGTGTCCAGCGGGATGCAGGTTTTTAGAAGAGCTTTTTATGTCTTTGTCACTAGTTAGTACCCACGCTGACACATCTACTTCATGTTGTAAGCAATTTTAAAAAAGCTAAAACAAGGCAGCACTTTATTTTTATTAAATTGCTAGTAAGTACTGATATCAGTGAATATTAGCTATCAAGTCAATCAAGCAACGTATTGGTCTGTATAGTCTATATTCTTCCAGTCAGTAACGAAGGTGTCAGATTGGTTGCTGAGCAGTCAAACTACCTAACGCTTCTCTATTCCAAATTAAAAGCAGCAAAGACATTTTCAGCTTCCCACACAATAACTGAACAGTTTTAGGGTAAGTTCCTTTCTTATTCTAAACTCTCTACTGAAGTGAACTCAAATGAAAGTAATCCTTTATTTAGAATCACACACTCTTACACACCACCTTTTTACATGTTATTCCTTTGTTCCTTAATTGCAGTTCTCCTGTTCTTGCTAGAAAAAGAAGCAAGAATATGAAATACCTGCTCTTACAAGGCCACTAGCACTACTATCCTTGCATTCGTGCACATATTAGACTCTCTCCTGCTCAGACATTATGCCCACACAAACATTACAAAGTTGCTTCGACAAATGGACTCTTTCATTCTGGAACAGCTCATCAGTATACAGATGAGCATCACATCACAAGTTCTACTGCTCAAATCTAACAGTCATGCAAGAGGGAGACATGAACCCAATGCAAAATACTGGTGCACTTGACACTGTCATGCTGCTGGCAATGAGAATACACCTTTAATGTTTTAAGACGACTGTTAGCCAAAGTGTACAAACACTGTGAATGCTGGTGGAGAGTTCATGAAAACATGCATGTTTCATCGTACTGTTACACAGATAGACATACACAGCTTTCCACAAAGTGAAGATATGACACGCCAGAATGCATACAGGGACATAGATTAGTATTTCAAGACAAGTATCTGCAGGGTATTACTACTGTGGTACACAGCTTCATATTGCTAATGGGTTTATGAGGATTGGTGACATTTGTGGGAAGACAGTAACACAAACAATAACATAAAAGAATGGAAGAAACCCACCTTAAGGAGTTCATAATGTTGAATACCATTCACACCGATGTCTGGATCAATGGCAGATGGGACAGAATAGCGAGAATTAATTGCTGTGTTTTCAGGGATAGAGATGTTAATAACTGTTGAGGGGAAGAGGGGGGCATTGTCATTTATATCCTCTATTAGGAATCTGATCTTGACCAGTCTGAAAACTTCATCAGGCAAAACAGCAACCTCCACCTCATAAAAGCAGCGATTCTCACTGAAGATGCCAGAGCACAGCTTCTCTCGGTCTATGCGGTTTGCAGTGGTGAATATCTCACCAGTGTTCTCCTCCACCCGTATTAATGGTACATCCCCAGTCTTATACACAAGCTTGAACTGTAGCGGTGACGAAAGGGGCACATCTGGGTCCAGCGTTAGGTTAAGATCCTTGAGCAAATTGCCAATGAGGACATTTTCAGGCAGTTCTTCCCGCACGGTATAATTCTTCTCCTGTGCGCCAGATTGAAATACGATACAGGCTAATAAGACTGCCAAGAGGTAGGTTCCAGACAGCAAGTCCATCTCCAGAATGACTAATGAGTATTCGTGTAGAACACCAAGAGTAGCTGGAAAAAGGAAAAGAGTGAAAAATTCTTAAAACTTTACAGAATATTGTGTTCTAAAGTGATCAAGACAGGAAAGGAGTACCTTTCCTACAGCAAATAACCTGAACTGTTTGAAAACCCTATTAGTAAAGTGATATTTGACTTAACAATCCTTCATAAAATGTGCAAAACTTCTTGCACAGTTTTTTTACTTAAAACTGTTTACTAAACACTGAGGTAAGAATCTCAGAACTGGATGAGAATGAATGAACAAATAAATAAATAAATGAATCCCTATTTCCAGCATGAGATTTTCCTTTGCTCCTTAAGAAAACCTCTTCCTTTGAACCCTCTGCCACATTGTCCTCAATTTTTTTTTTTTTGTTTCCAACGAAAAAAAATAGGTAAGAAGTTTTCAAGCAACCATCTGGTGAGAACCAGATCTTTTTATACCTCTTGCTCAAACATGGGAAACCAAGAACACTTGTCTTAATTCTCCCCCAAGTTTTGCACTGACAAAATTATGTAATATTTTTTAACAGCAAAGAAATGGGGCTATATTTAATACAGGGACTTAAACTGGCAAGAAAACGTTATCTAGATGGAGACTGGTGAACTTCAGCCAACAATGGCTGGAAATCTAACACAGGGACACTAATACAGCAGTCCCTTTTTTTAAGATGACAAGATCTGATTTGGTATTAGTACTCAATTCACTGAAATTTGGATCATGTGTCTTAAGATCAGCGCACAAATTCCAACACAGAAGAACAACAAAACATGGGAAGTTTTCAATGTAGAACTAAAGCTAAAAGACTTTTCCCAGCAAGAAGGGTAAACTTGTAACCCTCTTAGTTCCCCAACTGCCCACCATATTGCCAAATAGTCTCTATTTGGATACTTGTCATTAATTTCCAAGACAGTTGATATTTCTTTTTTCTTTGAATTTAGGGAAAAAAAGAGAAATGAAGAAAAAAAAAAAAAAAAGAGATAGACTATGCAGCAATAATTTCTTTTCTGGTATGTAACAACATTTAATACATCTCCTGTAGAATGAACTGTAAGAAATTTCATATAATTTTAAATCTAGTGATGTCTGCTCATATATCAGCTAAGTACTCTGAGATACCAATGCCTTTAAAGTGAGATACAGATTTGTTCTGGGCTGAAGAAAATTCTGCACTTTTCAACCTAGTTTCTGAATAACAATATATTCCCCTCTCAAGATTGTTAACCACCTCAAGAAAGATGAAGTAGAACGGGATGACTTACAGGTACATATAGATATCTATGTACCTACAGTCATCAGCTGATAACTTTTAGGAAAAAAACTACACTGTTGAACTCCATGTATAGAATATACTGCTTTGCTTAGTCTTTGCATAATTCTACCCTTCCAGAACTTAGGATAATCTAAGATAGCATTTCTGTAAGGTAGATGTTCAAGAGTTCCACCTAAAACGATATTTTTTTTTCTGTTAATGACATTTTAGCTCCTACCAGCTTAGTAACTGTTTCAAGTATAGCTGTACTAGCTCACCTACATTCTTTTCATTGTGCAGGTAAAAATGTAATTTTTTTCCTGCCTTTTCCTATTTTATTCTCCCTGTCATAGCATAGATTGATTTACTCCTGCAGACCAAGTTGCAGTGGTTGAAAAAATTACTGAAGCCAGTAATTGCCTTCACCCGTTAGTTACTGCCTTTCAGCAGTACCACTTTCAGGGTAATTTAAATTAAAACATTTGACTTTGCAGTGGAACAGATTAAGAACAATTAATATTGCTAGTCCATTTAAACTCCACAACCTGCTTTTGACTTGGAGTATGTAAAAGATAAAGAACATTCTCACTAGATCTGCAAGGTGTATCTTTCCACATCAGCATGATTTAACTGTAAAGCATTTTCTGGCTTTTTGATTATACAAAAAGAGCAACATGAAATAAAAATCCAATCCTGCAAGTCTTCACTTATAAAAAAAGGCGTTGCTCACTGGAGTAATTCAATTAACCTGAATGAGATTGCTGACACGGGTGAGAACTGGATATGCAGTTTATGTGGCATAGTTAACGCATTACCTGCGGTATTTTAGTAATTCACTGACTTATTTGCAGTACTTCAGTAGTTCAGTATAAGGCACAATACAACACTAAACAGGCATTCAAGAGTTAAGAAACAGCTATTTTATAAATCCATTATAATATTAATCTCTAAATTTGTAAATAAGGAAGTCATCAGCAGATACTGATTATCATTAATGCTAACACTATGGTAGCAGCACGAGTTTAATGAAAGAACTGTGGTGATATTGTACAAATGTTTTGGTTTGCCTATTACGATTGTATCTGTCTTACATTTCTATAAATACATCTCCAGCAATTGTCACTCCACTAAAGTAATTGCCCATGTACATTCAACCTGCAGAAAGCTCTTATTTCAGGAAAGTACATTTTTTGTAACCACTGTTATTAAATAAATACATTTACATTGTTTCCATGCAAAACACCAATAAAAATATATGGGTTACAATGAAGAGTTGGTATTTAAATGTTCCCCTCAAAGCAAAATTTCCGAATGGTAGCATGTTTCAGGCATACTGGAAAGCACTATTCCACCACTTTTTCTTCTCTGCTAGAAGTTAAACTGAAAAATAACAAAACAGAGAAAAAACACAACTTCACATCCTGAAGTTTACAGCATAGTATTTTAAATGTACAGCTCATTTCTGAGGGGAGGAAATAAAAGCCAACCATAATTATAAACCAAATTCCAGTCCTTATCCCAAATTCTGTAACAATATTCATGTAAGGATTGGCTATAAATTATAATAATATAAAAATACTGTATTAGTCATGTATATGTATCTTCCAAATAAATTATCTTACATTATAAAAAAATCTTTTAAATATTAACAAGGTCATTAATGCTACACTGCTCCTCTCTCCTTCTGAAGACACAGGGAATTTCAGTCACGCTCAAAACAGAAGTTTGTGGTTTATCTATGAAGTTTTACAAAGCAGTTTGAGGATGAGTACATATATCAGTCTAAAGAGTGCATGAAAAAATTTCCTGCATCAATCCTGAAAGTTGTGACAGTACTAGTAGATAACTTATATTAAAAATAATTGATAAAAATTCCTATAACCCCAGTTACAACCACAGTGGAGTTTCTAGGGATTATGAAATAACAGCAGCAGGACTTAAAAATGTTTGTCAGGGAAACATTGCTATGCATATTTTTATTTACTTTTTTTTTTTTAAATGAAACAATGTTTGAACCATTCCATTAAAGCTGTTTATGTCATATTAAAGAAAATTCATTAAAACACAGAAATAATGGAACACCGGTGTTATAAACCATGTTAGATAAACGCTAACATGAGCTTTTGTAATGTCTTTTATTACCATAGATTCTCCTGAACTACTAAAGGGTACAGATGCATAATGGGTAGTGTCATGACTTTTAACAGATAACTGTTTCGTCTTGAAGTCAAAAATACAACTAACTATGACTTACAACTCTTGCACTTCTGTAGAATACACTATTTTTAAATGGTCTTTACCTGTGTTTCTAAACAATTCTAGGAACAGGTTTGCCTTTAAAAGCTGCTCTGGAGCTCTAGACCTTTAAGGAGAAAAAAACCCAACGTGACTCAAGTTTTCTGCTTAGATATACAGCGGAACATAGTATGCCATGGGGAAAGTGTTGTTCTTAAAGCAACCTATTTATATAGTCATAGCTGTATGTTGCCTGTCATTTGTGCCACAGCACTGATAGGAATACTATGGCAACAGGAACAGAAAGAAAGAGCATGAGGTACTTTCTAGCAACCTAGCATCATCCTGGAAGATGTTTACGAAATGAGGGTATTTACAATGACATACACTGTTTAATGTCTCTCATATTTGTCTACTTATCAAATATACATACCACAAAATGGGAAAACAATATAAATACATATCCAAAAGTGAAAGGAAAGGCTAAAGAAACTGCAAATGGAAATGGCAGAGTTGGACAAAACAGGACATTGAGAGAAATTGTGAAAAGAGACCATGTGAATGGTAACAGATGGTGGAAAAAGTCAGAGATGAACTAAGACAGACAAGATAAAAATACAAAAAGGAAAAAAGAAAGAACAGGGCAGAAAGGCAGTCACAGTACAGTGTGTGGAAACAAGTTTTCTTGATGACTGGAATATAGAGGCAAAAAAAAAAGTATAGAAGGCTAAATAGAACAGTCCAACTCTAAAGGAACTTTCATAAGCTCCAGCAGTCACTAACACTTTTAAGGCAGCAAAAAAAAAATTAAGAACAAATAAAATTGTTTAACAGAAGGTAACATTAAGCTTGCCAAGCCATTTTCCCAGCTTTCAGAAGGCTGCATTGATGTCTGTATTGCTGACTTCTGTAACTAGTAAGGCAAGTAGCCCAGATGGACGGGATGGAGGGTAGGAGGGGAAAAAAAAAAACAATGTGAGATTTGCTCTCTTTCATCTGAGGATCTAGGCACTGAAATATACCTGGCTTTTTGTCCAATAAACTAAATATTAATGGCACAATTTAAATATTATAATTGTTCATTATTATCTTCATTTAGCAGCTGTCAAATCATACCTTGAAAAGTAGACAGAATATAAAAACGTTGACTACCTAATGGAGTATGATGTGAACATAGAGTCTAAATCTGTTCTTTATGCACAAGGCTCTATCTGGTCCCACCTGAGTCGGAATTCCTGTAGCTTAATACAGGACTCAACTGCTATTTCTTACTCAAGAGGATCACTGAAAAGTAGTAAATGCAGTGAGGAGTTCAGGTGTCCACTTCAGATGAAAAAGCAACACTAATTCTTGATACCTGGGTTCAGATTTGACTTAGAGTAAGAATAAGCAAGCTGTGGTAATATTTTGTAACTGCTGTATCAAATTTTAAGAAAAAAAAAGTATCATAGACCATTTCAAAAATTTAGGAATATTACACTGAAGTCCAAAACTATATCAATATCCCAATACTGAAATCATAATAGAGAAGAAATCCTGAAAATATCAGTCCCATTCTTATCTTCATATTCCAGAACCTATTTTAATAACATGCATAAATTTAGCTAGTATACCACACTTTTTAAATATAATAACCCTTTCATTTGCTGCTAATCCACCGTGGAGTCCTTAAACGAGTATTTACATCCCTGTACTAAAACAGTGTTCCTTAGAGCAAAACGTCCCCATGATGTGGGCTCTGTTTGTTAGTGAATAGCACAATTACAATGTTGCTTACGGAAGAGTGAGCTATTTGCAACTCTTCCAGTTCACAAAGGCTCCCTCTAAAGTGTCCATTGATAATTAAGCACTTCTATGTTACATGCCAGAGATTCTGAATTTCCAAATCACATTGATATGGATTTCAGCTTTATCCTGTAGACCTCAGCTGCTGGATTGTTAGGTAGGATCTCTTCTGGTACTGCAGATTTTTAAGTGTTTGGCATTTTGGTTCTTGGGGATTTTTTTTGCTCTACGTCACAAACATAGCTGAACACAGCAATGTCTATCCTTTGTCAGCACACATACCATGTTTCATTTAGGGAATTGGCTGGTTTTGATGGTGGTTAACTTTTTTTGAAAAGGTAGAGACTCTACTAGGATTTCTTACCAGTTTTGATGACAATAAGAAACACTACAAAGCTGTTGCCTGACAGGAATCCCCCTATTTTATTTTTTTTAAGGCCAGGCACAAATGACAACAAACAACCTGAAGTAATTTTCAAGCTCTATAGTGTTTCAAACATAAATTATTTTGCAGCCATCAATATTTATCCACAGGATCCACTCCCTACGTAGTCTATTTCATTATCATACTCAAAGAAAAAGACCTACCTCCAAGAGAAACAGACAATTTGTAATATTATCAAGGCTTTCAAATTCATTCCCTCATATGATTTTATTCTAAATCCACTAAGGGACTGATTTATTCTTTGATCTATTTCTTATTAGTGTGATGGTACTGACTTCAATGAGGTTTCTTTAATTTGATTTTTTTTTTTTCCCAGTGATGAAAAAAATGAAACTGGAAATTCTTATCATCAGGAGAAAACATCACCCCACATTCATTTAAGTCAACAAAAGAATTAAGTGAGCCACAACTTTCTTACAGCTGCATGATCTCCTTATTCAGTCTTCACCGCTTCACAAATATTTTTAGTTGTTGGTTTGGGTTTTTTTGGTTGGTTGGTTGGGTTTTGTTTGTTTTTACTTTTCCATCATAAGGGGTAAGAAATACTCCTCACTTGAAAAAATAAAAAGTTCATGACCAAAAGGCAGATTTTTGCAGCCACATGAAGAAGCAGCCAAGGGGTGGAAAACAAGCGATTGATAAATTCTTACTGAAACAGAACTCTATATCCCTGATATTAATCTGCAACTAATAGAAGAATGCTCATTAAAACTTGCATCAAGATGGTGGAAACAATGAATAGGACTATAAATACACAACAGGCAGTGAGCATGCTGAATGGACAAACTGAACTCAATCACATTGATATATGGCATAAAGAGTAATTTCTTTTAATTTTTTCAAGTGAATCCCTGTAAAGCTTAAGTACCTTTTTTACTAAAATAGTCAGTACAGTCCATGTTTTGGAAAATGCATCCAGCAACCACTCAGCAAGTATTTTAATATCCTGTGACTTATTTCAGAACACTGTAAGAATATGCAGTATCAAATTTACTTATATACCAGTAACGTTAGGAAATAGATAGTCCTGCTATTAGCAGTGAAACAGTTTTGCACCAAAGCTGCATAGAAAGCTAAAGCTTGGGAACAGAAATCTTGGCAAAAAGGTGAAGATCTCGCTGATAAGGATGACTATTTCCATTTTCTTAGAAAGAAACACTCGAATACCTGAACAAATGGGGGAGAAAAAAAAAGCAATAACAAAACCCAAAACCATTACAGAACCCAGTACACAAACCCTCTATAAAGTTGCTGAATGTTACAACTCCAAAGCTAACACAATATTGCTCTACAAATTCAATTACATATTTGGTAAAATTCAATGACTGACTTTCAAAAACAATTAAAAAATAAAGTTATTAATAGTATGATTCATAATGTCATTTTCTTCATGGTTTATTTGTGTGTTTGTATACATGAATACATTTTACAAATCAAGTGAAAATTGCTCTAGTTTTGGTTCTTGAAAATCTGTTCATGCCTCAAATCTGAAAATTAAATCTCTCCCAAGGCAAACAAAAGAAAAGTCATCCATGAACTACTGGCAAGAGAATGCGATATCATAATACGAAGTTATGTAAAACCACATATGTGATCATTGGATGTATTTCAATTTAAAACACATTTTTATTTATTTAAAAATGGAAGTAAATCTGATTTTAGTCACTTGTGTCAAATCCTTTGAAATGGCAATTGTCAAGATCACCTGTTTCATACATAATGCATTTTGCTTTACTGCCTCACTGCCAGTTAATAACTTTTCTTATTGAATAGTAGAAAAATACATTTCACAGTGCCTACTAAACAATTCAAGTATTTGTGAATAAGGACAGGAATACTGCTCACAGCTGAATGCTATATTGTCTGTTACCTACTTATACTAAATACAATTCTGCCTAGAGTCCAGTCACATACGTAACAACGTTCTAGAGTAGCAGCAATCAGCAGCCTTCCTCCATCCCCCCATTCAGTTCAAAACAGAGATGATGTAAGTACACTTAGACTTCTCATTTATCCAAAAGCTCCATTTGCAAGAACACAGTTCCCAAAACTTACAGAAAACAAAAAACTATATATAGCCATCTTTTCTTTTTTAAAAAGTCCTGAGTTACAAACAAATACCACTTCTATTTTGTAATTCTTGTTAAACCTAGGATATGTGGGATTTTGCACTAGTTGCATCAGATTCCCGAAGGGAAAAAAAAAGTTCTCTCGGGGGTCAGAATTCATGTATTAGATTTTAAATAATAGCAGAACCTTACTTATTCTATACATTTCTTTTTCAATTGCTTAAACTTTTATGTTTCCATCAGTTTCTCTCTGTCTCTGAATAACATTCCCAGAGAAGGCTGTGTCCTGTGAAATTACTCTCACAGGTTTTTGCAACAAGTTCTTACAGTACTCCAAGCCTGAAAGGAAAACCACAGCTGAACTTTGACCATAATTCCGGCTCAGCAAATTATCAACATGTCTAAATAAAACAGGACCAGGAGATTACAGCAACAAAGCACATGTAAAGAATATTTTATTATTTGTTTATGCTGACCTACCATCAGGCTGCCTGGAAACAGACACTGTGTTCCATTTCTGATGCTGTAAGGCTGATGAAGGATCATGTTAAAACATACAAAATTCATACACTATGTGGTCCTTAACTAACATATTTATTAACT
The DNA here is from genome assembly GCA_026212715.1 of Elanus axillaris. Taxonomy (NCBI): domain Eukaryota; kingdom Metazoa; phylum Chordata; class Aves; order Accipitriformes; family Accipitridae; genus Elanus; species Elanus axillaris. The sequence goes on from JANZLQ010000040.1 coordinate 19,370,115, forward strand.
TATTATTGTGATTAATAACTAGTTAAGCATCAAACAACTTGTTTTCTATTTTTTGGTAAAATGAGAAAAAATGGTTTGGGCAATTTTACACTCATCCTTGTGAGCACTTAACAGAAGCAAAATATTTCCTATCCAATCTATTGTCTTCAAGCAAAAGTTCACACAGAACAGCAAAAATGAAAATGTTATCAATAGCATAGTCTCCATGAAAGTCTTTAGATGTGAAAAAGTATGTTTTTCATCCAGTGGCAGCATAGCTACTCATTTTCATAAAGGATTTTTTTTCTTCTTAAAGATAACTTAAGCGTGAGTCAAACTAGAAGGTACTGGTCAAGAGTTTAAAATATAAAATGCTTTATAAAAAAGTTTGCTATACCTGAGAAATATCTCACCAATTAACAACCTAATCACCATGTTTGTCCAAAGTTGTCCCGTGCAACATACAGATACAATACATAAGAATACCTATTTATAAATCCTAAACTCAACTCTGGAATCTCTAAAAGTACCATGAACACGAGAAATAACTGCACGTGTTGAAAGGAATTTTCTCATAATTTATGCATGTGTCCAAATAGCAGGGAAGCAACCAAGACATTTTTTAGCTAACTGACCCTATCTAATAAACACACTATATGAATAAAACACCTCAGTCTGTAAGATGAGACTCTCCAACAAGAATACGATTTGAGAGCAAGGCTTTTCCACAGGAAGAACAAGAGCACCTGAAGGCAAGTTACATTAAAATATAAACCAAAAACCATAGTGCTGTAATGGAAAAAACAGTAACAACAAAAAACCCCCACACAATCCCCC
>JANZLQ010000040.1:19371272-19412514 GCA_026212715.1 Elanus axillaris
GCCCCGCCCCACCCCGCCGCGCCGGTCCACGTGCCCACGCCGCCGCCTTCTCGAAGCTTCCTCTCGGGGGCGGCTGCCTCCCCTCAGGAGGAGGAGGAGGAGGCGGCGGCGGTGGCCGTCTCCCCTCCGGCAGCGGCTTCCTGCTGCACTTTCTCTACCGGCGGTTCCCACCCCCCCGCCTGGTGAAAGAGACGCCTGACAAGGTACCCCACCACATACCCTTGCCTAACACACTTAAATAAATGGTAAATAGCAAACCTAACCGGTAGAAGCGGTGGCACGGGTGTGCGTACTGTCTTTTGCATTAGGTATGCAGATGAAGAAAACCGGGGCAAAAGGAGGCTGTAATTTACTGTGAACTTTTACACAAGTAAGCACTTAAAAATTATCAGCAAGCTCTGGCCTGAGTTACCGCAGGCTGGCCTACGTAAATGCCAGGGTTCCACAGGTTCGGCTGGAGAGGTTATTCTGTGCCGCCTTTCCCAAAGTCAGTGCAACGCTGCTGGTACAGGCTTTCAGTGGTACGAGGGAAAAAAATCCCTGTATTTAGAGTCTACAAAGCACTTCGGGGATCACTCACAGCGAAAGGTGCTGTCTACATAAAAGGTGTTAGCAATAGCAGCTGCGGCATAGTGTGGCTTTAGAAAACTTTCCTCTGAGGAAGACGTGAACCACCCTTTTTCCTCTAACTGCAGGAAATAAACATACATAAAAGAAAATGAAAAGCAGTTTGATAAAGGATTTCTTGTGATTTATTAAGTGGGAGACCAAAGGCATCAGAGTTTGATCCCAGCAGGTTATAGTTAAAAGGATTAAGATCAAGCCCTACTAATTCATATCTTACATTATTAAAAGCATAGAGTAAATATATATTTAAAATTCAATCAAATTCAGTAATATAATTTGATTATTTCCTTGTGACACAACTCTGTCTTCAATGACCTGTTGTTCTTCTAATCCTCCTAAGGAGGAATTCTCTCCTTACTACATTTGTAGCTTGAAATGACCTTTGCTTCAATATGTTGATCAGTGCAAGTAATTAAGGATAGTAATAACAATAATAATTATTTTATACTGTGCTTTCTGCAGAAAAAAAATTGCCCATCATTTGATGTAACTTTCAAACAAAAGATAAATAGCAAATTATGTAAAAAATTGCAACAAAATTTAACTTAATCCTTTATATACTAATGGAGTAGGACTGAACTTTCATTAACTCAGTATTAGCATATACATGACTATTAAAGATATACCAACTTTTGAAAGGTGAAATAATGTAATTTTTAAAGAAATTTCTCTTACTAGTAAAAAGTATCATACCTTATTGATAAAGAAGAAAAATACTTTAATTCTACTAGTAAAAAGTATCATACCTTATTGATATAGAAGAAATACACTTCTTTAATTCTATAGTTTATATAGACAAAAATGTATTTTTCTCTGTTATTTTAAAAAAACAACAAAACGAAACAACACTGGAGTCTTCTCACTGTTCTGGTAAAATACCTTCTAGTGCATAGCACCTCCCATCCTGACAGATCCCCAAAGTGCTGTAAAGATTGCAAACACATGGATTGCTTCTCAGAGCACTGAAATTCTGTGCCAGGAGCACTACACTAAAGTGATTCTGGAAAGGGGATTGAAAACTAAATTATCCAGTGGAAATGATGGAGCATAGCTGTTTAAACTTGGGAGAAAGCAGCTGCCAAAAAGTCAGTTGGACTACTACAAAAAATACTCAGTAAAAAAGAGTCACAGAATTGGTGGAAACAGAATTATAGGGATACTTTAAAATGTGTTACAGCAGTTTGATGTGCAGGGCCTGATTCTGTACTCTAAATTTTGTTTTACCTGTATTGTAAATACGGTTTAAAAAGTAGAGGATCTGGTCGACAATTTTATATTCAATTGATTCAAAGCCCACTGAAATCCGTGGTATCTTCTATGGGATTTACAAAATTTGCTGGGACTATGGTTCTGGAAATTGAATGCCTTAAGTGTAAAGTGGGAGAGCCTACATATCTCAACAACACAACTTTATTAAATATTTGCATAGACTGTTATGTGTCAGCATTAAATGCTTAATTTTAGATTTTATTACAAATGTTTTGGTGGATCAAAACAAGCTATGCTTTTGACTGACGCCTGCCATGGTAAAGCTGATGTTTAACAGAATCTCAGAAAACTGTCAAGTCTTGCCTAGATCCATAAACTTTATGAAGATGCTGTAGCTCCTTCATAGACTGGACTCAAACAATGGAAAATGTGTTGTTTGCATTTCTTCACTGCCTTCTCACTGAAACCTATCAACAATTAGGTTGAAATAAAAGGGGGTTTGTAATGTGGACAAAATATTTCTAGCAAGAAATCTGTGTGTCCATTGACTCGGTGTGTCAGCCTACTGTCAATGATGTCCGGACATAAGTGAAGTGGCTACATAGTCTCAGGCTTTTAACACAGAACAGAAAACTTTGGGGTATTATTTCCCATACATTCTCTTCTTCTGACACAGTGCAAGAGGATGAACAGCTTCAAAAGGTTTTTAATTGGAGGGGGAAGTCATAACTACATTAATAATGAAAACTGTGTACATCCGTGTATCAGACTCCTGTAGGACATTGATATTCATGAAAAAGCTTTTTAAAATCATATTGAAGCGCGTTTTCTTACACAATATCATGGGCCCATGATGCGTTTTATCATTACTGGTACACTGCATGGAACATTTTTGAAGAAAATAGAATATTAGTTCTTGAAAATAGGAATTAAATGAGGAAAAATCTTAAAGGAATAACGTGAACAATGATTAGATTAACGTTTGAAATAGATGTATATTCTTCTTCCTGTGTTTTGTATAGAAGTCATGTCCCTACTCCACAAACCCAAGTGAAAAAACTAATTTTGCATATAAATGGAGTGACTTCACCACTTGATAACAGCTTATTATTTAAATGTAAGAAAGACAGAAAAGAGCACAAAAAAATACCACAAAACACATACCAGCCTATTAGCTGAAGTAATCACAACACAGAAGATCTTTGAATAACATGGGACTGTATTAAATACTGTATCACTTGTAAATTTTATCATGCTTCCCATTTTGGTGACTTTGCCTGTTTCAGTCAACTAGAAATGACCAAAGGCTTTTTGGTTATTTCTGGAAAATACATGTTTGTATTAGGGTTGTAATAGAAATGTCATGAAAGCACATCAGATAGACTGTTCCTTTACATGAAGCTAATTATGCCTCCAAATCTAAGATCTACCAAGAAAATTGATGTTTTTCTTTAAATGCAGAAGTTGTTTTGAAGACTTATGCAAGATCAATGCAAATGACACAAGGACATAATTGTATGTTGCTTCACAAGATAAAAGAACAACAGGGATAAGATTAACTGCCTCATCAATTATTGGTATAAGAAGTAATATTGATTTGTGATTAAAGGAATAGAGAAAATAATATTTCAAATCTTTCACCTCTGACGATGTAACTGTCCATCAGAACTCCTAATGATTTCCAGTAAAATAGATGCTCAGAACTTACAAAATTCAAACCCTGAGTGTTTAGTAAAGAAAACTTGGTGTTGTTGTTACTAAAACCTATCAGAATTCCAGTGTTGCATTAGATGTGATATGTATTAAGTGCACTAGATCAAATTTCCCAAAGAAAATGATCTATTCTGGTATTGGAACTGGAAGTATTAAAGCACTGTGGTGTTGAAAAGTAGCCAGAATTTCTGTTGTGACATAATTATTAGGAACAAAACATCGGAAGTTTTAACAGGATTACTGGAATACTTTCCTGGAGCCTAATGATGTTAGTCCCACATATACTGTAAAGTTTTCAAACATGCCATTATATAAAAAGTGTGATATGGTGTCTTAAGTTTGCAGGTCTATTTGCCTAATAAAATTCCTCTGTATTTTATGTGACGCAGTACATTACACTTACATTCCGATATCCAGAGATGATTAAGTCTTAGAGGCAATCTAATGTCTCACAGTGATGTTTCTCTATGAGTCAGCTGAAGCAGGTATATCATCAGTAGTTCATTCACTACTGCCAACTACCAGCATTAGTGATGGGATTTTTTTTTTTTATTGTGCGCCACGTATCACAGATTTTTTTCTTTTTTTGACAGAGTTCGAGGAGGCATATTATTCCTCAGTGCATAGTGTGGATGGATGCTGCATTGTTTTAAATGGGAGAATCATTCTCTATAACCTGAGGGATATTGCCAAGTCTGATTTCTCTAAAATCAGTTCAAGAGATTCATGCTCAGACTTGGCTGGAATATGGAGGCATACACTTTTTGATCAAATCACAAAAATACAAGTTCTTGTCACTCTCTTCTATTGGGATGCAATGTTTTCTTGTAGGAAGAAAAACATTAATTAGAGGTTTTAATGGAACACACTATATTCTGCCATATATTTGCTGGTGTGTTCTGCTCTTACTCAGATTAAAGCACACAAATATCATGTTGAAATATCTTTTCTGTCCTAGAAAAATACAATCAGTCATGTAAATCCATTGTTTAAATTCATATGTATTCAGGACAAAATGAAACAAGTAATTACACTAGCCACACAATGCCCTTTCTTATACAGTTAGAAATCAGTGCAATGGAGCTTTCTGGATTTTGTTCATTTATTTGTTTTATAACAGAGACATTAGGGGAATTCAGTTGAAAAATATCTGCAAGATGAATTTCCAAGCTGATGACCAAAACAGCGTTGCCTGGAATGCAGATTATGTTCCATTTCTTGGTTCAAATACTTACTTATCACATGGTCTCTACAGAACAGTAAATGCTTTGCACGCTCCTTGACTGCTAATATTTTAGAATTCTATCAATGATAGATAAAATAATCATTAGCTTTTCAGCCATCTCATTAGTCTTGCATTTGACCTGAAATTAAGGAGGTGAATAATCATATTGAAATAAATCTGTGGTTAATTATTAGCCATTCAGTTGAACAGTAAAACTATTTTTAATGAAGGCTTGTTATTGAATTATTTCATTACATTTGAAATAAATAAAATCAATACTTTTTTTTTAACTCAGTGTCCAAAAGCTGAAACTGAACACCACTTCAAGTCACCACATATCTCCTTCCACTGACACTAACAAGAGTCACAGACCAACAAATGAAAACATCAAAATTACTGAAAAATGCAGTTTATCATGGTTTGTTCTAGCACAGGACTAGAACAAAGAACACAGGTCATGTCTGGTCTTCATCTTCAGTTACTAAAAACCAAACCACACCAAAAAAAACCAGCAAGGTGTTCCTTTGCCTACTATTCTTAATTGTTTTCTATAGATTGCTGTCTGAGATCAGACTCAGTGTATGTGTACAACTAACTCCTAAAACATTAGCTGTTACATTTGCTCCTTAGAAACAATAAATAATACTGACCCTTTTCATGATTCTAGTGTAATACAATAACCCATTAGGTTTCTAAAACAAATGCTACTACTACATTGTACTTGGCAGTTTTTAACTTCCCTCAAGAGAACTAAGAGCTTACGATTTAGAGAATATACAGGTTAGTGTCCCATCTTTCGGTGGGAAACTTTGATCTTTTATGGTAGTGGAAAGGAAAAAAGACACACATACAGCTAGACAGATTTTGATGTCAGCACTGTTAAGACATTGCTGGGTAAGAGAAGAATGTTTTCACTATAAGTATGAATGAATTACTGGTCTTCCATTAACAAACATACAGACAGGAACTAAATATTGTCTGCAAGACAAGAACAAAATACTTGTGTGCTAAGTTTGATTTAGGTAGGTTGTACTATCTGCAGATTTCCATGCATATGTTACTTTGCATCGGATAGTTTAAATACATCATCCTCTTTTAGAAATTAAAGATGCATTTTTATTTACTTATTTTTCACTCAGAGCTTTTGCAAATTGTCTTTATGTAAGTATTTATTGCTATGTTTTAGCAAGCAGGCCACCTAGTGCCTAACAATAACAAGTACTCTATGATGACCTTAAGTGTTCTGCAAGAAGTAACAGGACACTTAGTCGACTGGATATCAAAAACATGTTGCCATGTTACAACTCTGCAAAAAGAATAGAGAGCTAAGTTTCCCCCACCACCATCCTAGACTAGGATTGTGACAGTTTCCTGTAAAAATTTTAAATATAGAAAAGATACGCACCTTTTTCTTGTTAAGAAAGATAAATTTATTTTCTCTAAAAGCTAATTTTGTAAGTAATCCAGCTACTTGTAAGACTTCAATTATTTCAATCCATTGCTGAAAAAAATAAATGCCAGTCTTTTTCTACAAGTAAGATTTCCCATTATTCTTGGACACATGTAATTTCTAATTTAACCTTATAAAATGAAAAATAATGTAGCATTTTAATAGTGTGAATGACATATATCGTAGCACCGTTGCAAAGGGTATTTCCTCCTAATTTCATTTGTGTCAGTATTTTAGAGTCCAGTTCGGCTTCTTTTAAGATTGTTAACAAAGTTTCAATAAACATCAAGAGATACAGTGCCTGTTAAGCTTTCTGTTTCATCTTGGTGATATACTGCTTTCCTGTATAGTGGAATGAAAATAATCTCAAGAAGCAGGCAATAGTCCCTCAAAGTAAAAAAGACTACTTCTTTCTATACTCAATTTTAGATTACCCTTAGTGCTTTCCTTGGAATAGTGAGCCTGTGGAAAGGCTATGTTCAAAGTTATCAGAAGATACTGAAAATATTTTCTTATGCAGACTCTACAGACTAATTTTCAAATATCCTAATTTGACATGTCTTCATGAAAGTGAGTCAGGTCACAAATGGTTCAGTCAGAACCAATGCTTTAGTCCTCCTCAACTTCAGTGGAAGTTAGGTTCCCACAGCACCAGGAAATGTATATTCAGTATATGTCATCCAGTGCTCTTAAAATACAAGTTAAATATTTTTTTCAAAAACCTATTTACTCTGGGAGGCACAATACCCTCAATCTTCTGGTTCAATTTATAAACTTTTTTAGGACTTACATATGTATATAGATGTGTGTATATATACACTGCGTATATGGAAAAGAAATAATGAAAAGCAATCAATGAAATAAACTTCTTTGGAGCATTAAAGCAAAGTTTAAGAGAACATGTCCACTACTTACAAATCTACCTCAAGGGAATAGTTAGAGATTTTCTTTCCCCAAGATACCAAACATTCTGCAGGTGACTGTGACCTTATGTGTCCAATACTATCCAATACCATTTAGATTGCACTGGATTTACTACTGATGAGATTTACTTTGATTGGCATTTATATTTAAAAAAAAAAAAAAAAAACAAACACCACAAGGTGTTAGACGTGCCTAGAACAGGAAGTAAATTCTGAATGTGTTTGAACGAAAAGAATCTTTACTTCTGTGGTAGATGAAAGCTCCCATTTGCTAAATTTCAAATCTAGTTTAGATTCACAACAATAAAATTTCCCTGTAGCATTTTGTGAGCTTTTTGGAGTTTCACAGGGAGAAGAAATTACCCTTTCTGAACCATTATATTCTTATTACCCATCTCTTGATATATACTAGACATGTATTAGAAGGATAAAGGACACCCATCCATACCTGCTTGATTGATGACTTATGTTTTTGTGATTTGGAAGGCATCATCCCTACTCAATCTTTAATAAAAAATAAATTAAAAAAAACAAACATTGAACCATTATTTAGCCCGTGCCCCAAAGAATCTGGGGCTCTATGATAGAGCCAGTAATGTCTGGGATAATTAAAAAGAGTACATGAACCAGATCATGACACGGGCATGAATCTCTCCCATAATAGATTTTTAGTTGGATATGAATGTTACAATATATGAAATTAAAATTTATCAAAACAATACAATCTAATACCAACATGCTGGGGTGAGATAGCATTCCCAGAACTAAGAATCATGGACAAGTTGGTCTCTAATGGGGATACAGTGGACAGTATCATAATATAAGGATTAATTTTTCAGGTTTGCTGGGGCTCCTGAAGCTGACAGAATTTTCACTTTTTCCAGTCTTGAGGAATCAATTATGAAGCAAGATATAAAAATTGAAAACATCAATAATGGCTGTACTACCAATGCTGCTTGTCCTTTGCTGCCTAGCAGTTTTCCTTCTTTCAGAGTGACAACTGTAAAGGAACTTAATCTAACTACATGTTAGAGTAGAGGACCTGTGACTGGTTGTTGTCATCAGTGTGTAACATCCCTGGGGTGACAGGTCCTCTCATTCATCTGAGTGTTCATGCATAGTGACAGGGATGCTGCCTGCCAAAAATGGCAATATTGTACAGTATTTCTTTAGCTGTATCTCGCCTTCTAGACTGCTGCATGCCACAGGAAAGTCTGCTACCCCAGACTCTTTTTCACAAGTAGATCCTACACCAGGTGCATTCTTTGAGGTCCTTAAGAACCAGGCTCCTTTCCTGGAAAACTAACTTTTTTTCTGATACGAGTGAAGAGACTTCAAGGGAGTGAAGTCATGCATAACAAGGCTTGTCCTATTATAAGGCTAATCTATAAGGCTCTGTCTTTATTCATTCCATCCTCAGCATAAGACCAGATTAGAAATAGCAACAAAAGATTTCAGTTTCCTGACGGACTGAAGCAGGCTGGAGGGACAATGGAATTGGCCATTGCAATTTCAACATTGGCATCTGTTCTAAGCTTGAGTACCATACACTGCTGCAAGCAGAGTGTAAAAATGACAGCATATCTATGTATCAAATCTAGTCCTGCAGTAGAAACACTCGTATTATTTGCAAAGTGGTTAATCATTTATAATTCTTCTATTTGAGGAAATGGCCAATAGTATTAGCCATGCAAGCCTCTGTGGGCTAATGTAATTAGTCTTACGCATTTTAAGACCAGATAGAATGGTATTAGAGAGAATGGAGGACTATTTTAATTGGATGATGGCAAAATCCCTCTAAGCACTATGGCAGTCTCCTGTGTTCAAAATCCTTTAAAAAGTTCACAGATTCCAATTGTTTTCTGCAGTAACAGTATTTCTATCTAAATTATATTAAATATGTCAGCTCATTTCCAGAGTAAAAATGATAAAAGCACATTCAACTTCTGCAAAGCTGATCACTTTAAAGAAAAATATAAGATAATTAAAAGCTGTTACAACTGACAATACCATACTGCAGCTGCAAAATTCTCCCCTAATTACAGCTGCTGACTTTTAATAGCAACTGTAACAGCGAGTCAGATTTGGCATTACAATAGCATTCCTACCTCTTCTTTGGGAGAAAGGCTCTTGGGAAAATACAATCACAAGGTAAGCATATCTAACCAAGACCACTGGAGGTTTTGACAAGCTACTGATTGCTTTCGTTTTTATTCTTATTGAAAAATCTAGATTAGTTCCCCTTTGTTTGAATGCAGTCTTTTTAACGAGGTCAAATGCAGCCAGGTGGAGCTGATTCCCTGAAAACATTAAGGGGTCTTAAAGGGAATGGGCACCTTGAAAAGACCTTCTTCTACCTATGGTAATTTCTGAGCTAAGCATAGGGCTGATATAAATAGCTTTATACCATTCCTGTTCTTGTAAAGTATTTGCATGACAGGAGAGAGGAAGGGTATTCTGAAGCATGCTGTACTTCTTGGTTTGGTATTAATTAACCTTTTCTTAGTTTGGTATTAATGTGTTATAGAAGGCAGAGAAATTCGGAAACTGCTGTAGCTTAAAAACAGTGGATGTTTTTTGCCCTCCAAGAATATAGGGTGTCCATTATCTTTAACAGGGATGAAAGGGGGGAAGAAAATGAAAATTAGAGCAAGTTAGGCAGTTAGTTTTTTTCTGAGCTGTACAACAGGAGCTGTTGACTCCTGATCTTCCAGTCAGCCTCATGGAAGATTGGGCCAGCATGTGTCTCCTTTAAGCTCGTGCAATTGGCGTTTCTTTCTACAAAAGGAGGATACAAAAGTGGAAAGGTCTGAATTCCTTATCAGCATAAACTGAGAAAATTCCCATGATGGACATTTTGTCCAGAGACTGGGAAGACTTCATAGGTCCTGTGGTTTATGTTACTTGCAGGTTTGAAGTCTTAAGGCTACACATCTCTATCCTCTAAGCACACTTACTAACCCTCATGTGAATTTAGGGGTATGTACTGTATCTGACAACCCTTAAACCAAAGTGCTTTTTAAGCCAAATCAGTTTCAGTGATTTTTATCCATCACTGAAAATTTGCTTATATGCAGAAGTAGTTCCATCAGATTGTATTGGTGAGTCAGTGCACAGAGAAACTTCAAAATATCTTATGAAAAAGAAAACACACAAAATCTAATCACTGGTCTACTGTACCAAAATGAATGCTAAGATCAATACAGTGTTAGAATAAAAACTGAACCAAATTCTTTTCTCAGATAGTCAGCGGTTTAGGTATGTCAAATTAATGGGCAATTCTTTGTAGACTTCATGGCTTATCCTGTCTGTTTCTTGCATTAAACAAGATTATATTAAATAATTCTTTCTGAGGAAATCTTTCAGCTTAAAGCTAATGCCAACATTCAGGTATAGAAGATATATTTCTGTTGAGTTTGACCTGCTACACATCCGAGCAGAAGAGTAGAGGAACATAATGCTCGGGTTTTCTGTGTCTAAAGTATCTTCTGATTTGTGGTATTTCATAATTCCCAAAAAGTGATGCACAGTCTATTTTGAGAAAGGGTGGAACAGAACAGTGAGAAAATACGGAGTGTTGACTTACCAACCTTAATAAAAATATTCCTTAAGATCCAGCTACTTGTAAAATCCATATCTATGTTACTGAAAAATACTAAGAGCTGCCCCCAGGATAGAGTTTTGAAAGGAACCACCATCCTGTTCCTATAGTAGGACATCAAGACATTGGTTAGATATCATGTATCACAAGGGTCTAATCCAAGGGTCTGCAACAAGGCAGTTTCTGTGCAGCTGTCTTGTGACATTTCTCATTACATTATAATTATTTAAAAATATGTGGCCATCATGGAATGAACTGTGTAGAGCAATTAAAACAGACCATCCATTGTTGCTGTCTCCTGTGAAATTTTCAGAGGACTTAAATGTGAACCATGTGAAACCCCTTCAAGGCTGCTCTTGGTCTGACTATACCAAATAGATCTCACTTATCTCCCTGTCTCATTGGGTAGTAATCAGCTATCCCAAACCTACGCCATTCACTCCAAAGTGATCATGGGGAGGAAAAACATTGTCAGTGTTGTTTCTGGTCTCATCTAGTTTTTAAAGTAATTGAAGAGGAATATTTAATTCCAGTTAAAGTATCCCAAGAGTAGAAGTTAGTGGAAAAGAACTTCTAAGAGCAAATGAGGAAGGTTCTAAAAGAAAAATACCCAAGGGTTCATATCTCAGACACAAATATTTTTTTTAAATTACAGGTGCTCATAATTACTTGTAAAGGAGAAAACTAATCATGGCAGTCTTCAGGGAGCTTAAACATGGTAAATACTGAGAGAAAGCAGCCTGGGTTTTTGAAAGCTGTTTGTATACATTGCTTACTTTTCTAGTCCTTGCTGATGTGTGTGTTTCTTTTCTTTTGGGTTTTTTTTTTTACATGTTGTTACACATAGGTATTTTTATTTATGTTAAATAACCTCAGTTCTTTCTGAATTTCCTGCTTTTAAAAGTTTTAAAAGTTTTTCTTCTTATAAACAGAGAATATTCCTGTTGTCTCCAAATGAATGCATGAAATCTGGTGTTCATCAACAAAAAAAGCTATGTGAATGTATTCTACATTGTCAGTATATATTTAAGCCATGGTAGGAACAATTAATTTTTTTTTAATGTGAATGAATGTGTTCTTGTACTGAGACAAATAATAAACATTGAAATATTTTTCATATATTACTATGGAAAATTGCTGTTGTACTAGAAGACACCATGTGATAACAGATACAGCTGTTGCTTAAAAGATCACATTTACACATTTAGAACAGCTAAATATGTTTTGAATAAGGCTTTTGCATATGTCCTAGCTACTGGTATCTTCTATATACAATGTATTGAATCATTGTTCAGACTCAAATTACCACAACCCCAAGGAAAATGTGTACAAGCTATAAGCCATGTGTCAACTATGTTGGCAAAATAAGGAGCAGAGAAGAAAAAACTCAGGTTTATTTTATATTACTTAGCTAGTAGATTACTACAGCATGTCTTGATTCATCAGTAAGTTCCAGAGTTAATCACAATAGATTAGAATTAAGCATGCTTTTTACACAATAAACTATGACTACTCAGCACTGTGGTTTATCATACATGGTTTCCGGTTGCATGTCATTTAGACAGGATGCTATGAGCTTTAAAAATCTCTTCCACTGACTTTAATAAAACACAAAGGATGGAAAAACTGAATGAAAGAAAATAAACATTTCTTCGGTTAGAGAAAAATAGGATCCTCCTTCTTCCAATATTCTTCCTGGGTTTTATACAAATATATTTTAAATAAACCAAACTAAAGCCCACCTCAGTATAATCCCAATAAAGCCAATGGCATAGAGATATAATTAATTTTAAAGAATAATACAGCCATGCACTGTATTATTTTGATTTGTATTGACCTTCCATTGATGTGGACAAGACTTCCATCACCCTGGTTCGATTGGAGTCAATGTTAATTTTGACATTGTGAGAGGCTCCCTGTTAACAGTATTTCTGATCTTGTATCAGTCCAAAATATTTGCATAGCAAAAATTCTGTTGTATAAAAGGCACAAATTGTCTCTAATGTCCCCTGTATGTAACTCTGATGACAATGAGTAACCCTACTTGCTGTACTGATTAGTCATGGACTCCGTATATGTGTTACTTGGCTTTAAAATACAGCACCTTGGAAGTGAAATCCTGTGACTGAACAATTTATGATCTTTTTTGTTATCAGCTTTTTACTTCATACAGCTAATTAAGTGATCGGTTAGGTCTAATTCTAATATTCTTTTTTGTATAGTTTCCACTTAGATCTAGATTTGTTTGAATTTGTAACAAGCAGCCGCATTATTCCATCTAGGTCCCAGTGACAAATTCTTAAATGATCAATCATAAGTAATTACCAAAAAAGAGCTACACCTCACTGAATTTGGTAAAATGTGTCTAGTTGCACAAGTATGTTAATTAAGAGATTCCTGTGGATTATTTGATGTGTTATAGCAGTCTAGAAGGGATAATCAATCAAGATCCTGAGAGGACAAAGGAAGGCAAGTAGCAGAGTACAGACCCTGGACTTTAAGACTTCAGTTTAGGCAGGGATTACTTTTGGGTAGGTGAGATCCTGTGTGAGGGAACTCTGAAAGGAAAAGGAGCTCAAGATTGCTGGCACTTTTAACGGCACCTTCTGCAAGCAGAGCACTCCATTTTGATAAGCCAGGAAAATAAGCAGACATACCAGGAGACCTGCTTGGTTTCACAGGGAACTCATGACTGAGCTCCAGTACAAAAAGGACATACACAGGACATGAAAGTGAAGGCAGACAATAAAAACTTTGGCTCTCTGCCTCCGTCTTTAGGGAAAAGGTCTTTGTGCCTAAAGACACAAGGTTCAAGGAGGAAAGGAACTACCAGAATGTAAAAAATCCAGGGAGGACGAGGCCAGGCCCTTTACTGAGGTGCACAGTGAGAGAACAAGAGCCAGGCTCATAAAGTGAAATGGGGAAGGTTCCGACTGGATATTATGGCCAAAAAAAAGCTCTTGGGATAATTAAGCATTGGAGCAGCTTGCCCAGAGAGGTTGTGGAATCTCTCTCTGTGAAGGTTAAGACCTGACTGGACAAAGCCTAAAGGAACCAGATCTGAATTCAGTGCTGACATTGCTCTGAGCAGAAAGAGATTGGACTAGAAACTCCCAAGGTTCCTTCCTACGTGAATTATTCTATGATTCTATAAAAATTTAATGATGAGGATAAGAAACAGGTATAAGTATGAGTTTGATTTGTGGAATGCAGTACTTTCATTTCTTTAATCTTTTGCCAGGGTAAAGATATAAAAAAATGCTTCACAGCTATTACATTTGTGTCAGGTCAAGAAGTCTGTGTCAGTTTTTTAATATCAGCCAAAGATTACCAAAGACAAAAACTTGATGAGCATTTTGCATAATTGAAAAGGCAGAAATTGTTCCTCAGAACTATTTTAAATAATTCTTCACAGTATCAGGCTTGTTGGGCATGTTTTTCCTTTCTGCTAATGAAAATGATTTGAACCATGAAAAGAGGTTCACCTTAATGCCAAATACTGATTCAAAGGAAAAAAGGAAGTATTCTGTATGTATTACAGATTCATTAAACTATTCAGCACCCCTTGAAAACTGGAAAATTTCCTAGCAAATTTAAAAAAAAATTCTCACATGATATAAATAGCCCTTAATACCATAGTGAAACACACCATTTTATGTTCAGGAAGAGTCCTTCAGTTTTGTTACGACAGTATGTGTTTTCAGGAAGAGAAAGTATTCATCCTCAGCATCAAGTAGGTTAACATCTGCATAAAACCAGTACTTTCCACGTCTTCCAGATTTAAAAATGACTGATTCAAAGCCAGAATCCATAGAACAGTTTTATATGAATATCTGCTTTCTCTGATGCAAATATATATCAGTTTCCTAGCCTTATTACTAGTTCTTTGAGGAATATTTATATGAACCCTCAAAACCAATGAAAATTTCCAGCTGTAATGGCTGTGCAGCTTACATGCTGCAGTGCTTGCAGACGTACAGCCAGAGGACTCTGTTATGTCCACCTGATTACTGTCACTGCTGTTCCATAATGATAATCTTAGGAAATCACATTTGTGCTCTGTGTATCTGAAAAACTCAAAGTTTTTCCATTGTGGAATGACAAAATCATCGTACAAAGAAACTGTAACAAAGTGGAATAAGTATATTGCCTTTAAAGATGGAAGTAAATATGGATCAGGCACAAGTATCTGGTTTCCAAAAAAATCTCTCAAATCATGAGCAATGTTCTAAGCAGTGATAAATTCAGATTTATTTTTAAAGTTGTATTTGTGTAAAGTCATGAACATTTTATAGTTTCCCTTGATAAATGGATTACCATCCCACAATTTCTCATAAATGTTAGTTAAATTTACTTTGTTAATAGATTAAATGTGATCGATAACTGAAATTGATAAACATTTTGTCCAAATCTATTTCCAAAGAAAACAAAAAAAGATTTTTTTTCTGCATGGCTACAAACTTTTTTAATGGATGGAATATATAAAGGATGCAATATCTCTAGTCAGAAGTTAGAAGTACCTCTGAAAAATTCCTTGTGCTACAGAATGAAAAAAGGAGACACAGAATACATTTTTCCCCCAAAGTTATCAGAAATTATAGCCAGTAGGCAGTTGTGCTTTAACTTTAAAAAACACGCCTGAACTTTATGACTTTCTGCCTTTACCTTCCAGCAAGGTTTATTTTTGGTTCCTTTCCAACTAAAAAATGGACTATGAGATTCTCTTCAGGTTTAAAATAATTAGTAAACCCTTAGAATACTCATTATAAATAGATCAAAGCTTCAACCGAACTTCAATACAAAGGCAAGCCTTTTAGATCAAACTTGAACTACCACCCATCCCACATATGTCCTGCTGATATCTTACTTTGGGTTCTGTTAAATTATTAACACCAAAATACTGAATAATTCATTATTTAAAGAAAAATAATAAGAAAATTCATTTATACAACTTTTATACCAATTACGTTTTCTCTTCTTTCCTTTTTAATCTGGAGTGCTTTTTTTCTGTAAATTTAATGGCTCGATCCCTCATTTATAGGTGAAACAAAACTAAAGGTAATTAGGAAGTCAAGAAAATGCAAGCAGGAGGCATTAGGCATTAATTGAAAAGGTAAAAATAAAGATGTTTGTAATGATCACATTCTCTTACTCTGCCAACAAGTACCTAGAATTCTTGATGACACTCCTAGATGTCCACTTGCCAGGCAATTCAGAATTAATGTAATCAGGTCTGCTTATGTGTCACATAAGAGTAACAGACAAAAGTGCCCCTAGATGTTACTGTTACCTACAATATCCAGTTGGATCTGAACAATAATATAAAAGAAGCTATACTAGGAATCTGAGTTCCGGAAGGAACTATATAGCTTTTTATGTATCAGAAGGTTGTCTTCTGTGCAGAGTCTGTAGTTGGTCTGAATGGAAAAGAGTCAGTAATAACTGTATGTAAAATATTTTGCCAAACAATTTCAAAAATACATTAAGGCTGAATATAGCAAAAAGAATGCAAAAGTAGCAAAATATTTGAATCTCTGTGCCTTTAAAATTTATGAAAAATATGTGATATCAGAAGCATGATATTTAATGAAAACTAGCTTAAATTTATAAAAATAATAGCAAAAAGGTAGCGTATCAGTCCGCTGACAACTGAAATTGATGGCACATTCCTTCATGATCTGTTTACCAGAAACATTTAAGTATTCACACAGGTACACTCACCCTGCCTTATGTCTGGGTTGTACGCTTAGGACTTATAAATCAGAGCAACCCCTTTGATATCAAAGTAACAAAAGCATTCAACAAGTTCATAAAAGAAAATGCCCTTTCACAAGGCATCAGTTCAAATTATCACTATATGTCAAAAAATAGGATCACTCTGCATAAAAATGATTGCACTGCAAGTGCCTCATCCTTTACCCACAAAAATAGTGTGCTGAATCACTGGAACTACAAGGTGGAACTTAAATTCACACATTTTCTAAAAATTTCTGTGAATTTATTGGGTAGGTTTCAGGCAGTTTCTGACTTGTGTATTGCCAATGTAAAAGTAGCCAGTAAAACCAAAGTCCTGTTTTACTAATATTTTCTTTGGACTTGGAGATATCTAGAGCTAGAAAGGGCAAATTTTGCACTAAAATGTAATATCAACTTCCAGATTATTTTTTTTCTGATAGTTTTTTTCCTTTCCAAATTGCTAAGGATGTAATAATACAGAATAATGAAACCCATAGTATTTCTTTTCATGTCAGGACAAGAAAAAGCACAGAAAGCACACATCTATTTTTGCTTCCTACCTGTTATCCAGGAATAAAATTATTCATTACACTCACTTTATATTCCTAGATTCTTCAGGCCAGAATCATGTACTTATGTTTGTACATCAACTTCAGCAATCAATCTTGATGAGGACTTTTCAATTCTCTATACTATAAATTCTAAACATCAAACAACTTTCATTTCCAAATGTCTTATTTAACTCCAGTATTATTTACGTCAGATAGAATATGTGCTATGCAGAGAGTCATTACTATAATACATAAATAAAAACAATTAAAATAATTTTAAAATAAAATACAGGTTATAGAATTTGTCTTAAAAACAGAGAAAATTTTAGAAATATTTATTTCCTCCTCATTTATTGTTTTTTGTGGTTCCTAAAGAAATATTACAGTGACTCCACAGGACTGAAAACTTAGAAATAATATAAAGAGAAAAACATGCAGCGAACAACATAGATTCTTCTAATTCTCCCAGAAAAAAAAAATACAGCCATTCATGTTCCAGAACTGTAGCCTCAGTAACTGTTTCTCAGTATTCTTCCGGTTTTATTCCTTCTACACTTGCTTGAATTCACCATATAGATTTAAACAGCTGCGCCGTGTACAGTGCACAGTATATTACTGTATAGCAGCTCAGACTAAATAAGCAGATCTTTCTTTGAGCTTTTCATCACCACTGGACTAAGATGGCTCTATTAATTCAAGTCCTCTAGTATAATCTATCTGGCAAAATGAGGCACCAAATGTTTGCCACAAGTAAGAGAGCACTGATGAAACTTGAAATAAATTATTCTTTGCTGCTACCTTAGAAACAGAAAATGGAGCGAGGTTCTGGGACATTTTGCAGTTGGGTGGGTTGAAGTTGCAACATATTTTAATTTCAAAAGGAATGGGAATTTTTGCTAGATCACACTATGCAAATAAGACCATATTCAGATTAACTGATAGTTGTAACAGAAGGTGTAACTCCTTAAATTGGAGAGTAGCCTTGTTATCTAAATAGTTACATTTTATTGGGGAAACATGATACTAATTTTAGTTGATATTCATGCAATTAATCTACTTTACACACATTCACATGTATTCACATTCTTGTGAAAGGTGATTTTTCTGCAGAGAAATAAAATGTAAAAATTATTCAGCAGGTGAAGCAGAAGTCAACCCAAAAAGTACTTCCTCTGAGACATGAATAGCTCTTGGATTCTTACCCAACTTTAGCTTTCGAACCAGCTTCATACAAACCTTGCAGTCAATTTAAATATACAAGGCTGTAGTTGCACATGCCTCTCATTAGCATTAACTGACAATTGAAAAGCAAGGTACAGTTTTCTTATTTCTCATAAAACATTGGGAATTTAATCACTCTTCCAGGATGGAAGACTTGTAGGTAATTCTTCCAGTAATCTTAATGGGAATTCCACGCATAAAAATGTGCATGAATATCAAATTCTAAGAATATAGATTTTTTGTTTAAAAGTTTCTCATTTCCTTTTCTGTGTGCATGCAAATCAGCATGGTTAAGCATCAATTGGAAAGGAATTTAGAGAGATTACTTTGTTAGTGGCATATAAAAGGATAGTCACATGATAACACAGAATCAGGCAGCAGCACTGTGGAAGTCAGAGCTTTCCAAGGTCTGTTAAACTACCAAATGTGATTTCTCTTCTCTTTGATTTGCTTTCTAAAGAATACAAGATCATAACTTAGCTTGTTGGCTTCTGTGCTTGCTGAAACTGGATTGCACACTGGTTGCCAATTCTACTGCTTAGAAATGGTCTGTCACATACTCCACTTGTAGGATCTCACTACTCAGTGCTGCGTATTCTGTGGTTTTCCTTACATAACTTGAATGACAAAGTATTACAATTCACTGCAGTCATACATTCAAGGAACAGTTCATTCTAAACTTCAGGTAATAGCCTTCTGGAAGTTAATGTTATACTAATTAACATTAAAGACAGTTTAATTTCATATTTCATCAGGATGTAATTCCATTTAAGTCTATGTAAGTGCACTGGTATAAAAAGAGCATAAATGGAAGGACAAGCAGACTGCGTGTGTTCATATCAAACTTAATTTTCAGAGTAACGAAATGTATGTAAAATTATGTTACTTGTCTAGAAGAGCTCTCTTTGGAGTGCCAGGCAAGTTGATATACAAATATTTTTATGAACGTTTACTTATTTATTTGCTGTCCTTTGTTTGGTATTAACATTGCTGAATTCTTATTCGGTTTGTGGTGGCTTTGGTAGTTCAATTACTGATGCCTGTAACTGGCATGTTTCTCTATGCAGCAGCAAAAGCAGTACTTTATATGAGCCCTTCTAGATAATTTTGGATTATTTCCTTCCTCCTTTCTATTTTTGGAAGCATATTTAGGTGATAGGAACAAACACTGAAAAAAAACTGATAAACAGCAAATGAATGTTTGTTATGCAAAAAGAATCTATACCATTTTCTCCATCAACTTCAAGTTATAATAGCAATGAAGACTTCATTGCAGGTATTCCTGGCAATTAATAGCAGGATGAGTTCTCTTGATTACTGCAAGCTAGCAGTTTCCTTCAGTCTGTCATTAATTCCTGAAATACTTTACACTCAATCACTGTTGCTTAAATATTCATTTTGATTGAATGCCATATTGTGCCACATTGTTGAAGGCGCACAGGTGCTGATGTGTGACTTAAGATTCTGGCTTTCAACAGTTTTCCTTGTCTCCCATTTAATTTTATCAATTGCTGACTTTTGTTATTGTCTTTCTTTTAAACTTCTGTTTTCAGTTTGAAGTTCCAAGAGTGGGAAATTTCACTCTCACAACTGAAAATAAAACTGATTTTAAAAAGAAATCTCTCTCATATATATGTAGGTATGTATCTGTAGGTTAGACAAAGACAATTGGAATCCATTAATATAGAAATTTACAACAAAATGTAGACTCAGTTTTAACTAAAATGGCAACAATACAGCTATTAAAAAGAGTGAAGCTAATGCAGGTGCACTTGCATATAGCATCACAAACAATTCCAAGTCTCCCTGTTAATAATTCACATTATCACTGTCTATGAGAGTCTGTTCACCTCACAAGAAACCCGTAGTGTAGCTAACCTCACATAGCTCAGCACTAAATATCTGCATCTAAGAGTTTAAAGTTGAAAAAACAAAGTGATGTATCATTATGGGAATCTGCTGGAGTTCTGAAATCTCCAGTAGTTTATCAATTCTTTGCTGGCAAGAGGAATTTTTGAATTTATCTACTTGGGAAGGGGAAAATAAACAATAGAAGTTCTGAGGTGTGTGAGAAAATTATTTGCAAAAAAATCTTACCCCTTTCTCACAGTCTTTATAAGATTTAAGTAGTCTGTAAGTACGTATATGATAAGGACCATATAGTGAGGTGCTTGCAGTAGCAAGGTTCAAGATTGCTAAGACCTACAAGATCTCTTCCAGTCTTAATATACTCATTTTAGGAGTAAGACTAGATGTGATAAATAATCCCGTTAGTAAGAATTATAACAGTCTTTCAAAATTTTAAGTCATATTCAATCTACACATAATTTAGTGCACATCCTAGTTTGTGCAGCAGGCAGAGAAGCGTGTGACCAGGCATGGAAGAGAATTATTTGAACCTGATCAGCTGAATTTTAGCAAGATGGCTGTATGTTCAATTGTGCACATTTTAGCATTAGCATTTTACACTATGCTGTAAAGCTATTTAGAGCTCAAGCTAAGATCTTTGCAATTAGTGAAAGATATACACTACTATTTCCAAAATAGTAAATATTTATGGGACATGGGTAAGAGTCATACTCTAGGATTTGTTATCCTAAACCCTTGGATATTTTTAACTTTGGCAGCAAATTCTTGATAAAGGTTCTCAAAACTTTAATTGCCAAATAAGATGATTCAGATACATATGCAAGATACATAGCAAACAATATACTGCTAATAAGAGTTGCATTCTATGGTACCCTACACCTACAGTACAGTAGGACTCAGCAAAGAAGCTCATTATCACAACAGGGAAGCTGAAACTCACGTGTTGTTCATAAAAAAAACCAAAGCACTGCAGCACAGCAGTAAAAATACCAATGATTAAGATACACCAATGTAGAATGACAGAGTATTGCACAATTTGCTTCCTCTGGATTTTTTTCCTTTTTAGTCACAGTCCAACATTGTATTCTACAAAAAAACTAAGTTTAACAACATTGCAAACGTAACAGACAACCAACATCATTGTGCTTAGTTCCCCACTGTGACTTCATAGGAAGTCACAGAATCGTTCACATTGGAAGGGTCCTTGAAAGGGCTGTAGTCCAATCTCCTGCACAGATATGTGTCAGTGCTGAATTCAGACCAGACTGCTTCAGGCTTTGGCCAGTTGGATCTTGAAAACCTCTACGGACAGAGATTTTACAGTGTCTCTGGGCAAGCTGCTTCACTGTCTTTATGACAGTGCCAAATATACATTCCAGAAGTGAATAGAAATGACTTACATTAAAATTTGAGTACTGTTTTGAGCAATTTGTTGGGGCTTTTTCCCCTCTTAGGGGGTCAAAGACTCATTTACTCTATTACACAAACATGTTTCAGAACCATACAGTCATGCTGCTAACTAGTAGTTGAGAACAATGATCACCAAAAAAGATTGTTAGTGATGACACAGGGGTGACACTTATGCAATCATTATATTGGTCGCCAGGTTGAACAACAATCTGTATGCATACTTAATATGCAGACACCTTATAAATAGCTAATAAATGATTAAATGAAGTTGCTGTTTTCCTAATGAATTAGTACCAGATCTGTTGTACATAATGTTTGGAATATTTAAATAGTTTAACATACTCTGCAGCTGGCTGTTACAACACAGATCTGTCACTTAAGTATTTTTAAATTGTTTATATGTGTCATTATAATATGCCAGAACTTGTGTAATTTCTTTTTTTTTTTTAATTTGTAGTTACTGGGGTCAAACCACAGGCCAGTTCTCTGAAAAAAAACCAAACCCAACAACAATTCTGTCTTTGGGCAGAATGGAACAGAGCAGAAATGGGGGCTTGATTTGCATCACACTTTAATATAAACTGCAACAGCTGCTGCATTTGATCAAGACAACATTTCTTTACCCAGATCTCATTCTGGGAGGCAAAATGTCATTTTTCCTAAATCGGCTGTGAAGCTGAGCCTGGTTATATAATGTACACTATTCCCAAGTTTCCAGCATGCCATATTTGCCCAAGAGAGACTTGGATCATACACAAATTTTGTTCTGAATCTCCAGCAATTCTCCCACAAATTTCCAGTACCTATGGATTGCAAACACCTGAAGGGTAAAGGGAGAATTTTGGCTGCTCCAAGATCATTCTTTTCCAAGCTGAGGGATCCTTTCATACACATCTGTGTGATTTAGCCTCTCAACATTTTTAAACCTTGCACTAGGCATCGCTCCTTTTATTCCATGAAGAGGACATTATGGAAGATGGTAATCAAAACATATTTTCTGTATTTCTTATTGAATCTTTGAGCAAAATGTATGCATCTATATTCTGTTGCAATCAATCTGTCAAAATCTGCACAGAACACAAGATACTGTATGCTCTGGAAATGTATGTCATTTGCTATCTGAACAAACAGATGAAAAAATGTGAAACAACACTGGTCTTATCAGGTGAGGTACTATTTATGTCATAGTGATAATTGACACAGTAATCAGAACTGTAAAACCCTTCAACTAAAGAAAAGAATAAACTGTCTCTTAACATCATTCTAAAAATCTTATCTTTATAGAAAAGCTCTGCAACTATCAAAAAACTATCGCTGGCAGTCCAAGTCAGTACTTACATAAAGCAGTAGTTTATACAACAGCAACAGAACAATTTCTAATGAAAATAAATGCATAGAGTTAAATGGCATCTTACTAACTCTGTGGACAACAACATGCATATAGGATATATAGTATTCTCTTTCAAGGTGCACTGAACCATGACAAACGTGCATTATTTTACATAGATACAATTTCTTACACAAACTGTCATCACTCTGGTTCTTCAGCCATTATTAGAGTGAGACAAGTTTACTTAAGGTTGAGTCGAGTCTCTGTGAATTTTATACCCTTTCTACAGATTCATCACATTTTGCCTGAAAATAAGCTAGAAGGGCAGTGTCTTCTGTTCTGCTGAAACTTGCATCTCATTTCCCTTCAGCAAATTTCCACACCAGTCACAGGAGACCATTTATCTTACAGTCCCCTTGCCACTTTTAAAATAAAGACATACCGACGAAAAATACATGAATATTCAGTGAGATGAATATTGAAGAAACTGTACACTTCTATAAAAACAAGTCTCTTTTTATTGAATTACCATTCATTCCCTTTACATAAATGGAATTGAATGGGTGTAAGTTAGGGTAACCTTTCCTGAAGATCTTAAACAATAGAGTTCATATCCTACAAAAATGCAAACAAGTCATATAGCTATTAAACAAGCCTTTGTTCTTAAGGCATATTGGTGTCATCGGGTAGGATTTTGTAGACTTTAAGCCTCTCAAGGAGGATTTTTACCAAAATCACTTCCCCCTTTGAATTCTATACACAGCAAATACTGAGAGGAGTACACTTCTGCACCTTTCACATAACTTTTCTCTACAGTAAAAACCCAGTAGTCTTCCGTTAGAATAACTACTGCTATCTTATGCTTTGGTAGAAGTATCCCATTTGTCCCAAAACACCAATAAATCCTTTGATGTTGCCATAAGCAGACCATCAATCAAAACCAGACTGAATCGTAACATCAGCTTCCTTGAAAACTTAGTTTCAAAGAACTAATTTGACTACTTCTGTGGTTCCTCTGTTCAGCCATTCAGTTTGAAGCTATTCAACTCTGCACTTGTGCTTTTGCCTGCTAAGCACTCTGCATTAGAACCATCAATTTTATCTGAACATTTTAGCATTTTCCTTCAGCACTTGGGTGCTCCTCCATGAGAATTTAATGTTTTGCCTTGGTTCTTGTTCTCTCCTAGCTTGGCAAAACATCTCAGGCTTTTTGATATTTTTCTCAGTGCTTCAGTGTCTTGCCTCAAAGCTTCTCTTTATTGCAAGGCGCCAATGCCATAGTTTCTTTTGAACACTTTCCCTTCATCCTGGCACTTCGCCTTAGTATTGCAGCATATTCATGTCAGTACTTTGGTGTTCCAACCATGTACTTCTACAACTATGTCTTCACATCTATGAAATTTTCCTCTAGGACTCTGCTCTAATTCTTTCCTACATAGGTGGTTCTTTTCAGCTCCACTGTAAACTTACTAGGCTTAAGGGAGAGTCTGACATATCGTAGACAGTGGCATAACACATTGCTTCTAGGTAACACAATGTACTCTCCTCCATCCCTCCTCCCCACCCAAAATAAAATGAGCAAAAATTAATTAATGAGTCACCATCAGCTCCTGACACAGAAAGTTAATGCAGTGAGGTTTGCTCACTTTGTTTTCTTTTTCTTATTCTGACACATCAGAAGCTCCTGGGAAGAAATGCTCGTGAGAATTTTGTTGCTTCTGGCTGGGTAGTCTGTTCAAGTGGTACTGTCACCAATACTGCTGGTGTAGTACTGTTGTTACTACTATTACTATTTTGTCTACTTAGGACATTTTCACTCTTCTTCGAATCAAATCATACAGTTCTTTTCTGCATTTTCAGTCAGAAAATACTAATAGAATGACGTCAAGCTTCCGTTCTTTCCCAGTATATCCAAGTCTAATGTGTCTTAGTGTTGGTGTTTTCTTTCGGAAAGAAATGATCATGTATAATTCTAAATTTCAATATAATAACTCTTTCTGGATCAGTGTCAAGTTCATTCTGATTGTTTCATGACAAAAATATACTAATAAAGATTCATCTACCAGTCTTTTTCCAAAACTGGCCACTTCACTGAGCAATACATGCATAAGTTAATACATTAGACATTCTCAAAAGCAAGGCAAGCAGCTCTTAAACACTGAATATATTTTGTTTCATTAAATACACTAATCTCAATTTTTATATAAGTCTGAAAAATGGAGATACTGTAACTTTGAGTGACATGATAGATACAATCCATGTTTTCTGTAAGTCAGCACAGCTCAACAGACATCATGATATGCACATTTGTATAGCTGTAAAAAAGTCTTATATGAATGTTTACACTAGATACTCTAAATACATTCAACTCTCTTAACACTGAATTTATTTTTGTAGAAAAAAAAAAAAAATCCAAAATTACAGACTGCTTCCTATAAATAGTTCTTTAAAAAAGCAGTGGCAAGTTTGAGTTTGGTTTTTTTCCCTGCATCTCAGCGATCTATTTGTTAGCGTTCTATCAGTAACATGCTGGTGACTAAGATGAAAGAATTACATCAAGACCCCATCACAAGCCATGCAACTTTTAAATCTTACTCTTCAGTAAGTGCTGTGCAAGAGAAGGAAAAAAACCAAACAAGCAATGAACAACATTCTTATTACGAGTCCTCATCATGTCCTGAAAGCAGCAGGGTTTTGAGATAATGGCAACATGCAGCTATTTACAACTTGTTAACCTTAACACTGGGCTCTGAGAGCCAAACTGTCTGTGCACTAGCTGGCATTTTTCCTAAAATCTTGCAAGCCTTTGTGAAGGAAACAGTCACAGGGTTTCAAATCATCTTTTGGAACCTACTGCTTTCATAACAAGAAATGTTCCTTTTAGGGCCCATATCTGTGGAAACGTAGGAGTCAGTGGGAGACAAACAGGCACAGAAACGTAGTAGTGGATGGTGGATACGTGAAAATTGTCAAAATGCTTTCCAGTCATCTAGAGAAATGACAGTCCAATGTAAATTCACGTAAAAAGGAAATGTAAAGAACATAAGATCTAACACATTGCAATACTGGTATTTAAGACATACCCAAACACAATGCCACTAGAAAACATGCCACAAGACCCAGTCATTAATCTTCCACCAACAGGCTACATCACAAAAGTGATTCATCATGAATGAGTATATTCCTTTACTTTTTGTGGTATTTCAGTCTTAAATTAGAGCAGACTTGATGTCCTTATTCTTGTCTTGATTTACCCTCATTGTCAGTCACAGTGTTTCAAATGCCACGACTGAAGTCTGCTCAAGAGGATTCTGCACATGGGTATTTCAGGTCAGAAATTAGTTTTACTGGGACTGCTTCAAGAAGAAGCTTGCTCAAAAGCTGTAAGCCCAATGTTTAGCTCAAACCAAGGACATAAATTACAACTTTTATGGCCACAGCATGTCCATGCATATACATAAGAAACACACACATACGCTTCTAATACAAAAAAAAAAAAAAAGTACACACATACATATCTTGAAAAAAAATACTCAGTGGCAGGTATTCTTTACAAAATGTTAAGAAAATTCAGCAGAAGTATCAATCCTCTTGGTATCACAGTGATTTTATCTTGCTGTCCTGAATATTTCCACTAGGACAATAAGACCAGATTCACAGTCATGTACTGAACTGGTAAAATCATGTTGTAAATGGCAGTGTCAGCTGAAATACATACTATTCATAATGATGAGGCATGGTGAATACAGCAGTTTGTTATGCATATTATTTGCAAAGGGTGTGACCTCTTGGAAAGCTGAATGAATGCGAAACTACTGTTGTTATGTTCAACAGATGCGGTTAGGACACAGTTCACGTTTTGTTGTTATCCATGTTTTCAGTACATTTGTGCTTCATTGAAGAGTTACACCAACAAAACAAAACTAATGCCAAAATTCACCCGAACTACAAACAAACTGTCTTCTTCATGGCAGATCTAGAGCTTTCTGAAGAAGCAGAGAGAGACTAACTACAAGAAAATGTTCAGAGGAATCTTAAATGACCACTTCAAAAGTTTGAAGCAACAATTTTTGATTAATTAGTTTAGAAATACTTATCTGCATTTTATCTTTTAGCAGTATATTCAAAACTGTTCCCTTCACTGCATCTGTAATACTCCAGACAAAAAAAAAAGCAAGGATTAAACAAACTGTTTCATCACAAATTATGAGGTTTTACTAGCATGCTGCTGGTTTGGTCAAGCTTGAGTGAGTAATCAAGGGTATGAAGTGCCTCATGGAAAGGCAAGCCTTTTAGCAGTCCTGTGCTGTCACTTTCTGATTTACCAAAAAAAGTAACTCGCCAGAGGATTGAGCTGTTTTTTTGGAATTTATTTATTTAATCTACAGACCTTTTATTAATTCATTTTTATTTAATTTAGAAAATCAAATTTACAACATAAAGCCCTCCAAGTTGATTAACTATGCAGTTAAGTGTTTTTTTTCTTCCACTCTAATGCTTTTTCTCATCTAGAAATGAAGGAAATCTTAGTCTCAGGCTTCTTCCCTTAAAATTCAGATCAATGCCATCTTACCTATAAAATTCTCCAAACAAAATAGTGAAACTGCTTCTCATCATGCAAACAGACTTACTTTTAATCGTACTTTGTATTTCATTACATAATGCAGCAGTGCAGACCATTTAAAGAGAAACAGCTTTTTGGTTTGTAAATCATCTTCAGGGTTTCTGTTTCATAAGAAATGTTCAGATAACTCACATTCATCTTCTCTTTAATGACTACTCCCAGTAGAATGTTTACAGCTTTTTTAACCTGTAAATCTGATGAATCTCTCAAGAGATTCATTAAAAACTTGAACAGGATCTTCTTCCCTTACAACAAACAATACTCTGGTAGTACCTTCTAATAATGAACACATTCCAAGGGAAATTGAAAATCTGTGATTTCCCTATGGTTATACAGCCCATACATATTATCTGTGATGGTAACTATACATTTAAATTACACTATCTTGCCTAGCTATGATTGCAATGAAGTATCTTTTGAGAATTTTTTATGGTGATTCAAATAAGGGAAGGATCAGAACAACTGTCTGTGTTCTGAGTTTGTGGATACCATCTTATATTTGCATAACACTATTTTCTTGCAGTTGCACCAATGCAAAACCAAACAGAATCTGTTCATATATGTGTGCCTTATTCAGAACATTTAATATGAAGTTTCTACAATGAATGCTTGTAATATCTTAATAGAGACAGCATGGATTAGCACTAGAATAGTCTAAGTAGGTCACTTTATATCCAAAGCTGACCATGTATGGTTCTATGTCCTATTCCTGATTATCAGTCAAAAATAGCTTTTGCTGAATTATCACCAGTTCACACTGGTTCACCAGGGCATTTCTTTTATTAAGATTTGTCTCAAAATAGCCCATCCCTGAATACAAGATGGACAAAAAGCTATTGGTAAATGTTTCCAGTCAATGGCAAAAATAGAAAAGCTAAGTGGTAAAATGTAACTGAAAACCAGTTCACCCCCACTGCCACACCGGGAAAAAAAGATGGCAAAAAAAATATTTTCTGCTGGAGATGACTGATTATATTGACATTTTTATATTCAGCACCATCAGGGTTGATCATCTCAAAGCAAGCCTAAGCCCAATGTCTAAAGTATGTGCTAACAAGCATAAAGTGCATGTTGCGGATCCCTTTCTATGGCATACACTTTTTCTCTAGAACATGCTGCAAGTTCAGGAAATTCTACAACATACTGTAGATCAGCACTTTATTATTAAATTTTCTAGTGATGGAAAAAAGTCCCTACATAGGGTACCTCCTGCAACCCAAGGAAACTTGATTTAGCTTCTTGGCCTACCAAAGATTTCCCTGCATACCATCTGCTCTTTACATTTATTTAAAATCCACATCTGCAGGGTTCTGAAAATATCAGACTGAGAGTGTCTAATGGTACAAATGCAACACAGCCTTTTACACACATTCATTAAGGTAAACAAATAATTAGGATAAGAAGCTTTCCTTGATGTAATCTGAAGGAAACAGTCCATCATTATGGAACAACTATGTTTAATGACCAAGCAACTACAAATAAACTGCAAACAGAGGAGATTTACTGAAATATTTCACTAACGCCTAAGTATTCTTCAAGGGAAATAAAGTGGTATTGTTCAGAGAGCAGAAACAAAATGGACAGTGAAATGGTACAGCAGCAGTCAAGGACAGAAAATACTGAATGAATACATTCACTATTCTGCTGAGCTTCAGTTAAAATTGGCCCAAATAAACCAACACAAGCCCATGGAAGTAATTTTTAACCTAAATTCCAGTTAAATTTAGCATATGCAGTATTGTGATACTTTTAAGCATTCAAAAAACATACCAATGACATCATGTTATACAGACAGCATGGAAAGTAAACGAAATTACCTGAAATGAAGAAATAGCCTAATCTAGCTGTAAAAAACAACAAAAAATCATTAAATGCTAGTGTAGACTCATGCACCTTCATCACTACTTTCCAGTGCACAATTTTTGTTTTGAGTGCCTGCTTTGACAAATATTTCCATGATGAAACAAAGAATCAATTAGAGCTTCTGTAACAGTAAAGATCGTTTTTAAAGAATTTTTAAGAACGTTGGTTTCATTTACAGTGATCTTCTCGTATATCTAGTAGAAGTACTTGAATTTTAGTCCATAAAAATATTGTCTATTCTCAACCTTATCTTATTGTCTTAGCTGCACAGCCCATACATTGTTAAGTCCCTCTCTAGAAACTGCATTTCTTGCATCTTTGTAGGAAACCTGTCAATCAACCTCCAGACACTCTTGTAGTAAAGAGCACTAAGTCATCAACATGAAGCATCAGCAGAACACTCTTCACAAATACAAACAAAATTACACCATCTAATGTGTCCACTCCAGAAAACCCTCAGGAAAAACTTAATTAACAAGTTTGTCTTACAGCTCTGAATGTCAACTAACTTAGGTCTTGCAGGACTAACGGAAAAGAATCAGTCTCAGGTTTTCTTGCCCTCAGCTCAATTTATAAAGCTGAGGCTTCTGCTTTCCAGTTGTTTTTTTACAGAAGAACAAAAACATACAGAAGGTCTTCCTCAGAAAGAGAAAGGAAACTTAAAAGTGTTTCATAGATCAAAAGCAGTACTTTAAACTGCATTCAGAACAGCACTGTAGAAAGACACTGAATAGATGACTTGTTGAAGTGGCAGCCTGTCTATATAACCTCAGTTCAAGGAGGCCTACAAAATTACACCAAATATTGTACACTGAGACAGGAATAGCAATGTTAAGATCCAAATCCAAGAACAAAAATAACAGCTCTCTTCTGTTCACTAGTAGGCTCCTCTTCCTGTCCTGTTCCTCACTTCTTCACTAGTCCTTGAACAACCGGAACAGCAAGGACGTAGCAAGCTCATGATTTTGAGCAAAAAAACACAATTAAGACAAAGCGAAAGGTAAGTCCTACATAGAGGAGTCAGTGTATTTTTCATAGAACCACGGAGGAGTTCAGACTGGAAGACAGCTCTGGAGATGCTGTCTGGCCAAGCCTGTTTAAAGCTCCCAAGTTTTATTCGGTTGCTTAGGTCCTTAGGTCAAGCTTTGAAAATTTCCAAAGTTTCTTCTGAATATTAAGTGAACATTTTTTGTAGTATGCAAAAAGGAGAAACCACTTCACGTATTTCTTTTGGTCTACGACTAAGATTATCTTACGTGCTTGCAGCTTCAAATAATTCGCACTTTTTATCACTAGGAAACTCAGAGGAATACACAGTTTAGGTTTCAGGAAATAGAAAGTGGCAAAGGATCTAGTGCAAATAGCATGCATAACCCAGCCTAAAAACACACTGATATCAAGGACATCAGGAAACGCTTCATACTGACAGAAAAATGTAACTACAGCTAGGGCTCCCATTTACAGGCTCCTTCATAAAACTGAGTAGGATCTCCAAAATCTGAGAAGGAAATTAGCTGTTGCCAACCCGCAAAGGATTTGACATGTTTCTCCCTCCAAAACAGCTATGGCTGAGGTTGTAAGAACTACATCAGTCAAAACTGTATGTATTAGAAGAAAAGGAAAGGAGGAAAATCTGCTGTAACTGTGGTTCACAAAATGATGGATAGCGTCCTTAATCTGTTCTTATAGATCACAAAATAGTCTGTTAAAAATGATAATTCCCTCAGCAATCAGACTAAGAAGTATCTGAGCATATCTAACTTTTGTGAAGCTCATCAGCAGGTATTTTACTACCATAGGAACCTACTGAAGCTGCATCAAAGAGTAATTTGAAATTTCATCATTTCAACTTCACTGTCCCTTAGAGGTTCCCTACAATTTATCTGTCTTCCCTATCAGACATATTTGTAATGTCACAGTATTACATATTTATTATATATACACATATAACCACATATACAGCAGTTAAAGAGATGTCCTGACCAACTTATCACTTTAATCACTGAAGCACCCCAATGTTTTCAGAAAGTAGTTTCTGTTGGTTGATTATGTCCATCAACCACTGTCTCGCAGTTCAGCAGATCAGCAAAGTGATGACTTCTGCTTCAGCAATGACTAAATCAAGACATAGATCCAATACTCTAAAGTGACTGAATTTTCAGAATTTAGTTAATCTTGCAATAGCCATACTATGCCACCTGCCAGCCTCATCTAAATCACTTACTCTAAACCTTTTTCCAATGATTTCTTTCAAGATTTTTTTAGTGTTTATAATACAATAAAACCTAAATGTACTGTACCTGCCAAAACGAATTACATACAAGGAACTGAGACTGTACACATTTTTTGCAGACTGCTGTGGCACTAGTTTTGATTCGGACATTTTTTTTAAATACTCATTTTTGTTAAGTGAAGTACAAAAAATACACAAACATTGATATTAAGGGGACTCATAACAAATGGCACTTATATGAAGCCAGATTAAGCTTTCATCAAACTTAACAGGAAGGTATTCTGGGTTTTTTATATTTTCCCACTGATGTTAAACAATAACCAAAACCTGAAACCTGCTTTAAGTTAGCAAGATATTAAAAAAAAACAAACAAAAACAAAGAACAAGAAAGCAGCTACTGAACAAATTGTATAACACACTACATGAAGCTAAGCAGTCCCAAATAGCAATACTATTTTGTTAATTAAGATTTTTTTGTCATTTAAAAATACTCTACACAGTGATTTCAAAGAGCACTACTCAAACACAGAATTGGATCCAAATTTAATTCATACTGTTAGAAACTTTTTACTGAATTTGAGCTGTGTAATGCAATACAATCACAAAAAAGACTGTCCTATCACAACAAATTTACCAGCGTATTTACCTTTGTCTCCAACTTAATGGATAGTACAATGGATTTCAGGTTTAGTACACCATTCTATAATGAATAAAAATAAACAATTTTTATCATAAATTCAGACAAATTTCAGTCAGTTCTTTCCTTTTTACTCAACTTTTCTTTCCGTGTTTTAACTTCTGTTTATTGTCTCCGTTTGTCTGATGGGATTTTATTGTTTAGATGAACAGAAAGTAAAAAGGGTGTCTTTTTCTGACTGGAACTCATGCTTAGAGTGATTGTCTTAAAATATAACCAGGTCTTTTTCCAGTGCTGAAGGTTCAGCTCAGTAACAGTTAGTTAACTGTACAGGCTGGTTGATGCTTAACTGTATCTGTTTGACGAGCCACAAAATACAGGATGTTTAATAAGAAGTAACAGGCCCCAGACGCAGTCCACATCATGACACTGTACAGCCTTAGTAAAATAGATCCATTTCTCTGATGGCTTTTCTAATTCTTCTGCTCCTCCTCCTCTTCCTGTCTAAGTATTTAAAATGTTTGAATAAAATAAAGATAAAAAGACATAATAATTCCTTTAAAAAGTTTATTTTGTGCAACTCTGGTAAAGACTGCAAATTCATAGTTTGCTTTTAAGTTTTTGGTAGAATAATCATCCTTGTATTCCACCATATTTTGGATATTGGATGCGACTAGTTTTAATGTCCCTAATATTCAAAGAAATGTAAGAAGACATGGATGAGGTACAAACTGTTACTATAAAAAATGGTACTATTTTCAAAAACACTTAAAAGATTCCTGAAAGCAGACAAGCTTTAGGCTCTTTCAGAGTCTAGCTCACTTTGAAAATGGGACTTATATATCCAACCTGTGCATGCCCTTTTGAAAATTAGTCCTGCCTTAGTTCCATGGTAAAAATTATTAGTTTACTGTTTTTCAACTTCAGTTAACAAAGTTAATTTAAAGACACTTTGTTTTCAAGAAATCAAAAGAAACTGTGTTTCTGTATCATTAAAGACAAACATGAATTCTTTATTATTTTATACTTGTTTTCTCATTATTGTAAAAAGGAGGCAGGGGTTATTAACAAGTTTTCACCTACATGTTAAAATGACACTTTATTTCTATTAGAAAGTGTCCTTCCCCTCTACAGTATTATGCTCTAATAAACAATTCAGTCAAATTTAAAAAGTGAGAAAGAGTGGGCACCATGTAAATTAAATGTTCTTTGTTTTCACGGACAGGAGAAGAAAGCAGGAATTTTTAAGTGCTTTCATTAAAACATTCAAAAGTGACACAGGCAACACCCAAACTCTTTAGCGTCAGACTTTAGCCACCAAGAATATCTCTTCCTGTAGCACACAAACTTCAGATTATTTGGTGATGTTCATGGCTCAATACATACTACAGCCAGAAGAAATTACTGGTTCATTTCTCATCACAAGGCTCTCAACATCTGACACATGCTAACCTTATTCCTCAGTTAAGACAACAGTTTCGGACCACACACACTAGTGATACATTTCTTTGACACAGACTATTAATGTCTTTGCTTTCTGACTCACATTCACTTTTTCTGAAGTGCTCAACCTTTTGTTTTTCTGATATGCCAAATGCCTTCCCCACCCCACTTTGTAGCTTGAAACACCTTGAGTTAATGTTCTGTGAACTCCTCATAATACTTTGTATTATGTTTTAGGGTACTGTCAGATCAGTTCTTGAAAATAATTTTCTTTGTATATGTAGATAAAGCTAAACTGTGAAAGACACAAACTAACTGATAATTGACTGAACATATTGTCAATAAATAAATAAATAAATATAACTGAAGTTCCACAATTCTGTAGCCATCTGAAGAGGTATTTTAAATAATCTTTTTGTTAAGAAAGGATGGTTTACAGTGTTCTTCTAGATGTATTGCCTTTTTAAAGAGCTTATATATGAAAAACGAGAGGGTGGGGGAAGAATATGTGAATACCAGATATGTTACGATAGTTCCATTTTGTAGTCATCATTATTCCAGATTGATTATATACAATTAAAACACACTTATTTTCCAGTATCTAAGGACCCTTCTATGACTTTCATTCCTCAGATTTAACTAATGCCATAAACAATTACACATGTACATATACGTGATTTTTTTCCTCAAGTTTATGGTAGAATCATAGAAGATAAAGTAGTAACGCCTGCTACTTCAGCTGCTGTTTGGCCAGAGGAAAAGGCCATTCTCAATTATCTTAGAAAACTATAACAAACAAACTCAGACACCAAATCCCTTGATTTACTTTATAGCCAGTTTTCTTTAATAAGTCAAAAAATTACAGATCTCCAGAACATTAATTTTAAAAAGCATT
The DNA here is from genome assembly GCA_026212715.1 of Elanus axillaris. NCBI lineage: Eukaryota > Metazoa > Chordata > Aves > Accipitriformes > Accipitridae > Elanus > Elanus axillaris. The sequence goes on from JANZLQ010000040.1 coordinate 19,405,833, forward strand.
CTCTGATAATTAGACATGAACGTAAGCTTGTCTGACAAGCACTTAACTGATCTCCTGTAGTAGAGTCCCGATTACAGGAAACTATTACGAAAGCCTTAGCTGGAATCTATTCATTCTGGTAAAGTCTCACATGTGGACAAGGCAGGGAGATGAACAGAAAATGAATTTTATGCATTTCATTCCCAATATTCATCCCCCAAATTATTACTGCATTGTCTTGTATTCTAGATCTTAATTTACAACACATGGCCACGTACATTTTCCAAGGGTCAATTACATGACTGACAAAGTAAAGCCATTACTCCATTTAATGACAGCTTTGTTTTCATGCCTTATATCTTGCATATATTTATAAATTACTGGCAGCAGCTGTAATCTGAACAAAATACTAGAGTCAGGTCCCAAATTATTTGAGTCCAGAGTTACACACGCACATTACAGTTCCTATTAAGTCACCATTTGATGAAGTTTCAAAACACTAGAGTGCACTTCCTCTGCCCTTTTCTTTAGGGAATGCTAAGGCACACTCTTTGGCTATTTAATGGTGACAAGTCAAGTCCAGATCTTTCATCATAAACATCATAGAAGTGCTAAGAAAATCTCTTCCCAATTTGTGAATCCTACCTGCACCTTGACATAAAGCTTCCTATTGAAGCTGCGCTCTGTTTCAGGAAGAAAACTACCAGCCTACCTAAGTAAAACCAAGGATCCAGGTAACCGTGTGCCTGTCAAGACGCACAGTTTCATACTTGTTTCCCAAAAGGCAGGAAGACATATATTTTTATAATTACAAAAGCAATCACAAAACCTGCATAAATGACTAAACATGGGTTTAAACCATGACTTCCATTAGCAGAGGCAAAACTCAGCTCCTCCCTACAGTCATGAAACTTCCTTTCTCAGGAGGATTATCCAAAAAAGTGACCTTCTAATGAAATCTGAGTTACAGGCTAAAGGCAGGCAGCTGACTTTTTTAGAACTGTTCCCTACGCTACATTTTAATGGAATCTGCAGTTCTGTCATCGCCCAAATATTTTTCACTTTTCTTTTGGTGAGCATGTATACATCTGATGTGCCAGGGACTACACCTGGAAACAAGACTGTATGTGGCTTTAGTGTGCCCATGTATGTGACACAGATCCAGTAGATCACAGATTTTCATACATATACATGTATTTGTTTAACAAGATGGCACAAAGCAGTAACAATGATGGTGTAAGTAGTTGGCTAAATGAAATATGCTGTGCTGAATGCATTCCAAACTTTTACTTGAATTTTTTTCCCTTTAGTACATATTTTCTGCTACTTCAGTAGACAGCATAAAGTGCACATAATTACTAATTAAATTCTTACAAAAATAATAAAACTATGTCCTTAAGGATGTAACAGATAAACTCTGATATACAAACAGACTACATCGCCAGTGACATCTTATTTCTAGACCAGCTTGGAGGAAGAAAATCAACCATATCAAAGTAGTACACAATGCAAGACGTTCCCCTGGCAAGAACATGAAGCAGGCAAAGTTTCTTAGCACAGCAAACTGCCACGTTAAACCCCACAGTGAAGGGCTTTAAATACAGTGGGCCACCTCTGCTTATAATTTCACTATTGAATTTGGAAGTCTCCAACAATTTCAACGTTCTTCTGTCTCTCTGAGAACATGTTTGGCTCTACGCTGATCTGGTGATGTAGGTTCCCTTGAAATGATATAATCCTTGCAGAGTCTGTCACAACTTAAATGAAGGAAAACAACAGTCACTTAAAAAGACCTTCCCTGAAAAGTTAGTAAAGCAGTTGGCTAAATTCTGCCACCCTTGCAAGCAAAACTCCTCTACAGCAATGCCTTCTATACCACATTAACATGCTGAACTCCTAAACAAGTGGCAGAAGTTAAAAGTATGTACATCATGTAGTGCAAGAAGCAATTAGTGAAGGCCCTATTCCACTAGGAATTTTTTTCACAGACTGCAGAAAGCTTTGGCTCAGGCCATGTTGGATCAAGAAGGCTAAATCTTACATAATCCATGGGAAAACATTTATTTTCTAAGTGAGTCTGAAATAAAGTAATTTTCGACAGGATATTTATTAAAGGCAATCACAAAAGGCTTCAAATAAAAAGAAAGCTTAATTTTGACAGTTACAGAAAACCTTTTACAGTTTCTTATTTACTGTCAAAGCTACCATGATTTGATTGTATCTACAGAGTAAATTCCACAGTCTTTTTTATCTGCATTCTGATTTTTACATTAACTTTCCCTGGACCTTCATGAAACCTCCTGTGCAAGTGAGGTGGGTTTGGTGGGGCTTTTTTCATTCAAATACAAAATCTTACTGCCTGATTGTGAAAACATTATTCATTTTCTATATTTGAAAACAGGAACTTTTTTCTAAAAAGTTTTTTGAAAATTATATATATATATATATATATATCTTTCATTCACTTGTGCCAGAGGTGGTAAATGCTATTGTTATCACTCAAAATCTAGTTTCCACTAATCCCACTCTTATTCACAATGTAACACCTTAAGGATATAGTTAAGGACAGTTTAAACTCGCCTTTCAGTGGAGCTTTTAAATGTGCAAAAGCTATAGAAGCTTTTGTGCTTCCTGGCAAATCACCCTACTAATTCAGAGACCATAATTGAAAAAGACTGTTTTAAACCTATTTTCCTTACTTTACCATTGGATAATGAGAATGGGGGTCTCCCCGCAGATCTTAAGGGATAACCAACTTCCCATTTCCACCCTAAACTTCCTGTTTCATATTACTTGCCTGTATATTTGCAGGGAGCATGAATTTTCAGAAGACCAAATAAAAATATGGTCACCGCTACTTCACCGCACTGAAGAGACAACTGTTACAAATTCCCTTTCAGTGACCTCACTGCAGAAAGAGGTAATTGGGACAGAGGACTATTAACCTCCCTTAGGAATTTTGATTTAAATGACAAAACTTTCATTCAAGCAATATTCATTTATTTCATCCAATCCAAAATACTTGGAATACAGCAAGCTGTATCTTGACCCTGCTACTTGAACATAGGTACTATATTGCACGTGCAACTGTAACATTGAATCCACAGGTATCTTTAATTCTGGTCTTTTAACTTCTAACCTGAAATATGCACAAAGTTATTATAAGCGTTCACATACTTTGTCTGCAGAGATGAAGCAACTACTTCACTGTTAGAAGACAGCTATCTAACTGAGAAAAGCAACTGTAAAAGATTTTGGGATGCTTTAGAAGAAAGGCTTCTGTTTCAGTATAAACCAACCATTAGTGCCACGGGCTGTCCCCGGGGTGGATAGCATGATTACCACAACGGCTGCTCTCAGGTGCACTACCTGGCAAGTATGCTCTAGCAGCAGCATCCCCCAAGTGCTTTGCACACCTGTGTCAGACAATCAACAGTATTCAAAAATGTATAGTTCTTTTTAGCTTTTTGAAAGGGTAACTTCACTCATTAAGATACAGGGTTTGGAGTTCTGCTGTTCTTGTAACTTAATCCTCAAAAGAACTAACTGGATCAATGCCAAAGGCATTAGTTCTCATGCAGTCTAAAACTGAACCATTAAACTGCTATCAGACTAATTCCTGGCTTGAGCCAGTGCTGTGCTCCTTTAAGAAAGGAGCCTACTGCCACAGGGCCCTTTAAAATCCAGGTATAAACACTCACCTGGATCCACAAGGGGCTTTCCAAAGCCAAAAGGACGTTTTTGCCCCTTTTCATCTCTAAACTTTTCAGGCAGGTGTTATTTTCTACTAAGCTTTCTGTAAGTTCAACTTAACAGTGCTCTATTAGCAAATGCCAATTGTTAACATACTTCATTGCTTAGGATATCTTTTTTTTTTTTTTTTTACTATATGAATGTGTTTAAGTTAAGCTTAGAGCCCATCTTTAAAACTAGCTGTTAAATTACTAAGCAAATGGGTGTTTTAATGGAAAGACTGGCATATTATTAACTGTGGGAGCGTGAATGGCTCCAGTATAAGATTACTCAAGTCCATGTAGAATACAAATGCAATACAGGACCACAGGTTCAGATCTTTGATCTCCTTTTTTGCAGAGGCTGTGATGTATAAAGCCAATTCCACTGAGCAGACAGTACTACACAGAATATAAATTATCCTTTAACTATAGCAAGGCTCACATTTAAAGAAATGCTGCAAGGATGAACAATGCAGCCATGAAGCAGAGTTCTTCTGTAGCAAAAATACAGACCAAGATCTGCATGGATAACCATGGTTTCGAAAGACAAATTTTCCCTCAGCTGTTATTTGATAAAAAATAGAGTCAAATCTGGAACATTTGTACATACGGAAGTACAATTAAAGCATGCTGCTTGCTCTTTGTATAAAAAAGTGAGCTAGGAATACTTGTTTTATTTTCCAGATTAAGCATCATTCCCCCTAGAAGCATAACAAATGATTTTACAATGTGGAAACCAACAGTCTCAACTGAATATGGCTTGAAATTCAAACACATCTCTTCCAGATACCTCTTTAGAGGAAGAACCTTCTGCCTACTGAGCTAACACTAAGCTCCCTGGAGTTTACCCATGAATATTCTAAACCCATCTCCTACAATTCACTAGAAGTCATCTTTTGCCAAAATAAAATGCTTAAGAGGAACTCAATACACTTACGCTGCTTTTCCTCATTTTTATTTAAAATAAGTGTTTCCGTCTCAACTTTATGCCAAATCTTACAGCAAGAGAGAGACTGAACTGTGGAGCTATTACCTCAGATTTTGTACACAACCCAAATGGGAAAACAAATTACTTCTGAGAGCATCGGATATTTGGTTCTGGTTTATTCTATATAATTTTGTATTTAACCAGCGCTATTGCAGTTACAGATAAACACTGTTGAGTATTCTTACAGGAATTTATCTGCTGCTTACATCAGTTGTAACTTAGGTGGTTCTCAGAAACGGTGCCTTCCCACTCTGTGAGGTTTATTTGCATGCTAACTTTGTCTGTGTGTGTAGAAATGTTAGTAAACAAATAAATAACTTTTTTCCTGTCTTACCTCTTTTGACCTGTGTAATCTGACAGATCAATGCTACTTCCACTGCTGACAAGCAAAAAGTTGAAAATTAGCTTTGGCTTAATCTTTTTGTTCTCTTTAGGTTTCCTTTCAGTAAGGCTTGAAAAGGTGCTCTTTGTGGCTCGGGTCTCTATGCCAGAATAACATTTAGCACAGAAGGAATGCAAGGGTGAGTTGATAATATCTACTGTCCTCAGCTCTGCTCTGGTTCAATAAACTTGAACATCTTCTCCCCTCCTTTGCCAATTGAGATAAGCAGCAACAATTACTCAAAATGTATTATCAACTCAAGCTCAGAAAGACAGGATCAGATGAGGCGACTCCATCTCTCTCAAGCTTACAGTTTCTTCCAGTGTCCGAGAGGGGCAAATAAGTCCCCGTTTGCCTCCTGACACACACCTCGCAGCTACCTCTTACAGGCAACTACACCAAGGTTGCAAAAGGAAAGGGAGATAAATCCTCTGCTTTCCAGATCGCCTACAAGGTTTCTGCTTGTAAGCAGCAGACTGAAAGCTTTGTGCCATTATGGCAAAAGTCACGAATGAACCATCCTTCTCTTCCCCAAATGGTAAAATTCTCTCCTTGCCTTTCTGTGTTCTCCTCTCTCCTTGCTTTTCTGCGGTCTCCATAGCCGAAACCAAGAATTCATTGGACATCACTGCAATGCCTCTAACCACTTCTAAACGTATCCAGAGCTTGAGTAAATTAAAACATATTTCAGCTTGATCTGGTTTTTATCCCATTCCAGTACTCCACATATACAGCAACTTTAAGCTTACAGACATCCCTCCATGGTTCAAGAAAATCCTTCAAAGAACTTCATTTACAATCCAGCACAGTTTTTGCTTTCTCTTCTCTCCACAGCAGCTAGGCATTTTGATGCAATCCTCATTTAATGCAATCTCCATTACAGGATTATGATCACATCAATAAAATGTTCCATATGTTTTTTCCCCCCTCCCCATCCCTCTCCCTCTCTCATTAATACTAGGCACTGTATCTGCAAAAAACAACAAATCAAACAGGAGGATGGGATGCTCTAGGGAGGTAGTGGGGGGTACACATTCAAGAAAATGCAGCAGCCAATGCAAACTGCCCATCAGAGACGGAGACCGAAGATCTCCTCATTCCTGAGCTATGTGAGTTAGCTCACTGTCCGCACTGCGAGCACAGATCATAAACGTGCTATGTTACCCGACTAAAAAGAAATACATCTTTTGCAGTCACTTGTGAGCTCCATGTACTTTTCACAGGAGCAGACTTTCATTTTACGCGATCACTTCCAGCCTTTCCATACTGTTCCGGATGAACTGCTGATGCTCTGCTGAAAGGGGGATGCTGGACAAAAGGTATCATACAAAAAGATATCAAAATCCCTCCTTTCCCCAAGCCCCCTTCTTACCTTCAATGCCTTCTCCGCACAAGATGTCAATCTACATGGGCTCCTCAGCACAGCATCAAGGCGTTTAGAGTAGTGAAGGCTGCCCCACTGCATGGAAGTTAGACTGCTTTGCAAGAGCAAATCCTCGATCCAAAACACAAGCCGCTTCTTCCCATGCAGTGTGCCGAGCTCGATTCATAAGCGACTCCCACATAGGGAATAAAATTGTAAAAGAAAGGGGGGGGGGG
>JANZLQ010000040.1:19424715-19437347 GCA_026212715.1 Elanus axillaris
CACTCATATTGGGTCGGCTGCATTTCTTCCTCCGCCTTCTCAGGCCCGAACCTATGTCGGGGATCCTCCCCGCACATCACCATTATAGATAACTTCAAATAGAGAACTCAACAGGACAAGCTCTGTCTACTCCAGGTAGCTGACATTTGTATTACTGTAATTATTCAGAGCACCCATATTTAAGTTACTTAACTTTTGCTATCAATCGTGAACACATATTCTCAATTTTTTTGTAAGAATAAATTTTGATATTGTATTCTTTACATTAATTTTGTAGAGAAGCCAGCTAGTGGGAAAAAAAAATCACTGTCATGGTTTTGATAGTTTTGCTTGTGCATCTTGAATAAATGTAAAGGCAGGGTAAGGCAAACTAGAAAACAAGCTGCTCTTTCTTCCTAACGTTACCACAGGCTGTCTTATGTTGCTGTAACTACATAAAGATGGAACTCAGACTTGCTCACAAGTTACTGAAGCTTAACAAGATGATCCATCACCTGGCCTAAGCAGATGACCAAGTCAGTGCCCTCTGCCCGTGGCAAGGGCCTAGTAAACTACATTAGCTTAAACTTTGTAACGCACTCCCATCCTGCGTTTACAATGGGTTAGACCACACAGGTAGTAGCTGCCATGGATAAGCTGATACTATGCTTTAATGCATTACTGTTGTAGTCACTTGTGTGCCTGAACCCCTGCTTATAGCAATATATTTCTGCTCATAAAATTCCCTGCACAGACAAGACCAACTTTTGCTTTTATCATTATTTCAATCGCTTTAGTGTAGATCCAATTACACAGGTATAAAAATGTTTCTACTGGCATACCCTGGCAACAGTACAACAGCAGTTAAAGAGATAACTCTAGAATCGGGATAGATGTGTGAATAACAACAGCTGATCAACAGCTACACTGATAAAATTTAAATGAGATCAAGCCTAAATCTTACCCTATGCTGATAATAGGAATGTCTGTTATGTGTCAGACCTACTGGATGTGAAAGGAGAGCAAGACCAGAAGCTGATCTCAGTAAAACCTCCCTCAAGTTCTTGTGGGTTCTCCTTTAACACAAGTTGGAGCTACCCCGGTTTCTAGCTACGCTCTGGGCAGTTGTGCCCTGATCAAAAACCACACAGGCATGGCAGCAATAAATGCCAGACTGATGATTACCACTTGAGCATATACATTATGGCATTGTCTAACTATACTTTAACTACATATCACCATGTTTTACAGTTCCCAATGAGCTCTGCACTGTTTCAGTATGTGAAACAGAGAAATAGACTGTAGATCTCTTCCAAGAATACTGTTTTCTCCTGACCACAGACATGGGTCAGCCTATAGAAGGGCAAAGGGGAAGTTCTGTAGTCTTTCTCCACTTCTGCTTCTGTTCATTTGCTTGCAACATGTTGTAAATGAAGAGCAGAGACTGTGATCTGTGTTAGACCTGAACTAAAAATGTCTCACATTGCTCTACGAAGAAAAAAAGCTCAGCCTGGAATCGGTACTGCCATGTAATTCAGGGCATATTCTAGCCATAGTTAAACAAAATGGTTTATCTGACTGAAAATAAAGTATCCGTTGCTGTTGATATGTCTGCCAAATTTAAAACATGATATAAACTAAAGTCGACAGCATAAGCCACTCAAACAAGGCCTCAGGGATTCCAAAATGTGCCTTAATATTTATTTTTCATATTTGATTGCAGGTTATGCACAGGTAAGTGTAGTGCTACCCTGAGGCTTTTAAGTGTAATGTAGTCAACCATGATAATACCTTCAGTATCTCGGAAGACAGTTCTCACAATGACTAATATGAAATGAAAGCAAAGCTGAGTGTTTTTCCGACTAGTGTTAAGTTTCCTCTAGAGTTATTTAGCAGATTTCTGAAATCTTTTCAGTATTTGCTTACTAATAAGACAAAAACAAGTATTACCCCATTTGTGACACTGTATGTTCCAGCACTCAAAAACCCCTAACATTAACTTGCTTTTATAACCCTGTAATACATGAGAAATTGCTATCCTCCTATCTATCCACTACTTCCTGCAGTAATTTGGACTGGTATTTACCAGTCATTTCCTCAAAAATGAATCACTAACCACTGACACATATACATGTAGTAGTGACAAAAACAAATTAGGCAGAATTAGTCTTTTTCAGGTGATCCCATCCATTTTAACCTCTTAGTGGTGAAACATGTGAGAGCTAGTCGTACAAATACCATGTCCTTACAGATATTTTTCTTAGCCTTAATTATTTTAAAATAAAAATGCAATCTCATAATAAATTTGAAGATTTTGTACATATTACACAGACATGTGCAAAACCAGAATTGTGCCTCAGAAGAAAGCAGTCTTCAGATTAAACTTGCCAGCTCTAGCAGCTTTATGTTGTTCAACTGATACAAACAGATCTACATCTGGCTTAACAGTGAGCAAATTTCAAGCAGCTTTATGTTGTTAGAATAGCACAGGATACCAAAAAGTACTACTGAACTTAATTTTATCTCTGATAAAAGAAAAAAACAAAGGTAAAGGGTAAAGTTAAGCCTAGGCTTCTTACACAGTCTTTTGCTGGAAGTTATACTTGCAGAATGGGATCAACAAAAATTAGAATGCTAAGAAACGCAGAACATAATGCTGTATCTTGAATTTCTGCCCCTCTTTGAGACTTACTGTCACCATGACTTTTCCCCTTGTTTTGGCACTTGTAGCACAGAAACGTCTCTGGAAATACACAGTTTGAGAAACGAGGAGGCATATACAGGAAAGGAGGGATGATGTCCTCTCACCCTTTTGCTCTAAGTAGCTTTGTTGTTAGAGTGTATTCACAGGAGACTAGGTTTTGTTCTTCCCCCCCCTGCTACTGGGAAGACTAGTCCCTTATTGTATTGAGTCTTCCTCCATTGTCACTTCAACTTAAAATCTGGCTGCTACCAAAGAAGCTCCTTCCGTCTCATTTGTTTTAACACCCATGTTTGTAGGGAGAGTCAAGTTCTACTAGAAAATATGGGATAATCATAATTCTAACAACTGTGGTTATGATCTCTGCATTGTGGTTATCTTCTTGGCTGTAAGAAGATGCTTTATCACAATTCAGTGTTAAATTTTGGAGGTACCATCTTGTGACAACGGGGAGCAGTTCTTTTCCCCTTACCATCATTATAGCCGCGTCAATGGATTAATTATTAAAGCACAACAAATACAGATCTTAATCTATCGCAGTGTTTCAAGACTACTGTTGGATTCATTAGTTATGAAAAATCCAAAATTTTACTCTTGGTTTTCTTGCTTTCTAAAAGCAGAATGCATGCATGCGTAAACCAAGAATTAGTGTTGGAGGTTTCTGCGAATTATAAAATTCACCTCAAGGGACTTCAGTGACACTGTACTAAACTGGAAAAACAGAGGCAAAGCAGTTTTTTCTGTCACCAGGGCCCCTGAAATGTACTTACAACTTTTTTCATAGTATAGTACTCACATTTTTAATTTATGTTGCACAAGAAGAAAGTTAAAATCTTACTTCCTTCACTTTTTATTCCACCTCTTGCTTCTTTGTTGTCTTGGAGACCAGCTACCCATGGTATTTCTTTCTGTCTTCTGTAAAGTATTTGCAAGAGGATTTTTATATGCTTTATCTTCTTTTTGAGCCTATGTTGTATTGTAAACCAGCAACAGGGTTTAAACTGCACCCCTCTGTAAGTGAGGTTATTGAGGTGGTTATTCAGAGTTTACGACTTCTTTCTTCTCTTTGAATGTTGTTAATGAGAACTTTGGTTCTCATTGTTCCTTTGTCCATTATCTTGAAGAATCATATAGTGTTAGTTAGGCTCTTACAGAAGGGAAGGGAGCTTCTTGTGTTTCTTATTTTACACTTTTTTCAAACCTCAAATTGTTCTGGCTTATCCTTTAATCATCTCCAACTTTAAAAATGCTTTCCTGTCTTAGCCTGTAATTTTGCTACTAATGAGGAAGATGCCATTATCCTAACCCAACTTCCTTCGCCTTCATCTGGCAGATCACAGACTTATCTACATAGACCAGTGCAGCAGAGTGCAGAGATCCCTGAAGCAGTATGGCTTCATCAAAACAATTTGCAGCTGGGCAGATTAGCTCTGCCTTTCAAATTGGGCTAATACGATTATATTCAGCCACACTAACATGACTATATTGCTTCTAGGCTTTATTCCTGTACTTCTGCACACTGCTGCCATTATGGCATACAGACCTACCTACTTACTTGGTGACCACTGCATCGTCTTTGTTTTCTAGGCTGTGAGAACTCCTTTACTACATTACAGTGTTAAATTTACAATGACTGTGTTTTGTGACAGTGAGAATGCTCTGCTACAGTACAAATCCTTTCCTGTTCCCTCCTCCCTGCCATCATGGCTGAATCCAACCTTGCACTATTTCCCCTTTATGTTTTATTAAAGTTATTAAAGATGGGTTTTTTGCACTATGAATATGACAATGAAGCCTAGCCTGCCAGAGAGTGGTGCATCCAAATGTTTCCCAGAATAAAAAGGGTAATTGCTAGTAAGTTGCAACCCTCACTTTGAAGTAGTAAATAATGATTCTTATTTCATATCCTAAGCAGTCAGTCCCTATCAGATGCTGACTGCATGCACCAGTGACAAATTTCTGCAAATAAATCTCGTAAAAGGGCACCCTTCTTCTCTGCACCAACCCCAAAATGCGTTACTGCACTGGCTATTTAAAGACTGGAAAGTAAAAAGCATTTCACAGAATTAATTTCCTCTCTTTCGTGAGACAGATATAATGCACTAACTGATTTGAAAACAGAGTGAGTTTCTTTTATAACATGGTCACTCACTAGGCAGGCTTTCCACAGGGCACAGGAGCTAAAGTAAACAATCACTTAAACAGAAGGAAGCTCTCTAGTGCCCTGCCATGCTGATGTTTCTAGAAAATGAAAAAAACAAAACAAAACCGAACAACAACTAACATTTCATTGCATGTTGAAAAGAAAGTGTAAGCACTCTGTTTAGAAAGCTTTAAAGCATAATTGAAATTCAACATGCAGATTTCTGTATTATTACAATGCTGCGTGCACTAGATCATTTGCTGAGCAGCCAGCATTTTAAGCAACACATTGCAAGAACTTTGTGCTGGTACAATAACAATGTAGAAAAATTAGGATGACAGCACAAGTATGCTCATCCCCATAAACATTCTTCAGCTGAAATGGGAACTACAGTGCAGTGCTAGCCTATGTATTACGAGAACGGAACACTTCTGCTTCCATGTACAGATGGAGCACAGATCACTAGTATGGTGACAAGCTGAACTCAAAACAAAGAGGCAAGCTACATATGTACTGGCAGGTAAGCTCACTGATCTTTTTAACCCAATGAACATCTGATGTGATGTGAGATTCACTAAATTGTATATTGCAAATCAAGGTCAGAACTAAGGGTGACTTAGTATTTTGTAACATTCTCCCTGCTTCACTGACTGAAAGCAGTTGTGAATTCCAGAGTACTTTTTTCTATTTTAATCTGATTGCAATTTGAAAATGTATTTGACTATAGAACTAACTGTATCTAAACTCAAATCTGCAAGAAGTGGTAGGAAAAATAATTGAAAAAAGTAATTTTATACTTGTTCTTATACTACCACAATGCTGATGCTGCGGTGCACAAAGGCTAGTATCTCTGTAGGGAATTAAAGTACCATGTTCACCACTAAGAATGCTAGGAGGATAAACTGGCACTGTAATATTCTAGGCTAACCCTTCATTTTGCTGACCACAGTCACAGCAAAGAGTTGCACTGGTATGAGAATGTGTGTGACTGGAGCCTCCTCTTTGCTTTGGGAGATGGATGATGCTGGCAGAGCAGTCCAAGGCCACAGTGCACAGGAGAATCTGGTTCATTGTGCAATGTGTTAGCTGTGCCAAACCATAACATTAGCGAAATGATCAGACCACTAACCTAAAAATGAGTTCCTGATTGTGTAATGTATGTCTGAAATATACAATACAGAACAACATTTATTGAGATTGTAAGGTAGTTTTGGTTTCGTTCTCAAAATAAGCCATATTAAAGAAAAGTATGTACAGAGGAACAGTGTGTGAAAAAGAGTATTTACACACACGGATGTGTATTTACACTCATTGAGGTTTTTACCATTCATGGCATACTGCAGGATTCACTGTCACTAGCAGGACTCAATGAAATGCCTGTTCTCCGAATCAGTCTCCCATTTATCTACTAAATCTTTCTATTTCATCCAATCTAAAGAACTATTTGTAAGTGGAAAATATAATCTATAGATTGAGAAGAGGAATACATTAGCTCTTTAATAAGGACGTGAAAGAAAATGTGATCTTGGATTACAGCTGTATTTGCCTGTAACTGTAGATCATTAGCAAGGCAGACTGAGTGAAAATAAAAGATTCCCTGGCAACCCTCCCCCTCTTCAAATGCCTGCTCAAGCAGAAAAAAACAACCGCCCTGCATACATATTCCAATGAGCCACTGTGGGGCAGTAACAACAAAAACATTCCTAAGCAAAACAAGGGTCTTTGAACAGCCAGTTTGCCTTTTCTGAGCAAAGGATACAAAGAAACAGTTCTTCGAAGAAAATCTGAACATTAGGATTTCCATTCTTATATTATTATGCTTTTTGGGAAACGTTTTATAGATACACTTAGCTTCAACTCCTTCCACAGAGATACTGCATACAGCTATTTTGAAGCTGTTACTCATTTTTAGAGCAGTGAATAGAGGTTGCATGTTAGATACACAAGATTCTCTTTAAAACACTATCTGGATTTTCTGTGTGTGCATAAACTCTTCTACCTGAGGGCTAAGTAAATAAGTTCTTTTCAAGTGATTATTCTCTGTGCAGGAATTTTTCCTTGCAAAGTATAGAAACCTCTGAAGATTAGATATTTTTGTGCAGTCTTTGTTCCTCTCAGGGCAAAATCTTGAGTGAACAGAAGTTATTACAAAAAATTATTCTATATCTTAAGGGTAAAAGAACATACTTTGTTCAGTTTTGGACGTAACTTGGAACCAGAATTACTGAGCTGCTTTGGATCCAAGCATTCACATCTATAGGTTCAAAATTAGATTAATAGTTTTGTCTTCCTTTCTTCTATCCCAAGCATTCTGTAGTTTTAATAATATCAATGAAATATGAAGAAATTAACTGTTGTTTCTTTTTACATAGAACCAAAAGGGAAAATATGCCTGTTTAAAGATCTCTAATTACATTTTGTATAAATACAAAACTTTCTGTAACATTCATTTCAAATAGATATTGCCCTTTAGTGCTGCAGAAATTTTTACCAGATAAGTAGTGTATGCTGAAATATAGAATCTGTAAAAAGTCAAAGTGTCATACCTCAGCTGAAGTGTTAGAAAAAGAGGACCAAGTCATACAGAGAGCTGAATTACAGACATGGCTCTTCAGTTACACTTTGAAGATCATTTTCATTTCCATTTTGATCTTAAATCTTACTCATAAGTAATTAACATTTGGGGATGCATGACAGATGGTATGTACTACCTTGTCTTTCTGGGCAGTCTTTTCTTGTCTTGGCTTTTCTAGATATATTCCAGACCTAAAATAATTTGGGGAAAAAAAGAGAGATAAATGAACTTGGGCTTGCAGACAGCAATGTGAAAAAGCTGAAAGTTTCTTCTAATATTTAAACATCATTCCAATTTTATTTTATTTATTTATTTATATTAAATATATTTAAAATATTTATTAGATATGTAGGTTTTCAGATCTAGAATACCACTCCATTTTTACAAAGATAAGGCTATCAATTTAATGCAAGTGGCACCAGGAGCATTATTCCACATACTTCTCTTTGAATATCCCAGCTAATGAATCTTGCAGCTGATCCTACTGATACTACAGGATAAGAAAGATGATGCTGTCATTTCATCGGCAAGCTGGAGATGCCTTACTGATGTTCCCTGGGTTTACGACATTCATGATTCCCACGTTTAACTTTATCTCCACAGTTTGCTTTGGTTTACTTTTTCATCAAATAGAAACATAATGAAAAAATATGGCAAAAAAAGTATTTGGAAGTTTTATTAATTTAGAGAGATCTCAGGAACTAGGCAGCCAGCTGAATTTTCAATCAAAAGACCTGTAAGTGCTCATTACTAAGCCTGCAAGGCAGCATTAAGCATCATCTTCAGATTTTAGAGTTTCCCATCAGTTCTTTAAGAGAATTGCAGTGAGATTCTTGTGTTTATTCTTAAAGCAGAAAATGTTCTGAAGATTAGATCCAACAATTTTGCCTCACAAGAAAAAGGAAATAAACAACAAAAAAAGTCTGAGAGTTGGTAATACCTATTCACCCTTATTCACCCTGCAGAATCAAGACAGTCATGAGAATACTTTGTATTTAACTGGTATCTTAACAGAAGAATTAGATGAGTTGCAGTAGCAGAATATTTAGTTTCAGGTATGTGGAAATAGCAACTATAGTCACATTTTTAACTATGCTTCATGAAACACCTTGGCTGTGCTAGTATTAGAGACAACAAAACACAAGGAATACCAAAAAAAGCTCATTGCGATTTTTACATTCCAAGATCAATTTAAAGAGCTGCCAGTTATAAAAACAATCTTTCTGCCCATATGATACCTAAAAATTTGTCCACATAGTAGCACACATGGCTACATTACAAAATGGAGATTCAGACTCTAAGCGGACAGTTGGAGTTGAGGAAATTAGTCTATCAGAAGTCCATAAAATGAAAAATAGGAGACAATAGAGTAATTTGAGTTACAAGTTACTATTTCTAATAGATCTTTTTATTAGCCCCTTGCTAAACTCCAAGGCAACCTTTTCTATGACAGGCAGTTCTATAACATCCCACAGCCATTGCCAATCAATCAAAAATCATACTTCAGGGCCCATAGTGTTATAAAATTAAGAGAACACAACTTGGATCATTTTGATTTGGGATCTCAGGGTTCACTTTTTCAATCTTTTGTCTCCAAACATAGATGCACTTATTAAAAAACAAGGCTTGAAACATTCACATAACTAACTGCTTGTGAATTAAGGGGGAAAAGAAAGATAATCAAGAAGAATACTTTCCTTAGAAGAACTGAACACATCAAATCTCAATCTTAGTTGAGTTCCTACATCTTACACTGCTCCTCCCTGGGCTGCCAGTCTCGCTTGATAATTTGAGCTAATCCGCATCTTCAACTTCTGCATGCCTTTCTTCTCCTTCCTCACCTATTTTTAAATTAGCATTCAGATTGTTTGTGCCCTGTTATCTTCCATGTGAAGAGCTTTACTTTCCTTTATCAACATCAAAATCCAGCAATTCAAAGTTTTGTAATGTTCAACCAAAATTATTCATCAGTGTCACACCAGTAGCAGGTTACCCTGTTGCCTTCTTTATACCATCATGGCCTTGTGTAAAATTATAAAGAACTTCAACATTTAGAACTGGAGTAGAATGGGGTACAGTTCTCATTTTAAATCATATTGTTCTCTGTTTTTCAAGCAAAATTTAGTTAACTTGCTGTCTTAGATCTTATCAGGATTCTGCTACGCATAGATAGGTATCTTGGACTCTCGAAGTCCATATTCTATCATTTATTTAGAGTTTTCTTTGTTTACCTCCTGTTTGGATCAAACTTTAGGCCTAAACTGGCTGGCTGAGGATAGTGAAAGAGGTTAGTGTGGATTCCATGTTTTTATAAGCTGCCACCTGTTTGTAGTGAGGACTCTGGGTAAATCACCTCAGTGATGATATTTTTTCAGTGTCCTTTACAATTGCAACATAATCGGTGCTGTTATGTAATGATATTGGGGCTGGCTTGTGTTTTTAGTAGAAGTTAATTAGTTATCCAGAACTAGTTAGGAGCATGATTTTAAACAAGACCAGGGGGAGTTTTAAAATAACCCTGTTATTTCCAGTATAAATTCAGTGTTTGTGCACAAGTCCTGTATGTTTGGCACCAAACCCACAGAACTGGCTATAAATTGTGGTTAGAGCTGGTAGAGGTGGGGAGAAGGGAGCAGGGGTTAGGCTTGTACTAGAAGTCTCTTAAACCTCCATTTTAATCCATCTGATTATCTTCCACTAACCGGCTTGTACCAGAAAATACGGGAATCAAATAGGATAGGTGAAAGATTGTCAAGCTTCAGAATCTTCGTTGCTAGTTGTTAGTTTTCCTTTCTCATGATCTGTTTCTTCTAAGCACTATATTTAGAACTAGGGACAAGTAGTCAAAATGTACATTTTACTGGAAAAATGAAAGGACCACTGTGAAAATTATAGGAAATGCTGGAGAATGTAATCTTTTCTGAACTGACACACATTCTGGAAACAAATCTGTGCTGGAAACACTGATTATATATACCAGGTATAAAAGCATAACTGGCAGTTAAAACCTTGTTGAACAATGCAATGATACTGTATTTCTTAACTTGGAAGGTTGTTCATCCAGCCTGCTCAGCCAGGATGTTCATCTGGCCCGTTTACCATTTATGAGACATTGTGTTAGCATTGAATTAGCTTATAGATTGTTTTAATATGACTTGAAGCAGTAGGGTGTATAATTGTTTGAATGTTTCTTTCCACTGACTGCACAGCATTACTTCTTTCTGCACCTGAGAAGGCTTTTTCCTCCACCTGAACATTTAACAAGCAAATTTCCAGATACTCGGAAGCAAATGCAAACAATTTAGAACAAATCTCATTCCTGCGATTAGGGCCTAAACTGAAACTCTACCAAACAGAGCCAGTACAGCTAAGTTTTGTAACATCTTCTCTTCTTTTCAGTGGTTCTTGTTATTATTTGCTTCGGCAAGGCATTGCAGCATGACACCCTTCCTTATCCCAATTCTTGTTTTCTGGAAAGAAAAGTAGTTTTAAACCCTCTGTACAGTAAAGTCTGTACATATAAAGGGTATGAAGACTCAATGGGATGAGTAGCTTTTGGTACCATTTAATATTTGACAGACTGCTGTTTATTTTCTGCCAGTTTTCTGGGTACCATGTCATATTGTTGATGTTATGAGCTAAGTTTCCCACTAAGTGGACTTTACCAATGAAACTCAGGCTTGGGAATCCCTATGAGACTGCACTTTGAACTGCATGCACATATACGGTCTACAAAGTACTTGCATCAGTCATAGTAGTGTGTGATAAGTACCATTATGTGACTTAATTAATGTCTGCATGGCATTTTCAGATTCATAAGCAGTCAAAAACATTACCATGATGTTTTTTTCATCTGCTAAAGTTTTTTATAAGCCAGAAGTAAAATACAGAGTAAAGGTGGTCAGATGGGTTAGAAATTAATTGGAAAATCACCAAAGACTGCATGGTGAGGAAAGCAATTACTGTGAAATGCAAAAATGAGAAAATGCAGCCATTAGGGATATCTGGTATTAAACCTTCACAGGAACGTAAATATTTAATTTTTTAAAATTATTTTTGTATAATGCATTAGCTTGCAATGAATGTGGCATGTAATGCACGTAGAAGTACTCCTTGGTCAGCATGGGAGGCAGCAAAATGCCTAACATACTAAAGCTTATGCGTGAAAAGTGGTTTTATACTTAGTTGACTGGCGAGAAGACAGCACATTTATACTATTCTAAATATAAAATATTGCATACTTTTATTTACATACTCTTCTTTAGAAAGTTATATAATTTACTAAGTCATGAGTTTGGGTCGGTTATGTTTAGACTGAACAGAAGTTCCAATAATGGACTACATGAGCATTACAAGACCAAGTAATTAGCAATAATGACAACTACAAATATTTTTTTATTTAAAGTTTATGACATGCTAAGGCTTGCAATACTCTTGGATGAGGCATAATATGATAGGTGGTTTATATACAGGTAGATAAAGAATGTTGAAGTAACCTGAACAAGGGCTTTATGTATGATCCTTATACTTGGGTCATACTTCCATGTATGATACCACACATGATAAAAGCGTACAAACCAAGCAAATACTATTATAAATTAATAATCTCTCACCACAACCTTCTCATTCCAAAGGTAGGAGGAAAAACTGTATCAGATTCAAAAGAACATCAGGTAAATGTCCATCTTTCCTGAGTTCTATGGTCATTGACAATATATGATGGTGAAACACTCACAGTGGTGACAAATGTCACAAATGCCACTATAATTGCCACCCTTTGGGCAGATGGTAAACTTTGTAATGAAGAGGTCAGGGGGGCTGTGCACTGAAAGTTGGTGGCTGGCCAACTTTTATTTTTTACTATTTGATAAACAAGAAACGTCAGTTGTACCCAAAGCACTGATTTAGCTTTTTTTATCCACTTAGTAATACTGTAGTACACAGTTCTCAAATAATCATAGAATCATAGAATAGTTTGGGTTGGAAGGGACCTTAAAGCTCATCCAGTTCCAACCCCCCTACCCTGGGCAGGGACACCTTCCACTAGACCAGGTTACTCCAAGCCCCATCCAGCCTGGCCTTGACACTTGCAGGGATGGGGCAGCCACACCTTCTGTGGGCAGCCTGTTCCAGTGCCTCACCTCCCTCACAGTAAACAACTTCTTCCTTACATCTAATCTAAATCTACCCTCTTTCAGTTTAAAGCCATTACCCCTTGTCCTACCACTACATGC
>JANZLQ010000040.1:19437447-19451512 GCA_026212715.1 Elanus axillaris
AACCTGTCCCCATAGGAGAGGGGCTCCAGCCCCCTGATCATCTTTGTGGCCTCCTCTGGACCCCCTCAAGCAGGTCCCTGTCTTTCTTGTGTTGGGGGCCCCAGAGCTGAACACAGTACTTCAGGTGGGATCTCACGAGGGCAAGAGTAGAGGGAGAGAATCACATCCCTTGACCTGCTAGCCAAGCTTCTTTTGATGCAGCCCAGAATGCAATTGGCTTTCTAGGCTGCAAGCGCACATTGCAGCTGGCTCATATTCAGCTTTTCATCCACTAATACCCCCAAGTCCTTCTCCACAGGGCTGCTCTCAATCTACTCATTGCCCAGCCTGTGTCTGATGACATGATGCCTCACCTTGCTAAGACACATTTTGTCCTCTGAAAAACTTGCAAGCAAAGCAGACGAACAGGATAGGAAACAGGCCCCGTGTGACATGCTTGTGTCATGCATGAGAGTGGAAGATCAACAGTTCAGAACACAACTCAGGTCCTCATGGCTCTAGCGAGTACCTCAAATACTGTGTCATGACAGTACTGGGAGTTTTGTTAGCATAAGCACTCTATACAGTTACGAGTGCTTATAAGTGCATGATAGCATTTGGGATCCACTGTGTCTAGCCCTTACCACTAAAAAACAGCCTAGGAGAGTTTTTTGCTTTTGCTTTTTCAGAAACTTATCTTTGACACAAGGGAATAGGTATCAAAAGAGGCTTCAAAATGATTTATTGAAAAATGTAGTTCTTGCCAACCGAACTAGACAGCTGAATGTAGAAACAGCTACACTTTTATTAGACTAACATAAAATAAGAGCTGTACATAGTTCTGGAGTCCCTCAAAGGTCCCTTCATCTGTTATCATCCTCCACTCTTGTGAAAGGAGCACGGAGATCTCCAAATCATGTGTATCAGCCGAATTTTCTTCTCCCGCCAATCTAATAAAGGTCTCTTTATATAAAACAAGCTACTCTCTCTCTCTCTCTCTCTCTCTCTGTGAAAAAATTCTGCTACAACTCCATTATCGGGAAGGATCTTAAAAGATAAATAGCACTAAGGAGAGCTGTTTGTTTTTATCAGTTGCTTTTGTGAAGGGGAGGTTTACTGGTGTGTATCTCTGTAGGTACAAACTTACCCCAACAGTGGGTGACTTGTCATTGCACCAAAAGCTATATTTCTATTTGATTTGTTATAATGTGATATTTATTAAATATAATTATGAAAAATGTAAATTAAAGGACAGCAAAGAAGGACTTTTCTAAACAAACATGCCTTATTTCAGAGGCGAGAGTGATGTCAAAGAGTGATTTAAACACACTTGGGGTCTAGCTCTCTTGCTAAGAGGAGGAGGTAGTGCTAGACCTTAAGCAAATGTGTATCAACAGCATGAAGAGAATGAAAATATAGAGTAAGGTCAAATGGGACCAGTAAGATAGATAGATAGATAGGTAGACAGATAGTAATTGGAACCAAGTAGGAGCTAGGATACAAGACAGATGTGGAATTTCAGGAAAGATGCTTATACAGACAGCAAGACAAAATAAGTACAGCCAAGAGAAAAAAAATAATAATTTTATCATAGTATCTTTCAGCAAAGAAAAATCTAGGGTTACACTGCCAAGGTACAAATTTTACAAAGAATTGTACTTACAATTCTGTTCACACAGATAGCCTTGTTTGTACTCTAAGGCTGCAGGGGCTAATACTTAAATAATACGTCACTACACTAAATACTCCTGTGTTTCAATCATGATATGTAACTTAAAAATGGGTAAACTCACAATTTGTTACTACTTTAAAATGACAATAAAATCTTGTGGTAAACTGCTAAGTTCCTCTTTGGCTTTCTGCATAAAAGTACATCTGAAATACAGTGCTTTGTATGAAATTGGAACAGGAATGCTTTGCTTTTTGGTATCGTTTGAGACCTGAATCTCAGTCTATGTGGGAAATGAGAAGGCTGCAGTAGGCTATGCAGCAGAACGACAGGTTGTGTGCTGTAAAACAAAGAGAGAATTTTGGCTCATCACATTGGTGTGAAGAAGCACTGCCGTGGGGCTGTGTAAAAGGTGTGCAGGGAGTGGAAGAATAAAGAAAACAGAAACAGAGAGAGAAGCCAGCTGTGAACAGCACTGTTCGATTTTTTTTTACCAAACAAGCTATTCTAGAAAATGTGAAAGAACGTCATCATCATTTAAAACCATTTTTAAACAATTACTAATATGACCTCAATTATGTTTTCTTTGCCTGTACCCACTTGTTTACAGTCTGAAAGAAAACAGTGAGAATGACTGCTAAAGATGCCTGATAGTGCATATTTTCTTGGAAGTATATTTTCATATTAAGCAAATGTCAGTACAAACACCTGCAATTTATATTGCTTGTAACAGTTAGAAAAAAATCTAAGGTGGCTCACCACCACTCTCTTTGAAGGTTATTGTTACTTTGTGTCTGTTACTGTGTGTATTTTTGCACTTCAAAATGTAAAGAAAAGCATGTTGATTATTAAAACATTGCTCCTAGTTCACAAAAAAATGAAGTAAATACTAATATACAGTCTTCAGTGAAGAACAGACTGTGAATTACAATGGATTTTGAAGGGAATACTCTATCAAAATTCACTGTTTCTTTACAAGTGATTTAGTTAACACTTAATTTCAAGGTAAGTGCAGAAACAAACTGAAATATGATGCTGTGAGAAAGACATTGAAATTAATTTAAAAATGATTGCAGGTACCTTGACAATGAAGAACAAAGCTACAGACTTTGTACTTTTCATTTCTTCTTCCTCTATTTTACACAGCTGTGTACCCTAAGATCAGTGCCTGTTACTCAGCAGAAGAGAACAAGGTTCTGTTCTGAACTTTGACCAGAAGTGTATTAAATTTGTATTCAGTCCCTTCTCTGTTGGCTAGCACATTTGGGTAGGAAACAAAATCTTCAGAACTCTTTGCTCTGTGCCTGAGAAATGTAGAAAAGACATTGGTTGCCCAACCTTGGCTCCATCCTTTCTGCCTGCAGTGTACAATTGCAAGGACCGCACAGAGGTATAATTTTGTCTCCTAGTATTTTCATGTCACAGTTTGTCCCTGTAAATGAAAAACCAAATGGCATTTTTGAGCACATAACAGGTCTGATGCTTCAGGCTTTCTGGGCCTGAAGGAAAACCTACTCATGCCAATGAAAATCTGCAAAGTGGTTTCTGTGGGGAAGTGGTTGAGAAAACAGCCTGTGGGGCACTTGCAGATGCTATGCTCAACATTTGTATACAAGGTAGAATGAAATTAGCAGTTAGTTAAGAACTGAAAGCTGCAATATTTGGCGTGGGCTTTTTTGTTATTAATTTCAATTATTTTCTTTTGCTTTCTTTTTAATTTTTGAGTAACAAAAAATTAACATTAAACATTTAAAAAGTGATTAATTCCAACAGAAAAAAAAAAAAGAATGTATATATTATTGCACTTGATGGCTTGTTACTGATGCAGTCTGTTTACCCATTTGTACCCTACCTATCTTATTGCAGGAACTGGAATATAATAAAGGACTGCAAATGGGTGGATGTAAGTTACAAACTTCTGAGACAAAACAGTACTATTTTAGTTCCTGCTCTTGTTGTTCAAGCAATTACATAGGATCCCACATACCATCATTGCGGAAGGTGCTGAGAGATTGTGTCAGTCCATCAGGGTGTCCTGCCTTCTGCTATTTTAAACATGCACGTAGTACTTTTTCTTGTTATATTGAATTACACATTTGACAGAAATTGGGATTAGACTTGTATGCATTTTCTTTAGAAAGTAATGGGTTTTTTTAAATACCTGTTTATTCTGATCTGCTAAGAATGATATACATTTTTAACATACTAAGCAGAAACATGTGTTTGAAATTGTTTATATTGTGTGGCTGGATCAGAAAAAGAAAAAATAAATCAGTAGTTTTCACAGCTCCCCATAAAAGAATAATATAAATAAATGTATTTTAGCGTTGGTGTTGAGCAGCATTGTCGGGAAAACATCATTAACTCAATTAAAGTTAAATTCAAAAAAGTAGGTAAAAAATAGTTTGTACTAAGAACAAGTACAGCAAAATAATAAAGAACCCATTTCTTAAGCGCAGAAAGAAAAATTTTCTCATCCTATAGGACCGTTATGCTAAAGATTAGGAAATAACCAAGTAGTAAATAAAGAAGGAATAGGAAAAACACTGTGACAACATTCTTGGTTTTT
The DNA here is from genome assembly GCA_026212715.1 of Elanus axillaris. Taxonomy (NCBI): domain Eukaryota; kingdom Metazoa; phylum Chordata; class Aves; order Accipitriformes; family Accipitridae; genus Elanus; species Elanus axillaris. The sequence continues at coordinate 19,441,665 of JANZLQ010000040.1, forward strand.
AAGGCAATTTCTTAAGTCAAAGACTAACTGGTACTGTTTGTTTATGGAATAGTCCGTAATAGCCGACTTACTGATAAATGATTCACAACATGAAAGCATACATAAAATTTGTATGTGTATGTACAATGTTAGTTGTGCACCTTCTGCTTGAAGGCATCAGAGCACTACTGGTGAGGACAACTGCATGAACTGGGACATGCGGCACAAGTGTCCCGGTTTCTAAGCACCTTATACCTAATCTGGAAAGAAACCCTGCTATGGAGCTCCACAAGATGGGCTTCAATATCCCCTTCTACACAGTAAGTAAACATGATTTTTACAAAATCCATTAGGAACTATAAAGGCAGCTGAAAACCTTATTTAATTCCCTATTATTCTAATATGGAGCTGTTTGGTAGGCTCGTGATAATCCCTTTTTTCTGTCTGTGGTTTCCTATGTGCTCTTTTCTATATCTCTGTCTCTTTAGAAGATCTTGGGTTGATCATGGCCTTTTCTACAGAAGACACCGACAGACTCTTTCAGGGGAGGTAAAACTGCTAACTTGGAATTAACCCTTAAACAATGAATTTGAGGGTATTTTTATTCAAGTACAACATTAGGGCAGCTGCATTGCTTAAGTCAGAGCTGTGGCCCACCTTGTTGCCTGACTTTATTTAAAATAATGCCCTTGTGTCCATAACACAGAACTGTCTATTAACTGATTATTCCCTCATTCTTTGAAAAACTTTACTGTATCCTGCGAGCCTCAGAGAAAATAAAATAATTTCAGTCCAAATTAAAAAGGATTATCTACTTATTGGAAATAGTATGTTTTTATTTTACTTTTTCTTTACATAAAGTCTTGGAAGTTTCTTTTATTAGCTTGCATAGTCAGGCTTCTGTTAAAACAGTAACTTATATAGAGTAATCCTTATTTTTCATTATAACTAAGTAGAAGACAGGGATATTCAACTGTGTGTTAGAAATCACAAGCTTCTCATAATTAGTAAGAAATTCCTGATTAATTTGCAACTAGCTATAAAAAAAGAACATAAGCCGAATCTAGTAAGTGAGTTTTTCACCTGCCAGCATCATGGGATTGTCTTAAAAATCAGAATGCTTTTAGTAAATTCTTAAAAGCAAATTATTTTCTAGTAGTTCATGAGTAAAAGCTAAGATTTTTTAATTAAGAGAAAAATACTCTAAGAAGGAATCCTGATATTCTAGGCAGTGATGTATTAAGAAATTAAAACAATACATTTAAGGGATTAATAACTGAGAAGTCAGAGGGAAATTGTCATCCAGCTGAAGTCTCTGATAGGATCCTAATGTAATTGGTTCTTTGTCCTTCACTGCTTGACATTTTATCAATGAGCTAGAAGAAAACATCAAATCATCTAAGATAATTACTGTGGATTACACAAAGACAGATAATGAAGAGGCCAGGTCACTGATCTGGATCACTGAGGTGAATTCAAACAAATACCATGTATTACAATACAGCCAGATAAATAAACCCCACACATTTAGGCCCCAAAATAAAGGTAGTACTTACAGGATAAATAAAGCCTGAGATTGTTGGGAACATGGAGGGTTGAACTTGAGCTCACGTTGTTAAGCTGGCCAACAGAGGAAGGTCAAGCTTTGCCCTGCAGCTTTTCAGTCACTGAGGTATCAAGGCACAGCTGATTCGGGGAGCAGCAGGGGAGCTGTGCTGTATGGGGGATTGGCCAGAGGCAATGGGAAGGCTGAGGACCCTCACCACAAGCTGCAGCCCTAGGAGCCGGGCAAGGTGAGCGGAGCAGGCCCGGAGACAGGGACCATGCCAGCCAGAGGCTGGTGAAGCCCCTGATGACGAAGCCAGTCCAGGGTGAAGCCAGGAGACGAGGTCTGCAAGGCAAGGTCAGGGTCGGCGCAGCGTAAATCCAGATGCGTTCATGGCTTTCGCTTTTCTGTGGATACGTTGAAGTAAGTTGCGTATTCACAACCTGGAAGGCACCAGCGTTCACAAGGCCTGAATCTCATTAATATCTGGGTTAGTTAGCTCATCTCTACTTAATACATAATTAAAAACCTACCACTAGAAAAAGCTTACAATGGTCACATCTAATCGGCAGGAAACTTACTGATTCTCAACACGCACATTTAATCATTCTCTGTCACCTTATGAAAGGAGGAGGTCTTTCCCGAGTAATCCCTAAAAGCAGCTCAAAAGGGAGAATGCAGCAGTTGTGCTGGGCGTCAGGAGAACATGGAGGCTCGACTATGCTGACATGTAACGCTGTGACCAAGCATTGTGCTCTAAAGCTGCTCCTCACCTGTGCAGCTACGAGAGATGCTGCAGCACCCCCGTGTGGAATCTATTCACAACGCCTGCCAGCCCCTGCCGCCGCCATGAGGCGAGGCGAGGCGTCTCCCCCTCCCGCCCGTGCCACCTTCCAGAACCTTCCAGCGCGCCCGCTCACGGCGGGGAGCGAGCTGAAGGGAACGGGACCCGTTCGTCGGCTTGCCTTTTCTTCTGAAGGAGGCATCTCAGCACACAGAAGGCTGGCTGCTCGCCTCAGGGAAGGGTAAGGTGAGAGCGGTGACGGCAGCAGCACCCCGGCCCCGCGGTGGGCCGGGCAGGGCGCCATGTTGTGCTGCGGGAGAGGTGTGGGGACGGATCCTGCTGGCTCTGTCCCGGCAGCCGGTGCCCGACTGCCGCCTGAGCCGCTCTGGGCCTCGGGTGCCTTCGCCCGCCGGCTCGCCCTAGGTGCAGTTGACTCGGTCTCATTTTTCCTGTTGATCTAATCCAAGTCTGTCAGTCAGCATGAGGGTCTCGTTTGCCGCCTTCCTCCTAGGGCCGCGTTGTTTGTTGTGTCTGTGTGGGGGGGATGTTCTCGTGTTCCCCCCCGGTCCCTTAATCTGCATTCTTCCTTATTAATGACCGTGGCGTTTGTCTGGATGCCGTCACTGCTCCAGCCCTTTACAGGCAAGCCTTTGTGGGTCACCCTGTTCAGCTACGGCTGGAGGTTGGCACCCGTTTACTTCTGGTGGTGCCTCCTCTTGCCTTGTCAGCTAATCAACCAGGAAAGAGTCTCCAGGATGAGGTCCTGGTAATGAGCTTTTATCTCCACATTGGAAGGCACTAGGGTAGTTCTCGCCTACTTGGGTAAGCCTGTGTACAGAATGATAATATCCTTATCTCTTATTGAGTGGGATCCCTTTGCCTTTCAGTTAAATTCCATGTTTGTTCTAGCAGGAGCTCGTTTAGGGAGGGGAAGGGCCTTTCTCAGTTTGAGTCTTTATCCACAGTGTCCTTGTTGAAAACGTAACACTTTGTAAGAGGGAAAAGACAAACTGAAGATGCAGTGTTGTCATCACTAGGGTGTTGTGGGATTATTGCCATTTTCCTTGAATTTTAATTGAAAACTGAAATACGTGCAATTTGTAACTTCCTTACAAAATCACGATGGTAATTACAGCTTTCTCAAGCTTAGGTGTCATTTGCAGCTGATAGCGGTGTTTGAAAGGTTGACAAATAAAGGGATTAGATTGGTTGAAATGGGAGTTAGTAATTTTTAATTAGAATTTTTATTCTTCCTTTCTGAAACTGTGCTTAGGTAATGATTAGGTGCAAGTTTTCTTTGGTTTTTTTTCACATGTTCCCCACAATCAAAATGTCTAAATTAATGTCTTTTTCCATTCATGCTGTGTCAAACATATAAATGATTCCTTTCGTTTTTAAGTTGTGAAGTTAAGTCACTGAAAACGTTATTGTACTATATACAAAACTATATACAAAATTCTTTTTTTGTTGTTTCTTTTGGATGCCTATGTATTTATGTCTGTATTTACTGCATGTTTCAATACTCTTGAATTTGGTAGACTTTAAACAGATGCCTGAATGTAAGTGTGTATGCTGGGCTTGTCTGAATGAGGACTAGTGGCTCAGTGAAAATTAATGATTAAGCTGAAGATCTTGGCCACTGAAGTTCCAGTTGGAAGGAAGAGAAGCTAAAAAGGGCTCACTGACTAGTAAATAGGGCTTAAAAGTTGAGGGGTTTAATGTTACTGGTAAATTTTACTAATCTGTGATCTTAGCTACTTCTTCAAAGGTGGAACTGATGATTAGCACTATTCTATGCTGAACAGGTGAGATTATTTAATGTTAAGAGCAGTAAGTGTCGAGGGCAAAAGAAAATGTATGGTGGTGGAAAAATAAGGTGTATGTACTGGTAGGAGAGCTCAGGTAACTGTAAGTAACTGTTCCCATTTTAAGCCATGAGGATTTCATTTATTGACTCTGTGACTGTATCATAAATTGTATGTTAAATATGTAGTTAAGACAGTTATTTAGAAGTGTTTCTATGGACCCATCAGTGTACAGAGTAACATGGCCACAAATTCATGGCTTCCAGAAACTGTTAATATGAACCAAAGCCCTGTCCGGGACGATGATGATCATCAAACTCCTATTAAACCCAAGGTAGAATGTTCAGTCAGGCAGGACATGTGGTATCGTCCATATGTTCTGTTTTCGCAGCACGATTCATAAATAAATCATATTCTCATTAAGAATACTCATTCTTACTACTTTTCATTAGGGATCTTTTGTACACCCCTACAAAATTGATCTATTTCCTGTTATTTTTCTGTTATGCTCTTCTGACTTCTTATCTATTTATTTTAAATAAAGAAAGCAGTTATATAAATTCAGCTTCACAAATGTATCACAAAATGCTCTTTCCCTTTGGTAATAATTTTACCAAATATCCAAGTTCAAAGAAGAAGAATACAATTGTTTCTGAGAATAGATCTTTCCCCTGCACATCTCTGTAGGATATAACTCATTAAAATGTTATGTTCCTTTTTGTTTTTCGTCACTGTCCCTTTGCTGGTAGTACAAACCCTCTATGCGTGTGAATTGTATAACCTTCTTGCTTAATGTCAGCTTAATGCTGACTGCCCCTGTCACTTTGTACTTTAAGTGAATATTGTCACTACAGTCCATGTGGCATTGTATCAATCTTAAGAGATAGTGAACAGTATTCATCTTAATATTGATTCTTGTGGCACTCCTGTACTTGCTGCACTCCTTCAAAACTATTCCCACTTGCAAGTCTCCTTTGATTTGAAAACTGGTTTTATTAATCTGCTCTAGTAACTCAAATATTTTAAGGTAACTTTGTAGATTTGCTCTTTATATTGGGCTGTCTCTAAAGCTTTGCAAAAGTTTAGACAAACTGTATTCCTTTTCCTGCATATTTCTTATAAAGTATCTTTTTCCCTTAAGTCTCCAAAATGTCTTTGTTCATATCCTTTATTAATGACTGAAGCAACTGAACTATTTGTGAGGAAAGGCTGTTGTATTCTAACGTCCTTACAGTATGCTATACAGGCAGGGAAACCAAAGGGAAGGTATGGGGAAGAGCTTTGTTGGGGGAGTTGGACTTCAGCAAGGAAGCTTCTGCTTCAGCAAGCTTGGAGTTTGGTTTGTATGAAGACGGGGATTACCATGTTAACTGAACAGCAAGTGTCTGCAGCAAAGGAATCTGGGAACACCAGATGTATGCACCTTTTCTGCCCAAGGGGAGAGACAAATTCATTGATTTGCATATCTAGTGAAATTTCAACAGTATACACACCTGTGCTACTTCATCTCATTCTCATTCCTTGTTGCAGGTTTATTTGACAGAAAACACTGTAGAAAATCTGATATTGGATATGTACACAAGTAGTATAACGGCTAGTCAACTGCAGTTGATACTTTAACATTTAAAAGTAGCATGTCTGTTTAAAATTTCAGACTGATTGCATCCTTGGTGATTCTTTAGGCTAAATACTAGCTTCAGGTACTATCAGTGGAGAGTGATTCCTGCTTTCCTCTTTGCTTTGGCATGTGATGACAAGTGTGTTAAAGATCCTTTTCAGGTTAAATTATAATGCTTGGCATTTATGTTCCTGTCCAGTTCTGTAATTTATTTTAATTTTCTGATAGATCAATTGTCTGTTCTTAAAAGTACGCTGAGAGTTTCCTTAAGCTCCTTTTGAGCCCTACCAAAGAGATCCAAGTTAAAATACTCATAATGGAAACCAATACAGACTTAAACTGAAACAGATGTTAGTGTGAGAGTCAGTGAAGTAGGCAACATTTGCTGCTACACATACACTTTTTATTAAATAGTGCCCTAGAGGCTAGAGCATAGACTGGTTTGTTTCAGAGCCAGGGTGGTACTAATGGGTCTTAATTGCCCTGACAGGACTTACCTGAGGTCTCCTCTCACCCAGACCCTCTGCACAGCCTGCCCCGTGGTCCCGGGCCCTTGCCTGGGCTGTGTCACAGGTATACCTGTACCCAGCTGTGTCTCTTGCTGTCTTGGCTTACTGGCTGTTTTTCCTGGATGGATCTTGGAGCTGTGTTGTAGGTAGTTCACCTTCAGTCTCATGTCTGGTTCTGTCTCCAGGAAGAAGGTTTAATTTGTGTCATAGCCTGCACTCCAGTCCTGTCTCTGGCCCTGCCTTCTGGTGCTTCTGACTGGCTTCCCTAGATAACACCCTGGACCTTGCTTTGTCTGGACCTTGTGGAAGCTGTCCTCCTCCCAGCCTGGCCCTGTTTGATCCAGTGAGACTGTCCCTCCTGTTTGGTGAGACTGCCCTTCCCTGGCTTATCTCTGCTCTTGGAGCAGCCCATCTTGCTCTTCCTTGACAACGTATTTGTAACATCATGTTGGCAATCTCTTGCAATGTTGTTAAAAAACATTGTGAGGGTTCTGTCATCAAGCAAAGGCTCATATTGCACAGTTTATACAAAGGATCCTGTGTAAAAAGAAATCCACTTTCTATTTGAAGGGGAAACTTCCTGCCAGTGGAGTTCCCAGGTGACATCCAGATCAGCAATATTGCAGACTTAATGGCCAAAGCAAATGGAACCTGATTAAGGAATGTTTCCCTTAAAGGTAATCTTACAAGCATAAGCAAAATTGACAGTTGCCATCTGTAATGCAGAACTCTTCTAGATTGCATTTGATTTCTCAAAACCTGTGAATTTAGTATAAAAAGAAAATCTCTGTGGTTGACTTAACTTACTATGTTTAGAGTCATAAAATGCTTGAACGAAAAAAACAAGAAAGGAGAAGGGGAAGAATGAATCATAGTGATATTTCTCTGTGGAAGACTGCTAAGACCTGGTAGAAGACACTAGCATCATGGGAACAGAATCTTTTGTCTTCCCTTTTTGGAGTGTATTTTGGATCCAGAATTTGCTTTTGAAGAGATTAGGGCAATGAGTGAGAATATTTCTTGTATTTCAACAAATAAGCATTACACTGTAACATTTGAATCTATTTTTAATGAAGAAGCTATTATTATCTTAGAGTGTTTTTGATTCCTTAACATGGAATTAAATCAATCTTAAGACTGTCTAAAGAAACAGGAGTAATTTTGTAGAGTCAGGCTCACAGAACTGTTTGGGATCTGAAGTGTTTTGCAGCATTTTTGCATATTGATGCTCTTGTATTTGTGTCCAGTGCCCTCCTGTTGCTCCCTCCTGCTCCCTGCACTAGTGTGGAGAGCAGTTCAGGGCAACACACTCATCCTTGGGGCTGGGGGGAAGCAGAGGCACCAGTCTGGTACTGCTCATGTGTCAAAAGAGGGGAAAACAGGATTTCTCTTGTTCTGTTTCTGAGGAGATACAAAAGAGCTCAAAATGGTATGACATGAGAAATGAAATGAACATGCTTTTGAAAGCCCTGAGGGGAACGAATGTTTTTTAACAGTGTTGGTTTGTTAAAAGCTTCTGCTATGTGGGGGATGTGCAAGATGATAAAGCTTTTCTGCAGAAGCGTATGTTTTCATTCTGCTTTTATGGTAGAATACTTCTATTCAAGTAGTTGGATCTCTGCATAGGAAGAAACAGTGTCCCTTATGAGAAAGGTAATGGAATTAAAGCCTGAAAAAAAGTGATACAACGGAAATTAAGTATTTAATGAGTGAAAGACAGGTACATGTAGATGTGTATTCCTTTCTTGAATTCACTTGAACTGCTAAATAAATTATGTTCAGTATTTCAGTACTGGAGACAATTTTAGTCACTCAACATGTAATAAAACAACAATTCAATGCTATATTGGGAGTTTACTTGCACAGAACATGAGCTACAGGAAGAATCCAATGGTAAATGGGCAGTCTGGCAATGCTTTGAGCTTTTTGTCATGTATGCATAGCTTCTATAACATACACCATGTTTCATCTTTTATGTTTCTATATCACAAAGACAACTATGGGAGCTCTCTGCAGGTGTTCAGCAGTTAGGAAAAAGTTGGAAAAGATTAGGACTTAAACAAAGAGTGTTTAGCTGATTAGGCTACAGTAGAATATTCTAGACAGCATACACAACAGGGTGCTACTACAAAGACTGTTACAGTATCAAACTAGGTAACATTAAAGGGAACAAGATGATTTAAATAGGGATTATTTTTTTTTTCAGTGCTCTCTTAGAAGTTTTATTATGTGTAACTGTGGTACATTGGAATACCAACTAAATCTGCATAGCAGAATTTCTAGTGAATCTTGCTATATTCTTGGCTGTCTTGTTTTCAGACTTATTTTGCAATTACACAGGAAATAAGTAGTACCTGACTGTATGTTTCATCTTGTTGGTAGTGGTAACACTAAACATTTTTTTAAGTAAGGAAGGGTGATTATAAACTGGTACTCATGATATTTATACGCTTCTAAAAAAATTGTGATAGAATATGATCCTCATCAGATTTTTTTGGTGTTAGTCCTGTGAGATTAGAAGACCAAATAAATGCAAAATACTTTTTATTGTGTTATGTAGCCATATATTAATTTGATTTATACTAGCAAGTTTGCTACAGGAAAAAAAAGAAAGATAGCAAGAAAGCATTAGATTATTTTATGTAAACAGGGAGCTGTTAAGTTTTGGAGCCACCATTGTGGTGATCCTTTCTATTGGATCATTTAAGGCCCTACCTAAATAATTTAGTTTAGGAGTTGGTATGTTTCGAAGGCTTTGAATGAGATGTGTTTGATTTTCATGAGTATTTTGCTTCAGAACTTCCAACGTGGTTTAAAATCAAGCCATTTTCTTTGTGAAGAGACCATCAGACCAATAAAACACCTGGACCAGCTTGAGCCAGTGAACAGCTACTTCCTGTTCATCTGTTGAAATTTCAAGTCAAGAAATGCATAATAGTAGTCTTAAATGTTTTTTTTTTCTGTTTGGTTGGTTTGGTTTCTTTGTATTTGATACTGGGGTAGAGCTGTAGTGTCTTGACAAAATGGCAGACTTTTGCAAAAGGGAGTATCATTTTGTTTTGATGCTTCTGAGAACTTACAAGTTCATATGGCTGCAGCACTTGCTGCCTGTCATGTTACTTCAGTTGCATGCAGGCAGCTCTGATGTCAGAGATGGAAGTGAGTTCACACTTTTGTTGTGGTTTAAGCCCCGCTGGTAACAAAGCACCATGAAGCTGCTTGCTAGCTCCTCCCCCCTGGCCCCTTTGGGTTGAGGAGTAAATATAAAGAAAAGCTTGTGGGTTGAGGCAAGGACAGGGAGGGATCACTCACCAGTTATGGTCATGGGCAAAAGACAGGCTCAGCTTGGGGAAGAAACAAAATCAATTTAATTTACTATAAATCAAATCAAAACAAGGATAATGAGAAGTAAAACCAAACCTTAGAATGCCTTCCCCTCACACCTCCCTCCTTCCTGGCTCAACTCCACTCCTGATTTTCTCTCCCTCCTCCCCTTGTCAGTGCAGGGGGACAGGGAATGGGAGTTGGGATCAGTTCATCACATGTTGTCTCTGCCGCTCCTTCCTCCTCAGGGGCAGGACTCCTCACTCTTCCCCTGCTCCAGCGT
>JANZLQ010000040.1:19472013-19549266 GCA_026212715.1 Elanus axillaris
CCCCCCCCCCCCCCCCCGCCAAAAATGTCATCCTACTGTACAATTACACTGCTGAAACCCTTTTTTTTCCTCAGTAAACTGTTTTTGGTTGGCACCCATCACATTAATGTGGGAGGACTCAGTCCCTCAGAATCTGTCCAGAGTTTGGTCACTGCCCCTGTGTTTCTGGTTTCGGGCAGACTCATTGTATTAAACCTTTCTGTTCTCTCCTGAGAAGTGATGTTCACAGTATAGTTGCATAGCACCTATGTCATTAAGAAGACTTTTCATGTTGCTGTTATGTTTTGGGTTTGGTTTTTTTTGTTGTTGCTTTTGTTTTAAAGATTTTTCTATGCCATATCCAGAGAGGGAGCTTAGTTTCTTTTATAACTATGCATTGCACCAATAGACACACATGGCTTTTTGTCCTTAGAAGCTTCATCTTTCTTTGGTATTGACAGTGTTCTTCAGTATATCTATTTATAAATACTTCTAGCAGTATACATAAATAATGAACTATACATGTTCTTCCCTGCAGTAATTTTCTGAAAGCATTTTGGGAATTACGATCACAGTGTTTCAAACTTAATTCCTTCTGTTTTCCCCTTCCTAGCTCTGAAACTCTCATTCTGAAGTTCTTTATATTTTTGTCCTGTGTTCTCATGGTATTTCGAAGGGTTTCAGGTACATCTGTTCTACTGCTTGTAACTCCAAATGTGCATCCCACCCTGCCTGAGTTTTTCTTATTAATGTTTTCTTTAGGTCCCCGTCACATTTGTCAACTGAGTACCTGTGGGGGAAATGGGGCCTTTAAATCACCCAGGACATGCTTTTTTTACAAACTGTTTCATTTTCTAGCCAGGATACTATATGCAAGAAATAGTTGCTACATCTTAATCCCCACTTGTTGCATAGGCAGAATAGCATTTCTTCTCTATGGTCCTCCTGCAAGTGACTAATGTACAGGAGATATCGTTCTTCATGACTTTTGAATTATTTTATTGATCCTCCTTAAATTCTGGTTGGTTACTGGTGTTCCTTTTCAGTACTTTAAGGGTTTTGCTTATTTTCCCCCAGTATGACCTATTCTTTTTCATTGATAGTTGAGAAGATGATTTTCATGGCTTAAAACAGTACAAGGACTTAAAAGCGCTGAGACTGACTCACCTGCTGGCTACATCTTAGCAAGTGTACACAAAATAAGAATCCAATAGTACACTGTGTTTGTTACCAACTACAATGCGAAGATGGTAAGGAAAGAATGGCCCAGAGGGTAGGGACTGCATATGCTGGCACAGTTGGTGGTAAAAAAATGGACAACGTTTCAGTTTTGGTTTTAAGTTCTAAAGGGAAACTCACAGGTTTGGGGGGGGGGCGGATATTTTCAAATAAAAATCCCTACTGTTGTGTAAGACACTGTCAGAGATTTTACTGATTAATTGCAGCAGTCTCTATGTAAAGGCTACCCAGTACGCCATTCATCAGCTGTGCTAACTGCCTGATCATTTTGTGGGTCATAGCAAAGCATTGACCTGTGAATTCCAGGTATTATGCCTGGTTGTTTTGGTTTTGCAGAGTGTACACACTCCTTGTTTTAATAAAAGTCAGTAGGAAATCTACCCTGGCCTGCAATATTTATATTTGTAATTTCTCTGTTAATTTTGGAACTCGGGAATACATTTTTGTACCATTTGACAGTGTTTGATACTTCCTTTTGAGGGGGACAAACAGTTACTGTATTCTTGAATTCTGGTTCCTTCTAACTTATTAACTGTGTAACCCCTCTCATTATTGGTACAATTAACTGCTTAATGTAGGATTCAAAGGAAGATCTTTTATGTAAGCCTTAATCTAGGAAACAAAGCTAGTAAAAAATAAAATAGAAATCTGTTTGCTTCTCACTTCTAATACTGATTGCAAAGTCTGATTGCATCTGGCAGTAACTTTTGACTGGCATCTAGGAGTGATCAGTGTAGTAAGTTGGCCATCAGCAGGGTATTTTAAGACCCTCACATGGCTTGTTTGCCAAATACAGGTGTCTGCCAATTTACATCCACAAAGGAAAATAGCCATTGCCTTTAGCATTGAAGTGCTGTCCATATTAGAGAGACCAAAAACTTTCATTATGAGACTTGAGTACAAGAACAGCAGGAAGAAAGACAATGGGAGACAGCTACAAACCTTTGTCCATCCTGCATGTTGCTGGCCTATATTATTAGAATCAGAGTCATTTAGGTTGGAAAAGACCTTCAAGATCATCAAGTCCAACCATTGCCCATGCCCACTAGACCATGTCTTGGAGCATCTTGTCTATGCGCTTTTTGAATACCTCCAGGGATGGTGACTCAACCACTTCCCTGGGCAGCCTCTTCCAATGCTTGACAAACCTCTCGGTAAAGAAATTTGTCCTAATATCCAACCTAAACCTTTCCTCTTGTCCTATCACAAGCCACCAGACAGAAGAGACCAGCCCCCACCTCACTAAAACCCCCTCTCAGGCAGTTGCAGAGAGCGATGAGGTCTCCCCTCGGCCTCCTTTTCTCCAGACTAAACAGCCCCAGTTCCCTCAGCCGCTCCTCACAGGACTTGTGCTCCAGGCCCCTCGCCAGCTCCGTTGCCCGTCTCCGGACACGCTCCAGCAACTCGGGGTCTGTCCTGTAGCGAGGGGCCCAAAACTGAACCCAGCGCTCGAGGTGCGGCCTCACCAGTGCCCAGCACAGGGGGGACGATCCCCTCCCTGCTCCTGCTGGCCACAGCATTTCTGATCCAGGCCAGGATGCCGTTGGCCTTCTTGGCCACCCAGGCACACCGCCAGCTCATACTCAGCCGGCTGTTGACCAGCACCCCCAGGTCCTTTTCCGCCGGGCAGCTTTCCAGCCACTCTTCCCCAAGCCTGTAGCGGTGCATGGGGTTGCTGTGACCCAAGCACAAGACCCAGCACTTGGCCTTGTTGAACCTCATACAATTGGCCTGGGCCCATTGGTCCAGCCTGTCCAGGTCCCTCTGTAGAGCCTTCCTACCCTCGAGCAGATCGACTTTGCCTCCCAACTTGGGTGTCATCTGCAAAATTACTGAGGGTGCAGTTGATAAGGTTCACTTTTTAACTATATGTGATTGAAGAATGGTGGGTTATCAAAAACCCTGTACTTAAGATGAAGCTGCTGAATGGATGATAACAGGCAAGAGAGAAGTACTTACATTTGGAGGCTCAAGTCAGTTATCTAGATAATCCAGCTATTTCATTTTTAACTAAAATGCATTACAGATGTAAGACTGCAATTACTTTTCAGTGAACCTCTATTCTTTGTGTCTTTTATGAATACTGATACACGAATGCTGATATTCACGTCATGTAACTCATTACCGCTGACTGATTGGCAAAAGTAAGTAATGAAAATAAATGTATCTTCAAGTAATTTCCTATGGAAGAGTAAGTGACGTCACGTCATGGGTATAGGAATATACTAGAGACTGGAGAAAGACTCCCAACCAAAAAGGTAGTGAATATCTTTTCTGGAACTTCCAGGATGGATGGGGGGGGAGAGGGGGGAAGACCTAAAAGAAAGATTTTGGAGTTTATGAAAGAAATTACATGGTGAAGGTGTTTGCAATACGTAAGATTGAACTTGATGACCAGAAGATTTCAGTAAGCCCTATCGTATATGTTAATCTTGTAATTCAAAATGTAATAAACCTAAGTGAGATTAGATACAACTGACAAACTATTCACCCAAAAATTTCTATTTCTGCTTTCCCCTCAAAAAATGATATTTGCTATAAATTATGTATCAAGTATTTGGCAGAAGACAGCTGCAGAAAAGGTTCTTCAAAGTCTCAAATTATACTGAAATGGAAATAATCTGTTTTCTTTGTTACTTGCAATCCAAGAAAATCTCTTAACTCCATGATCATTTTATTTCCACCAATAGTTTAAAAAGCTAACAATGAAAACATAAGAGCCTCATACAAACATGGAAAGGATCCACCTAAACCCAACTAGTTGTCAGTATTTGGGTATCTGGTAGATGTGTCTATAAGCAAAATAAAGGCATTAGCTAGAAATCTTTACTGAAGAGATGAAATAGCTTCATATGGTTTAAAATGACTGCTCTTAATTAATCTAAGAGTTTATAATTGTGCTGATTTGGGGTTAATTTAATATAGTGAGATCTAAACTGTTCCAACATATTCTGTAACCAGTATCTGTCAGATAGTTGAGCAGAGCACCAGACACGTCATCCTTCTGGTTTTTAATAGTTTCTTTCCCTTTCCTGCTTGCATTTCACTTTTTCAGCTCTTCTTTTCTATTGCCCTTCTGTTTTTTCTGGTTTTATTACGTCCATCATAGCTATAAATAAATAAACAAAGCACAATACTCACTGATTGCTATTTTATATGCTAAAATTCTAAGATACAGTAATTCAGAGACAGAAAAAAAAAAGTCTGATCTCCAGGATAGTACTTGTTCTATTTCTGGAGTAACCACCAATAGCAAAAATCACATTACAATAACAAAAGCCACACTTTTTCCAATGATGGTGAAGAAAGAAAAATTCAAACTCTTCCTAATAAAAAGGTTTCTTAAACACCTTTAGCCTCTACTATATTGGTGAAGAAATTTTGCACAAAATCTCCAAGGGGTACTTATATTTCTAGAGAAAGTACACACAGACCAGAAAAAAGAATCACACTGGTTCAGCTTCATGTTTTAACACAAAAGAACCTAAAGTTGCTTGACATTTTCATGTCTTCTTTTCTCTAATCATAGAAGAAAATTAGCGTTGCTCACTCTGGCCTCTCAGCCTTTTGGTTAACACTGGGATCTCCTGCAGAAAAGATAGCTGCAGTTTTAACATATTTATCAGATTTTATGATTAACAGGCCTGGCTTTTTATAACTGAAGTGGTCATTGCTGCTCAGTTTCTCAAGCTTGACATCCAAGGCTTGCTCAAGTATTAACTATAACCTATCAGGTTTGGATACTCTCCCAGGCAAGAACACATCTGCATAGTTCTCCAGTGCAGCAATGTATATACCATTTGACACAACTTCTCTAAATTTATCTAAAGTAGCAGGATGAGAAAGTAATTTGTGACTGTATCCAACTGAGGAAGCAAGAAACCATATGAAACTATGCAAAACACACTTCAAAAGAGATCAATAATGCAAGCTTCAGAGCTCAAGGAGAGTTTGAAGTGGGTAACTTCTCATCGGGACCTTAGCTGGCCCTCTAAGTAATTGCAATTCTTCCCCCAAGCCCTCCCTTTTCCAAGGTGCAGTCAATCTTGGATACATTGCCGGAAAGCTTAGGAAAGCTTAAGAAACTCTGGAAAAAAACAAAACAATATGATGGTGATACTATTTTCAGTTCCAACCATGGATGACATCTGGAAGCCAAGTGCTAAAAGGCTGTACCCAGTGAAATTCTACCTCTTACAAGAAGCAACAGTTAGTAGGTCAAAAGCATCATTTGAAGATTATGATGTCTTTGTACGTTTATAATGAGCAAAAGCACTGAAAGCAGACTCTGATTTCAGGTTTGCAGTTAAGCAAACCTCTAAACTATGCAGATGCAAAACAAAGACATTTTGGAAAAAAAAAAACCCATAATTTAAATACTGGGGGTTTTGCTTTCTGTTTTGTCCATTATAAATGTTGTATGTTCAGACCTTGATTTTGTTTCAGGGCCTTGTCTCTGGACTTTCTGGCTTTTAAAATAACGTCTTTGCTCATAACATTTCAGATGTTCACTTGGATTCAGATCAAAATGACAAAAATTTAGCAAGTCTGAAAGTGAAAAAAACCTCTCAAAAAAATTAATAGCCTCTTTGCAGCAGTATTAAAAATGGAATTCCTTGGCCTCTGATAGTGTTGTTTTGATATGTCACACACTGTTACATCAGTCATGTTCTGTTATGTTAATATGTTGAGATGAATCACAGTAATGCCACAGCAGCCAAGAAATGTCAAACACCAATACCTTGACACTAAGTGAGAAACAGCCCTTATGTACGCTTAGGCCTTTGAGTCACCATCTTATATTCCACAAAAACACATAATCAAGTTCCACGCACTTACTGGAAGTAGAAAATGAAGTATTTTTCCCTTCAGATGGATTTTGCTTTAGATAAAAGAACTGTAGAAGTTGAAATACTGTAAGGTTTCATCTTCTCAGACTATCACCTTCCCATTTTAAAGACAGGTATATTAATTTACTCACCCTGTTGTCACGAAAAAGCTAGCCATTGAAGTCTGTAAGAAGGAACGACGGAAAGTTCCTGAGAAAACACAAGCATGTTTTGTTTCTATGATGTAACACATAGGTTTTGTTACCTCCAATGAGGTAACAGAACAATAACAGTGTGGAAGTCTTTCTTCTGTTTTTCCTAATGGACTATCAGCAACAGCTAAACCAGAAGAAAAAGTATTTGAACTAACATAGTCAAATTTATGTGACAAAAGTACCTGTAATTTTAACACCAAATTACATTCACTGTTGGAGCTTTAACTTCTTTTCCAATATCTGCAAAAAAAATCCACAATCAAACAAGTGTGTTTATTTTTTTAAAGTAGACTGTCGAAGCAGACAGACTTGTGATGAAATTCAGTGATTATTGTTATCTTTCAATACCTAGCAACTCTGCTAAACACAATGGTTCCTGGTATTACAACAATCTTATGATGTGCCCTACTGACACCCCTTCTAATTTAAATAACATCTAACAGAAAGTCTTCATTTGGTCAGTTTATCAGATGACTGACTCTGTAGTCAAACCACCTCTTCATTTTCCTTTAGAGGATGAATACATTCATCTGTATTTTTATTGCTTTTTCTGGTAGACCTGAAGCACAGTTTCCCTCTATCCAATTTAAGCATGCAGCCATGTAGATGTTATCCTCTTTTTGTAGCACGTCTTCCAGGAAACAGACCAGTAAGGAGTCAATGGCAAAGACTGTGCGAGAGCAGCTTCATAGACTTTTCAAATTATTCCACTGCAAGTGTTAACCTCACACTGCATTTACATTTGGAAAGTTAGTCCTCTTGAACTCACTCCAGGCATTATACAGACTCAGAGGGTTAGATTTAATAAGAACAACTTGGTCAGAGCAGCTTAAATTTATACAAGTACAAAGGGAAGTCGTTAAAGATGCAGTTCACACAAAAGCCATGCATTTATGCATTTCGTTTCTGCCCCTTTTTCTACTTTGGCAGAAGAACACGAGGAGAAAAAAAAAAGAAGATCAAAAGCTATGGAAGTTTTGCAAGAAGCCAAGTTAGTTCATAAGACCATAGAACAAAGTAATGTTATTTCCTAAGCTGATGTGGCCTTAAGTGTCTTAAATATGCCTCGAGCTTGCCAGAGGCGAACAACTACTGCAGACCATCCTACTTCTCGTCTACTTCTTGTTCATTCATTAGGAGAAGTTCTCTGTGTCGTGTCTTACCTACCTCAGTCTTCCTCCTGCTCCGAAAACACTTTAGTTATTTTGAGAGTACATCTGCAAAATGTGTTCTCACTGACACACTCCCTTACCTCCTAGCGTGTACACACACATACATGTAGACATGCACTTTTTTTGTACAAGAATGGTTTTTGTTTAATCTTTCCTTAAAAACAGTGGTGTTGAGATATCCTTTGCCTGTAGGTTTTCTATGCTTAACAGAATTACCAGCTGTCACTAAATTCATGTGCTGTTCATAAATCTAATTGAATTTTTTGGACAGCTGTTCATCTGGGCGTAAACACATTCATTCTAATAGCTACATTAGCTGTACAAGTTTATTTGTTTGGTTGTGATGTTTTAACTTTCACGCAGTATAATTACTTCTGACACTCTCCCATCAAGTAAGTTTTTTTCTGTAGAGAGTTTTCTTACCTTCATTTGTTTTAAGCCAGTCAATTGCATTTTTTTTTCATAGCAGATGCTGTCACATGATGGACAGTCTGTCATAAACAGATGGACCTGGTCTAAACCCATCCTCAGAAAAAGTCCCATCAAGAATGAAGAGCCGGTCTCCTGGGAGCATCAGTCAATACTCAGCACACCTTCCTGGACATCTAGTCAGTAAAACTCCTGGGCAAATTTCAAACAAGGAACCATGGGTGTCTCAGTAATAATAAAGAGAAACGGTAGCCATGTTTTACCCAAAATACAACAGTCTGCTTATCTTCATGCATAAACTATCCATATTATGGGATATTGATAGGGTAACAGATACAGCATGGAGATAGAGGTAGGATAATACGAGACGGAGAGAGCAGGTGGAGATTGGCTTTGGATCACAACTGCTGTAGTCAGAGAATAATTCAGTAAACGATCACAGAGCCAGTGAGACTTGTCTCTGTCTCACGTACCTATAAATCCAAGGCCAGCAAGAAATGTTAATCTATATTCAGCACAGAAGACATT
Organism: Elanus axillaris; assembly: GCA_026212715.1. Taxonomy (NCBI): domain Eukaryota; kingdom Metazoa; phylum Chordata; class Aves; order Accipitriformes; family Accipitridae; genus Elanus; species Elanus axillaris. The sequence goes on from JANZLQ010000040.1 coordinate 19,480,405, forward strand.
CTCAGTGCTAAGGGGAATGGGGCAAATTTCAGTTCTATTGACTCACAACTGTTTGAGTGATCTTCTGAAGCAGATTGCCTTTCACTTCTTCCCGAGGGCCACTATCTTTCATTGCTCACCAGACCAAGAATGACTACTTGGTATCATTATTAGCAAGACAGCACAATTAACTACTGGACACAGTATAGTTAAACAACTTATTTGTTTTGTCTGAAAATTCACTGATTTTTGATTCCTTGAGATTCTAGCAACTTGACCACAAAGCACCCATGTATTTGTTCATTTCTTTGGATTTATGGGTGCCCTGAGCATCTATGAATCCGAACTGATGTGCTTCAACATAAGTATCCTAAATAAATTCCCGTGTATTAAAGTGTGGTTAACTTCTCTGTGACTATTTAGCCACTTCTATTCATGCACTTCTATAAAACATAGTACATGTTCATAACATAGAAAAATAATCATTACTAATGATTATGTCGATCAGACTACAGCAGAATGGTTAGAAACTCCTGGTTTGGTATGTCTTCCACTTAAACTAGACCAGACAAAAGGATGAGGAGGGAAAGGTGCAGAGCACAAATGAAATTTTTGAGCTATGAAGGTTGGCTTACATTTCTGTGTACTTGCTTCAATTTCCTTACAGAAGCATACATAGGTTAAAGAAAAAAATCAAAATGGGGAAGTAGAAAAAGGAAGAGGGTAGTGAAATGGTAAAAGTGAATACTCAGGAAAGATGGAAGAGTGAAAGCAGAAAGTGCTATGAGATGGAGATGGCAGAACAAACTCAAGCAGTAAACAAGGATTATTCATCACTTCTACTGCCTTCAGGTGATATGGGCCAAGTACAGAGAACTGCAGACAGCATTCTGCAGATCAGGCTGTATTTGCAGGTCCTCAGTATACAGCCTTCTTAAGTGGCATATGAAGTTTTACACCATCACCAATAATTTTGAAATTCTAGCAGAATTGATCCAATAAATGAGATTCCCTACTTCCCTTAAGATGCCAGTAACCTGCATAAAAACTCGTAGCATGCTATTCTGTTTGTCAACACTGGCACTCTATTTTTTAAGATGCTTTTACTAAAACTAGTAATGTTCCACTAGATCATATGAACTAACCACAGCTGAACAAAAAGGACCAATTGTTTAACACATACTTGTGATTTGATCCAGATTAGAACACTAGTCGTGCTAGGGGTAGAGAAGTTGCCGCAATAGTCATTTTTGCATAATTGACTTCTTTGGCCCTTATAAACAAACAATAGTAGATGAATGACTACTGTAAATTAAAACAGTATGAAAGACCACATTCTTCTTAAATCTCAATATAAGGGAAAATAGCATTACATAATTTTTATACATCAAAATTCAGACGTGATCAATTAACCTGCCACTGGTTGTCACTTTCTTTGAGTGTTGAAAAAGTTTTAGGGGAGAAAAAGGAGGAAAAAAAAACCAAAATTAAAACCCCACCTGTTATCTACAGACTTAAGATGTAGAACAATCAAAACTCTTAGATTAAAAAGTATTTTTTTACATTCCTCCTTTTAGCTTCACTTCTGCAAAGGTTCTGTTTAATAGGTGGATATCTGAAAAGAGCTCTGCAAATTCCTTGCATAAAGCCAACCAACCAACTGTACTGTAAAAGCATTCCTCAGGTACTTCACAGACATTATCTGAAAGAGATGGCACAGAAAAAAGGAAGTGGATTTTCCATTATTCCAATGCATTTACTACGGTCTGATGGACTGTTGTGATAAGGGAAGGAGGCACAAACCAATTTGGATTTTACATTCCATTTAATTGCATATATGGCGTAGTATTTTGAGGCTTTCTGTGCAAGCTGTCAGCTGCCATCAGCACAATAAAGCTGCTTGTATCCGTTGCACCACCATAACCAATTTTTCTTGGAAGGATGTGTCTTTGCATCCGGGAATTGGAATAGAATTTTTGGTTGAAGATTGCTAGGGCTTGAATCCACTAGACATTATAATTAAAGCCTTTTTTTCTAATCTGCCAGAATGTAATGGCTTAAAGCAGGCAGGAATTTTCCCATATACTTTCTCTTGTTAATACAGAGATGAATATACTGCATCAGAGCAGAATGAATTTTACAGTATTTCAGGATTGCCTGCCGCTGTAGTTATGCTTTGTTTTACTCTCCAGGAAGCAAAGCAATACAGAATCTCCTGTTTTACCAGTGAGGGATCTGGCAGCCATCTGCACAGTGCTGGAACAGAGTATGACTCATACATGAGGGAGATCCATTATTCATGAGATGTTCCAGGGTTGCTTCCATTCTCTTGTGTAAGGGGTGGAAAGCTGTGTCAGCAAAGGGGGGCTGCTCAGTAAATTGAGGTCTGTGTGAAGAGGCATCTTAGGAGAGATGTGGGTCCTTAGATGTGGATCCTAACAATGCCAGGGGACTAGGCAATCCAAAGGCATGCAATGCTCAGCTCCGTGGAGTAGCAAGTTGCTTAAAGAATTGTCATCTTCTGCTGCAAGGTATTCCTAGAGCACTCCTTATCATCTGTATGTTTGAGGCATAAGTATCCTGGGAGTCTTGATGGTATTTTATGGTGTTTGTGGAGTCAAGAACATACGTCACTGATACTAAAGATCGCTGAAAATTTAAAAGGAAATGTAAGAGGCAGGCAGAGGTGAGAATCATGCTGCCTGTTTCTAGACACTTTTTTAGGTCTCTCAACAGGATAAAATGCGAAATAGAATTACTATGTTCCAAAAATGAAAGTTATTCATACATGGTAAATATGTAGTGAGTTTAAAAAGCCACAGAAAGAAGTTCTGGAAAGCTTCCTTGCGTCTTCACTTGGGGAATGAGAGACATGGGGATAGAGAATATTGCCACCAAGATAACTGCTATATCTTCTAGAAGTAGCTTTAGCTTTTGTAGACACCTGTCTCTCCATATCACCAGCTACCCACCATGCTTTCCAGGACTGCGGCAGAGGTGAAGCAGCAGTAATTATTTTGCTGCTGTCAGCCCATAGTCTCATAATTCCTTGTGGGAACTGGCATTTCATGTTGCAACTACTGAGAACATAATTTTCTAACTTTCATCAGCTCACAAATCTTCCTTAATAGAAGAAACTTTCCCAAAGTTCCACCATGGCAGTACTCTAAAATATCCCTGGGTGACTGATTTTGTCAAGTCTAATCATCTTGGATAAGACAGCTGAGATTTCAGTTTGCTTATATCTGGACTACAATTTGCTCAGGCATGAGCTTTCAACACTAGGGAAGACTGTGTATAAGGGCATTGTGTTGACTGCAAAGGCTTCGCAATTAAATCACCTTTTTCAGGACAATTTTCAACTTTGCCAGGGAGACTCCCTCATCAGTGATCCATATAATTACTTTCCCATGTAGACTGAACTTGAAAACTGTTCACTAATGCTCTAAATATATGGATGTCAGTGTTTAAACATCCACAATCATAATTACTGCTGGAGGCAAAATTTTCCAATTGGTTTTGTTTGGATATAGTGGCATAAAATATGCAGAATTATAAAGACATTAGAAAATAGAAGACTCCTCTACAACGGAGAAGAAATATTGGTGGTAGTTGCTACAGTGTGTGACTGGGGGACTTACTGCGGACTTAAAGTTGATAACATACACACCCCCCACCCAAATGAGTGCTCTGGTCACTGCAGTGTTGGCTATTCTTGCTTCAGTGTTTTCCAATGAAAGAAAAATTTTGTCACAAACGTAACCTATAGAAAGTAAAATACTAGAAATAATTCCAGAAGAAAAATGTATAGATATAATAAAATGAGCAACAAAAAAAATCTAAAACCTCCAAGTCAGTTTTTGTTTTTTTTTTTTCCTGGACAGGTAATTTCAAAATGTCACAGACTCCTTTTGCTGAGCCCCAGAGACAGAATGGTCAATCTGAGAGGCCAAAGTAGCAGGCCAACAACACTCTATGTCCTTCATTTTAGTTCACTGCTTCTGAAAAACCAAACACATCTTTATGCAGATATGAAATAACATAAAAATGTTAAAAGCTTTATGAGAGATATGTCTTTTTTATGTACATTTTTTTCCTACTTAGCATCTCAGTAAAAGAAAGAGCAACCACATGAAACACTGGTAGACTTTTCAGTACTGCTAATACAGCCAATGACTATATTCATCCATTTTTATCACCCAAATAACTCATTCCCCTCTGTGGCCAGTATTTATTTTTATCTGTACCTAAATAAGATTTTAATTTGAGAAATAAAAGCCTCTACCTTGGATTGTTCATGCTGTGCAAGATTATCAACTGGTAATCAATTTTTTCCTATGTGATAGAGACCTCACACCATGTATTAGTCAACGCTCAGTCTGACACCATTTACATATTTGATGTGGTATCCTGATTAATGATGGTACTTCTAACAATTCCCCAATTCACAAGTATTGAAACAAAGCACACAGAACGTGTATACCCTTGAGGGATAAAAACACATTAGCTCCAATCACAAAAACAGTAGAGAAAGCAGTGTATCACTGTACCCAAGCTGATAAACTATACCTCCCAAGGCTTCAAGTTCTCTACGCTAGCCCAGGGATATCAGCATTACATGCTAAAAATACCCAAAGCCGCCTGCCTAAAGGCACCTGTAATCTTCTGTACCCAAAGACCCCAAGTACTCAAATCTCCTCCGAGCTAACAATTAAAATAGGACTATTCTTATGCATGAATTCTGTTCTTTGCACACATGAACTGATCAGTATGGGAATCCAACACAACCATTATTTCTTCGGCAATATGAAACTTTGGTGACACAGGTTGAAGCTTCAGAAGCTTCAAGCAGAACCATTATTTAAGCTTATTGGCTTGGTCTTCTAGCATTTATGTGTGCAATGTAACAATATAATGTCATCAAGTGCACGTTAATATTCCTTGCAATAATGGCCCCAAGCTCTAATTACATTGTTATTGTTATTTTTTATGATGAGAATTTCATTCTTTTTTTTTTTTTTTAACTCAAGGAAATAGGAAACAACACAGAAAAGTGTGGTTGTGAATTTTAATTGTTGAGCCTTAATCACAAAACATAGTGAGAAAGGGAATTAGCCAAATACAATGTAGCAGAAAAAATTACTCATATCTATGCAGTTTGCCATAATGATATCTGGGACTGTCAAAACTAGCAGTTAAGACTCTACAGGATGAAACTTTGAAAATTACGTACATTCTAAACCCGAGCTAACTTTAACAAATTTTCTGCACTTCTAATTCCCAATACCAAAGCCTTTGCAGTAGGTTGTAAGACAAAATAAACCCCCCCCAAACTAGGTTAGAACTTCAGCTGACAGAAGTCCTCACTCCACTGACTTCAATGGATAATTTAAAGCAAGTAAAGATTCAGTCCCAACAAGTAAACATGGAGTTTACCAGATAACATTGGCCTAAATCTGAGATTCGAGATGGGAAGTAACAGAGTAACACTATGGTATTCCTAGAAGAAACACATTTATACAAGAAATAGTAACCTTTGTTGGCTGGAGTTTTAATTCATTTGATAATGCTTTTTAATAGCATTTTCATTTTTCTATTTTTAATGTCGTGAGCTGCTTTCCATGAACACAAAACCACAAAATTAATTGTAGTTACAGAAATGTAAGTCTGCATCCACTATTTTTATGCAGCATATCACTCCATATTTTTTCCCTGTTACATACTAAACTATACCAAAATTAGGACTGTGCACATATTTTAACAACATTTTAAAACCTTAACAGCTGACAACAGTAATTTAATTTCATTTGTCACATCTAAAAAAGCTAGAAAAAATTTAATTCAAAGTCCATTTCCTGCAAAATGTATAATTTACTTTTTTCACAAGGATGTTTTTTAGGAGCGATCTCCCTGGTACTGTTGAGAATTTACTGTTTCCAGAGAATTCTCTTTAATTCAGCACAGATTACAAACGTCAACAAAACAAAACAAACAAAAACAAACAAACAAAACCACAAAAAAAACCATCAGAAAAACCAAACCAACCAAACAAAAAAACCCCACAGTAAAGACGAGGAGGAAACAGTAAAAATGGAGCCAAAAAAGTATCGAGTCAAGCATTACAGAAATGACTATAGTTCCTATGAGAGATATGTTCTTCCAGATGGCTTAGTACTGAAGGCAATACACTACTATTCAGATGTATTTTATGCTTCTTCAAGAAAAGAAATCCAGTGTTTCTCCTTGTTTCTGCATTGCCTGTTTCCCAAGAGTATTGCCCCACACGTAGTGCTCTCACCTTCGGAGACATACATAATTGGTCTTCCCTCTCTCACGCTTGCTTGCTGCCTTCTTCCATATAGCACATTACCTTCATAACTTCCAATCATTTACTGACTCATCAAACATGTTGTCAAGCCTCATAAGTCTCACTAAAAGTAAACTATTTCCTTAGTACTCATTCAACCTTTATTGCATGAACTGCTTTTTTCTTTTCTTTAATGACCTGAATTTGGAGAGACAGATATTCTTGCTATTGCAGTATACTTCATTCCTCTAATATATTATATTGGTAAGAGGTGATTAGTTGAGGGAACAGTTCTACATAAAACTGCTATGAATTTGCAAACAAGTGTTAGTATTATAACCACAAAAGCCAGGACAAAAATGCCTTAAGGAATTTTTTTAGTTAATTATTTCACAAAACGTCTGGATATTTTTTGTTTCTAATTTTATAGTGTAAAAGAAAAAAAAAAAATGACTTATGCATCCAAATACTCTTTACTACTAAAGTCATAAAAAGGTATGTCATTCTTATCAGTAGTTTGACCCCTTTCAAAGATTAGCAAATACTGATTTTTAAATAAAATTTCTTGTTATCATCTTATAGTGTGTTAATAGAAGAAATATTACTTTCTTGCTCTATAAATGAAAAACAAATATAATTAAAAGGGACAACATGGGAGGTCAGAGATGAGACAACAGTACTTGCTGGAGAAGCCCGAGTTGTGTAATCTTTACCTGAGCTGCTGCTACCTAGAGTTTATCCTGTGTATCTTGAATACTTTAGTCTTCCTTACTGTATTTTCCATACATATATTCATTACAACTACTTCACTGTGAAATAGTCACTGATGCTGACGTCTTCTGTCTCTAGCAGACGGTGCAATCTATTATATACAACCTTCCCTAATGCTTAAAGTTTACTCATGAGACAAACCACAGTCTTGATTTAAGCTGGTACACAACCCTAAAATGAAATCTATTTTCAGCTGCTCATATGAGGGATGAATTGAAATCCAGGTGTACTAAAGTGCAGCTAAAGAAAGTTTGCTGGGCAAAATGATCAAATGATTTCTTTTTTAACTTTCCTAGATAACTTTCTTGATGCACACTTTCTAACCTAACTCAGTCTGGTTTTTGTTTTGGTTTTTTTTTTTTTTTTTACTTTTGGCTCTTAGGAACAGACTATAGTAATAAAAACATATTACTAAGCTGGATTTGGATCTACTTTGAGCTTTTATTTCACCTTCTGCATTTCTTTTGCTTCTTCATTGTGCAAATTCAAGAGTAAGCCAAATGCTTAAAGTTTCAGCGATGTTAGTCATATAATTATATATCAGAGCATGACAGAAATCACACAAGGATCAGAAGAAAACCTCAAAAGAACTCATCTGAAGGAACATAGTTTCCAAACTTGGCAGTATTTTACATTACAAGACAGTACATTAATAACATGTCATGGGTGAAATGCAGGTGAAGAATTTAGATTGGAGAGTTAATAACATCATTTCCACATTGTATTAGGCCAACTTCAGCTGCGCTTGTACAGTCACAAGAGGTCAAGTATTTTAGTTTTTACAAATAACAAAACACACCCAAATACTGCTCTTTCTTCCTTTACATGGGAAATTCATAAATGAAAGGATGAAGTATTTCTTATGGCTAACCGGGATATTGTGAAAATACACCATTGTATCAAATATTTCACCTTCTCTTTTCTCATAGCCAATATACTAACTTCTGAATAAAGGCCTGTGCATCTAAAGTTGTATCTCCTTGGACTACAAGTGATTAGGAACAACAGAATCTGCCCTGTGCTACATCTTTCAAACTACCCAGAAAAGGTCTAAAATAATTTTGCAGCGCAATTATTGTAAAATAGGCCACAAAGGGGCACCTTCCAGAAACAGCAACTGATTTCACTACAACGTGGGGGTGGGCTTCCTTTTCAGCATGATGATACTTTTGCTGAGAAGGACAAGGCCTTGAAGACCTGGAGGTAGTTGTGAGATCCTTGTACGGTCTCAGTGCTCTTCTGGGGCCAGACCTGATCCTGTGGGTGAGGCAACAGCATGGGAGACCAAACACCTCGCACCTCCTCTCTAAGCTCTGCCACACAACCATCGCCTGAAAACTCATTTTTCTGTGTTGCAGCCCTCCCATCTGGAGAACAGTAATAAGGCTAACTAATTTACTACACAAAAGGCCACATTACCAAATGTTTACCTCAAAATCTCAGAAGCAAATAAAACTAATCTCATAGCTAACGTCTGTATTACTGCTTTTAGCCTTGTGATTAAAGCCTGCGGGGTTAGAATGGGAATTGTTCTAGCTCACTTCTCTAGAGACAACAGTGAGCTCTAGCCATACTCTTGCTAATTTCCAGATATTTAGACTGCACTTCAAAAAAAAAAAAAAAGCATGTAATAAGCACCTGGGTTTCAATGGACCACAGTCAAATTTCAAGCTCTATGAATCTCAGCACAGTTTCTACCTACTTAAATTCAAAATGATTTTATTAGGTCAGTGGAATTCTAGTCATTTACATCAACTGTAAAATGCTGAGGGACAAAACTGGGAAAGAGCTGCAAGGAACTTCAGTAAGTACAGACACAGCAAGCCACACGTTACATGGCCTCACTGCCTTTTGCAAGAGGTTGAATAATTTTCAGTCATTTTAACGTACTTACCAGGTCTCCACTAAGCAACTGTAGTAAAATAATGTGAAGAATCACATTAGAAACTGTTGGATAAAAAAGTAAATCGAAAGAGTCCTGTTCCATTAGCTCTATTCTAACATTGCACATGGAAGATGAACACAACGTGAAATGCTAGATATAAAAAGTGGGGCATATGTAAAATAGTTCTTCAGTCAAAATAAGCAAGCTATGCTGTTTTGCTGAAAGTACTCCAGCAGTCACGGTGAGTTTTCCTGTTATCTGATGCCATAGCAACAATAATCCATTTTAAAAATTGTAGTAAGAAGGTAATATATTATCATGACAGCTGCGTTAAATGACTGCCTCTCCCGTGTTATGCTCTTGACTTTACACAACAATGTTAAGATGTTTTTTAACCAAGTTTTCAAGATGAAAATAACATGGTGTCAAAATATTTTTTCTAACCAATCAGCACTATTGAAAAACATCAATGAGCTTTACGTTTCCATGACAACTAGCCTCAAATGTTACAAAACTGCACCAAATTTACTTACAAAGGGTTCTTACAAGAAAAATGGATTCATGTAACATACTATACCATACAAACTTACATACGTAATATAAGCTCACAACAAAAACCGTATTGGTGATGTTTAAGTTTTCTAGATTTACATTTCTTGTAGGAACTTTTAGTATTTGGTAGGGACAAAATTTATTTTGTTTCTTCTCTGTTTTAACAAAACATAGATTTAGCTATGAATCGTTGATTACAAAGTAGCTGCAAAACCTATAAACACAAGAATTTGAAACCATTACTTATTTCCATGAAACAGAGCAGGGGCAATTTTAGCCTGAATAGACAGCTATACAATTAAATGAAAAAAATCATTCTACAGTTTCCCTGTGTTTTTCCCCTGGGTATTTGCACCACTATCAACAGCTGAGAAACTCAACTTCATTGCTGCTTCTGAAGACAGCTCATCTTGGGATTCCAATGATTTGTGGTTAAGGAAAATAATCCCCTTAATATACTGCCAGAGATGCCTTATCAAACATGGTCTGCTATGGGATTAACGATTTATTATCAAATCCAAAATCACTCAGATTAGTGGCATAGTATGATTAGAGGAATAAACATCAAAGTATTACAGACCAAAACCTAAATTTCATTTATAGTGGATTTGCAAATAACCAATTACAATTTACAATCCATTTACAATGGATTACTGTGTGCTTTAAGAGGGGTTTTTTATTAACAGTTGGATGGGAAAAAAAAAATTGGATTTCCAGTACTATTCTACCTACCCTGTTAGTAAGAAACTCTTAAACCACACAGTAAAATAATAATGACAGTGCTTAAATTAGGTGTCCTTTGGCAATTAAATTGAACTTATAATAAAGTAGTACTATCCTTTTTCAGTAATACTGCTATATGCATGTTCAGGGACTGTGAGAACTACAAACGGAATCAGAAAAAGGGGGGTTATAACCTGCATGAAGTGAAGTGGAAAGTCGAGGATTTAGAATAATGATTAACTTTTATATGGTTATAGAATATTCTTCTAACTCACCTTTCCGCTGATGTGACTTTCTTTTGATTAAAAAAAAGAATTTTGATGTCACTAACAAATGGGTTCAAAGTCGGTCAGAATCTCAGTTTTAATTGGTTGACATAACCCAAGCGGGTACTTTATTAAAATAGGGACATCAAAACTAAAAGAGATGTCAAATAGTTGCTACATATTGATTCTTTATTAATAGACTTCATTACATCTGTCATTCTTGTGACCTCCACTATAAACGCTAAAGAATAGTATTTTTCATGACTAAAATAGAGTGAAAAAACTGAATTTCTGAGCTTTATCCAGAGGTTCATTTCATGACTGGTATTGCTTTGAGTACAGTAATCAATCTTTCAGAAAGTGCCTTTAGAAAGTGACGGTTACAGTTCTACTCTGGCTAGGATACTCTGGGAAAGATTGCTGAAAACCCTACCCACATTGCAAAGCAACAGTTCAGAATTATCTCTACGCAAATCATTAAATGAAAAAAGATTCCCAAATCTTCACGTTTTCAAGTGATTTGTCTGCCTAGTTGGCAAGTTCCAGTGAAAGACAATTCTGTGGCAAAGACCAGAATTCAGTGAAGCACGCTGTGATCAATCTAAATGAAGTATGAAACATAAAATGTTTTTCTGCATTGATTTCACTATATCTCACAATAATCATTCCAGCCTCCTTGATTGGCTCTTAAAATTATAGCACACATTTTTCAGAGTGACATTCTATACCATTAAACTCATTTTGGCACAAAGTACCTGTTATTAAGTATCCTTTAGAAAGTGACATTAAACCCCCATAAAAAAGACCAGATAAGACATATTTAGGTTCTGTATGGATGATAGAAAATAACAACAAACAAACAAACCCCCACACAGAATGAGGAATTCTGAGAAAATGGCATTGTTTTATAAGCTAAAAAGAAGAATCTGCTATTGTATCTTGGCCTGATGTTAACGCAACTACCGAATCAGCCTCTCTGTCAGATGGGCACAAGGCCCTGGTACTCACTCTTGGCAATATGCCTGTAACCTTATTAAGAAATAGCATTGATATCTTCCTGTTTAATACTTTTGGTCCACAAACAGTTCATTAATTACCAAGTACTTAACTGCCAAACCAGTCACTGTGAGTTAGCTGACTATACCCATATTCCACAGATGGAAGAAACGGGTAAGGAAACCCAAGCATGCTTTTTCACACAATGGCAGCACCAGAGAATGGTGAACTTAGCTTTGATACTCCTCAAACTGAAAGAATTGTAGTGAAAACAATTGGAAAGGTTTGCCTCTTTTCGAACTGCTTTAAGTGGTCTGGATGGGAAAACCAAATGAGCGGGGCTTTTCTTTGTTTAGATGCAAAAGCAACCTCATTCACTCCTACACACAAGAAATCAGCCAAGTCAAGTGTCAAGAGCAATCTTTCAGTCAGAGTTCCTGAGTCACTCGCACAATATGAGACAGTTCCCATTTCGGGGTTTGAAAGGATAGCCAATAACTTCTGAAAAAGCTTTTTGAGAAAGCAAAATTGTTTGGGATTTAAAAAAACAAGACAAAACAAACAAACAAAATCCCTGGTACTGTGGCAAGCTTTTAATCCTAAAAGTCCATCTCAAACATAAAATTAAGACCACGCAAAATAAATATCCAACCACTGAAAATAATACAAAAGTAACAAACTTTTCTGCTGGTCAGCTCACCCTTCTCATTGCCTTGCCAGCGCTTGTATTGATCCCATTAAAGAGGACTGTAATGTAATGCATTGTAAGTACACAAGCACCGAGCAAGACTTAAAAGTTCCTCTGTTCTGTCCTCAACAGTGGCAAACTGTGGATACACACCATTATTTGGCACTGTGGCTGGAGAACAAGGTGAGTATACAACGGTATTTCTCTAAAACAAGTCTCCAGGGAATTGCAGGACAAAGAGGTTTTGAGCCAGAAGATATCAGTTAGCTCTGAATAGATTTTTATGTATTTGTGTACACCATTTTTGACCCATGTAAACTTTTGTCATGTTTTTGTGGCAGAGTTCTCCCATTTGAGCATACTCTTTTCTTTCCCCAGAGCCTGGCACCTGCTAATCTCAGTTGCCATATCCTACTTCTTGTCTGAAAAGAGACAATGAAGCTCATTACCACGAAGCCTTCTCGATGTGATGCATGACTTGGAGACCTCTACTGTGCGTACAGCCATCCTTTTCCCGGTTGCAGCATCCTGGTGTGTATCATTAGTCCTTGCATGGAAGCCCTTCCACAAACTCGAACATCCAAATTCAGCTTTCTCTGCAATTTTCATTCTCCTATGTTCCTTTTTAAATGGCAAGAAACAGAGGTACATGAAGTATTCAAAATGCAAGTACACCACAGATTTACAGAAGAGCTTAATAATGCTCTCTTTTTCTTTCTTTTATTCCTTTTCTGATAAATCCTAACATCTGAGATTCTTTGGGGTCATTCTTTGATAACTGAGCTAAAGTTTTCCCAACATGCTTTAATCAGTTAATTCATTTTACTGGGTTAATGATTTCAACAACGAAAATCTCATCCTCCTGAACCTCCTATGGCAACATGGCACCTATTCTCTGCCTGCCTGCCAAGAACAAATGTGTTGTTGGGTTTATTAATGTTACCTGAAGCAATCTGTTGGCCTCACTGCCTCCAGCAAGTGGGCATGCCAAACTCACAAGAGAAATAATTGTTCTAATGTCTGTTCTGTTTGGATCTTCATTTCAGAAACTGCCCCCTCAAAATCTGAGAAACAATTTAACTCACTAGCTGATCACTAGCTGAGTATTACCAAAAAAAAATATTTTTATATATATATGAATATATTCCTACTGTTCTTTCTCTAACCTTTTCAGTAAGATATTTTCTACCTTCACCAATACATAAGCAAGTAACAAACTTTATTAAACCTCTTTTATATGCAGGCTATTTAACTTTCTTCTACATTCCTCAAATTACTTAGCCCCACCTGCACCCTTGCCAAGCCACTAAGACAAATTAAAGAGGGAGGGACACATTTTCTAGGAGACAGATTAATATATTCTCATCTTTGCCCTGTGCAAGGCTTTTGCCACCTTCTCACAATTACTGTTGAGGATAAAAGAGGAGCAGATGGAAGGGATGGGGGTTTTGTCTCTACAAACAGCACTGCAAACTTTTTTCATCCCTTTGGCCAGACAGTCTGGTCTCTACTCCCTGGTATTTAGGATTACATTTCAAATATGATGATTAATTGCCAGAATTACAACGACACTGACATAAAAGTAAAGCTGGATGCTCCTTTAAAAATTATATACAGGATCACATTCACTGCTGTCTGCTGTCCAGATTTTTGCAAAGGGCTTGGGAGGACTACCCACTGCAGTGACTGCCCAATGCCACCACCTCGGAGCTGTCTCATGAAACCTTTGGAGCACAGATGGAATTCTGCAGAGACATGGAAGGACATGTGGAACAGGCTGAAATGAGCTTAATGCAGAAACAAGTGTTTGGCAGTTCAAGACAATGATCGCTTAGCTTTTTGTGCAAATTAAGCACTTCCCAGGGTTGATTAAGGCTGCATTTGTAGAGAATTCACAAAGACACTCATGAATAAAAATCACTTGCTGGACTTTGGTCTAGGGTAATCACTGGGTCTCTGGAGAGAACTGCAGTAGGAGCATGAAATCTTCTGGAATACCATGTATTAAGCCACTTCAACATTTTAAAACTCCAAATATTCTTAATTCCATGTGTAGAACAAGACCCACACTGAAGTCACTCTTCTTCTGCCTTTCTTAAGTACAGCCAGGCAATTGAGAGAAAACAGTTTCAATTAGAGCAATTTTTATAGGCAAGTTATAAATCTCTGAAAGCAGGAGTTTATAATAGCAAGACTGACATAACTGTAATACAGCTTCACTAAGATAAATCAGTCGCTTGTCCTGTAAGTCACATGTTCTATAAATCAGAAATTTGGAATGTAAATCTCAGCACTTGTTCATAAATCAACAATACTGATCAACACTGAGAATAATATTTTGGTGATAAATCACATTTGGCAAACATATTCCCCTGTGTTAGTTCACTTTAAAATTGTTTAAAGTTGTATTTCAAGGATTCTCCCTGTGAGTCTCCTGAACGTGCCCAGTATAGCTGGTGTTAGTGCAGAGCCAGGAGCACAGCCGCTTCCCCGCAGCATGAGACAACTCTGGCTGTTCAGTGTAACTCCTTGTTAGTCCATGGGGATGCTTTGTAAAGATGTTTCTGTTACTAATATTAGTGTCACAATAGCAGTTAGTATCCAAACAGACCCAATCTGAAACTTGATTAACACCCCAGGTTCCTGCACACTCTGCATGCCTACTTCAAAATCCAGCGTTCTTGCTAAATGCTTGAAGCCCGTACAACCATATTCAAACCACACTTAGTGTCTGAGCAGGAATGGGAGGTACATACACAGGCTCAGTAATACCTCTGTTAGTCCCAAAAAATAATTTCCACCTGAAAGGTAGACAGGTATTACAACAGGCTTGGCATGTATAAGGAAGTGCATGTAATAGGGTAAAACAATGAGGCTGAAAGACAGAAATATGCTGTTACTAATTTTGGCTCATTAGTTACTATCCAACTTAATGCCACAGCTCTTGTAACCCCATCTCTTCATTAACAACTACAATTTTCAAGTACATGTAAAAAATTTTGCCTTAGAAGGAAGGAAACAGAATGAATACAAAAAGTATTCTGGTTTATTTTCTGGTTTGCCAGTGCAAATTTGCCAATGGTTTTCTTTAAAACAAACAAACAGAAAAAAAACCCTGTGAAATTCAATTTCCAACTTGTGAAACCTTTTCTACTACAGTGAGAATGGCACTTTCTAGATAACACTTCTTCCTAGCACACATTTAACATGATGTATATTTCTAAGTGAAAGCTGTTTATCTTTTCAGTGCAATCAGTAAACACACATACGCACATGTTCTTTTAGAGCATTTTAATAATGTCTGTGTTTACTGAACTCGGGTCATCAGGGTTCAAGCTTAACTTTTTTTCCCTTCAGCCTTTGATACACATGGAAAATGAGCGAAAGGCTACTTGTTCTCTGTTACTGAATTTTGAAGAAATTATTGCTGAAAAATACCATGCTGCATCAGTAAATAACAATGCAGAATGAAATAAGTTTCTTTCCTTAGTAGAATTATTTATTGCCTCTAACATAAACCAGTGCCATCACAGAGAGTTAGACTAACTTTGCTTGCCTTCCTAAACTACACCTAATTCTATAGCTTCCATGGATGTGAGATGGAGATTTCTCCTGTGGAAATATGTAACCTCTGAAAGGCATACCGGATACCACTATAGGTATCAGGAAATAATGTGAAATGTCAAATGAGAAAAGAAATTAATTCCATTAAAAACACACCTCCCGATCTCCCTGAAACTTCATACATGCAGCCTGGGATTCCAGGAATGACAAAATGTTTGCCCTTGAAGAGCGTACTCCAAACACGCCTGCCACTGCCTTTCCCAGGGCACTACAGATGTAACTAAATGAGCAAATAAAGGGCAGGGGGGATTCTGTGGAGACATTAATCTCAATAACACAGTCTTGCGTGCAGTCAACCAACAACTGGGAAGGCCTGATATATTCCTTTTGTTCCAGTATCTTCTTCAGAGGCCTCCTGTACAAGCACATATTTGGCACAGTATTTCACAGCAGTTATCAGAAATGAGGAATTTAGACAGTGCATTGCAGCTCCCTCCCCAGATCAGTGCAGGTTCACACTCTGGAGGCTGGAGAATACTTCTGTGGGATTATGAACTATGAATTACAAAACTGGCTTATCCAGAAAATTAATACACAAATAGATAAAGATAAATTAACTAGAATATCATGTAGAATCCTTGTGTAATTACAAGTTCAGATAGCAAGACTGATATGAAGTCCCCAGTTAAACAGTATTTTCACATTGTATTTTTGAGCAGCAAACTAGCCTAGTAAGTTCTGTTAAGAAAATTCTGTTATTTTTTTCTCTAGCAACTTTCAGAGATGTCGTTGAGGTTCTAGTAGTTGCGATGTGTTTGTAAGAACATTTTACATAATGCACATGGCCTACATTTGAACAATTCCACCATCCCCAAAAAACTGAAAAAAGGGAGTTATAATGGGAAATATTAAGAAAATTTAGTGTAAAGCTAGCAAGGCTATAATGAAGTAATTATGAAGTAACTATAGTCTGCCTTCACAATAAGCAATTTCAACACAAAGTTTGTGATCTAACAGGTGCTGCTGCCTATTAACTGCTGAGAAACATTTTCTCTGATTTTGCTGGAACTTCTTTCTGGCACACACATTTTATGGGATGTGTAGATGGAGAGATGTGAAGAGGAGCAAGCCCTGCAGAAAACAACTGTTTACATAGCTCAGGTTCATAAAAAAGTTTATGATAAGTTAGCAGTTGTGTTTGTGTCTTTGAATCTTTTCAAAATATTTTGAAATGGTATTAAAATCTCTGCCAAGCAATACATTTTAAAGATCCACACAGTCTGACAAACTGTAAAAAAGTATTCTGAAGAATAACCTTTGATTCCAAAGGGAATTTGTAACTGTGCAAAGGAAATTGAAAGTATTTGATAGTTATTTGTAAAGAATTATGCCCAGACTTGTAAAGGATTTTAATAGCATGACATAATGTAGATAAAATATTTCTGCCATATAGGTATTTTCAAAGAATCTCTCAGGGATTCTTAACCAATCTCCAGTAATTGAAAAGATTATAAAAGTGTTTCTGGAGTACAGTTGAAAGCTGTTAAACACATGTAACTGTGAACAGGTAAACGCAGTTCTTTTTACAAGCTTGTTTGTCTAACAAAGGTTAGATTGCTCCAGTACATACTACCTTTTGATACTCCAGAGGTGACTTTTTTGAATATAGCGCCTAAATGAACCAAAGTTTTCATGTGTATGAAAGAGAGGATAAAGAGGATAACGAAGGAGAAAAAAGCTCATTGTCACCAAGTTGTGAACTTTACTTGACTGCCTCTTCTTTCTTGCACAGGTGATTATTTTTGCTGAGTTGTTCCTCCAGTGGATTAAATAAATTAAATACAATTTATAGAGGAAAGCAAAATAAAACATGGAGATACTACAGTTTTCTGGAAATCAGATATTAACTTTATCCCTCCCATCTCTCTCTGTAGTTTTATTGTGCAGGATACATTAGGCTTCTGAAATATAATCCACATAGATAAAAATTGGTGAGATCAATTCTGGAAGTTGAATATTAAATTATAAATAAAACTCTGAGGCAGATGCAACTCACCTCCTCTGAATGTAAAGTGGGATAGGTAAACATTGGTAAATGTTATGTATTTCAAAACACACAAGGTTTAATCAAATTAAAGCTCTGTTTCACATTCTTTGGCTCTACTTCCAAGGAAACGTTCCTATTCTAACTAGCTGTATATTTATTTTAATATATAACACTGCAAAATATCATCTTACTTCAGTTACTTGCCTGAAGGAAATTCATTTCAAATATGAAACTTTTACACAGTATTTACTGTTCAAGTATTGCTGCTTTTATTAAATGGGGCCAGAGAGGATGCCGAGGGATTTAAAGGGAGAATTAATAACAACCATTGCTAATTTAGGCTTATGCACTACTTTATTGCAAAAGCAAGGATGAAGATAGGAAACCAGGGATAATCCAATTGATACTAAGCATTTTGAACCTATTGACTGTATTTGAACAAAACATTTTTTAAAAGAAGGCTACATAGCTAAAATAAGATACATAATCCATCAGAGATAGCATACATAATTATTCTTTTCCTTTTTATTTTGTGTAAACATGTGATAACAGTATGTAGATATATCTTCCTCACCTTCCTATGATCTACAGTGATTTCAGTGAGATCTCCAATATGTTAAAATAAAGACAAATGAAAAACAACTAATTCACAGAAACAAAACAAAAAAAAACCAAAAAAATTCAATTGACAATTCTTTTAAGGTAAGAATACTAGAACAAAAGTAGGACCACTGGATAACTCAGACTGGGAGGAACCTCAGGAAATAATCTAGTCCAACCTCCTGCTCAAAGCAGGGCCAACTCATGGTCAGATCAAGTTGCTCAGAGCTTTATCTAGTCTGGTTATGAAGCCTCAAAGAAAGGAGATGGCACAACCTCTCTTGAGCAACCTCTTCCAATGTTTGATTGTCCTCCTCATAAGAAAGTTTTTCTTTAAAGGCAGTCAGAGATACAGGACTGTAACAAAGATAGAAGGACTATATATTTCCAAAATAAGATATACCTTTATACAACCACCATTTTGACTTAACTTATCCTTTCCCTAGTTACTAGTAATTCGTCAAGTGAAAAAACAATTTTGTTTTAGTGACCGTCACAGAACATTTCATTCAAAACCAAGAGAGGGTGGAAGATTCATCTAAGTATCTCATAAAAGGAACACGTGACTCTACTGAAGTCTGCCGGAAAAAAGAAACATTTGGTCCATATGAGTTCCAGCAGTGCTCCTTACCATACAGATGATGCAGCAATAAAATCTCTATATGTAAATAAACAGAAGAATGTTATGTAAAATAGATTTAACGGACTTCGACCATTTATGTTTCATACCCGATTATTGTCTTTTTTTCTCTAGTCTTTCTGTAAAATCCAAATTTCAGAACAGAAAGACAAAGTAAAAACAAACGAACAGGAGAGAGAGTCTAACTGAAGCATTCAAAAGGCATTCAGGCATTTGCAACATACATGGATCTAAAATGTTCTGATTTTATGAAAATACTGAGGTAAAGAGAAAATATTTCTCAAGCAGTTGCCACTACAAAAATTCTCCATGACTTTTCCTAATTTAAAAAGTTAATATTTAATTTAAAACATTCAAAGCAATCTGTAATGGATATCTTAAGTGAATAGTAACTGCTAGTTCATTACCACTTCTTTGCACAGTTCACATTATGCAGCTAATCTAACAGGCTCAGTTCTACTGCTGTAATTTCTAAGAGAGCATCTTCCACATACATAATTCTGTGCATAAATATGTGTTTTATATACATCTTCCAAGCATCTTCCAAAATGTTAACTATTTACATTTGTAGAATCCAGCACTCAAAAGTTAGTATGTGACAGAATTACATCGTTACTGCAAACCTAAAAGTACAAATTATAGTAAAGTCCAGTTCCATGATCACACACGCTTTTTCCCCACAGGATCCCTACCTCACTGAATACAGAGTTACTTAATATTTACTTTTAGCTCACCACACAACTCATGCTCTCAGTTCTAATGAATTGCTTGCTGTCTAAAAACTCCACTTAAACACAAGAAACACTTTCTCTCGCAAGTTTATCTGTCATTTTCATCAATGTAGTATCTGAATGGTTTACAAATAAATAGCTAATTCATCTTCATAGCACTCTTATAGTCCATTTTAGAAATAAGAAACTGAAGCACAAAGGTGCTACGGTTACAAATCTTTACTCATTTTCTGAGCTGCATTTGTGGTATCTAACTGCACAGTACTGCTACGCATCATGCTCAAACCCCAGTTCCCACTGCCTTGGACTGCAGAAGAGCCTACCTCCACACTAGCAGCTGGAGGAGCCTTCCAGTGAAGTAGATCGCCACTGCCTTCTCTAAAGAGTGAATGAAGACTACTACTGATGGGAATTGGACTCTTCAGACACAGGAAACGTGTTTTATATGTAGCCGTGGACAGCAGTGCTGCTTCAGATCTTCACTGCCTTGCACCTCCTATCCCTTCCCAAGTTTCTATCCTTGCGCCACTTCTTTACCCTTCTATGTTTAAGTCAAACCATTCCCTCCAGCAGAAAGAGTGTAAATTCCTTCCTGTTAGTTCTCTCACTTGAAACCGTTAATAGTCTTTCATGTTTAATGGCTTCAGAAGACAACAGACAGGATAGCAAGCAGGAGTTTTGGAGGACTAGAAGCTGCTTAAAACACAGATTTTAAAACAATTTACTCTTCACTCACCCTTACAGAATGTGTGTGATTAAATGTTCAAAGATGCGCTAGCAAATTTGCATGACTTCTTACAGGAACAGCAACGGGCATGTCCCTACACTAAAATAAACTTATGATCAAGTTTCAAGGTCATTCTGCAAGCGACATTTTCTCTCCATGGATGACAGTATGATAGCAGTGTAACACCATGGAGTACCTGAAAATGGTGCAGTTTCTAAATTCTCAGATTCATGTATCTATCCTATCAGCCTCAAAAATGTTAAGACTAAAATCCTCAAAAGTGGCGATTCCTAAACTTACTATGAAACCTAAACAGAATACAGCGATTACAATTTTCTCCTTGTATTTTGTACAAGGCTTTTCTTATGATGAAAAAATAATAAAATTCCTGCAAGAACTTAAAAATAACCCTCTATGGCAGACTCCTTGCCATAAAAAATCTTCAGGGTGAATTTTCAAGTCAGCACCAAAGACGGAAACCTATCACAGAAGGTGTTAGGAAATTCAGAACAAATACTAGTTATATCTCATTTACAAGCAGCTTGTGAATACAGCAGAACACATATATGAGTCCCATGGCTATTCTACGGGTGATTTCACACAAAGCTATATAAAAACGGTCTGTAATTAATGGCAGATAAGGAAGACAATAAAGATACTATACTTTGCCTTCAATTCTGTATTTTAACAAGGAACTTGGATGACTATATCAGTCAAACAAAAACATGGAAAAGCAAACTTAACCCACCAGAGTGACAAGGTACTCAAATTCAATGGAATCCAAAAAATTTTAAATTTTATTTTCTTAACTAAATCAGAATTTAAGTGGCTCTGCTTGTTTATTTCTACTAAAAATCTAAACAGATTTAGTATGCAATTAGCAAAGGTATTATTAATACTAACTATGTATCTGTTCTTTGTCATTTATAGTGCATAGTAAATACATAATATAATGCAAAAATACATAAAGAAATACATATATCCTTGCACTGAATAATTTAAAGATTACCATCATTGTAACTCTATACAGTAGTGAAGAGAGCATTGAGTTAACTTTGTGGTAAGAATTCTTTATGGAGCAGATATATATTTATGTATTGAAAACTAGAACTGTGAGTTTTATAATAAAGCATTATAAAATGAACTACAGTAGCTGACAATGAACTAGATTAATTATTAATGGTTCTAATGACCATTAGCTGGAACTATGTTTGAAGCATTAATGAAGACATAAAAGATACCCCAACCAATAGGAAAAACCGAAGCCAAGACAGCAGTGCTTAGGAAGAGTGGTGTGATTTGCTCTGAGCTTATTTTTGCAAAAGAAAAGCTGCACGGCACTGCAGCCTGTCATAGTCTTGGCACATAATCTGTTATTTGAGGCCTCTGATCTGTAAAATCTCAATTCCTGCACTGGTTCAAGGCATCTCCGTTTTTATTATTTGAAAGTTAGGTTTTAGTTGCTCCCATCTTATATAAAACCCACTCTTGGGTAATTTGCCTTTCCCATTCATCTTTCCAACTACCACCCCATTTTTCTTCTATTTTTATCCCCTGCACTCAGTGAATGAACTATTTACAGTTGCTCTCTGGGAAACAAACTCTCTGACTCCATTCGAGACAGTCTCCAACTCTGCCTCTGCTCCCTGCACTGCACTGACGCTGCTTTCGACAAAGTCTCTAATTACATCTCACTGGTTACACTTTAGAATCGATACTTGTTTTATCCTAACTGACCTGTCAGCCACTTCTGACACCCATCAGCCACTTTCTTTTTCATGAGATCTTATCATCATTAACTTCTGTGTTTCTATCCTCCACAGATATTCTTCAAGCATTTCCATACCAGTTTCCTGAGGACAACGAATACAACTCTGGATTTTGTCCTCACTTTTTCTCTGTACCCTGCCTTGGGGTCATCTCTCAAATGAATTCTCTGCTTTATATGACTACCATAGCCCAAAAATCTCACTCCTGTGTAGTAATAACAGCTCAAATCCCCTCATCTCTGCATCACATTTAGTTGCATGCATTATTGCCTTTACCTCCTTAGAAAAACCTCAAGTTCCCTGATGCAAATTTGTGGATCTCCAGTCAAAAGAACAACTTCAGCTTTTCTAAAGCTGAGTTTTCACTGTTCCCCAAAGCTTCTCCAAATGCTTAACCTTTGGTGGTTGTGGTGGTTTCTATCACTGCTACTGTTAACCCTCTGGTTAAAACTATACCCTGTTTCACAGACCCATAGCACGAACACATTATTTTTATGACTTCATTCTCTCACCATTTTCAGGGCCCTACTGACTTTTCTTCCACAGCACTAAACACAAACCTATCTTCACTAAAAGTCTTCCAGGCTAGGAATGATTCTCTAACGGTAAGAAGCCTGCTAAAATGGGGAATATTGAGGAAGATTAAATTATCCTCACCCACTGCTCCATGGAGAGGCTAAGCTATGGCAGAAATAGCACTTTTTACACAGAGGGATCACTGACCTTTCAAAAGATGTGCACATTCTCACATTATTCCTTCCTCTTGATTAAATGGCAGGAAGGTGAAATTTTTTTTTTTTTTTATTATGAACAAAAATTCATACTGATGCATGAAAGCACATAAAAATGCAGTAGAGGCAGGTAGACCTCCAGTATAATGTAGCGAAAAAAACCTCAACCCAACCAAACAAATGCCCACCACCAGACAGATCCCATTCTCGCCAGCAACTGCTAGTTCCAAACACTGCAGAAGAGTCAAAAAATAAAATGAAAAAATGTTAAGCAACACTGTGATCATAGGGGTTGGGGATCCCAACCCTCTTTAGGAAAGGGACTGCAGTGTACTCATGCAATACCATTTTGTGATCCTCAGGCCAAGAATTTTCTTATGTGTGTACATAGTTCCCTATGCAAAGAAATTCTCCAGATATTACCGTAATCAAATGATACCATAATTGAAATGACCATCAGCAATTTTAAAACCCTTTTCTGACATCACCACCCCCATTCCACAGCATCACTTTGGATTTGTGGGGTTTTTTTCCTAATCAGACTGAAAAGAATACAGTTAAAACTGATCTACTATTCCACATCCCCATGCCAAAGCGTCGGCTTCTGGTTTCCCAAGAAAAATTTAAAATCTTCAGGATGATCAGACATTTTCCATTAAAAATGCAAATTTTCTCATTTTCCTTCAAAAAGTTTCAGTGACAAATTTTATGCAAGCTATAAGTAACTCAGAACATGATTGCAACACATTCAGTGAAGACTGATTAACTTGTTTCCTTTAAAACTTTCAAAAACATGTGTCGGTTCTCATTTTATTAACACTTACAATACAAGAAATTTGTATTTCTACAAAAATACAAGAGAAAAGTCCTATGCTTTTGCTGATTAAAATATTTTCAAGAGGTAGTCTTTACAAGCACAAACTTTCCTTCTTTGATGATGTATTCTGCCACCTTTTAGAGATGGCAAGTTAGAATGGGTGGGTTCATATACAAGTTTGAGACATTTACACCTCAGATCATGAATCAAAGTGCTGGCACTCTATAATGAAAGATCAATAGTGTTTTTGTAGAACGACCCTATAGAATTTTATAAATAATGAGTATTTAGTGGAATGTGCAGGCAACACAGAACAAATGACTTTTTCTCCACAGGGGTTTTTAAAACCACACCTCAAATGTGACAAATGCAGTGTGATGGAAAAGACTACAAATGTTAATACACTGTGCAGCATAAGTGTTCAAAAATTAGAAGCCAGTGCATTTCGCTTCTCCTGTTGAGTGATTAAACAATCATTTCATCAAGACATTTTCTCTTGTTACAGTACCAGTGGGTCATAGCTAGCATTTCTCAAGACTTTACAGATGGCACTAAAACATAATCCTTTTTTTTTTCCCCCAAAGGTGTTGATCAGGCTATTTTAACATACTTGTTCATTGAAATGCACTGCATGTGAAACATGTAAATACCTTCACAAATTCATTACACTTTACTCTTAAGTAATGAGGCAATACAGTCTTTAACTAAGACACCGTCTGGGAGTCCCAGAAATAGCTTTTATTATGGAGCTTATCCTCCTGCTCTTAGGCAGGAGGGCTGTCAGAGACACAGGCGCTTCGCCAGCTGCCGAGTACAGCGGGGTGCTGGGTAGCACCTCTTACTTCTAATGGCTGAGGGTATAGGTTGAACATCCTCCCTTATTTCTAATCCACAGCTCTCTGCTGTTACCACCACTGTCACTGGGAGGTCTTTGGGATGACCACACACCCAAGTGCAAACAGCTCGTCCTTTCCGCCTCTCTTCTACCTCGCAGGCCTTGCTTCCTTCCTCTCTCTTTCCTCAGCACAAAAGAATCAAGCCTTGACCTTGCGCTGGTCCCTTTTCTCTCCTCTCACTAATGATGCAATATTCCAGCAAATGAGAAGGGGACAGAAAGAATAGAGCTCAGCAGAAATAGGGATAGAAACAATAGCTCAATTACTTCTTCACGGGTAGAAAGTTCAAGCAGCAGTTACTTGTTACTCTTGAAATGATCCCTTGAATCATGAACACTATCGAAAACCCTTGACAGACACCCAGGTGTTATAACCCAGGGCTAAAAAGCAAAGTTTGATCCTCCAGTGTGAGCAGTATATCTGGCTTAAGTATTTTTCGTTCATTGTTTCCCATACAGCCATCCCAACACACCAGTATAGTCACATCTCTTAGAACTTGGTCTTAGCAACTACTTAAGTACTCCAGAGGGAAGGAAACACTTGGGAAATAAAAAAGGCTCTTCTCCCATCTCCATGGTTGATTCAGACACTCTCAGTTATTAGTCTAGAACTCCAAGAGCTTCCTCATTTTCCCTTCTATACTCTCTTGCCTACTCTAGAAATGTCAGAACAAGTCAAAAGGGACAGGCCACTCGGTAATTACTGCACGAGATCGCTATTTGCCATTTGCTGCTTTCCAAGCCGATGTGTTTCTGTCTCTCCCTCTGACTGCAGGCCTCTCCCCCGTTCTGCAGAAGGAATCCTGGCTCTCGTTAATCAAAGCCAGACTTGTTAGCTCAGCACACATTCATACCGGATCACTGACCTCCAGGACAATCTTTCCAACTTCATGTTTTCAAATGGCATTTAGAAAGAGCTAGATGTTCTCTTTGAGCAGAATTTTACTGAAGAAAGCCTTAGTGGGTTATGTGAGGCATGCAGTCTTACTGGAGTTTCTTTTCAGAGGTATGCTGTCAATCCAGTCTGGAATGCCTTACTATTTTAAATCCTGTCAAGGAGGGTCAGAGGAAATAATGAATGCCTTTCTATGCCACCATAAATCAAGGCAAATAATGAATAAAAATAACGTTCCACTTCATAGAGTTAGAGTTCTTTATACTCTTCTAATCAACTGTAACTCAGAAAAATATGAATGCAAAGACTAACTCCATGTCTAATGCATCCAGAAGATTTAAGTGGGGAAAAAAACAGTGGTAACCTATAAACAAGATTTACCTGATTGCTGTACGGCAATGTTATTTAAAGCAGGTCTGTGTTTAGAAGCTTAGAAGCAGCAGGGAACATGGCACTCTTTTCTTGGTACAGTCAAGGTCATGATAGCCTTTACACTCTAGACAATAGTAGCCCAAAGTCATGCAGTTAGTTTTAAGTTATTGCAAAACATTGATGTTAATTCATCTAAAAGAGCACCTATTCATTTTGATTTATTTCTGGAAGGGACTTAGCCTACTTGGAGGCTGCAGTAAGTCAATAAATTTCATCAGCAGTTATAATCTCTTGGCATGGGCTGAAAAGAAAAGATGAACTGACAAAACAGAGAGAGTCAGTAAAGTGAAGGTGCTGAACCAGTCTTACAAATCTGCCCATCTACCTGCTTCAGATAAAAGGAGACAGAGTGCTCAGTTTAGCAGTTATGAATTTTGGTAACTTTGCTTTGCTATTCACTGTAACTCATGGGACCTTCTACCCTCCTTACATTCAGAAAACATACCAAGCCGGATGCAAAATGCAGTAAGTAAATGCATTTTAAAATCAACTAACCCTAGCATGAGTGTTTTATAGATATGTCTATGTATATTTACATAGGAAGATAGATAGACTTGAAAGCACACACACTTAGCAATGAAAATGTTTAAGTGAATAGTTTCAGTTTGCTTATATGAAGGCCCAGGGTCTGCTTTCTTCTTATAGAATAAATGAAATTTTACACAATGGACAATATCAGTTTACTTGGGAGTTCCTGGCCACACATTGGCAAATGCAACTTTTTTCTTTTTGCTTTCTCAACTTTCTATTTTAACAATAGTTGTCTGCCAGTCCCAAGACTTCCAGTCTAAAAGTCTCTTATTATGAGTGACAGTGAGCTGAACACTCCAGTTACTTATCAAAGTATTTTGCTCAGTCATGGCTCAACCTGCTCATTCTGTTTTGTTCAGGATCTCTTTGGATCAAGTCCTCATACGATACCCCACCGAGCATGCAAACAATCAAAATTTCTCAAGCTGGCAATAGAGCTCAGTGCTACTGTGTGATGCTCATGAGACCCAAAACACTTACGATATTTTCCTGTTATAGAATAGAAAATTGAAAGGTATCTTCAGTAGATAAGTAACAAACAAGCATAGGTGTGATACTACCAAGTTTAATGAAGAAGTTCAGGTTTAAAAAAACTACAGACTCAAGGTCCCAACCCCTTTGAATGCTGACTAGACCAATCACTTCTGTGATTCTTCTATTGACTATGCAAACTGCACGCATTTCTGCAACACTGCAGGTGAAATTGTAACAGAGATATCCATAGAAGATACTCATTAGAGCTAGGTATGGATAGAGACTTTCAACTGCTGCAGTATTATAATGTTTATCCATGTTCTGTGACAGAAAATTGACTTTACCGTTCATTAAGTACTGTCTATTAATGTTTTTGCTTCTTAAGCCACTAATACTTAAGCAGGGACCACATGGATATGTTAGATAGATTAGTGGAAATTAAGGCAAACCTTTCAAGAGATCATATCTCTATACTCATGCTTTACAAATGCTGTTCTTTAGGACTGTCATCTTCAGCAAAACAGGAACTCGCATTTATTTAATGGAAAATGAGTAGTAAAGGCACTAAGAAAGCAGTAGGGGGGTGTCTTTATTAATGCTGCTATTACCAGAACAGTACTCAAAGAATTTGGGGAATTTATTTAATTATGTCCTGAATAATTTAGTTTGGAGGAACATGCTCACAAACACAAAAATAAACTAAAACATTTCCTATTCTTCAACAGAAGCAATATGAACAAAATAATGCACAGGAAATTCTTATCATTGTTAGTACATCGTTTTTGATACATATTATTTATTTTATCATTCTAAGAGCCTGCAGGACAGAGTAACGTAAGAAAGGGTAGAACGGAAATTAAACATGTTATGGTAATGGGCAATAAAATTCTATGTGGGAGACTAAAATTCCATTATTCCACAGAACAAAAATGTTGTTTAACCTAAAAAACACCAGCCCTTGCATATCTCGTCTCTTCAATATAATCCAGGTCTAAAAGACCTTCATGTTCTGTTCCTACTCTAAAGGGACAGATCCTTTGACAACTTGGAGCATTTTACATCCATTTTAATGACTTTATACTACTAAGTACCTTTTGTATTTCTAACCAACAGCAATCAAAAAAAAAATCTTACTGAGATTGTTAACTTACCATATCTGTTCCAAGTTACTAAGGTTGAGGAAAAAACTTGCAAATGAAGGGTTTGCAAATTTTTTGTTAAGAATAGATGCTGTTGTACTCAGCACACAAAGCTGGAATTATACCTCTACTAGCCACAGCGATACATCAGTGGAAACAAGGTCTTGCAAATGAAAACAATAATATGGTTCTTCTCTACCTCTGACGTTTTATTTCTCTTCCTGTTCCAAGCAGTAAACTAACAAGTGGACCCTGGGAAAAGAGTATCTGGAAATTCATCTGTAATTTTGTGGTAATGTTGTGTTTCTACTAGCTGAAAAAGTACTCTTTCTGCTATTTTCAGGGCAACTGTTCCAATATTTTAGAAAGCATCTCATGTAGACAGAGAAAGTTTCACCTCTAAGACAAAAATACAGCTCACATTTCAAAGCTGTATCTCTCCCTTAAGTGTTGCGTGCATCTGTCACTCCTGAGAGTGCACTAAAATTCAACAAAATCTATGTAGCTTCTTATTAATAGTAGAAAAACAATAAATAGTCTCCAATTACTATTATGTCTAAGAAATATATTCTTTCAGGAGATACTTTATCACCTAGAGCTACGAGAAAAAATGTAAGGACATTTTAGTATGCAGAAGGAATGGACGCATAACATGCATGTGGCGTGCTGACAAGTTAATATACAGTAACTGTTATATTTAGACATTAAAAAATTATCTGCTTAGAACAGGTAACTAACCCAGTAATTATACATACATATTTAGGTTGGACATTTAACTTTCAAGTTAATTACCAGCAAAAAAATTAACCTGGGGTGTCAGCAGGAAATTAAAAAAAACCTGATGTGTTAGAAACACAAAGCAGAGCAGTCTGCTTCAAGGCTCAGATCAATTTAATTTTTTAATCACTCTCTCACACATTCATTCCATTATTCATACTCATAATTTATTCATCCCAAGATGCACCTGTGAAACTGCTAGATACTGAAAATTTGGTGTATTAGCTTTGGAAAAGGTGGGATATATTTACCTCTGAACATACATGAAAAATAAACTGTTAAGAAGTTAATCTGTTCTGTATTGAGTGGTACGTAGCTCCCTGTGACCACACTATTCAGTTTTAGCTAGCTATACCGGTATAAGATGTTACACGTTCTATTAAAGCCTTTAATCATTGGAGCTTTTTCTGAACACACATACTCAAATTTACCAAGTACTGGATTTAAAGCTCCTGAAATCAAAAAATTTTCAGCTGTCTTTCAATCAATTCCTGCAATCCATGAGCATCATCAACATTTTACCCAAGTCTCTGTCTCTCTTAGAGCAACACAGGCACCCCAGCCTTCTTAGTTCCGCTTACTGTGCTATAGTTACTTTCCTCTTGCCTATTGGACACAGCATAAACTAAACAGATTCTGGGGACACGTACATCCCCACCTGTAACTCTGCTCCAGTTCCTTTACTTTGCTCTCTGTGTTTGGAAAAAGATAGCTGAGACGTTCCTCACAGCCCTTTCATTTTCCAAATGCATTGGGATTTGAAAACCAGGACATCAGATATGTCAATAAAGTAAAAAGACAGGCTAATTAGGCCTTTAACCCAAACCAGTCTGCTTCAAGTGACATTTACTTTTAGTCCCAAGTTTCTCATGCAATTTGTTTATGCAGCAATCGCCTCCTTCCCCCCTTCCCCTGCTTGTACTCAGAATTTTTCCAATCACATGCCATTGTAGCCTGTATTTGGGATTCTCAAAGGTGTTCTGAGAGCAGTTTCACAAAAATCACGCCAAGGAAAGGCTGAGTGCTGAGAAAGAGCTTCTCCACAGTTTATCAAGAATAGATCTTGATGCAATTCACACCTATAATCTTTTCTTTATTCGCCACAAAAGTGGGAGATTGCAGACTTCTACCTCGTACACTTAACTAGTCCCATGGTCCACTAGAAAATAGTTCAAGCTTTTGTAACATTTTTTCTAGAAATCCTTCTCTAAAAACTAACTTCTGAAGAAAAAGATAAAAAATGTTTATGGTTTAAACATAGCAATTTTCATATAGTCTGTAAATAAAGGCTTTAAAATTATCCTATTTTGCAGCAGAAGTATGCTCAGTTCAGCAAATGGAGATCCATCTGAGATGTGAATTAGGCATTCTTAGATTCTGATCTTCTTAAAAAAATTTTTCATCTCCCAAAGGGGACATCAGTAAAAGCTCAGAGCAATTTGAAAATTAAGAGAGATAAATGTAGTTAATGAAGTCTGAAAATAATTTCATTTAATTATCGCATCTTAAGTTTCGTCATTCATTAATCTTTTCAACTAAGTGAACCAAATTACCACTTTTTTCCTTTTTTATTTTATATGAATGTATTTTGTTATGCAGGTCCACTGCAGGTGGTTATTCAGTTTCAAAGTGTTTACTGAACAACCAAGAAGTAGACTGCTAGCAACGATGTGAACAGCCTCAGTATTTCTCCCCAGCCTCCTGCAAAAAGCAGAAGGAGCCATCTTTCGCTGGCCTCTTACTACTGCTCAGTGCTCTTGCAGAATATGCTGGCAGAGTTTAATGTCTCTGATCTGTAAGCTCTTTAGGTACTGTCATTATATAATTAAACAGAAGTCACAGAAGGTTAAGAAGATTTTGCATCAAGTTCTGTTTAGTCAGCCCCCTTTCTCTTGTACACTTTCAAAGGCGTTCATATAAATAAAGGTACCTGTGCCTGGCCATCGTGGTAGCCAGCTCTGCAATTTCTTCTCTGGGGGGAGGAGAACACAGGGATAGAAGCTGAGCTGTTACTTCACTGACTAACGGTGCTGGTAGGTGAGCCAACAGAGAATAAGGCACAGAACCTGAAAGACTGGTGCACTGTGCGAGGGCAGAGCGAGAACCCACCAGAGCCGAGTAGTTCCCTTTGCACAAGTCAGCATCGCTGTCCGTGCCAAATATTGAGAGGCAAAAATGTGGCCAGAGGCTACTCAGCTGTAATTCATTCTCCCAAGCTTTGCCACACCTGCCACTTAAACAGAGCTCTTTAATTAAGAAGTTAATGTGTCAACAGATTATTTATCGAAACGACAATGTCAGTGACAGATCTGGATTTTGCAGCCCTCCTTCCATTTGTTTGGGGTTTGCTTCTTTTTAAGGGAAGGCAGTACATTACAATTTTATATTTCTGAAATACATGACTCAGAAACTGGGGTTAGCACCCAGGATGTGGAGGTACTGATTCTGCTTCATGGCTGTAATTAAAATGCCACAGGTTCACTACTCCAGGGAGAGCATTGAGAAGTGTATGTGGAAAACGTATTATTGTATATTAAATAATTGAACGTCCTGCATTTCAGTGCATTGAAAAAGGTGGGAATAACAGTCTTCCTCACATTGTGGTGGGGTTGTAAAGAAACTTTAAATTAGAAGGGGAGTCATTCTTACCATAGCAGAGGTATAAATTGTCTTTCACTTTGTTTAGTAACTATTATGCAGCCTAAATACTGAATTTTTTGAATGTAATATGTGTGTTAAACAACTAATCTATTATTGCATTAATCCATTACCATGTAATGACACAATTAAAAGCAAATTAAGAGTTACTCAGTTACTGTTATCCAGAAATGCATATTAAAGGAAAAGTGTAAACATGATTATCACAGATCTTTAACATGCATGTTCATCAGTCACACAACCAGGTTCAAGAATAGTTCAAGATACAGGTAGTGCTTGTTCCACCTTCTTAACTGACTTTTGAGTGCTTTTTTAAAATATCAGCTTTATTATTCTCCAGATTTTTTTTTTTTATTTCTTAGAAGCAAACCTCTTCAGGAATCAAGGGGCTGATTCATTCACTACACAACAAAATCTGGCATACCGCGAATTCTTCTGCCCAGATAGCAGTGCATAGAAACAGGTTATATTGAGGTGAAGGCTCAATATTCCATTATAATAAAATAATGCCAATACTTAGTATGGCCTTCAATCTTAAAGAATTTTAGGAATGTTTATTAATCTTCATACTTTGCTATGAACCTGCATGGACTAAGTGAATAAATTCAGTATTTCTTCCTTTTTGCATTTCCTATGTCTTAGGATAAACTTAAATATGGTATTAGTCTGGTGGAGAATGTAAACTAATAATGTGTATTATTTTTAGAGGTATTTTGGATCTTGCAGCTTTTAAAGCAACACTGCTGGAAGGTCAGAGAAAACCTAAGGTAGAAACTCTATCTTGTTCACCTGACTGTCATAATTTTGATATTAAATACTGAACTATAAGAAAACTAATTATAAAAATGCCAGCATAAAACATACTTTCATAATCCAGTAAAGAAAGGAAATAAAAATCCTGCAAAAACACATTCTTATTGGAGGGCCTTCAAATGTATAGATAATAATTTTTATTATTCAAGAAGTAGGAGATTGGTAGGAATAATAAATAACCAGAGCTTTTTTGGATGAGATTCCAAAGATACCTTGCACATTTTAAAAATAATTAACTGAATTTTCTCCAAATGATAGAACAAGCAGCAGTAGTTTAATTTCCCTGAACTGTAACAGACACACACCCAACACCCAAGCATTATATTTCAAAGAATTTTAATTAAATCTATATAACAAAAAAGGAATGTTTCACATCTTAATTGAAAAATCGCCAGCTAGAGAACTGAGACAGAGAAACAATCTGGAAAGCACTGAGATATAATTGAAGCAAAGAATAGATGAGAATATTTCAAATAGTCTCACTAGTCAGCAACTAGTGTAAACACTGCAATTCAAATAATGGTGTTTTAGCGATTAAGAGAAGAACTAATTTCTATTCTATTGCTCCTTTGCTTCGAGAATTATACCTCATCTCTGAGAACCCCTGACTGAACACAAAACTTCACCGCATACTCTACCAAACCAGAAGGCTCTAGTGTTGATAGAAGCACTTTACATGATAAGACACCAGCCTATAAGCAATACAAGATAAGCAAGTATTTATGACCACTTTTGCAGCTTTTATCTGCATTGCAAAAATCACCACCTTCTCAAGGGTCCTTTTGAATGTATTTGGAAAGACAGGGAAAAGACTGGTATTTGTGGGCAGTTACACCAAGTGAATGCTGTAAGAACAAGGTAACGCTTGAGCTTTCCTCCGCGACGTGAAATGAAGCGGTTAAGTTCTAAGATTTTGACATGGGAAACCTGCCAAGGCCAGATGGAAATCTCAGCTGTCATGAGCAGAGGTCATTCTGTCCTTCTCAGCACAAGGTGTTGCTAAATTCCTGTATACTATTCACATGAGTTTACCATACCTACTTTTTATTATGTTATTATACCATACATACTTTTTAATTAGGAGTTAAAAATGATTTTTTATATATGATTTTCTTGTTATTCAATGTCTTGTCTTTGGTTCTACTTTTTAATTATAGAAGTCCACCAAAGATGCCCTTGGGGTAGTGCTGATAATCTAGGTTTATATTTCTAAAGAATTTGTTTAAGGGAAGCTTGGATAAGCCTTAAAGGGAATCTTTGATAAGCCTTTGTTCTTTTACATTATTTTATCATAATGCAGCATTTTCAGAAAGGGCAATTCTTGCTGAATAAAGAAAAGGTTTATTGATGACAGGTTTATAGCAGAGTTTTAATGGAACTACTTCTAAAATATTTTTACAAGGTCTAGTTAACCCTCTGAAACTATCTATAAACAATTCTAATTACCAGACATTCTCAATGTTGATAATGTTGTCCACCAGAAAAGCATAAAGAAATACCTCCTACATAACTAAGCATTATAGGGTGGTTTGTACCTTTTTTTAAAAAATAAAACGCAAAATTCAAGGGTTTTATTATAATGAGCTGAGATAAAAAAAACCAAATAGCAATGGCAGTTCTAGTTCTTCAAGTGCTGATGAAGATATATGTATGCAATATGATGAAGAAAATTTTAAACACCACCACAACCAGTGGCGCAATACATGAAATACTGGATTTAAAGGACAGTAAAGAAGTGTTAGCAAAAACATTATAAAATCTGTTTCTGCTAGAAGTAACTAAGTAATAACTAAACCTGATTTAGACCTCCTGCACAGATTAAACATACTACTGAAGTACCTTTAGATTCTACTGCCTACGTTCAGCTACATGTGAAATTATAAGATCATTCCTAGATTTAAGCATTCTTCCCATACATTTATTTTCCTCTTGACTCGTCCGTAGGTACTACACTACCGTAAAAATAAACTACAGTGTGACAGTCGTGATATGCTGCCAAATATTAGAGCTTAGATTGAAATCACTTTAACAAACTAACTAACTAAAATCTGTACGAGACTGAAATTCCAAACCCAGATTGGAAGAATCTAACGTTAGTTTATTTTGCTTGCCAAGGGGAAGCGTTTTGTAGGGTTCTGCCTTACAAAGTCACTGATGTTGTCTGCAGGGGTTAGCACTGACTTTGACCACCTTTAAGCCACGTCACTTCACCAAAGGTTGTCAAGGCAATTAGACAGATGTAGGAAAAAAGGTCCCTGTGTGGAAAGCAACTGGTAAAGGCAGGAAACAAACTGGGAGTTTTCAGAATGAAGGGAGGACAACGTGGAGTTGGTGGTAGTTGAGCTGAGGCCTACAAATCACTTGGGTCATGGAGGAGGTGGGTAGGAACGGGCTGTTCTTTCCCTTTCAGTACAGAATCTAGAAAGCTTCAGGAGGTAGCACCACCCACTCAGTGAAAAAAAAATCTAAAAGAAAGAAAGAAAAAAAAGAAGGGCTTCTTCACACAAGTGGCATACGGGACATCGGGAACTTCTGCCAACGGATCCTGCAGATGCTGCAGTTCTACACATGTTCAAGAAGTCTAACTTCTCTTTTCGTAAAGTAACTAAACACACAGAAATGAACTGAAGATCCAAGTTAGTGAGGTGAAATCAGATGAAAGACATTTGATATTAGGTGGACATTATCATGTATGCTTGTCCTGTCCTCCCTTTCCCCTAGACTTTTATTTATGGCTGCTTTCAGACACAGAATACTGAACTAGATGACCTACGGTGACATTCCTATTTTTTCAGGTTTTCTTCAAATATTTTCACATAAATTACTTCTCTAACTTAAGTACAAATTTTGCTACTTCATTTTTAGCATATACAATCTGCAATTATACTTCCCACTGCTATATAGACCTTAAGCAGTGTAAATACCATACAAGGACTATTTCTAGACTAGCTCCAGCACTGTGTGACACACACTTGAAACAAAGTACAACACATCCAAATCCATAAAATGTTTTCTATGTACTGCTGTCAATGGTCAGGCTGTTTTTCTCAGCTTTCACTAAAATTGTTTTTAATCGCATGAACTCCTTTGTAACTTAACATACACTTACTTAAAATGTTAAAAATCGCTGGACACATAATGAAAGTTTTCAACAATTCTTCAGTCAGATTTTTGGGTCCTGTTAAAAAATCTGAGAGCAAGTAAAGTTGATCTCAAAATTCATTACATGAGACCTGAAAATTTCTAATAGTTCATTATAACTGACAGAAAAAAAATCTGTTAAGAAATTAATTATTTGTTGGTCACTGATGGTGATATATTTACCTGATACCTGAACATCTGAGTATGAAATCACAGTGTCTCCCCTTCCAGGTGTAAAGAAACACCAATCAAAGTTCTCTCCCTGTCCTGCTATCTTAGAGATGAAAGTGGAGGGAATGATTTTGAAAACCCACTGGGTCGAAGGAAAAAGACAATTTATCCACATTAACGTATCCTGTCTCTTCTACTACATATTCAGTAATATAACAGCATGTTACTAATTGCAGTATGAAGTAAGTCTTCATATTTTTATGAGAGGAGGAGAAGGAAAAGTACTTTGTACAAATTAAAAAGTACTCACCATATGTTCTCCTATTTTTAAGCATTTTTTCACTTTCCTTCTTTCCCCAACCTTGTATCTACACCTCACCTAGTTAGGAAGCGGCATGGTTAAAAACCTAACCTGAACACATGGATTGGCTGTACTAGCAAAATTAATGGCATTTTTCAAAGGAATCACAATGTTTGAAGTATGCTACACTCCATCTCCTAAGAAAAGGGAAATGACCTGGGTGCAAAACCTTCTTATTAGTATCAAATTTACTGCCAAACAGGCTATATACTTAAATCCAGCTTGTGCCAATTTGAATGTGCCTGATGGACGTCAGGTAAGAAAAGGTATGACATTATGTCCATGATCATAATTAACCAACACATAGTCATCAGTGAAGTATCATACCAGAATCAGAATAGGTTTTCTTTAGTGTAAGCTTAATATTTTATCCATTGTCAAGTTCATGGTTTCCTCTTTCCCATATAAACACATTAGCATTTAAACAACCTAATAGTATGTTACAGTACTTCTAAATTAAAAAAAAATGAAAAAAAGTCAGTCTTCCTTGCAAACTAACACAGTGTAACACTCTGCAGAGGGCACCCTCGGTACAGTTAGAACACATCACCTTTCTCCACTGCATCTCTCCTTCTCCATAACTTTAACTACATAATATCACATTTACAATTGTCAGAAATATACAATAGGAAAAAGGCTTTCTCTGATGGTAGCATTACAATGTATGATGCAGACCTGTGAAAGGGAACAAAGTATACCTATACAGAGTAGTCACTTTTCTTTTCAAGTATCGTCAATGGGGTTTGGCTTAGTAACTTACCATGAATTAATTTGCTGCTGAGAACTACATACTAATACTAAAGACAGTGTCTATCTGCTATTATTTATATTCCATTTTCTTCTGTATTGTTCCTTTGAAGGCTTCTATCTATTCAGAGATACAGGAAGAAACTTCTGCACTAAGTGAAAGGAGGATTGCAAGCAAACATGGTTATAGCGGCACATATCCTATATGGCATAATATTAAGACTTTTCATTATTTCAACAATGAGTTCTCATAATCAAGACAGGATCTACTTTCGACATTGGAGGTGCAAGGAATGGCTCATTTAAATGTTATCAAAAAGCACATTCTCTGTTGTCTTACTGCTGAAACTATTCATACCCAATGCACTGTTCTTTCTGCTGACACAGCTGCTTCTTTTCCAACACTGCTGCTCATATGACCTTTTTTTCTTTTTTTTTTCCCCTCCTTCAGAACCATTTCTGGGCAGTTTCACAAGAATTTTGATTGCTGTTGTAAAGTTTATATCATTGCCATTTGACAGCTGTTTGCTGGCCTTTGTGAAAGGAGTTGATGGTCTCAGTTCATTTCCTAACAGGCAGGTGTTCCCAACTTAAAAACAAAACATCACTTCCATCGGCACAGACTTCTGGCCAACAAAGAATGTAAGCATATGCTCACAAATGGGTAAAATACATGCTTAAAGAAAAACACACTTTTAAGTGCTCTTGTGAGGGAGGCTGAATTTCACAGACAGACCTAAAACTAATAGAAAATGAACTCTGGTAGATAATCCTATTACAAAAGATCTGAATGATATTGGTGGATGACTCATCCTTACTATCCTGAAGCTGGAATTTCAGCAGCTGTGTATGCTGTGGCAAAGCTTCGCTCATACACCTATATCTACAAAAATACAGTAAGACTGCTTGTGAGCTGGGGAGAGGAACATATGCAGAAGAAACAAAACTTGAATACTCCTCAATGTTGGGAACCCTTTTGCTAGAGACTCTAAAAATAAAAGCACTTCACTGTGAATTAAAAGACGTCCTATAACAAGGCAATCCGTAAGGCTGCTACAGTTTCCTCCAATGCATTTTCTTTACTGATTTAAAGATCAGACACTGAGAAAACAGGAAAGCGTTAGTTAAATTACTTAAATTCACTGTGATAAGGCACTTTATGGATGGGCACATTATAATAACCTGCCATTAAGAAACTTACTAACCAACAAACAACACGTGGCAAATATTAAAGACACTTATATAAGAACATTGCAATCTGAATCTTTGAATCCAGTTAAAATCTAACCTTTCTTCCAGAAATGGTTAGGGGCAGAGTTCAATACCCATATAACACTACTAGGGTATGTGAATTCAGATGAATATGTGAATTCAGATGAGTGGCACAATTTCCTCATGAGATACAGCCACTTAGTATTGTATCCCTGACTGTTTTATGTGAAAACGAAAGCAACTTTACACTGACTGCAGAGCATTCTTCTAAGTAGCTACCGCTACTTAAATTTTATTTCCAGTGTATTTTTCTTAGATTGAAGGAAAATGACTTGCTCTTACTTTATGTTGATTAAATCATGTCAGCAAGTGTTTTAATTTATGTGCTCTAGCTTGCAAAGTAGAACACAATTTTCATTGTTGGGCAAGGATAATCATAATTAAAAACACATTAGCTGATTATACCAAACATGCATTCTAAAAAAAATATTCTACATCATGATTTATGAGTTATTATTTGTTAGCTAACACATTTTGAAATGATACAACTTTATAAACTGATGAATGGTTTGGAAAATACTCC
Organism: Elanus axillaris; assembly: GCA_026212715.1. Lineage (NCBI taxonomy): Eukaryota > Metazoa > Chordata > Aves > Accipitriformes > Accipitridae > Elanus > Elanus axillaris. The sequence goes on from JANZLQ010000040.1 coordinate 19,519,027, forward strand.
AACTACCCAAAACAGGACGCCTAAAACCAGACACTAAGAACTGAAAAGATTTTATAGTACCCAGATCAGGGTACAAATGCAGACAAAAAATATATTCCATAGACATACAAAAATCTAAGCCAAAACCTTCCTTCACAAGAATTAATGAGGAACGTAACCTAAGATTTCTTACTTCCATTAATAAATAACAATTCCCTGTATTTTCTACAGCTATTGTTATAAAGTTTTCAGGAGAGGAAAGCATCTTGGGTAAAGAAAGCCTTCACTTTTCCGTTTGGGATTTTGTTTTTGGTATTTCAAACAAGATTGGGCTCACTCCTCATCTTTAGTTATAATTCAAGCCAGCAGCATTAGAACAGATATGAATCTTTATCTGCAGAGATTCTTGCTTATCTTAATTTACTGCATTCTTACTATATTCTGGTGTCTGTGCCCACTAGAGCGAACAGTGCTAACACTGAGAGAGAGGGAACTAAATCTGTAACACTGCTAGTGCAATGTTGTAGCATCAAATCTAAATATCCTGTGAACCAGGAACCTAGAGACATAGAAAGTTCTTCAGCCTTTATGTAAAATATCTTTATTCAAAACAAATGACTTGATAAGCGTATTTCAAACAGCAACTTCTAAAATAAAGATTGAAATACTTTGAAGCTTGGATGATGCTTTGCTGTCCAAGGATGGAGGAATCTCCTCTAAAGCAGACTCAGTATCTTCTATTTCTGTATGTTAAAAATATCTTACTGCTATAATAAGGAGCTTAATACTTCTTCACATATCTAGTCATTTGATCTCATGTTCAGTTTTTGACATCTTCCACGAGCAAACATATCCCATATAGGATGTATTGCCTTAACAGGTATTCATTTTACTGAGCTCCACTATAATTTCTTAGTCTTACATGATGCCTCAAGATGTTTCACACATTCTAAAATGGAATCTAAAAGAGAATAATTTGCATATATTACTTAAGCTGTACATGCTGTAAATATTGATCTGCTGATAGAGAAGCAAGAGAAAAGTTGTTCAAAAGATTAGCATTTGCATTTCTATAGTTTTTAAGAATCATTTTTCAGGATCAATTTTTAAACTTAGTGAAGAGATTACAGCTCTGCTCACTGCTGCATCTAAAGGCCACTCAACACTCTGCTTCTAGTCTGTGACATTCGATGTATATTATGGCAATTTACAGATCATGGAAACTCTTACTGCTACTCTTCTGGAGTTATTACCAATTCAGCACAAACAGTTCAAGCCTCAACTACTGCTGTGTTATGCAGAGAGTGAAGCTGCATTTCACAGTTTTGACCTGGTATTTTGGCCAACTCCCACTGTCTCTCATGGATGATGCACAGATACTCTTTTGTAATGTTTTGAATAAATTTGAAGTCTTTTCTCCCCTCAGTAGTGAGAAGCTGTAATTTCTTTAATGCATGAGAACAAAAAGGAACAATAAAAAAGCCTTCATCCCACTTTCATGCCAACCGCCACAACCACTATCCGTTTTGGAAAGGTACTGGTAGAGCATTGCAAATCTCGGGAAATATGAATAAGCATAAACAGGATTCAGCTAGAGAAGCGATCACAGTATATATTAGCTCAGAATAAAATGTCAGTCATTTAAAAACCTTACTGTCAGATGTGACAAATACATGAGGCCTGGGAGCACCTGTTCTTCTCCTTTCACAAGCACAGAGCACATAAAATACTCACGGCCAGTGTACCATTCTCATTAGCAATGCAATTGCCAATGTTAATAAAAAGCACACTAGATAAAATGTACCAAGTATTCCACAGACTGCTCACACTACATCAGTATCTTGATGACAAAGCATAGAAGAAGGAGGTGAAAAAATATCTTTGGGATAAATACGTATCTCCCAAATGGTACATGGCTCCTCATCATCAGCCCATGCCTTCCCCTGCCCCAGTGCCACACATTTTCCTTTTTGTCCTTCTTTCCTCCTGTTCTTCCCATAGAGTTTTCTGGCTGTCCTCACACTTTTTTCTATGCATGACTTCTCTCCTCCTTAAATGACTGCCTTTACTAACCTTCACAGCTCTCCAGAAAACTATGTCATCTTTCCTCATTCTCTGGTAGGCTTCTTTTCCTAACTCTCTCTCTTTTGGAACAGGCAGCTACACAGCACAGGGGAAATGCCTCCTAGCTGCCACCAGGAGAAAGTGATTTAATTTTGCATTTAAATTTAAATTTCAAAAATCAAATTAAAATTCCAATCATGATAACCTTACTCCACCTCTGGCAGGGCAACACAAATAAATAAAATGAAATAAAATCCCAAAACTCTAAGGAGGACTGAGTACCATTTCAGAAGACAGAAGAAAGTCCCATTGTCCTGAATCCAGGGTGTTCACCTCAACTAATACTAGATAGATCACTAAGGTTCCCAGAGCGAAGCTGAATCACCATACAGCTATTCACTACACAGGTGGCCCTGGACAGGACTCTGATCTTACTGACATTGCTGGTTCGTGTAATTGGGTGTGATTCTGTACGCCTCATCTCTTTCAAGCACACAGAGAACCCCCATCTGAAAGCCCTGACATTCTTACCTACCAAGAATTGTCTGTACACCAAGCATTATTAGACAAAGATCATACTTTCCTCTGAAAATAGTTGAATTTGTCTAATTTGATGAAAACTTTAATTTTATGTCATATATTACCAATAATGAAACACCCTTAGGAATAACTAAAAGTCATGACTGATTCAACTACAGGGCTGGACAGCAGTTGCATACAACCTTTTGTTTTCAATCTTTGTTCCAAATGCAGTGCCTCTTTGCTGAAAATGTCCAGTGTGCTATTTCACATTGCAACGGAACAAAACACTTTCTTCTATCAGAGAATACTGTTGGGCCCAATTTTTCATTGCCTGGATTTTTATTTTTAAGATTTTTCCACCCAAGCAAATGCTTTTGCTCTGACAGCATTTAATAACAAGTTTGACCTTGGAGTGTGTAAGTTTAAATGATTTCAAGTACGCTGCAGCAGAAAATCAGGGGCCAGGGATTCTTCTCCTTATTTGAATTTTATTATTTTGGGACAAGGGGGAATCCCTTGTTTCACAGAAGAAATTACTTTTGAGCCACAGCGTGAAGACTTTTTGCATGACTGCATGAAGAGCCACAACTTCTAATGCTTACCGCAGTTGATATACGATTGTCGCCATTGCCAAAAGTAACTTAGCTACCTCCTCACGGGAATATCCCTGCAAATACAGTAAAGAAAATCAAGAACTGGTTTGTGTTCAGCATGTGTTGGAGAAAGAACATTATCCTAACAAGTGGGACAGCTTGAGTATCATCCCTTCCGGACGCTCCTGTGGGCTGGTAGAGCTTAAAGAAGCTTTGTGAGATTGCAACCCAGCCCTTTATTTTTCTAGTGGATTCATGTCCAGAATTCCCTCCGTGCAACCCATGCTCATTATCAAGCACCATTCCCAAGAAAGGTACAGACTGTAACGAAAAACTATCACTGGCTACAGTTTGCTGTATTTTATGTGTGGCTTGAAACATACACAATTCTTTATACTTGAAGGGCCAAATAGGCAAGTATTTTATATAGATGAATAAACTTCCAAAATTGATCCTATTCATATATTTTGGGATTTTTTTTATTTCTCAGTTGCCTATAAACATCACAAACTTTGAGACATATTAAAGACACACATAGAGTAACTATTTCATTTTAATGCTAAGCAAGAATGAAAATTACCTTTCGGGGCTGAATAGAAAAAAGCTACTGTGGTGCAAATATACTGTTTGTATGTTTGTCTGAGTTATTACATAATTCAAAGATTAAACTATCTCTGGCTACCGCTGCATTAATCTTTTTTTCCTTTAAAATAGTACCATCCCAACTACAATAGCATAGATACAACAGTGGGACATGGTTTCTGACAGTCTAATCATTGATTCATCTAACGATACTTGCAGGGATTCAAAATGTTGCTGTTAAATCACTGCCCTTCCCTATTCTAAAAAGCCACCAGGTGAGCTGTTCCAGTGGTAATAACAATGGAGAACACCACAAAAGAATTTATTGTCAACAGATCTGCAGAGAAAAGCAACACTGCAGACACAATATTGATTGCTGAAGGAAAAAACATTTCAGATATACTCTGCATTACACTTTTACAAACCCTTTTATGTGTTGTGGAATAATGTTATGTTTTATGGACATTCTATTTTCAAGAAAAAATGCTCTCTAAATCTCTGGGTTATTAATGTTCTGTACTGATCTAAAGCAATTTGATTATATACGACATATTCACTATGGTAACTTTTACACAAAGAAAAGGCACTGATCTCCATATAGGATCCCCTTTTTTTCACAAGTAAGCACAAAAGTATATACAAATTCTGCAAGAAAAAAGTGTTTTCTTGGTGCATTATACAAACTCACAAATAGGAGAGGAGAAAAAGAAGAGAGAAGAAAAATAAAAAGAGAACCAAAGACAAGTCAAGTAATTTGACCTTTTTGTTCTCTATCCTGGAAAATAAAGATGATGAAAGAAATGATACTCCTTCAGTTGTTCATAAATCACTTTCTATCTGATAATGGGATTTCCCACTCAAACCTCTCAATAATTGTGATTTACATTCAGATTTACAGTTTGCCAACAGCACTCATAAGTAGTAGTTAAAAACATCAAATTTATAGTGACCATCACCAAGGATTTCTGTTTCTAACAAAAGTATTGCTTAAAAAAAAAGTTCAAAATGCTTGTGCTTTTAAAAATATCAACGTATTTACAAAGAAAAAGTCATAAATGAAACAAAAGGCATCAAAAGCATTGCATTTAAATATAGAGATTTTAAATTGTTCATTTAACTCACAATCTTTGCAAAAACTGTTAGAATTCACAAATAACAACTACTAGCTTTTCTCTAAGGCCTCATAGGGAAAGGTGCGCAAGGGCGGGCATCCTCCACGTGTCACTGTCCTCACCCAAGAGCAGACGGATTCTCTGCATTTGTTGTCCATGGTCTCCCAAGATGTTACTGAAACATTTGAGCTCAAGCTAAGAGCCCTAAATACAACACGTACAGTCAGGTACTGACTATTCCCAAAGACAGAGAGAACATAATCTCTCTGGGAAACTTGTTCCGGCAGTGCTTGACCATCCTCACCCTAAAGAAAGTTCTGTCGTGCTTATATGGAATTTCTTGTACTTTGGTGTAGTCCCACTGCCTCTTGCCACCCCCACCTTTATCCAATTGGCTATTTGCACACATTGACAAGATCCCCTCAGAGCCTTCTCTTTTGAGGCCAAACAATCCCAGCTTTCCGGGACACAGCACACCAGACACATCTCACCAATGCCGAGTAGAGAGGAAGAACCACTTCCCTTGACCTGGCAATGCTCTTCCACATACAGCCAAGGATGCTGTTGGCTGCCTCAACTGGAAGGGCAGATTGCTGTCCCATGGACCACTTGTCCACCAAGACATTCCCAGGCATTCTTCTGCAAAGCTGCTGGCCAGCAGGTCAGCCCCCAGCCAGTACTGGTGCATGGGATTATTCCTCCCCAGGTACAGGACTTGACATTCCCTCTTGGTGAACCTCCTAACATTCTTGTTTGCCCATTTCTCCAGCCTGCCGCGATCACTTTGAACAGCACCACAACTATCTGGTGTATCTTCATTTCCAATACATAGAGACAACACACAAATCTATGACAGTAATGGCACTCCATTTTATGAACAAGCTTTTCATCAAACAAATATTACTTTCTGCAGTAGACATAATTTATTCTTTGTGTATAATTGATTTGTGCCCGCACTTAAAAATGTCTTTTGAAATCCACATTATAACTAATACTGTCACATAATAAAAAGCAACACTTTTAATTTAAAGTTAATTATTTTCCATTATTCAACATTAGTAGACAAGGCAAGAACTCTAGCTTAGTGCCAGAACATAAAAGAAGTTATTCTGAACTTATAATACATGGGTTTAACAGCTTAATGTCAAGAAGCAATACTGTAAATTAAAAACTAAAGTAAAAGGATTATAGTATCTCATATTTAGAAATTTCACATGACTATAGATAATTAAGGCAAGTGAAATATTTTTGCAGCATCGTCCTGAAATCTGCAATTAAAAAGAAAGTATTTTTACAGCAATACCACAGTATTCTGTAATAACACTTTAGACATAACATCACTATGGCATTTGAGACTTATCGCAATATACTGCTGCATTTTTTAAGGTGTTGTAGGAGGTATTTCTATTTTTTTGTTCCTTTTATCATTACTACAAGACAGCTCACTTCACCTAGCTTATCTAAACCACAGTTGGAATTGGTAAATCACAGATATGACAGAGAAAGGGAACCTCATGCACTGCGGGTATGTAAAGGTGCTACTTCTGAGGCCTCTTCTAAGTGACTGTTTCAGAAATAGAAACCCCATGTGGGCAACACATGATTCTTTGCAGCTACTTCAAATTTGAAGAATAAAAACTCTTCGTAAGACATGTGAAATAGTTTGAGTACTGACTTCCTGCAAATGCAAAAAGTTTTCAAAATGAACAAAACACCTGGAAATGAGCACCATCTCATTTTTAAGGTATTTATCCTCAAAAGAAAAATCATCCTCACAGTAGGCTAAAGGACAACTAATACTAAACTTTAGAGATGGAGAACTGTGATCCCTTATGGAGATTAAGGAGGAAATTTAAAAGATAGTTTTACAGTCTTTGTGTATCCCTTATGCCTCAGATTATGGTTATTCAGAAATCTCTGTCAAGAAAGCCACTCACAGGAAAGAGCTCCTCCTGGAAAATTCCTATTAGAGAATATAATAAGTTCTCCATGATCCAGGCCATCATGCTGATTTGGATTTGCTTTTATGGCTTTTCCCTTACCAGCTTGGCTTTTATGGCTAGCCTGCTCTTTGAAGCATCTGGAGTTGTCCAGACAGCTTTAACATCCCCATCTCCGCCAAGAAGTATTCTGTTCTGTCCTTCAACAAATTATTGGGCACCCTCCAAATGAAAATGAAAAAAAAAAAAAAACCCAAAACAATAAAAACCCAACACAAAAACAAACAAACAACTAACCCCCCCAACCCAAAACCAATTAACCCCTTGTCACAATTAGGTGTATGACATTGCTCCCACCTCCCTTCCCCTGGCCCATTTGCTACTGTTTGGCATGTTTCAATGGACCTTAGTGTTCTCCTTCAGTTTGAACATTAAAGACATACATGACACATGTGGTTAATTATATATATACCCTTAATTACTGGCTGTTAACTGAGGAAAGACATGATGGCAGTTAACTGCTTTAGGCTGCCTGACTGTATAGTTCTCATAGCGTTAAGGGATATTTAAAGAAACCAACGCACATTTACTGCTGCCAAAGCATAAGCCCACAAGTCCACAAACCCCATGACATAAATTACTACATTCATGGCATATGGTTGCTTTTTTTGACAGAATGTGTTCAGATCTATTCAGTCACTCAATCAATGCTCCCTTCACTGCGCACAGATTGTAATCACTTCATAGCCTCATATTCTACTTCTAGTATACCGTAACTGCTGATTAAAACAACCAACTCCAAAAGATTTTCATCTTATTTTTAAGAATATACACACACTTGTGCTACATATACAGTGCAACAGACCACTGGCAATATGCTTAAAGAACTTTCAGTCACACTAATTAATAAGGAATAAACAGTACAGTTATATGCCTACGGAAGTCATAACATCCCTGAATACAGACAGATGAACCATTGCATCGAAGTCCCTTCAGCAGGCACAGGAAGTTTGCAGAATAATTGCCCTTTAGTCATTACAAGATTACTTTTATTTTAATGGATGCTGGTGTGTGAAGGAGAATATAGAACCAAATTTTATTTCTGAAATGTCTGCATCAATAAAGGTGCCTAATTAAGGTATTCATTAAAGTATACAAAGTTAACTTAACAGGAAAAATCTAGAGACTACTATTACATTTCCCCATTAAACTAATTTAATTTGGTTATAACGCAAATTCTAATAAGATGATATTATTAACTAGTTCAATTTCAAAATGTCTTACTATGTTTATTTTTATTATGTTACAAAGCAGAGTAGCAATTGACTTAATTTATTTTATTAAATAACATTTCTCAATCCATTTAAAAAGGGACAATGACCTATTTCTTTCCTTAGACTGTTAGTGTCTGCCATTTGAAACATTACATTATAGTTAAGGTTTTCAGCAATTTCACAGACTAGCTTTCAAAGCTATGTATACTTTTTTTTACTCAAAGAAGTCATTTCATCTGCAGTTGTATCATTTGTGAGTGTTAGTATCTATCGTCACTTACGACTAGGTGTTACAGATGCTCACATAACCAAATGCAAAAGAAGTTAAAGCTCAGATTTATTCTTCAGTAAGAGTTGGTTAAAAGTCCAGTAATGTTTTATAAAACCACAGGTACGATGGTGTAAGAGGAATTAGTACTGCACAGGCGACTTAAGAATACGTGCGATGTAAAGTGATGACTCGGAACGCGCGTATCACTCACCAACGCGCCGCAGGCTTTCTCCCTCCGGAGCGACCTCGGAAGGTGCTGACCCGAGGGGGGGTCCCCGACCGCAGCCCCGCTGCTCCCAGGAGGAGGGATTCCACAATGGCCTCCGGCGGGACCCCCGTCATACCCCCGTCCAATCTGACCTGGGGTCATTAGTCCCTGTTGGCCAAGACGGTCACCTCAGTGTACCTGGCACGGCTGGACTGGACAGTTCGAATTCCAGCCTGTGGCCTCCAGGGTTTAGGGGTTTTTCACTCCTTCCCCTACTCCCTGCCCAGAGGAGTTTTGTTTCCTGCCGGCAGGTTGGGGGGCAGGGGGGGACGTACTGCCACACTAGGGAGAAGATCTGCATTTCAGTTGGTCACCTCTTCAGTTGGTTATTTTTTTTTCTTTCAGCTTTTACAAATAGACATTTCTATTACGATTTAAAATCAATATTGATAAAAAAGTAAAAAGCTATGTTTGATATCTTCCAAAATAGAAACAGAAGAAATTTCCTTCATAACAAATCAAGGCACTTTCTGATTTTCTTCCGTGATGTTATACTCAGAAGACAGAAAATGTAATATATAAGGTTCCAGTGGCAAATTCACAACATCCTTGTCTAAAATCTGGACATAGCTGGCTAGCATAAAACGTTATGTAAAATTATGCACAGTTTGTTAATCTTGGGGCTTCAGGGCTGCTGCATTTACCCCCAGGGGTCCTCAACATATACTGTGTGTACCAGCAACACTGTACAAAGCGGCGTTCAAAACAGTGACCCATATAGACATGTCATTTTCAGTGATGGTAAGGAACTAGACATCACCACAACCGCTGCCAGCTGCATTACCCAGTAAGGAGTTTTTAACCTGTCTGAACACTCTGGAGCAGGAACCTAATACTGAGATCACAAGAAAGAACATGCAGCAAGTTGTAATTCTGCAAGCTGTACAAATAAATCCTGAACACACCTCTGTACCTTGGCAGCGTTAATTATCGCCTCCGATTCCTCCCTTTCTTCCCCTGCTGGGGGGCCACTTCGCCTGCAGTTTTTTCCTTGCATATCTAATCTCTCAGATAGCCAGCTCGGCATGGAGAAGCTTCATCATGTTCTCTGTACTTGACCTCATCTCATCTGCTAAATATTGATCTATTTAACGTAGTATATGCATTAGAAAAATCAATACTGACAAAGTTTTGAAGTCCAATCTGTTGATAACGGAATGTTAGCGAGAAGGTTATTCAGTGTCAAATTAGGATGTAACCTAGTAAAAAACAAGCTACTTTTGTCAGTAACGGACAAGTCATTTTCCTCCCAAGATCTTAAATAAAATGAAGACTTTTCTAATAGCTAATACAACCTAAATGTTTATTTCTTGCTGAAAAGTAATATAAATTAAAAAAATATAAATACATAAAAATAAGTATTTGCATAAGCCAAGGTTGTCCACTGTTCCTACATTCCTTTTTAGTTCAGTACCAGATGATCTCAAAACTAAACATTTTGGTCACAGAGGTCATATCAGTTTAAAAGCTTCCATCTGTTCTGCCACATTGATTTTCTAATGCACGTAACATGTTAAAATGAATATAGTCAATAGTTCAGCAGACCAGACAAATCAGAGACCAGAAATGCTGCAAAGATTATCTTGATGCTTCACCAAACACAAGTATGACCTAGTGTCAGGAGGTTAAAGGGATTTAATTTAATGTCAAGGGATTAACTTTTACACTTTATTACAAGTAAACTTAAACACTTCACAAGGAATTATAAGCAGTGGAATATACCAGGAAATATATAAAACTAAAAGCAGTAATTTTGAGGAAAACAGTATTTTAAGTTGCAAAGTGTGAATCAACAATTAGATTTCAGGCAATCTCTGCTACACCTCCACTAATGTGGCAGACAAATGGGGAAAAGGCTAACAATGTGAATGGTAAAGAAGAGAAAAGCACAAGATCTCATCAGACTTGTAACAAAACTCCTCAGAATTCTGTTAAACAAGACAGGCATAGTATTTCTTGAAAATCTGCTACATTTACTGTGCCTTATGCAATACACCTTTATTATCAGAGTTTAATTTCTAAAGAAAAATGTAAAATCCAACTTTATGAAATTGTTCGAGTCTCAAAAAACACCTTTTTCTGTTACAAAATTAATTGATGATTTTAAATCAAAATAGAAATGTTACTCAAAACATGTATTATTTTGTTTCTTTGCTTGTTTGTTTTAAGGAAAAAGGCTGCCAAGACCACTGTTTATGAAAACTAAACCACAGTGTTTGCCTGGCATTTGGACATGAAGCTCTAGCACACCCTCCTCTGAAAGTGAACATTGAATCCAAACAGCTTTTATCAGCCTGACTGCATAAACAATTGTCACAGCTTTTTTGTACATAAAAGCCGGAATAGGAGATTTCATAGTAATAGTTATTATCAATTTAGTTTTGCAGCTGTGGGAAACAGTTGAGATTTTTTCCCGAAATTAAGTTATGCTTCTTGGGTGTCTTTCCCCTGCTGTTACCTAGCTCAGAAAAATACTGTAACATAAAACACACTTCTCTGAAATAGTGGTAATCTAATTACACAAAATTCTCATACTCTTCTTTAAGCAAAGACACCAAAATAGCAGTATAATACCATAACCTATAAACCAAACACTGAATTAAAGTCTTTTGAGACGATGAAATTCTGCAGTTTCAGAGACTGTCCATTCAAAAACACAATTCTTTGAGCACATGGTCTAAAGTCCTAATTTTGGAAGGAGTAGTCTGGGTTCCTTTCGGCTGAAAGATGCTTTAAACTTCAGAAAATCTGAATCTGGTTTTGCTATTAATTGATATTAGTAGGATGACTTTCACAGTACCTTCCTACACTTCTTCTCATGTATCAATGTATGAAAGCATAATGAGAGAAATTTGCTTGTTGATGCATTTATCTAATAGTTCATTATCATCATCGGGGTCAAAGTATTAATCACCCTCATCTATTAGGAAAAGAAAAAACACTAGTAACACAAAGTAAATGCTAGTAATTAGTGATACACAGACGAACTACAGGGATATACAATGAAACAGTCTCTTGTTCCACTGAGAGACATATCATGAACTAGTGCCTAGTTACTGAATTTAGAATAAAGAAGAGCATCAATGATACTAAGTTTAAAATTAGAAGTGTAATTAACTGAACGCAGCTTATGTATGGGATGGCTGCATGTATCTGCAGTTCAAACATTTGTCTTACTATTTCAAGGCAGTATAAACTGAGAATGTACATAAGGGAAAGTTTGAGAGTAGTTTTTCCTTCTCTTGGTAGATCTCACAAAGCGTCTGTTACTGAGGGGTACGAGAGAGAGATAAATATGATAGGAAACTTCACTTCGTTTTCCTGTCCATCAGAAAGGACCAGGCTTCCAGAGGGACTGGCAGAGGAGTGTGGCAGCTGCTCCCCTCCTGCACTTGGAACTGCTGAATGCAGAGAGAGGCACAGAAAAGCGGTCGTGAAGTACATCCAAGTGAGGCAGTTTCTCACCTCAGAAAGAGACAGCTACCCTTAAACAGATTACCTATAACTGTACTCTATTTAGAAACAGCGAATCCGTATTTCTTTCTTGCGAGGAGGTATTTGCGCTTCTTCAGTTTTGTTTTCTGATGATTACCAAAACCGATGCCCCTAAGTGTCAGACTGAGAGAGCACAGTACGAACGTACCTACAGCCCGAGCGTGTGACCCACAGAGGCCCAGAACAGAACTTCCAAGACCAAGCGTGACAATGAAGTGGATTAGGAAACTGGGACAGTCACAGCAATCCGGAATGTTACATTAAGATGGTCAGAGGTGCTTTAACGGTGGATGCTGTTGTAACTCTGCCGTATGTACATCACCTGTCTAGATTTGTCATAGAGCTCATCCTTGTATCTAGAAGACTGTTTCTCTTACTAGCAATGCCCATATTTACTTACAACAGTCTTTTCTTTGTGACTTCCAAAGCAAAGTCCATATTAAAGGACACTTGAACATCGCAATGGTTTGGGTTGGGTCGCTGCAAAGATAGTTGCTGAGACAGTGTTGCTTCCTACAGTGCTGAGTCAACAATTAGATGTTAATTGCAAAGTTGGTGGCAGGTGTTTTATAAATACCTTTTTATGCTAATGATTTCCCAAAATGATAAGTTTTTCAGGATCAGTGAAGCTGTTAAGGGTTATGAGAGTGGCAGATCACCACAGAGCTGAGGCTTTACTCATTGCTAGCAAAGATTAGAACAACTTTTTTAACCATTTATTTGATTTCAGAATGATGAAAGGACAGTTTCTTCAGCTAAGGAAAAGAAGCCAAAAAAAGGCACAGAGAATGTAAGTTGGGGGAGAAGAAATGGTGGTGGGGGTGTGTGCTTATTTTTCTTGGCTTAAAATGAGTACCATTGCTACGACAGTTTCTTTCCACTGCTGATAATTCATAAAACCTGTCACCAATCCCTACCCTTTTTCCATATGCTGCATGGCAAGTCCCTCCACTCTTTTACTGTGGTTAATTATTCTCAAAATATTTAAAGTTTTACTTTTTGTGTAACTTTGATTATACATATCTAAAGAGAATAAAACACAGTAACTATAACACACCACCACCACATACCCAGTTTTTTCATACACCAGACCTTTTCTTTGATTACGCTTATTCACTGACATAGCAGCATCTCTGTAACAATGACTTCTGTCATTCAAAATGTCTTGACTTACTTACTTTACTAGCTATAGTATGTTTACTCTAGCACTAAAATCCAAGAGAATGTTTACATTTTCTCAGACTTTTAAAAAACTGAATGTGTTAGTATTGTGTGACTTCTTTTGACCTTTCATACCGTTTTTAAAATGTCTGGGAAAAAAATGGAATTGCAGGAAGATTGATTGACATTATTACAACTATAGTACTTCTGCATTTCTTTGAGTTGATTGTAATTTGATGCTAACAGTTCCATTGTGATCTGAGTCCTAATGTAATGTAAACTGTCACCAGTGACATTTTTCTGCCCTGACAGCTTTGTTTCTAGTGTGTGGATAATTGTAAATTAGGCTAATAGACTTTTTAGCTAGAAGAAAGAGACCTCTTGTTCACCTTGTTCTTGAACGTGTGTTCAATGGGTGTGTACAGCAATTACTCATTTTGTTTTAAATATGTAATATTTTACCCTTAATGTTGCACTTGTCACTGTCAATAAGTAATGATGTCACTTTATCTAGATTGCTGAGTGTCATGTTGCCTAACTGGCCTTTTTTTTTTGTAGTATTTTCTTAAGTGAAAGCTTTCTTATATGGGAAAGTAGCATGTACCCATATTTGCATACCTACTCAACAGTGACTTCTGCAATTCTTCTGAAAGCATGTTTCATCTATAATTGATCAGGCAACATAATTTACTATTCCAGATCTTTAACTACTCTGTACTTTATAAAATCAAGTAATCTTCAATTGCACTAACAGGGTAGATGTACCTAAACCAATAAAATTTTAACAGTAATTTTATAACCAGGATTTTCTCTCTTTACCCTGTTTGGTCTTTGTAATTTTTGACATGACAGTTTCATTCACAGTTTTCCCTATTAAAGCTTCGTAATAGACTTTGAATTAAGGTTTTGTCCTAAGTATATACATGAAAAGTGAATTGGAAATGGCTCAGCAATTTATTAGATGCCTCCTTGGAATTTTTGCTTACATAAAATACACAAGATTATTTTGAGGATAGAAAGAATTGTTCCAACTAACAAGTTATAGGAATTAAATTGCTGGATAGTTTCCGGATGCAGTGGGAAAACTTGAGTGTCATTTCCCTCTCCCTCCATTCTGCTTATCCAAGAGAGAATCTATTTTTCTAACAACAGCATCCAGGAATAGGTTTCCTGTTAATGTACTTATATAAGGTAAGAAATATTTTACTAAAAACATAATAAAACTACAGAGATCTAGTCAGTTAGGGAGTCCTACACTGGTTTTCAGAAGACCGCCAGGCCACTATTAAAAATACCTAGAGACTGGTTGTGCAATACAGTCATAAGCATTTCATATCTCTTGTGTTTCTGTCATGTTTGATAACTCTTTACTGAAGAGTAAAATTCCAGTGTTACCCAATAAAGAATAACTACCATTTCAAGATTTTAACTGTCCTGTGGAATAAAATGGAAATGCAACCTTGGACTGCAATATAAAAGTAGAGTTGAAATACATTTAGGAAGAGTTAGTCCTAAAAGATGATTTGGGTTGTGACTGTCCTCATTATAACAGTTTTCTCTAATTATGGGAATTCAGCTTTCACAAAGAAGAACCCGCTGAATCATTCCATGGTTACGAAAGGATCAGTTATGCAAACTAACCAACTGTATTCTCTGTATGTATGATTGGGAAAGCCTTAGTTTTACCAATTTTACTTTTTTTTGTGGAATTAATACATACCTGTTAATAGACTCTTAAAAATCTTTGTTTATGCTCCTTTGGAACATAACAATAGCATGGCTATTAAAATAGATTAAAGTAGTAAAGCAAGTGAAGGTTAGGACTTCTTGCTAGGGTTTCCTTTTGTAGGTATTTTCAGACATTTGAGCTGTGTACCAGTATTGTGGGGTTCAGCTTTAGAGGCTCTGCTTTCAAAGCAGGAGAGAGGGATGAAGACCCTTATTAACCTTCCCTTGTAATTGAAAATGCTGTAATAGAACAACAGTGTTACTGTATATGCTGTCAGGTGGGTGAAGTACTGTATTTTTCAGTCAAAGTCAGGATGTAAATATACTATTCCTCTTTAACCTGGTGGTGTAAAATAAAAGGATGAATTCTTAAGTGCCTGATTGGAGTTCCATGCTCCAGAAATTTGATGTAAAGTTACTGTATCATGACAAAGGAAAGTGTGGATACATTATTTTGAAGGGAGTAACCTGATGTATGTATCCACAGAACAGTTTAGCAGAACTAACTTCTGCTTGCCATTTCTGTGAGAGAGCATATTACCATTGTCCTCGGAGACACTGTAGTGTTAACAAGAGTCATTAATAAATGACGTAATGATCTCAGTAAAGAGGAGATAATGATCTATGTATTTATGTGCATAATCATGCTTATGTAGTGAACAAATTTACATTTTAATTTATTTAAATTATTATTTTGTAGTAAAAGTACGAGGTTTGTACTAAAATGTACGCAACTAAACACCAAGAGCTTTGTGCTAAGGAGTTTATAATCTGGATTACAAGATGATATCTGTCAGAGTTGCATTTTTGGATGAGAGTTCAAGCAGGACCCTTGAATAGTGTAAAGCTTGTAGTATTCCTCCGGCAAGCCAGGACCAAGTCTTTTTGATTCGGGTTGCTTGGGAATGCATCCCAACACAGGTGATAAACTCCATGTGAGGCTAAATACCAGCATAAAACCAATAGTCAACAACTGGTTTTCTCTGTTATCAGCATCCTTGAGGAAGAGTGCCTGAGAAAACAATCCATTGTAAGGCAGCTGGGCAGGCAGAGAGGTGGACTTTAAGCAGTAGTAGAGTGAACGTGGATTTCCTTTCCTTGCTTTCACCTAGATTCTTTATGTTTGTAGCTGCAATGGCTATTTTAAATACTGTAAATAAATATTTTGATTCCAGATTAATTTTGAATTCAGGGTGATTTAAGATAGTATTAACACCAAGGACACAGAGAATGTAAAACTCAAATCTTTTATAGCCCTCAGTGTGCTGTTCTGAATACTGTCACTGCTTTATTCCTCTATCTTCATAGCTCTTTACATAGTAGAAAGTACTTGAATGGCTTCCATTCTCGAGGTGAAGAAGCTGATGTTTAAGAACTGAAAGATTAAACCTTACCCCTGAAGCACAATATAAGTGTCTGGGTTTGAGCTCTTCAGAATCTGTTCCTGCTTAAGTCTTTGGCTGTTCAGCAGAAGGGAGAATGAATGGGATAATTGCATATCAGAATATTTTTCCTTTCTTTTCCTATGTATTACTTCACGTTGCATTCCTTTTATCAACATTTGGAAAACTTCAGTGGTGTGGGAGTTTATCAGGAGCTCCTAGTTGCCACTCCAGCTGTGGGAGTACGTGCCCCACTCCCTGAACTGCCCCTGTGCCACCCACCCTCCACAGCAGGACAGCAGGAGCCCCATCGCTACGGCCACCTGTGGTTTCTGCGGTTGTATAAGCAGTTTACTTTAGGGTATTTCAGTTTGCTCCTCGACTGTTTGCTGAGGATAACTTAGTATGAATTCTTACTATTCTAACAGTAGTATTTGGATTTCAAAACTCCCTGCCTGTGCTGAAATCACACACAGCAGCCCTTTAGAATTTAAAGAATTTGAGCTATTCCTGGATGGAGCAGGATTCTTCACTGGCAAAACACTGCTGCATTTGTTACTAACAGTGGGAAAACATGAATGAAAGCAGCAGAACAATGGTATCACAAAATAAGTCACTTTTGTTTGCCTTGGGAAAACTGGAGATATGATTCTGAAGGGAGATAAAGGGTTACATTTTGCTTGAACAACAAAAGGTGAATATACTCTTGACATTAAAAATTAAATGATACTGAAAGGGGGGAGAAAAGTAGCTGCCAGATGGAATCTTTTTACTTTGAGATGGACCTGGCGTGTTGACTCAAACTAAGAAAGATGGAAAAGCATTTTTGTAATGACGTGAATTTGATGGATGGTAAGCACAATCAGCAGTTTTGACTAAGATCTACCGTCAGCCAATGTAGTATTTAATACCTGCATGTTCGGAGCTTTCTGTGCAGTTCTGGAATCGGTGTCTGTGCTGCTGTGCAGATGCAGTCTCCAGGGTGGTTTGCAGTTGTATTGCCTGAGTCATGAAGGTGTAGGGAAGCTCCTGGAATACATGGCAGGTCCCTTTTGCTATTTTGTCCTCTCTGAGAAGTGGTTGGTTTGGGTGCATGTGTCTTTTCTGGGTGTGGTGGAGACATAGACCTAAAGCCATGGCTGTGGAATGGGCCTTTCAAGCAGGAGAAGCCAAACAAAAAGAATTTAAAGCATTGACAGCTCATTAAATCCAATCTTAATGTGAAAGACCGATTTTGCTTATTCAGATAGAAGTGACTGGTCAGAAACACTAACTAGAAGCCTGGTTTTCTTCAATGAGTAGCTGAATGCTTTGCTGTTTTTCCAGTCTTACCATGGTTTTAGTTCTAGCAGACTTAAAAGTGAAGATTATTCTGTGATAGCTCAGTGTTCTACTGAGCTAGTCACCTGTTTGGGAGTGTATTTCTTGGCCATGAAAAACAACACAATCTTGCATTTATTTTCATTCACTTGCCTTTTTAAAACCTTCAGCTAACAGAGGACAAGTGATTAATATCAGTTGCCTTGGGTTTTTTTTTTTAATAGGGCAGTAGATTTCTCTTTCTCAGTAAGCTGCAGAGATCTGGTTTCGGTGTCTTATTTGAACAATGCCATTTACAGTTTTCAGCAACATCTTTTTCTGTGGACTTGGTAAATCACAGGAAAAAGATTGCCATCTAGACCATGGAACACTGTTTGCATTGGGAAATTATAAAGTGTTAAATTTTGTTTGCCTGCTTGGTTTTTTTTCTTCTTTGCGTGCTTGCTAACTTTTAGAAAATAAAAGATAAATAATAGAGAAATTAAGCTTTTAGTTATGGATTTGTGTAGCCATCACCTGGAATCTGATATAATGATGGGATAAGCTGAGAACATGACAAACTAGTTTAAGGTGGTTTCAGATTTGGTACACAAATGTGGTGTGCTGATTGGGATGTTCTGGTACTATTCCTGTCAGATGCTTTTCATCATAGTCTGTTCAGAGAGGCAGGATTTCAAAGGTCTTGGGTTTTTGCTGTACAGTCTGTATTACTCAGCGACTCAATAAATCTCTATAGTCGAGTACACAATGATTATCTTTCTATTATAGCTTACTGCAATTTTCTTTCTCTGTTTCTGTTTTCCATGACTTGGTTCCACAGAGCTGTTCTCAGATCACAGGCAGGGGGTTAATATCTTGTGATCTGGCAGGACACAATGCCAATAATTGTCATTGATGGATTGACCAGCTCCATCACTTTCCCTTTCTTAGTGTGCCAGAACTGTTCTCAAAGATTGCTTCCTCTGTTTGTGTACTACCTGTCCTGAGGAAAAATGGACAACTTAATTACCAATGACAAACTATCATGCACCTTTCAGAAGCACTGATGTGTTTTGGTTTGGTTTTTCTAAATCATTTCTAAGATTAGGAGTTTCTTTGATGTACAGTTTTTCTGAATGAATTGCAGTCTCCAAATATTTTGTCATACTAACTCAGTAAAAGGTATTCTTTATATGGTTTATCTGTTGAATACCATCTCTCTGAAATGCAAATCTAGCAAAATTTCATAAAATAAAATAAAATACGGTGCTAACTGTGCAGTTGTTAGGGTTTTCAGATTTTCTAGGTGTAGTTGCAAATGTGTCATTGCCAGTTGTTTTGGCAAGTGGTTTTAGGACTGAGAGAGTGGTAGTGTTGAGAAGAGGGTCAGAGAAACATCCAGATGTTTGCCAGAAGTGGTCATAAAAGGCTGCTAATAATCCCAAAGCACATTTGCAAGAAGACATAGCATGTCTTGAAAAAATTAATGGAGTTTGTAAAAACAACAACTTGGAAGTGAATCAGCAGTTCCCTTACTATGGGGGTCCCAACTGAAAGAGTTTCCTGTAATATTCGGTTGAGCTACGACTGTGAAATTGTCCTTTAATACTAGTTGAGATGCAACAAATGTCCATATCCTTCTGGCTTTACTATTTAGATTTCAGTCTTTGTAAAGATGAAGTATCTTCCAAATGTCCATCATAAATTCTTATAATAGAGTTGTAGAAAGAAGAAAATCTGTGCCAAGCAGTCTTGAACAGCATACTACTAATACACTTAAGACATTTCTCCTAGGAAATTGGAGCTCTGTAATAGAAAGCATGTTTTCAGATTAATCTAAATGACTCTAATAATAGAGTGCAATGGGATACTCTGAGCCAATCAAGAATACTTTTTTCCCCAATCAGCCCATGGGGTAAAAAGCAGACGCATTATCTGGTTCCTGTTGATGGGAACCAGGAGGAGAATAATCAGCCAAGAGTTATCCAGTAAGCATATGGATGATACACAGATAAGGATGGAAAACAGTGCAGTGTTTTCCCCTCTCATTTATACTCATTGCAGTCTGAGTAGCATAGATGGGTCCTGATGAATAGCGGTGCTATATGATACGCAAACTAGTCTGGGAATGGAATAACAATATAACCATTATGGCCCAGTGAGAAAACATTTTGGTACAATGCTGCTCATGTCTAAACTTAATCTGAATTCAATTACACAGATATGTGGCTTGTCCATAGGTAATGGCATTGAGTATAGAAAGATCTAAAGTGCTTTTCTAAGAAAAGGTAATTTAGAGGCTCAGTTTGAGTTTGTACTCATGGGCTTTCCTCCCCACACCTGCATTTTGGAAACCAAGAGGTATTTCAAAAAGAGAAAAAGTAAGAACTTTCTTCCTCCCCCTAAGGTGTTTTACAAGGAGAGGTTATTTGGCCAGTTGGGAGCTACATAGATTTTTGTACAGAGACATACATGACTGTTGGGAACCATCACGAGTTTAGAGTGAAGAAAAGCAGTGCTGTGCTGCACTGTGCTGTAAACTGTAGTTACTCTCCTACCAACGCACAAAGTGTAAACTGGCATCTTGGTGCAGGTGATCGCACAGTGCTGCGAGAGGCCATCAGGGAAGGGTGGTTACTGCAGGCGTACGTCACTTCTTTCTACAGTGTCTGTTGGTACTTGTCTGAGTTTTAGACAGGTTATCTGTGCCTTGCATAACTTTGCAGCAGGCTTCGTGTAGTCAGGGGAAAAAGTCTTCTAGAACAGACGTACTACACAAGATGAAGACTTCTTGAAAAGAAGACTTTGCTGCTCATAGGCCACACCAGGTATTTTCCTCCTGCATAACTCTGACATACACCTGCCCTTCTACTGTACTTATCAGTTGTGCAGCCATAAAGTTAAATGTAGTCCTTTTGGGCAGGGAAGAAGAATAGTCTAGAGAGGGAGTAGAATATTTATATAATGAATAAAGGCTGAAATATACTGCAGGCTTTAATTAAGCCTCCAGAAACATTGTGTCAGAGGAAAGTAGATACCAACATGAACTGAGTACTGATCTACTATTCAGAGATCATAACCTTGGTCTAATTACATTATTAGTATATAAATTATTGCATGAATTATTTATTTAAAATTAATATTACAGATATTAGTTGTCATTAATAACTTGGACTTGCCTTTTTGTCACAGAAGAACAGATTAACATTATAATTACTGCATGAAAAATAGATATTGATGAAAAATTGCTGTTTGAGACATATCATTGTCATTACATTATGTATTTTTTTCTATTCACTTTTCTCTGATCATTATTCTGCATTGCTAATTATTGTCTTTGAGGAGGGCTGTTAACTGTGATTTATTAGTAGATATATCGATACGGGATGCGTGAGCACCTGAAAGAATACAGATGTGTGGTTACTTGTGGAAGGTAAAACATACAGAAGCAGCTCTGCAACAGCTTAATAAACTAACTTGTGAGTACTGTGGCTACATCTGCTGACTGTGAACTTCTGGTCTTGAAAAAATCACGTGCCATTTGTTTTCTCCCTTTGAATTTTTTTTTTTCCCCTTCATCATCTTGCAGAAGGTGAGAATAATCAGCAGCATAATTAAAGCCATGGTACACATTGCAAGAAATTAGAGGTGTTGACATTTTACTTTAATTGTTCGGTGCCAACTGTTGGGGGATACTAGCTAGACAACAATTTAACAAGAAAATGCTTCTCAGTTTGAGATCTTCAAAACAAATGTTGTGCCTATGTTGTAATATTTGTGCAGAAACAATAAATCCCCCTATTTGCTAGAGACCTCCTGAAACTGCGCAAAGGTGAATAATAGCTGTAGCTAAAAGCTCACTGAGGAGTGCCCCTGTCGATGGACTTTTGGAGTAGAAAGGTCTTTGGCGCTTGAATCAAACAATCCTGATTTATCTTTGGTTAGGTAAACATTTGGGCTCTAACAGCGAATATATAATAACAATCTTCTATAAAATTATTTCAGTGAAAGAAACCAAAACATCTTTCTGTGAGTGGCTTATCCACAAATGCTACTTTCTTCTCATTTACCGCCTGCTAATTCACTGTGTTCCATATGTGGATGTCCTTTCAGATGTCCTCTGTTCAGGAGAACCTCAGTTAGGCTAAGTTTGCCTACTGTGTAATTGTATGCTTTTGTTACCCTACATGCATTATGTACATCACTCAGGTTTGGGGGTGTGGCTTTTTTTTTTTTTTTTACTGCCACTAAGCAGTTATGTTTCTGTTATTTCTGGGTTGTATGTGAATGACCCAAATTTATTCTTCTCCAGCTTTATCACCAGAGGAACAAGAAGGGAAGAGGAAAGCTATTTTGCCTTTTGCGGGAGGCTGCTGTTCTTAGCACAAGTGTTGTACAAAACAATAAACTGCTGCTTACTCTTAAGCAATTATATCACTCACCAAAGATGCTTTTGTGGCTGATTCCTAAGAAAACGAGGATTGTGCTTGTCCTAGGTTTTAAGATCGACAGAGGTCTCAGAGTTTTAACAATTCTTGACAGGTTTCATTCTGTCACTGCAAGTCTGGTGTCTGATGATGATAATGAAGTTTAAAGTACACAAGGAGCAGCTAGTAGATTCAGACTGCTATTTTCAACAATTCACATGTTCAATGTATTTATTAAATGCTCAAGAAAGGACAGTGTGCTTTTCTGGTACAATGATTCATTGTCTTATGAAGGACTACACAAAGTTACTTTCCCAGCTGGCAGAGCTTCTGTTAAATTTATGCTTAATACTTACAGTATGAATAAGTGTCACTGAAATTAGTACAGTCTTTAGCTTAAAAAAAAAAAAAGATAAGCAAAGCCTGTAATATTTATCCTGTAATTTTTTTATTTCCCACCACCACCCACTGGTAGCTAAAGGCAAACTGTGGTTTAAGAACTTTCCTGCTGCCTACACTAGGTCAGATAGGCTGGATGAAACCTGCAGCAGCAGATGAATTCTTGTTGATTTGCAGTGTATTTCCTCTTTGTGTAATGGGCATTTTGTTTTAAGTGATAGTTTTTGTACATAGAGGGATACAAGCACTATATGTTTTTTGGTTTATTTATTTACACAAAATATGGAAAGTAGGAACTGTGTGTCTTGTGGCTGTCATCAGGGCTTTTGTGTTGCTTAGTCATTTGGTCAGCTTTTGATCACGATTGTGTTTTAACTAGAACCTTTTTCTGGGGTGGATCAGCAGTAGGAGTATGAGTTGTCTTAATCTGAATGTTTAATAAGAATCTTTGATATTTTGTCTAAATTACCTGGAAAAGGATAACCTCTGGTTTTCTGTAGGAGTAGTCACTGTTATGTCATCTGCTAAGCCTGTTACGATAGGTGTGTTGCACAGATCAAGAAGGAGGATTACCTTGTTTATTGATCCCAGCAGGGGATACATGTTAGCGGTGTTATAAACACTGACAAGAACTGATTGCTTCTGAGTGTGCGCAAAAGGATAAACGTAGCTACTTTGGATACGCGCTGAGGAACATCATCTTCAGGCACCATACCTAGCTGTCTTAAACTTAGGTATTGTGAATTACACTACTAATGGTTTCAAGACTCCCTAGAAACTGGCCTTAACTATTGTTTCTGGTGCCTGTGTGCTGCTGTGGTTCTATGTTTTAGTATTTTTGAGTGCTTCAGTTCTTTGCCTATAAAATAAGAATAAAGTGACTTTTCTGAATTACTGTAATGATGCCAGGTGCTGGAGCACTACTGTATCAAATTTTGTGGAAGTGCTATTCTGATACGTGCAAAGACGAGTCAGTCAACCTGGGTTCTTTTCTTTCCTCTGCTACTCATCTGTTGCATGACCCTAAGCTATTTGTGCCAGTTTTCTGTGCCTTGCTGCGCACATGTGTGTAGGCTTTTTCTTAAAACACAAACATGCATGTACACATGCAGAAAAAAAAAAAAGGGGGATAAAAATATTCATTCCTGGTAAACAATTTCCAGATCTCTGGGTTGAAAATATTGTAGAAGGCAGGATGAGGGGGAGGGAGGTGGTGGTATCTAGAAGTAGGAAAGAAAATTCAGAAAAATAAAAATACTTTTGCTTTCACCAAATATATTGTTTTGGTAGTTCATACACAAGTAAGCTGTCCATGCTCAAGCGGCTTTATGGGCTAAACCCCGTTTCTGATTAATTCTAATTTTGCTTTGGTGTAAGTGTTTTTATGTACATCAGTACAAGCAGTTCAGAAGGACAGTCTTTCACTGGGCAGACATTTCTTATTGAACTTAGCAGTAGAATATCTCTGAATGAAATTGAATAAGAATGATCAAAGCACTCTAGAATGTATTTTGAGAAAAATACCATGAAGTGTGAGTGGTTGCAGGCAGAAGTAGAAGCAGTAATTATTTTCCTGGGAATCCATTTCTGCCCAACATTTGACTAGACCCGTTGATTTTGGAATTTCACTTAGATTGTAGTAGTTCAGTGGCAAGCCGCAAAATGTGTCTACAAACCAAAATACTAGAGATCAAATCCTTATAAATTAATAACAGCAGAGGGCAATTATCTGTATTGCTCTTTTGGAAAAGTGAAGATTCAGTTAACTGAAGAGCAATTTGATACTGAGGTGCAACAGAAGAGTTTTGGTTTTGGTTTGGGTTTGGGTTTTTTTCTGAAGAACAGAATTTTATCCAAACAATCTAAAACTTAAATTGTGCACTATGACATACTCTGTGCATATACTTACTTAAAACCAGAATATTCGTATATTCTTCCTTGTATTCAAGAGCTGAGTTTTGCTGTTAAGGTTAATGGTACTCCAGCATTTAGACATTTAACTCTGTTCATCTCAAAAGAAATTATGTACATAATATCTGTGTCAATACAAGCTTTTTGCCTTCATACTAGACATGTACCTGTCTATTTTTTGTTTGCGTACAGATTTCTGTTTCCCATAATGACATGGATGTTAAATTTAGGCTTTAGTCTCAAACTAAACTATGTGGTTCTTCTAGCAGGAGCTGAATTTGTTCTAGCTGTAGGAAAATTTACTCCTTTGCTGTTTACTAGATTTGCAGGTCAGATCCTAGACTGGATGTAAAAGAAGGAAATTTCTTTTCTAAGTAGGATGTTAGAGATCACACATACTTCTCTTAAACATGAGTTGAACTGGTAACACTTCCATACTCATTTCCATTTCCAGCACTTTAAATATGAGCTCACTCTGAAAAGGTGAATATAGAAAGTCATCTAGCAGCACCGTGCACCATGTATGTGTAGTCATACATACTTTATATATGCATACAGTCAAACTGTGTAACTCTTCTATGTGTTTGTATATAAAAAGTGGGAAAAACTTACTTGCTCAGCATTTGAGAGTAGACAAACATAAACTCTATAAACACAAAGTGCTAATTTGTTTGTCAACTACGTGCCTGCAAAGTTTATCTCCATAAAATATTTTTGAGTCATTGGACTCATATGGACATTTATACATTGTTAAATTTTACTAGGAAAGTCTTTCATACATTTAAAATAGAAGTGAGAGCACTCTCCTGCTCTATATGCCCTATACATTACTGTATTATATTCTGACTGATTTCTTCTGAAAAGATTTTTAATTACTCAGAAAACTTTGGCTTCCTTAATGCTGAATGAGGACTTGCAAGTTGTGACCCTCACCTGAAAATTAAAACAAAAGATGCGATTATTAATCCAAGAATAGCAGCTTCTACTAACTTTGAAACAACTGGTAGAAGAGTTGTTCCATACCTTTTTGATAAGTGCCTCAGAATTATTTAGCTGTATCTGTGAATTCAATAGACCTGCAAAAGCCGGAGTATTCTAATGGAGTAGTCTGAATCACCGCATGTAGGGCTCTGTCCCTGCCTTCCCATTGTTTTTCTCTATAAACAATATGCGAATTCAGCTGTTCTCTAGGGAAACGACTACAATCACTGGTGTTGGACTGCGGGGATTATTTCTCTTATCACTCATGGGTTAGGGCAGTCCTTTAAAGCATGAAAGCCATACTTCGTTTCTTTTTCTGCCCGAACAATTTTGAGCTGTTAATCTCTTCTGTTCGTGACACTTTTGTGACCTCCATGTTAGATGGTATTCTCTCACTTATTCTTTCCTGTTAATTCTTTTCTGCTTGGCATAAACAAACACTTATTGGCAACCACAATTCCCTGCTTCCCAGATGAGGGTCCAAATCATCAGAAAATCAGAGCTGTTTTTTTTATTCCATGAATATGCACCCATTTTAATACAAAGTGGAGCAGTGGTTTTCTGTTACAGACAGGAGTCTCCATCAGCACAACCCAGAGCCTGACATGATGAGGTCAGTTCAGCATATTTCAGAGCCTGATTGCCTGTGTGAGAAATGTTGATCGAAATCTTTGCAATTAAGTAGGCAAAGGAGGAAAAGCCAAATTTAGCTCACAATTGCTAACAGTCTTCTAACTCTGGAGTTTGATCTCCTGGAAGGAAACAGAGCTATTCCCCCCATTCTGTGTTCCAGCATTCATCTGTGTTTGCTTCCATATTTTCTCTGCTTCTAAGTGCTAAAAGTGAATTGTTCCATTTTGAACAGAGTATTTTGGTTCTCATAACTATTGTTTATTTTGGCAAAATGAGCCAGAATAAGTTTTCTGTTAAATGTTATGATTTTTATACACTGTTTGCAACTCAGATAGAAAATCAGTTACTGGATGCCATTTGCTGTTGACCAAAAAGGATTGCCTTTAAGTTCTGCCTTTGTGTGGTGCTGGGAGGGGGAGAAAGGAAAATGACAGATACGTGGTTAATGGAGGATTTTCCTTTTTCATGCTATTTGCATTGGTTGTGCAAGATTTTGGGGTGTGCTGGGTTGGTTGATGTGCTTGCTTTTCTGTTTGTTTGTTTCGGAAATGATGAGTTCTTTAGGAAACACTAAACCACTATTATACAATGTAGTTTGCAGACTCGGGTAAAACTTTTCTTTAGAGCTAGCAGAATATGAACAGAAGTATTCACTGGTAAATTTTTCTACAGTTAACGAAGTAATTGTGTGCAATATCCTTAGCAGTTATGTGTTGGATCATTGTTTTCTTGTACAGTGGTGGTCTTTGGTATAATCATTGTCCATTGAGACTGCATTTGCACTGCTAACGGAATGGTTTCTATATTAGATCTACAGCAGGCAGAAACCCTGTTGGGAAGAACTTAGCTTGACACTTAAGCGTCTTCAACCATAGAGCCCTGCATCACACCAAAATCAGTCATGGTCTGCTACAGCTGAGTCTTTACAATTTGCCAGAGGGCAAAGAAACGGTCCTGGTGCTAATGTACATCTGTTAAGAGCTGTAAGAACAGTAGTGACTGTGAAACTCAGTGGCTGAAATACCAAATGATGATTATTCCTGTAATGTGTTTTGTGACTCTTTGGAAGCTGTCAGAAAATCATCAATGATGCAGCATGATCATTGTCTTTTGAAAAATGTAGGAAAAGGCAGCCCCTTTTGGTTGTGTGCAACCTTGTGTGTGTGAAAGATAGGTGAGAAAATGTTTATAAATGTTTGAGAGGAAGGATAATCCACAAAAGGACATAAGGAAGAACTGAGGGGAAGGGGTATGTGGGAGTACAACTGAAGGCTGGAACATGAATGGACAGCAGGTCAAAAATAACCCAAGAAGTGAAGAGGTACAAAGAGAAGAAAATGAGAGAAAGGCATTGGGATAAACACTCCCAAGAAATGGTAGTTACTCACTGAAAGTCCATTTTTGCTGTTTTAAGTTTAAATGCATAGACAGGATGGTTTCACCATTTTATCTAAAGTAGAAAATATCCTATGAAGGAAATTTCCAAACCCAAACTTCTTGTGTTCCCACTGAATGTGAAATGTCACACTTGAGCTTGTGCTGCCGATCTTTCAATTTCCCCTTTGTGCAATTTTGATGATAACATATTGGCAGTACCTTAAGAGATGCATTAATTTCACCTGTCAGATTCTAGCAGGCTAAATACAGGAAAAGCGTGGCTTCAGGAATTTTCTGTGTATGCAAAAGATGCTGGTGCTTCTCCGCAGGAATGTACTGAAGTTAGCAGAAAACAGGTACTTATAAAGATGGCTAGAGATAGCTTTGTAATATTTCTGTGGGGATTTCTTAGGTGTGAGCTAAACATTAGCAAGGAATAAAATTTTGTCAAGGGCATTTCTAGCACCAGATGCTCCAGAAAACAGGCACTGGTATTTTATTTTATTTTTGCATTTCAACCTGCTTCTTTGTCAGTTTGTTTTTCATTTTTGATATGGAGAAAAAAATGATTTTTGTAGGTATTTCTTAGCCCCTCTCCCCCAGTCACAGAAGTGACATGCAAACCTGCCTGTGATAACTGAAGTATTTTAGGGGGTGGAAGACCTCCAGGATTACAAGCCATAATTACTGAGAAAATTCTGTTCTTTTTCTGTGATCTATTCTGCCAGTTTTTCTGGAAGTTATTTTTTTCTGTAGGCAATCGAGAATATTTAATTTTGAGGAAGTATGTCACTCTAGCTGTAAATTGTACTGTATTTTCACTGCACGTTGTGTTTCAAGAGAAAATTATGTTTCAGTTGGTTCATTCTTTTTATCACAATAGTCTTTGTGCACAAGTGGAGAATATTTGATAGTTGAGTAGCCATAGGATAGCGGATTTATCCAGATCAATTGCTAATGCTTTTTAGTCTGTTAATCCAGGAATATTGCTGGGTTCACTGTAAATGTTCCTGTAGAAATGAACTTCCTTTCACTGTATGTGAAGTTAGGTAACACTGCATCTTTCACTTGGCACAGCTTGTGAGTTGATGAGGATTCCTTACACATTCCAGCTTCACTGTACTTTCCTATAATTAGGACAGTTCCAATTATAAAACTAGTGTCTGTATTGAAACGGTCTCCAGATTTTTGGATTTCCTGGAATGACAGCAAATGCATATCCAGCTAAAATGAGCTCAAGATGAGCAGACACCCTGGAGAAGCATACAGTACTTTCAAAGATTTATGCAAGATATTCAAGATGATTTTGTACTTCTCATGTTTGGCCAGTGTGACCTTTTCAGTGGTGGCTTAAGGATTTTTAAGGATCCTTTTTGGCTTTGAATCTGAGGAAGTGACAGCTTTGTTAAGAAGGAGAGGGAGGACATATAACTTAAAGCCTCTAAAGATTCAGTAGCTTACTCTTACATACTGCTGACTTGACTGCTCACTCTGCTGGCTTCTCCCTGGTTTCTTGAATTTCTCTTCCCTGCTGAGTTACATAATGAACGTTCTCTGAACTCCCACACTTTACACATGCCTTCCCACACAGCCTCTTTCTTTTGCTAAAAACGGATGGAAGAATTCTAACTTCCTTGCTGAAAAGCTTCACACAATGCTGCTGAATCACATATCAAAATAGGAGCAAATCTCTCAAATTCTTTAAAAAAAAAAAAACCACCACAAAACCCAACAAAGCAAAACACACTAATAAAACCACACACAAAAAAACCCTGACCCACCCTCCACCAAAATTGACAGGGCATTGTAGAAGGGCAAAACAACTATGAATCAACTCTTAATTCTTGCAGCATCAGTCTAAAAGAAAGCTTGTATGTTAGCTGCCATTTTAAGAATAAAGATTTATGATGTAGTTCACATAGTTACCAGATGGCAGCAGCTAGCAGTGGACAAGTATCACAGATACTTGCCAGTCAGAAAAGAAGTGTGTAAAAACTCACTTCACAGTAAATACAAATAGTGAAAACAGGAAGATTTCCAGCTGACTTTTGCATATTTGTCTCTTTGCGTGGTTTACAGCTAGACTGAAATGGAAGGAGGCAAAGCCCATTAGCAAGACCTTTTACTGGCCAAATTCCAGTAGCTGTTATTTTGAAAATTACCTTGATATTTTGAGGACATCAGAATCTTTACATTGCTGGGAATCAAGGCATAGCAGTCTGACAAGAATGTACTTTATAGCCAATTCTGAATATACTTAGGAAACCAGCGCAAATTCACATTTTGAACTAACTCTCAAAGTGTGAAATCTTATTAGAGCACATTTAAAGTGTAACAGGACCTTGCCAGACTGAAGTTAGAACCTGTAACCTTTATTTGATGGATATTAATTTGCCAGGTGATATCAAAAAGTCTTCCAGTGTCTTAAGCATCATTTTCTTTCATAATTTTTCCAATAATAGAAGCTGCCTAAATAGCAAGAACTTAGATAGGGATGTTCTAGGGAAAACTGATGTGTGAGAGAAATGGAAGTTGGAAAGCAATCAACCTGGCTTCTTGCAGATTCTGGCAGCCTTGTCTTGTCTTGCTTTTTAGCCCAGGAACTTTCATTGGTTTCTTCTGATCAAATAAACTGGACATTGCCTCTTCTCTTCATTTTTTACTGCATTTCCTCTCTGTCATGAGTAAGGCATTTACTCCTTGTGCTCTCAAGATCCTTACCCTTGGGTTTGTCAATCTGCACCTATACCACAATTTTCATGCTTGATGGATATTTTCCCTACCCTGTATTTTGCTTTCCAGGGAGTTTCATAGGTGACTGTACTTGTTTGGTTTTTTTTTC
>JANZLQ010000040.1:19549366-19581377 GCA_026212715.1 Elanus axillaris
ACCCACGAGTTTTTTTCCGATTTTCTCCCCCATCCCACCTGGGGGGGGAAGGGGTGAGCGGCTGCGTGGTGTTAGTTGCTCGCCGGCCCTAAACCACGACAGTAAATAGTGCCTGTCAGAAGCAGACAGCTAATACAAGTTAAATTAGAAAAGAGAAATAGATATGTATTTTTTTCCTTCTTGCTGATATTTTTGCATGAATGTTTGCTTTCCTATGTCTCTGTTGTAATTTAAACATCATCCGACAATGTTGTTACTTGTAGTTCTCTATCATTCTGACCAACAGGCTAAGTGACAACAGTAAACACCTGTAATAACTATCTTTTTTTAGCTCAACATTTTCAAGCACCAAGAGGGATTATGGCAAACAACTTTCTGTTGAAGTAAAGGTTCACATAGTCTTGGGCAATGTTCTCAAGTAATTGCCTTAACACTGAAACATCTGTTGTCAGTAAATATTCACAACTAATGTTAGCACTGAAAAAGAGATCGAAGCCTTAGCTCTTCATATCTACCAAGAACTTTTCTTTTTAATTTTTTTTTTTTTTTTACACCACTTTCTGTCCATTTGTAGTTACCTAAAAGTATTGTTGTCAGCTGAGGTAAGGTCAAAAAGTTGATCTAGCTCTTTCTGAGAATCAATTGAATACCATCACCCCTGCCAGTCCTGGGAGATATACCTTTGCTTCAGGTCTGACAAACTGCTCCTCAGTTTCCAGCTTGCCTCCTCCAGGCTAGATTTCTATCTTTCTAACATTTTCTGTATTAAAAAACCCCGAGGTAACTTGCTTCCTGTCTAATGACTACTTGAGAGGATTCATAGTTACAGAAAATCAATTGTTTAAATGGTATTGAACAATGCTCTCAGAATCTCAAGGTGACTGGTTCAATCTTCACTGATTAAACATGACACAGTATCATCAAAGTAAACTGCAAAGTTGTTCTTTGCCTGTTTTCTTATGCCTTTTCAGACAGAGCATCACATCATTTCAACCAGGAACCTATCCTGAGCTACAAGACGACAATGAGAGATTTGCAATGTATATTAAATGAGTGGGAACAACCAAATTTGCTGAGGGTCTAAGGATTAACTATAAGGGGTGAAATAATTCCAAAGCAGTGAAAGGGCATTAATTTTGGAAGAAATAGATCTGAAAGCCTTATACACATTGTAAAAGATAGATAATAACCATCTACTTACCTACAAAGCTATGTGATGTCCTTCTGCAATCTACTTACTACAGCTAAAACAGAAAGTCTTAAGACAGGAGCCAGGACTCCCTCTATTAGGGAGAGCCATTGCCATTAGCCTTCGGAGTCATGCTGCTCCCTGCTCTGTCTTGCTGTCTATCTGGCCCAATATTTTTACCTCTCCTGCGCAGTGAATACTTTCACACAGTTTCTGCAGGCTGCTAGGATTCTTTTTAGAAGCTGTGATTAGAAAATGTCAACCCCTTCAGCTAGAGTAAGGATTACCACAGGTTTTCCAGATCCTGGTCATTAAAGAATAGCATGTGATGACATGATCTTCACTGGCATTTCTGGTCGCTACTCAGAAGACAGCAGTAAACCTCATTCAATCATTTCACAGAAATTATATTTGCGCATCTTTTTAAGAAAGAGTGTTGATCTCCAGAGACCAAGTGGACGCAAGTGTCTTCATATACCTTTCCCTGCATTGGATTGTTTGACTGTCATTCTGAAGCACTGCTTTTCAGTGGCCAGTTGACAGAGGATTCCACATTCCTCTCCAAGGGTATAAACACGAGGGACTCAAGAACCTAGACATTTTCTTTCATCTATTTCTCTGAGTCTGAAGCATCAAAATCTTAGTTTCTAGGTAACTTCCCCAAGGAAATATGGTTGCTTTTAAGTTGTTATGGTTTCAGTGATTGCAATGATAATTTAAATGTAAAAATACTCCTTCAAATAAAAATGACAGGCTGTCAAGTTCACGGGTAATAAATGGTATTTTGAAAATCCAACATAAAAGCAATTACAATTACAGAGCACACTTTTTGCACTCATACTTCTGAATTTTGCAGTTACAACAAGCTTCAAATGCCTCAGGTAAAGAGGAATTCAGCTTGCCAGCATAGAGAACTTGTGTGATGCAATGAAGAAAGCTTAAGTTATGTCCTACAGATTTATTGAAAGCAATGTCTACAACCTTCAAAGGCTCTGAGCATGTGTTGTACATCTCCAACTTTGAAAAGGTCATACTTCTTTTTCATTTTTCTCTCTTATTTGCCATTGCTTTATTTTCAGTAGGTAAACATAATGCTCATAAAAGAGAATGTAACAGATGAAGCTCCAGCAAGACGCAACATTGAACTTCTGAACTTTGTGCTCTTATGAACAGAAGTCAGGATTGGGGCAAGTTTACCCAAGCTACTCTACCTGTCTAATTAATGAACTTCAATCTTGAAAGCTGCCTACTTCTCACAGAAAGGTTGGCAAGGGTAGAAGGTCGGGAGACAAAGTGTTCTTTCACTCATTCACATGTAAAAACTTAGTCAGATGCTTGCAACTCAGTTGAAAGAGCTGCTGTGTTTACCTTTTCTAAAGGCCTTAGAAGGCAGCCTGAAAAACAACTTGAACAATGGAGGATATCTCCAATTTGAGGATATTTGCTTCTGTCTTCCACCTCTGCCAGGTAAAGCACCTGTCAGCTGGTTGTGCTCTTCATAAGCACTCCATCTCATGTCTGGGGGAGGCAGGAGCGTGCTTAAATCAACTAGTTGAGGAAAGGAATCATCCAAGAGACCCTGTCAAATAGCTCCAACTGCAACAGTGACTTTTGAACGGAAAGGTGACATTAGATCAAGTACACCCCTTCTACTAACATGTGTTCTTCCAGTACAGCTAAAGATCTATGCCCTAACGTATTAGGCAAATACGTTCCATTAACCCAGACTAAAGTTCCTGGATATGTCTAGGAGAAAAAAAAAAAAAGAAAAAAAAAAGTCTTTTCTCTGCAAACAACTAGCTGTAGATGGCAACATTTAACAAAACAAAATAACCACCATCTTAATCAAAACAATCAAGTGCCCAGTTTCACTTCAAAAGAAAATGACTTTGAGTTCTTCAGATTACAAGTTAAAAAAAAAAAAAGAAAAAAACAAACCACAAAACCCTGAGGTCAGGCAGGTCCACAGAGTATTATGAATCACTTTCATCAATGTTTGCAAATTCATTTTTGCATAAATGTAGCCAGAAAGGCAAGGGTGTTGCAAACATGAAATGAATTTTTAGAGATTTCTTAGTTCAAAAAAAATAATGGACAAAGAATGAAACTCTGTCTCATCAGCCATGGATGGAAGAACTTGTTTGAATAGACTTAGAATGCAGGGGAATAGACACATTATCAAGATCAAAACTCAGGGAGAAATTTTTGAACTGTTCAAATGAAAGAAGTGTTTATCTCATATTCTGTAAACTCAATACTTCCTTCTCTTTGCCTTCTGGAGGACCTGAAAAGAAAGGCAGAGAACGAGAATTGTATGTAACATTTATAGGTACAAATCTTAGATCAGTCAAGGCCACAAAAATAAGAGCTGTGGCTGACTTCCTTTAGTTTGCAAGAAACTGCATTGCTTCCTCTGGGGGTGTTCCAATAGCCAGGGAATATGATAGAGCAGCGAAGGCTGTTTGTGGTCTTTTTACTCACTGTTCCAGCTCACTATTCCAGTAACAGGCTAGACATGAACCATTTATACTGGCCTTAAAGAATTTTCTTGAAGAAGAAAATTCAGACTAGAGCACCTGGAATCTCAAAATGTTTTGTGATAAGGCAGAAGAGGAGCAGAAGGAGAAACGTGAAATACTCTGAGGATGTTTTGCATTTATAACACAATCCCAAAATAAAAATTAAAAAACCCTAAATACATCCCATTTAGCATTGCAACATCCTATAACTCACCTGTGAGCATCTTATACCTTCTTCTCTTATTGATTTGAACCCAAGTTTCAGATATAAAAAGCTTAGGAAACTAAGCGCACCAAATTTATCCCTGATGCAATCCTATTATCTGCAGATGAATTTAGGCTATTTTGTTAATCTCATTCCTACCTCTGCCAGTTTTCCCTAAATAGATTCTAAAATAATCAGTTTTACTGTTCCTTTTTACATCATGCAATAGAAACTTTTTAGGTCTTATTCTGATAACAGAAATGACTGCAAAAGATTTTAAAATAGTATGCAATTCTTTAAGTCTTGATTCCATGTATGCATAGAATCAAATGTATCAATTTTATATTTTAAACTCTCATCCTATGACAGGCCCCTGCGAAAAGATCTGTAAAGTCTTGTTGCAAATCAGAAGGAATATATTTTCTACTTTGATTTCATATTTATATCCAAAATTTAGCTTCTCTTTCCTTTTCATCTGGAATACAAACTTCATAATCAATTTCAACAGTTTTCCTTAAGGCAACAAATGATTTCTGCCACTTTTCTAGGTGCTCATTTTCCACTAGATGAATGTAACTAAGTTCTTTATAATGACCATTTAGCTTGATAAGAGTAGATACTTTCTATATTTCCACCTCTTTTGTCATAGTCTCCTTTACTAAATGTGATAGCCTTATTACAGGTGGTCTCCCATGTACTTTTACCAACAGTACTTTGTATCTAAAGCATTTTCTGTCTCATCAAATTGGCGTGTTATCAAGCATGTTCATTGCCTAAGACTTCAGGCAAAGGAGTTTGAAGAGTTTTATGAAGATGAGTACAAAAATGGAATAAAATGAATTATTCCATTAGCCATCTATTTCAGATCCACAAAAGTGACAGTCTTCACTAATGACTAATAGTTTGGACTTATGTATCTATATACATATATGTATACACACACACAAACGTATACATACTCAATCTTTTTCTCTACATAGAAGCATAATTTATAAGGCATCTAGCACAAAAAGTATAGTCTATGGAAAGCGAGAAAAGCTTCCAGGCACTACAGTAATACAAATAAATAGTAGCCCACACAAGCTAAAGCAAATAAATATGAATTCTTACAAACCCTCAGTAAATAAGAAAAACTTAAGATTACCTTTCCTGTTTAAAAAATCTTTCAGCTGTCATTGATTATAAAAAACTGTTTGGCACAAAATAGGCCATGTTAAGTTCCTTATTTTGACATAGTAAGCGTCACATGAACCGTGTATATAGTTTGGCAGAATGCAGCAGCTCTCCACATCACATGTGTACCAAACAGAGAACTTTTTTTATATTATTTCCATCTCTATTTACAACTATAGTACTCCAGATTCCAAGGAAGTTTAAATGATTAATATATTCTGACTGCTTTTTCCCTTTTTTTTTTCCTCCACACCTTCCATTAGGAATCGTCCTAGTAAGAAACTGGTTAAGATCTGAATTATAAAGTGCGCCCTGAAAGTTTTTTTCACCTCAACGAGGTGATTGTCTCGCAGCACTGCAATGCTGAGAACTCCAAGGGGACTCTTTCTGCTTCGCAAGGCTGATCCATCTTAGACCTTTATTAATAACTCTCTTAAAAACTATTTGATTAGTAGACATTATGAATACACTAAATCCATAAAAGACAATGCTGTAAAAGAGTACTTGCTAAAACATCCTCTAAATAAAGATGATTGAGATTTAATAGTTTAAAACATTTTATCTGTTTTTGCCATGTTGTAACATTACTGACTCTTTTACTGCAAGCTAAATATTGAGCAGAGAAGAAAGCTTTTCTCCCTTCTATCTTTAATCATTCCAGGACACTGACCATTCATTCCAAGTAAAAGAACAAAGAATTGGTTGCAGTATGCAGGTACCAGTAACTAGATGGATGAAAGGCCAGACCTATTGCTTCAAAGCAAAGAAACATTGAAACCAAAGGTGAACGGCACTTATTTGTCCTTGGCTACAGAGTGAAAACAGAAAAGGTCATAAGCATGTGATGGTATTTGCATACCGCACACTGGAGTTTGAGCATTGTCCTTAAAGAAGACTGAAGTCACATGGCCAAAAATCAGGCTACAAGTTTCTCGTAGCATAGCCTTGATGCTCCGCGCCAACAAGATAAAATAGTATTTGTGAGAAGTTTGAATTTGATTTGTCGTTATAACAATGTAGGTCAACATTATAATTGTCTCACCTGATTATACAAACAGGCATGGGAATGCAGTATGGATATAGACTTTGAGAAACAGAGCTTTATCATAGAGTTCCTTTAAGTGAAGAACAGAAAGAAAATGCTGTGAAAGAATTTATTATACTTAATTATAACAGGTTAAAATGTTATTATTTTACAAAATAGCTTTTGTGCTAGCGGTTTTATTTTGCTGTAGATATAGCATGTCACTGTCACAGGTAATCCTCTGTCAACTGAAGAAATTATTTCCCTGTCCAGTATTTACATTACTGCATACAATATGCAACTACCTATTAAAAGTGAGGTGTGAATGATGACTAGTTCTGAATTCACACCACAGGTAAAAATTTTACTTTGGACCAAACACAAAACTGATATTTTGAGCAATCTTCCCCACTGATCTGAACAAACAGGATGAAAGTAATAAACAACACTTGGGAAAACCAGTCCAGAAATGGAGAGAGATAATATCACTGTCTAGAATCACAGAATCCTTTAGGTTGGAAAAGACCTTCAAGATCATCGAGTCCAACCCATTGTCCATGCTCACTAGACCATGTCTTGGAGTGCTTTGTCTCCACACTTTTTGAATACCTCCAGGGTTGGTGATTCCACCACTTCCCTGAGCAGCCTATTCCAATGCTTGACAACCCTCTCGGTAAAGAAATTTGTCCTAATATCCAACCTAAACCTTTCCTCTTGTCCTATCACAAGCCGCCAGACAGAAGAGACCAGACCCCACCTGGCCACAACCCCCTCTCAGGCAGTTGCAGAGAGCGATGAGGTCTCCCCTCGGCCTCCTTTTCTCCAGACTAAACAGCCCCAGTTCCCTCAGCCGCTCCTCACAGGACTTGTGCTCCAGGCCCCTCGCCAGCTCCGTTGCCCGTCTCCGGACACGCTCCAGCAACTCGGGGTCTGTCCTGTAGCGAGGGGCCCAAAACTGAACCCAGCGCTCGAGGTGCGGCCTCACCAGTGCCCAGCACAGGCGGGACGATCCCCTCCCTGCTCCTGCCGGCCACAGCATTTCTGATCCAGGCCAGGATGCCGTTGGCCTTCTTGGCCACCTGGGCACACC
Organism: Elanus axillaris; assembly: GCA_026212715.1. NCBI lineage: Eukaryota > Metazoa > Chordata > Aves > Accipitriformes > Accipitridae > Elanus > Elanus axillaris. The sequence continues at coordinate 19,556,567 of JANZLQ010000040.1, forward strand.
GCTGGCTCACATTCAGCCGGCTGTCGACCATCCCAGGTCTTTCTCTGCCAGACAGCTTTCCAGCCGCTCTTCCCCAATCCTGTAGCATGGGGTTGCTGTGACCCAAGTGCAGGACCCGGCCCTTGGCCTTGTTGAACTTTATACGATTGGCCTGGGCCCATCGATCCGGCCTGTCCAGATCTCTCTGCAGAGCCTTCCTGCCCTCAAGCAGATTGACCCTGCCTCCCAACTTGGTGTTATCTGCAAACTTGCTGAGGGTGCATTCAATCCCCTCGTCTAGATCACCAATAAAGATACTAAACAGAACCGGCCTCAACACCGAGCCCTGGGGAACACCACTTGTGACCGGCCGCCAACTGGATTGAACTCCATTCACCACAACCTTCTGGGCTTGGCCATCCAGCCAGTTTTTCATCCAGCGTAGAGAACATTTGTCTAAGCCATATGACGCCAGCTTGTCAAGGAGTATGCTATGAGAGATAGTGTCAAAGGCTTTGCTGAAGTCAAGGTAGATAACATCCACAGCCTTTCCACTGTTCTGGGCATCCTTGTCATCTACCTACCATTTATTTATCAGGAATCCCAAAAGTACATTTGCACAGCAGCAAGTATAGTCTCAACTGGCATCCTCTACCAATAGATTTCATCTTGCAAGAATTACTTTTTCAAGTTAAAATAATGTTCTTTCTACCATATCTGAATGTCTTTGTACAAACTTAACTAAGCTACGACTTGTAGTGTCTCTACCTCATGTTCTGTCTTTAGTATTGGCTTCTCATAGCATTCATGAAACACTTTATCTCATGGAAATGTTTGCCTCCCTGCCTCCTCCCCTCCTTCAATTTCATCTCCATGCTGTTGGTTCCTCTTCAAGTGTAATGGTAAGACTTGAGTAGCTGAAGCAAAACCACCATGTACATGTTAAATGGAACCCAGGACCAGCCCCAGCCTGACACATCGCAGCTGTTTGGGATTCCTGCTCCAGAGGGTTCATGCGCTGCCGCCCTGCAGGGAAGGGACCTTCTGTCAGTGCAGGCAGAGATCTAAGAAACCAGCATGCCAGGCTGAATAAACTAAACTCCCGGTGCTTGTTGCTGTTAGTTTTTTGTTTTCATTGAAGTCAGTATTCTGATGTATATTTTATTTATGGTTTCAGGGAAAAGCACAATAGCTCTATTAATCATATTTTCCCCCTTTAAAAAGCACCCGTGTTCTTATAATACGGAACAAGTCTGTCATTTTGGATTAAGAATTAATAGAGTGCTGTGTTCTCTGTATAATATGATTGAGATTCAAAGACCACTGAATGCCTTACTATATATTTTAAGAGAGGCCTATTAGTTTCCCAGTGCAGCTTCATTACAGTGTTCTAGTGGCACAAGGTAGTGCTACCATGTAGATGTTGAACACTAATTGGTGCTTCAGGGGAACCCAGTAGACCACACAGTCTGTGCTGTGAATTTTCCACTTGTGATGAGCAGGAGAAGCACGGGATGACTAGTGCTGCCATGCTCCAGCAATAGCTCCGTAAACAAACCGTCATCGGGGCACATAATAACTTGTGGATCAGAGCAGCACTGGGAAGTGAACATATTGTTGATAATCCTGAGAACTGAGAAGTGCAGGAACTCCCTTCTCAGATGTGGTAAGGAGCACAGTGTAGCTGGAGCCAAAGTGTAACTATAAAGTTGGCATTAGAAAACAATGGAAAAATCAAGTAAGTCTTTACTGGAGAAGTTGCTTGTTTCTCACATACATGGATACATAGGTATCCAAAGCTAGTTCATATTTAACTTGCTCTGTTTCTACCCATTTTTGGTATTTATGTATTTTCTACAAGCTGCGTTACATACCTATCTCAAGTAACCACCTTTTACATACACTGCAGTATCTTATTTTGTAGTGCACACTTATTAGCTTTTTCTCATTTAATTTTCTGTAGCTTTATCCATGTAGTAATTTGACAATTTCCTGTTAGGTTGGTATGCCAGTGTAGTAATCTCCAAAATGACTGAAAAGCCAACTCCGTGTTACAAGGAGCGGTATTTTTGTTACTGCTTTCCCATAATGCTTTAAGGAAGCTCTTAGTAATAAAATGAAAATAGGAAACCATTTACTGTTTTACATTAAAATATCAACATAAAATATCTCGGGGGGGAACCAAACCAAAAAACCCTGAATTATGTTGTTGGTTTCCTGAAGCCTAATGAATACAAAGCTTCCAGTTTCTCTGAGGTCTGATTTTTGTGTAAGACATTAGTGTGTCTGGAGGCCTCAAGCTGAGATTTGAGCCAAATAAAATTCTATGTAATTGTTCAGGTAAAATAGTTTAGAATGAATTTTACATTTTATTAGAAAGGAAGCAAAAATATCTTTTAATTTTTAGAAACATCTTTTATCCATTCAAATGAGTCTCAAAAAACATGATATGATTTGTTCTGTTAGAGGCTTATTTTGTCCACACACATATTGTGGGTGGAAGAAGCATCTAGTAGTTAATTTGTTATTTCTAAAACAAAGAAGCTAGTTATAGTGAGTAGGACAGCCATGATATGCTGTATCAAGTCTTGTCCCTTTTTTAGAAAATTCCTTAATACATAATATAGAAATATGAAAAAAAAACCTCTTCCCTTCCTTCACTTACTTTAGAAAAATCCCAAGGTCCAAACCAAATGTAAGGCACAAACTTTTTCATTAGAAACGTGGAAGGATGGCTGAAATGTTTAATTCAATGTAACTATTTACTTTTACTCATTGTTAACATGCAGGACTTATTTGCAAAATTCATTTAATTGACTTCAGGGGTGAAAGGACTTGAACTTGCAGTTTGGTTTTGGTATTCGCAGGAGGAAATTCTGTTTAAGCTTAGTAGCAATGATTCATACTTCTGGAGTTATGTCCTCCACTGAAATTAGTGTATCATTGATGTTTATATCATGTGAGTTTCCCATCCTCCATGTTTTACATTCTGCTTAATTAAGCCTGGAGACATTATAACATACCTTTAAAAAAAACCTACAAACAAACAGGCTTGGAACCCAAGGATAACCACATGGTTGTAATTCAAAGGCTCATCTAGAAGAATCATTTGACTGCAGTTATTGGATTGATGTTTTGCTACAGTTGCACCTAACTGCTTCTCCACAGACATTTCCAGTCCGCATGCAGGACTGGAAGGACTGGAATTTTGTCTGTGGGGTTTTGTGCTTTGTTTAAATAATTTGTAATATCCACTTGTTACTTCTGATACTTTGTGCAAGAAAATGGGAAGTCTGCTATTAATGAGCATGCCTTAAGGTGGAAATATATTGATCTGATAGCTACTTCAGGTACTTCTAATGTAATTCTGCTGTCCTCTTAGAATATGGAAGGTAATTGGTTTTTAATATGTAAATATTATATTTCAGGTGGCAAATTCTAAGTATTAAAATAGGAAATAGTGTACCTGTGACTTTGTCCCAAAATACAAAATAAATACATTAGAGTTCTATCTACCTCAGATTCATTCTGGTCGCGGCTGACAAGGGCTTCCTTATAGCCATCCTTTATTAACCTTCAGATGGATGCATAGGCTAAAATTTGTGAATTCCTGATTTAGGGCATCATGATTTTTCAGTAGCAAATTGTAATATGGCTCAAGCCAAACATTGGTATTTGCATCATTTGGGTCTTTTTATATTTATATATGCTTTTGAATAATATAGCTTTAAATTTTTCTTCGGCTTATACTGTTTTCTATTTTTTTAAAGTGGAAATGATGTTTCTTCTTCTTTCCAAATGAGATTATGTACTACTTCATTTAAGTCTGTAATGAGCATCTGAGGCTTTGATAGAATATAATACTATAAGTTCTTCTTGTTAAATTTCTTGTTACCAGTGCTAATGATGTGAGAGCAAAAAATAGCAAAACACTCTAAAATGCTCTAAAAAGCCTAAAGCAGGCTCTAGAAAATTTGCATTTTGAAAAATCATTGTTCTATTAAATTATTTAATTCCTAATTCAAAGATGATTACAAAGCTTATTCCTAGTAATAGGGAGAACTTGCTAGTGTTGTTGTTCCTTGCTAGGTGCTTATTTCCTTAGCCTCAGAATTCTGATTTCAGTTGAACATGAAGGACTTCTCTATTGCTTCGGGGGACTCTGTGCCCAAAGAAATCATTAGGGGTTTTGGCAGGCTGACTGCAGACTACTGTGGGTAGAAGATTCTCCCATCCCGGACCAGTAATCCGGTAACAGACATTATGCTAGGCTAGGCAAGGTGCTTAATTTTCTTTCTCTGGGATGTTTTCTGAATTGCATTCTACTGTTTTGCACACACGATGGAGAAAGCTGCAGTAAGTAATAGGCAATTCCTAAACTAGTTAGCAGTGCCAGAAATTAAATTTCAGTCTACCATTCGTAGTAGGCACAACTTTCTGTTCCAGATTTGTGTCCTGTTCTTCAGCTTCTAAGGGCATCTGAAATTGCTGGTCAGGTTACCCTGTTCTCTTGCAGTATCAAGTTAGTTGTGCTATCGGAAGTTCCTATATTCCACTTACACCGATTCCCCCATGACCTTACCTTACCAATCAGGTAATAAGTAAGTGTGGGCTGATCATCTGTTCTGGTTAAACCACACATAGGGAAAGGATTGTGATGGGAGACTGAGCTAAGATGATCTACAGCTTAACAGCTCACGTCTTTCAGAAGCAATTGGCATTACTGTGCGTCAGGGCTGCCAGTGAACGCGAAGATCGAAAGGAGTAGCTTCTGCAGGAGCTGAAACCACAGCCAGCGAGTAGCGCAGCATTCCTGACTCTGTCTCTCTCCCTCTGCCAAATAAGAGATTTTAGTCACTTGTGTTGTCTCATTATCTCAGAGTACTCCTTGTACTGAATGATACGACCTGTCTGGACTAACTGGGATGTGCTATAGTGCTAATATCTTGCTCCACAGCAGCAGTCCTGTGTCTTAAGTCTCAGGGAACAGCAGTTTCTCGTTCTTGTTGCCTTAGTGAGTAGCTCTAATTCTGTACCTATTGAAACATTCAAAAAAGAAGAGAATATGCTAACCCTTGTAGGTATTGGTCATTTTTGTTGCAATTAAAGGGAGCTGAAAATACGTTTGCACTTGTAGGTGCTGATCATTTTGTTACAATAAAACCTAGAGTGGTATTAAGTAGTAGATTTTTAAGTATCTGGAAGGAAGGACAAATAAGAACCTTCATCTCTCTGAATTTGCATAGCTCACTTCAAAAGGAAAATTGATAAAACATTAGATACATTAAAAGTGCTAGGTGTTGCAAATGTGTAAGGGCCTTAATACCATTACTTACACTTATTTCTGTGGAGTTTTGTAGGAGTGAAAATTGACCACTTCAAAATGTGCCTTTCTCCCTCTGTCTCCAGGTATCAAGCCCTTACAAGATCCTCATACAGTGCTTTGACTGGTATTGTCCTTTACGTATGTAACATATTACATTAGAAGTAAACAAATACATATATTTTTAATTCCCAGTTTTAAAACTCTTTCTCTTTTTTAATCTGCCCTGTTACTGTGCCTTATGGATCCTATGACTGAATGTTACGGAAATGTTGCTTTCATATCTTTCTCATGTGTCAGTATAAAACCCCAGAATGAATATTACTGGGAAGTTGTGGCAAAATAGCTTACGCCAGAAAACATTGTTGAATAAAGCGGTCTGTATCATGACAGGAATTTTTGTGTCTGTGCTTAGCCACCCCATTTCATGCTGAGAAATAGTTTTTCTTTAGTCCATGCACCCTTCCTGAGGTTTTTAACCTACTTTAAAAAACTACTTCAGGTAGAGGACAGATTTAGCTTGCCTGTTTTTTGTGTATTTTGGAAGGAAAAGTTGACAGCTGTGCTCTGCTCCTAGTCCAGTGCTAAATGATAACAAGGTCAGGTAAAACAGAAGACCATGTTGCACTTGGCGTCTTTGCCTGCTCCAACATAGTGGTGGCAACTGTCCCCAGGTAGCAGGTGAGGAGGTTTGTTCTCCGCCCTACTGATACTCATACGTTAACAACTGGAGAGCCATAAAGTAATGCTTAGGGTATTTAATGCTGCAAAGCTTTTGAAGTTGTTGTGCTTCCTCCCTATCATGGTTGCGAAGCTCTCTGTTACAAAGATGAAAGGTGTGGAATCAATGCAAAATATGTAATTAATATGTTGAGAAATACTTAAAATTGCACCCAGTCTCTAGAACTAATCATAAATTTGAATATGAACTGTCAAGCTACTATATAAAAAAAACCAATCAGGCTGTTCCTTTAACTCTTGGCCTGCTGTAATCACTAATGGGTATCTTTTGTGAAATTTTATTTGCTTTTTTTTCTGCCTTACAGAGATTTAACAAACAAACAAACAAAAACCCCAAACATAAAGTTGTTAAATTTGATACACACTTGGGGGAGAACAGAAGCTGAAACAAAACTGAAATATTGCTTATATGCTTAAGGTTGAAATCCTGCTTGTTCTTTCAAGTCTGCAAACTTTCTGGTGAATGTGCAGGTGAAATTTTGCCCCTGGGGGAAGCTACATAGGGAACAGAGGAATGGTAACTGTGTGCTTGCTGTAGCGATGGAAAAAAATAATCTGAAGTGTTTGCAACTAAGTGTGTTGTGTATGCTTTTATGCTGAAGAATATGCCATGCACCATAGCTACCAAATATAGAGGGGCTGGGGGGTCATGGGATGCCAGCATAGATTCGAATCTCTGTTGAGATATTCCTTAGTGCCCCGGATAGCTTTATTATTTATCTCACATCATTGGTAAGTTAGAGAAGCACGGAGTACTAGCTACTCCATGTGTATGTAGTACAGAGATACCGTCTTCTCAAAGGAGCTGAAGATTCAGATCGTATCAGATAATTCTTTGCTTGTATGAGCAAAGTGCAGAGCACAGTTCTTTCTCAGTGAAGAGAAAGAAAAGAATAAAATTAAATATGTATTTAGAGCAGATGATTTAAAACAGCAGGTTGTAATTTACCCTTATAGCTTCAGGATTAATGTGTGAATAATCTTTTGAAAACAGATTTGATCTGCCTTTTTACACATTATTTTCCCCTCTGTACCACATTCTGTTTAGTGCTCACTGTGCTGTATCTAAAGTAGACATTTTTTTTATTTCCAGTTCCTTGTCAGTTAATGTTCATCTTTGATCTGTGTCATCACAGTTGTTGCTGGGGTAGCAGATTATGATTTCTGCTGTTAATAATGATACCACTATTCTGGTTGCCAGAGCAGGAGGAATTGCTGAATAGGACTTGTACTGTGGATTATCTTCATCTTAAGGAACAAAAATACTAAGGTGATTGTGTAGTCAAACACTACAGAAGAGACTTTCGGCTGTAGTTCAGATTGTAGCTACAACTTTTATTTTGATTTTTCATCTCCAAATTATTCTTAAAATATTCGGTTCCTGGAAGACGTCTGGACGAGTTCCATTTTTTTCTTGTTTAAAATCCACCACTCCACCCCACAACCTCAACCACCCACAATCCAATTGTTTGTCTTCTAAAATACCAAGTCTCAAAACCACCTGCTATCAGGCCTCTTTGTCATGTTTCAATGAGAAGTAGATTCAAAGTGAGAGGCAGGAGGTAAAAAGTCTACACTGCTTTGTGAAGAAAACAGAACGAAACAAAAAAATCCCCAACCCCTCCTGTGGTACCTCAACTGCTGTACCTGACAATGTTAATCAGCTGGTTTAGGGCAACAGGTGCAGCAGTTCCTATGCCTGTTTGCTTCTCAACAGGCTTTTTAGTTCAGTGGATTCCATTTGAATTTAATCTTGACTCGTGGGACTGATTTCTGAAGATGTTGAAGGCCTGAGGAAAGGCTGGTGTAATGGTAGGAGGTTTTGTTCTGATGCATTCTGTTGAACTGGGAGGTGTGTAGATGTCTTTTTTTCCCCTTCTGCTTACGCTTCTTCCTTCACTCTTTTCTCTCTGGACAATGTAATTTCAAGAAATGGATAGACTATGTCTCCTGTTCTAATACAATCAAGAAATTATAAAACTGGGCAGATAACTGTAGTAAATGGGCTAGTTAGTTTATATCTAGTCAATCTTAATATAACCTCCTCATACAGAACAATGACCTCAGAGAAAAAGTTCTGAAAGTTGCAGTAGTAACAAATTTGTATTTATAAGAATACTTACTAGGCGAAATATCTAAATTTAAATTAAATTCCTTTTTTTTTTAAATGCCACTGAGCCTTCTTTATTTCTGCCTGTGTTGGTGTGGTACAGGTTGGTCTGAACCAAACCGTAACCTCTTTCTTCTCTTCACTTTCCTCAGAATATTTGGCTCAAGATTTGGATAGGGGTCTGACAGTTATAAATTAAGAAATATTTCCTAATTGCCGTACTTAAAAATTAAGGCATTATTTTTGCCTACTAAATCTTTCAATGCTATGTACTTCATACGCTGCTGTAATGGCATTTGGCCTTCTACACTAGAAGGGAACAAATTCTCTTTGGCATTCTCCTTTCCTCATGAGCAGTCTGATTGACTGGGAAGATCTGTGGCAGAACGACAAGCCTGGCACAAACACGGACTCTTCTGAGTCTTTGGAGTTTTCCCGATCAAATATGTATCAAATGTATCAAAGAATGTGTGTGTACATGTACGTGGTTCATTGCTGCTCTATCTAAATACCTCAGACGTGCTACTAAGGGATGTGACTAACAGCACTGGGCAAAGTTATCCTTTGTAAGTACCACGCCGTGGGCAGCAGTGGTCACGTGGGGGATGTAGGAGCTAGGGACCAAATAGGCTGAGCGTCAGCTGTTGCTTTCGAGCAAAAGAGACCTGCACTGTGCCTGCAACAGTGGAAAATGTGTTGCCTTATATCCTTACCAGGACTGTGTTGCAATACCCTCTAGTTTGCCTTTCAAAACTGAAAACAGAGCACAAAGCATCCTACTGATAACCATGGAAATGGGCAGTGTCTGTGTTGAAAGCCCACAGCTAGTAAACTGATGGAGACCATGTAATCAGGACAGAAAATATGAATTATAATTACTACCTTTCCTTTACAGGAAGACAAACTTTTTGATCTACAGTAGATATGAGAAGGCATATCTGCTCAATTGTGGCAATGTTTAAGTGCAAACAAAATCTGTGCTAGAAAAGAATAGTATACTGTCAAGTGTTCATGCTTTGCAGATGGGCTAAAACAATAAACAGAATGCTGAAGTGAGGATAATAGCCCCTGAAAGCATACTGAGATTGTAACTATTGACTGAACTGTGCTGACTGTATCCACCAACCCAATTTTATTCTTAATGTATTCCCTGTTGCTTTACTTGTTTTGTTCCGTTGAAACATCTATGTTGTGGAGAAAGGTTTAAAAATGCAATGCAAGCCGTACGGTTCCAGCTGCTTACCTATTCTCAAAAATATTTTTCTTTAAGTTGAATGCATTTGTTTCTGTCTATCACTTGATAGTTTTATTCTAAGTGCAAAATGAACTTGTTTGTTTATTGTGATTCCAGAACCAAGTACCCTTAATGAGATTCAGAGCTCTCCATATGATGCAACTTTGATCTCTTCGAAGAAGCATGTTATTTGACATGAATATGAATAGTACAATTTCATATGTGCCAAGTTGATCTGCTTGTTGGGCTCAGGGTTCTGAATCTTCTGTTGATGTGTAGAAGATGGAAGAAAGCCTTTTTAGAGAGCACATGGCTTTGCAAGCACTTGAGGCAGTTTTCATTTACCTGTCCAACTCTGGCAATTGACATGCTATCTGTTTCAATTTTTTTATCTTTGTTAATGCAGTGGGGTTGGGGGGGTTGTTTTGTTTGGGTGGATTTTTTTCCCCAAGTAAATTTGAGAAGTTCTGTTTGGAAGTGGAAGTATCACTTAGATGTGTTTCATTGATTAAGTTCTGCTCCGAAAATACTGTTTTAGTGTTCTTCATCAGTCGCTTGTCTCACCCTCTTTGAAGACAATGCCTCTTCATTCAGGCAGTGCAAGGTCCATTTACTGATGACATTATAGGAATTCACAGCACTTTCCCTCAGAATCCGTTTGAGACAAGGACTCTAACCATTATTACGGTGGTTGAAAAAAATACATATATTTTAGAACTAATACAGTAATTTGCAGTGTGACATTTAAGGTTAAAGTGGATTTCATTGATGAGAGCTGTTATTTTCTATCAGATTTGATGTGACATACATGCATCTTACTATGGTTCACTAAGAACTGTAGGGAACCTTGGGCAACCCTTCATGCAAGGATTTAGGCTATACAGCTAATCTTAAGTTACACAGAACTCATTTCACTTTCTTATTTTGTATCCGTTAAGAATGTATTAGTTGATGTATCATCTAAATAACTAGACTGCATATCTCCATGCTTTTAAGTCTTTAAGTATCCACCTAAGTTTATCCGTTTCATTTAAAATGTTAAAATTTTCATGGTTACCTCTGTGATAGCTCATTTGTGGTGAATGGTGAAGTTGCACGTAAACCAAAGTTAGGAAAATATCCCTTGTAGTTCTATGAGTGTTGCTGCATAATGTGTTTACAGGAGGGGCACTGAATGTTCTCATGAGGAAACAACACAACTATATTTAGGAAGGATTTTAAATATTTTGTGTTGTGTATTCATATCTTTGATGAACATGCCAGATCTTGCTTTTTTTTTTTTAATTCAGGAGAAAATTTGTACTAGATTGTGTCATATTTATAGTTTCCTTTCAAAAACCTTCTGACTTCCTTAATACTTGTACCTCAAAGTTAGGTGCCTTGAATTACCAAGAGAAGTTGCCATTTGCAAAACGAGATTGAAGCTTCAGTTATCACACTAAATAAAGTGGTAGCCTCAATGTTGTCTTTTGAGGGTGGAGTCAAACCAACAATAGGGACTCAACTGCTCCCGTGTCAAAGGAATACTGTTTTTTTCTTTTTTTTTTGTTATTACACTGTCAAGACAGCTGCTCAGTGCTCTGCCTTCCCTAAAGAATCCCACAGGTATCCCACAGTAGCAGTGAGCTGTTGCACAGTATACAGTCAGGTTTGCTCCACTCTTGTTACTTCAAGTTCAGTAGCAGTTTCATCAAACTTTATTACTAACTTTAAGATAGAATATTGGATTTATGATTTTCTGCAGAAGTAAGGCATAGTCACCTGTTACCTGCTTGAAGTCTCAGACTAAATTTCTTTTACTGAGAACACTTTTTTGTCTTCACATGTACTGTTGTTTGAGTTATGTCTGCAGTAGGAAAACAGCGTCATAGCAGTTGCCTTGAGTTTGAGTGCTGGAATTCAATAAATAAAACTAAGATGATCTTAGATTAATACTTCAGGAGAGATAGTGATGTTTGTTAGTAATCTTTAGTATCTCTAAATTACTAGTTTTAGAAGTATCACCCTATTCTAGTCAGACATTTTAAAACTAAGATCACTTTACTCACCAGGCTCTGAAATTTTTAGTCCTTGCAAGATCTTCCTGCCTGCTGACATTAATCCCATGACAGAATTCATCCTCTTCTTTTCCCCAACACTTTTTACAGCAATTTTTATGAAATAACTCAACTACTCAAGATGCTTTTTAGAAAATCTTGTAAGAATATGTATATCATTTATTCTGGCCTGTACTTATTCAACAGTCTGCTCTCAGTTAGAAAAAGATCGCAAAACCAATTGTATTTGACATTATCAATGCCTCAGCACAAATCTCTTGCAACCAGTGCAGTTAACAGCTGGGGTAACCCTTTTCTTCATGTAGTTATGCCTGAGGTACCTCTGTATTTGGAAGTAGTTTTGAATTTGTAGCATAGCATATGGATCACTGGTTATTGTTTTCAGAGTTGATCAATATTATGTATGCTTGGGATCAAAAGTGTACCTCCTTCAAGCACTGACAAAAAAGGACCCTGATGCTTGAAATTTCATTAATCATAATACATACAGAAGTTAGGAGGTCATTCAGCAACTAGTCAGTTACGGAAATGTCAGGTTTTACATGCATTAAGTGAGCTGATGTTTGTTGTACCCAGCAATATCTATCAAAAGTGATAGTGGAAGGAAAAGGTTTTTCATTACAGAGAAGTGTTTTGTGGTGAGAGGATATACCGCTTAAATTTCAGCTAGTCTTTTAGACATCATAAATTGCCATGAGCAGTTAGAACAGAACTTAATTTCATCTGTATTTCTGTATTGTGATTATTCATATAAAGGAATGCCTATTCCAATCAAGCAAGTCCATTGATAACTAACTTACATTCAAACAAAACCTGAAAAGTAGCAGCAAGTAAACCAGCTTCCCTCACATAAAGATGCCAACTGCCAAAGTCTTTATCTCATGCAAACGGAAATGTTAAACCACTCTATTTGTGTCTCAGAATAGTCTTTCTTGAATCTGAGACGCTTCTTTCAAGGCCTGTCATTTATACTTTTAACACTGTTTAAGAGAATAAACTCCAAAACCTCTGCAGCAGGATTTTTTTTGTTGTTGTTGTTTGTTTTTTTTAAGGATCTGGTTGGGTTTTTTTTTAAGGATCTGATATCGAGTACTGCTTAATGATTTTCAGTTTGTTGATCATGATCTGAATCCATGTAAACTTTGAGAATCTCCAGACTAGGAAACTCCCTGCTGCAGGATGTTGTGGATATGAAAGGTCTGCATGGGTTCAGTAAGAGACTGAAAAGGTTAATGAAGTGAGAGCTAATACACAGACCACTTCTGGCTCTATGAACCCAGAGTCTGAGGAGAAAAATTACTATATTCTTTGCCTTGTCCTAAGACTCTTCTGTAGGCCTCTGCTTTATGCCACAGTGGGCAAAAAGGGAGACTACAGTGCTACAAACTCTGTGGTGCTACAGTGAGCTTTAATTCAATGAAGTACAGCTGTTACTATTTTCTTAAGGCTAGGCAGAAAAAAAGAGAAGGGTTCCTTTGCACAGCATAATGGTCTGTTACTGATTTATATTTTATTTTTTATAATGGGGATCTTGAAATAAGCAAAATCTATTTTTTGTCTCCAGTCGTTATCTGAGCACTTGCAGGAAAACATATCTTGTAGTTTTAAAAATAACATTTATGTATTACTACATTAGCCTTAAAATAGAAAATAGCATTTGTAATTGTTATCTCTTAAAACGCACATGGGGAAACACAGAGGAAATGCTTCTTGCTGGATTATCGTGTTACATAATACATAAATGTGAATTTCTTTGTGATCTTTTGAACGTGGAATATTACAGAAGTGTCAAAGGTGCTGCTGCCTGATAGCTTTTGCCAGCAGATAAATGCATCCTGATCATATTTAAGCCTAAGCAGTAACTAACATCTCAGTGCATCTGTGTATGTATAATTCATCCTCACTAGGTGCAGGTACTGGTGCACAAATTTTCCCTGTTCTAAGAGATTTAGGGACAAAAATGTCCAAACTAAAACCCGCTCTTTCCCTGTCATCTTAGAAGTGGTGGCAGCTGAATGGTAGCGGTGTGACAGAATTTGGGGAGCGACTGGAGGGTGCTGATGACACCCGCCCTGACAGTGTCTCGGGGGCTGTTGGCTGCTGAAGGTTCCCTTCTCCGTGACGTGGTGGTAAGGGAACACATTCCTGCACTTCAGCTGTGCCCCGGTTCTCAGTTTGGTTCCTGGTGTAATACCCGTCCGTACTGGAGATAACAGGCTAACTCCTAGGAAGGGCACGGAGCAGATCATTTACTGTAGCTATTGTCAACTGCCGCAAGATTTGCCAGAATTTGATTCTCCATTTTTCTCTTCCATCTGGATTCTGTAACTAGTACATCTTGCCTGCTCTTGCTTCTTCTAGTGTATGGCCTTGAGCGCTCAGAGAGAAGTGCTGTCTCCCCAGTGAAACCCTTAGCACTCATTTCTGCTGGTCGCACGTTGTCCTCAGGTGAACAAAGGAGAATCTGGGACCTATTGGAGGACTTGGGCAAAGCAGGGAAAATGTCTTCTTCAGTGTGCACCATTTTTATTATCGCCAGATTGAATTTCCAGATAAAATGTCTTTAATAAAATTTGTATTTTCTGCATCTCTCTTTCTCTGAATATTCCATAGCTGGTAACACTGTATCCACGTGTTAGACTCACTGTGAAGTGGTGTGGGGCCCTATGGATATATACGAGTGTATTGAAAAGATGGGTGCTCATTGGCATGTTCTGTATAGATGTTTCTTAAAACGTTTCTAAGGGAGGAATAGTGAGGAACATTGTTTCTTTCACTAATTTCTCCTGCCACTTTCAAGATTTCAACCCTAATAAAACCCTGCTCTGTGCAGATTTTTGAATCTCCGTTTCTAGCCAAGATTGTCATGGCATTTACATCTGGAAGTTGAAGCGGAGCTCTGAAAGTCTGTTAAGATTTATGAACTGGCTTTGCAGACCTGTGAAGTTTTTCTTGGCGAACATGCGTATTCTCCCATGTGAGAGATCAGGAGACTGTCTTCTCAAGTCTTTTTTTCTCTTATATCATATGCGACTGAAGAATTGAGTAAATGACAGATTTCAAAGTGATTTTTAAACAGCTTATTTCTATAGATATAACCATCTTGGAATGCATGTGGAGGTAGTTATCTCTCAGCTTTGCTATGCCTCTGTTAGTATGCCTCTTCACAGGTATTTTGTATCCACAGTCCGAAGAAGCCTTCATGGAGTAATTAGGTGAAAGAGCTCATTTTAGAGACACCATTGTGTATAAGAGAGAGTATGGGTTTTTTCCACAAACATTTTCAACTTGTTCTGATACTTTTATGAAGAAGTATCAGGGAAAAGATCATGACAATTAGAGGCAAACTTGAGTACTAAAGTATTTAATAAAATAGTGGAAATTTATGAAGATCTAAATCTCTGCTTAAGGAGGACCTCATCAAAACCAATTTATTAAAGTTAGATCTCATAGTTGCTTCCTCCTTTATTCCTCCCAATAAATGACTTAATTATATGAAAGTATTGGTGGGACATGTTAGTAATAAGTACTTTAAGAATGTAAATGTATGTTAAGCAAAGCTTGTAAAGAAAGCTTTTCTCCATGTTTCTGCTGTTTAACAATATCTGTCTTTAACAGAAATCAAAAAGTTTTCCTTGAAGTTTGTACTATATGGCTTTTCTTACAAATATGAGAAAAAATGAGACGCGCAAGATAAACTGTTTAGCGGATCATGGAGGGTTTCTTTCTTCGTTGAATTACTTCATTAGAAACGTTAGTGCTTCCTGGGTATATCGCGTGTGCATTTGCAAATAAACTTTGATCTTAAAAGTTATAATGCACCCCATTTCCCATTTTGGTGATGATTTGAGTTTGTGTTTTAAAATCCCTATACTACTTGTCTGCTCTAAAACTCTCTGCATCTATGTGTTTAAAGTGCAATGTGTTTCCATATAGGATATTTTATCTTGAAATTTCATTTAACAATTAGCATTTTCTAATGTTATTTTCTAACTGCAGGAGCCAGGCAGTCAGCCTGTCTGACTTGCAGCGACAATTTTCAAGACTAATGAAGCCAATTATAATGTCAGTGTAAAACAAATTTAAAGTAAAATGTCTCTAGATCCTATATGAAAGTTAGTAAGCATTGATTACATTTTACCTTTTCTATTTCAGTTATCCATATGCATTTCTGTCTCTGAACTCTGATTTCTTTTATGTTTTTGCTGGTATCCTACTGTGGTAACAGATTTGAAGATTGCTTAGGCATTCAGTTAAAAAGGAACATTGCCCCAAATGTATGTTCTGTCTAAATGAACAGAACATGTTGGCTGCAGAGACGCATCATATAAAGGAGGATTAGAATTTTAAAATGAAATAATAAAAAATCCAGCAACGGGAGTGGGAACTGGCTTGCTTAACAAAATGAATCATGAGGCAGAATAAGTGGCTAGATTAAGGAATATGAAACAAATTTTGTTATACAGTATGAAATTTTAAAAGGTTTTACAACAGAGAGCATTTTAGAACTAACAAATACCACTGATTCACACCAGCTCAGGGAAACAGGAGAGCAAATCCCTGGAGTATTTCAAAGTGAGAGTTTTCAAGCAGGAATAGATTAAGTGTGATGTTAGAAATCACAGTGCAAATGCATATGTGTTACCACTAATGCTGCCTGAGTTTTATTCAGCCATCGGGAGCCCTTTGCTCCCTTCTGCTGTGGGGATATTGAAGTGCCAGATGCAATGGAAAAGGAATAGATGGTGAAGTCAGTACTCAAGTTCACAACAGTTCTGCCTTGATTTCATTTTGTTGGGTCACTGTGGGATTTCAAGACAGAACTGATAGATTGAAGAAGGAGCTATGTGTAAACGCTGCTTTCAAAAACTTGGGCTGTTCATTTTCTCAAGATGTTTTTGTAACCACTTCTTATGTGCCTTACTTAATGCTGATTAATTTAAGTAAAAATAAATGTTTTTTAAAAGTTCATAAGGACTATACCAGCTGTACACTGCAAGTGATTTCACAATGATAACTGTCAACATTTTGACAGTTGCTAAAACATTACCACACTGTATATTTGATGCACTGTAACATACTCTATGTATAGAACAGCAAAAGCTGAAGTGTGATGAATTTTTCTGTATAGTAACTGTAGCAAATTCTGACTTGTGGTTACTGACAAGTAATGTATGTACGGAAGTTAAATGTCCCAAATCCTCAATTTCATTCCACTTTAGTGCTGAATTCATCAATACCAATGCATTTTTTTGTCATAATATTCCTGTCTTCTAGAATTTCTCCTTTTGCAACATTTGCTATAAATTAATATTTGATGGATTTAGACATACTCATCTTGAAGACTATTTGGGAGGAGGATCTACTGGGAAATTGGAGTTGTTCTGTACAAAGTACATGGGCCATAAATGCCAATCATTCTTCAACAATTAAGTTTTATTTTTCTGTTATTAATTCCTAAACATAGTCTTTTCTGCTTTGTCACTCTCAATTCATTGCTATGAATGATTCTTAAACTTGAACATCAACCTAATGGTTTGGAAAAATATCAGACTTGAAATAAATATTTGGTATTGGATATAGTGACTGAAATGTTGTCATACTGAAATATTCAGAGATAGTGTATATTTGGTTTGAAATCACAGGCAAAAAAATCGATTAATTTTCTTCAATGTTTTTGTTATTAAAAATTTCAGTATATTGTAAGTGCTTCAGCCTGATCTGGGAATCTGTACAATGAATTGCACTGTGCAGCACAGGTACTCTCCAAACTGAATTATAAGTCTCTATCCAACCAGCTATTAAAGAATGTGTGCAGTGGGGTTTTTTTCACCTTTATAGAAACTACATTGTGGAATCAAAGTATCTGCAAAAGGGTGACTAAATTGGCTTAGCAGTTCCAGCTCTTACAAGCCAAAGAAATTAGTGGTCTTCAGTCTTAACTTTCTTCCCATGCATAGCAGCAAAGAAACTGTATAATGCATAATAGAAATATGGCTGGTATAGAAGTCTTGGAAAAGTGAAAACCATTTGAACAGGAAGGAAAAATGGGTCTAGTTTGAGGGATATTAGTCCATGAGCCTGAGAGTAGCAGTTCTGAGATACATAGTTCTAGGATGGAGGAATTGAACAGCTTTCACTTGGGGAGAAGTACTTTAAAATGTTGGTCATTGATTCTTTATCTAAAGTTGCTTTCGTATGGAGAAGAGAGTTTGGGGTTCCAGTCCATTTATTTACATGTGATTACTTACATGAACAAAACCAGTCTTTAGAGTTCATGCTTATTAGAATAATAGAAAACTTTGAGTTACATGAGCTAGGACTTTTCCATGCTAAATTACAAATACCATTAAAAGACAGTAAGAAGGAAGATGACAGCACTGCATTGGAGATTCTCTAAAAAGGCAAATCCCTCTTTCTGCATTTATTCCTTAAATAATGTTAAAATAGCTAAAAAGAGAATGAGGCCATCTAGCATGACAGCACCTTCCCATTTGTGTTGAAAATGTAAAAGGAAAATAATCCCTAAGTTGTTTCCAGTAGTTCTTTGAGCTTGCTTTTGTCTCTGGAGTCCCAACATATTATTAGACTGTCATGTTTTTCACCTCTAACAATAAGGCTCTCTTTTCAGAAAGCACTTTGTCTACAAAATTTCTGAAGCAGCTCAAAAAAAAAAAAAAATCTTTCCTCCAAAGAGGCATTTTAGAAAATTCACCTGGTCTGATAAAGAGAAAAGACATTGGTGAGAATACTGGTAAATATCTGTTACGTTGCTGAATTGAGTGCAGAAAGACTGAACACTGTGGTTAAAACCTGGAAATCTTAAATACAAAACCAATAGGGTTGAGGTTTTTTGTTTGTTTGTTTGGGCTGGGGTTTTTGTTGTTGTTGTTTGGTTGGTTGGTTTTTTAGATATAGTACAGATCTCTGTATTAATCTGCAAATAGCACGAAAAACATCTGTGCCAGATTTGGAGCTAAATCCAGCACAGACTGAGAAAGTGAGACAGTGTATTGCAAAGGCGAGGTTCCATTTGTTGCATGCAAATATTGGAAAAAAATTGCTGAAGCAAGCAAGATCTGAAGTTTTTTACTTTTGAAAGGCAGCTCATTCACAGATGTAAGCAAGCAGAATTCATTTCTCTCCATCTGACTGTCAGTAATTTATACAGGAATTATCAATGTTATTTCTGTGTCGCTTCCCAACACTGTTTCCAGCTTAGTTTTCTGAGGTCAGGGTACTCATTTAGTGTGTGTGTGTGTGTGCATAAAGGAAAAGCTTCTAATAATAATGATTGAAGCTGTGAACTGATGTCAGCAGTACTAGGCAGAGGAATAGAGACTGCTTGAGTGTGAGATTCCTACAGATCTCATTAAAATAGATATTTCTGTAGAGGGAATCCTCACTCCGAAGAGCGAGTGTAAGGCCAAAGCTGGAACTTGCAAATAGTTGGTCAGCAGACAGTCGACATGAGAAGGGATTTATGATTGGGAAAACATTGAATCGGCTTAAAATGAAGCTTGTGATCAACCATAACCAAATCCTCAAAGGAAGAATCTTTAATACAGGCTATAAGATCAGTACGAGTGGTTGATGGCTCTAACTCTGTTCCTTCAGTGAGCAAGCAGCACACAATCCAAATTCAACAGCTAAACAACACTGACCTCCTACTGTCCGAGAGCAACCTCTTGGTCACCAGCTCGACCACTTGAGTCCTAATCATTATTTTTCGTGGTTCAACTAATAGTATGATGCCATAGTTTTTTATTGTTGGCTTTTTAGTAAGTGAACAGCCATCGGCAGTATTTCTAGCTAACCTTTTTTCTGCAAAGACTGCATGTATGCAAAACTGCAGCAATCAACAACGGTTCGCTGCAACTGTAGTTCCTGCTTCTATTCCCATTGCCTCTAAAAGTCTGAAGGCAGTTTCAATGTGATGGATTGTAATGGTTCCAAGGGAACACATAGCTCTCTTCCAAAACAAGAGGCTGCAGTTAGCAAGAAAGAAAAGCAGACCATATACAAAAATCATCATATAAGTAATATTGGCGTTATGGCCATATATGGCCAGGTATTCTGCAAAGAAAAGCAACCGATGAGTTTACTACGATACATGGGGTCGTATTACTTGTTACTTCAGCCAATGTGATTTTTCAACATACTTTTATTTTGTATATGTAGCATTAGTAGTTATATCTGAAAATGTGCATCAGGTCTATGGAAATGTTGATCCGTTTCTGTGTGTGTGTGGTGTGTGAAATGAAGGCTTAGGAGCTCCACAGAGGTCAGAGCCCCATTTTGCTGAACAGAGCAGGCTTGTGATTTAACTGTTTGTCCAGACAGCATGTGATAGAGGCAAGAGACTGAAATTTCCAAATGGTTGTCTGGAAATGCTGGTTGCCCTAGTATTTGCTATGTATTTATAACAAAACATATACTTGAAAAGGCTCTGTTTAATAACCTATCTGTGTTGCTGAAGAAAGTATGATTAACAGCCTAAGTAAGCAAATACAAACTAATTCCACTTTAGCTAGCATTAGTAAATATGTGATAATTGAGCGGTGGGACTCCAGTGACCCACGTACAAGTCCAGAGTCCTTGATGTGTTGTACAGTCTACACTAAAATTTGGACTGCCGTGTCCTCACTGCACATGTTGCTTGTACTTAAATTATGGCTTTAGAATACGACTATTTCAAAGGAAATTAAAATAAACTCTGTCATGCAAGAAAATAATGGTAATTAAAGACAGTTCTGGAACAATAGTTTATAGAAGTGTAGGAGGCAAAAAAGAAATATCTAACTAGTTTTAAACCGTAGTTTGATCAGCTTATGGAAGTGCTAAGTAGTACGACTGCTTCCACTAACAGTCCTGGGCTGTTGGTCCAGGGGGTCCCTTTCACTACTAGTATTTTTGTCCTATAGGTCTGCTCTGCAGGAATGTTACCGAGGGGAAAGATTGGTATGCAGTACCATGCTTTTGAGCTGTGCTGAAGTTATTCTGAATAAGATACGATTAGAAATAAAATACAGATGCTTCAAGAAGCTTTCAAACAGGAAGGGAAAAAGAGATGTTTTCATTAACAAGACCTAGCATGAAAAACTTACACTATGACACAGGACTGAAAGTGGTAACTCATGAAATTGTAAGTACAGGCTGTCACTGATCTCTCTGAATCCTGGTCTGTTGAACTCAGCTTTGCATAATAGGCCTGTGCTCAGAATTAAAGCTAAAACTCCCCTGCCCCTTGTGTTTGGCACACTACACTGAGATTCAAAGCACAGGGTGATTAGGTAATGCAGCGAATATGGCTTATGAAATCATCACCCACATCATGTAGCGGGTGGGTAAATCACAAAGCGTTTGAACTAATTTATTTGGCATTTATCGCTGAAGATGGAGAGTAATGTTAACAGAATGATTTTGTGAGCAGTAGCAGATCTTTTCATTGTCTTGCGTGAAAGATCATTCTGCAGGTATTAAAGGCATCCAAACACCATCTCTAACAGTAATATGTGCTAATTAAGAGTGCCCTTAATTAGTGGATGGACTTGCTGTGTGCAGTAGTTCTATTGCAGTCTAGCACCAAAAGACTGCAGTCTAAGCTGATTAAAGTTTTCGTGTTTTTTTCCATTTGTGTTATACTTCCTGTAAATGTGCTTTTTATTGTTTCCTTACTGTCTAATAACCAGTATGGAAATGCAACATAATTTGCATGTCTTTTCTGAATGCTCCAAATCTTTTCCATGATTTGTACCAATGGTCTTAAACAGATCTGATTGTTCTGCATTATGTGGGAAGTAACTCTCCTTCTGGAGCTCATAATCAAATACTTTAGGAAAAGAAAAACCTGAAAAAATGTTCTTCTCATTTCTGTTTTATAACAAATTCATATTAGACATCAAGTCTTGCTCTGCAGATGAAAACAATGCACTCATAATTCAGGTAAGAAAAATAACTATGTTGGATTTCACTACCAATCTCCAGAGTAACTTAAACTTGCCATTTGCAGTAAAGCTGCGTTTCTTTAATGGGTTTTGTTTTGGTTGGAAGCCCACAATACGCTGTGGTGCTTCTGAGATTGCTTTCTAGAACAAGGCAAAATACAGTTATGTTGGTAATTAATTTAAAGCGGTTTTTGCGTGCTTTGTATTTAAAATTGTAAAAAAAAAAAAAGTGCCTTTAGAATCTGCAAAAATATCCTTCTTTGCGTTGGCAAAATGTCACTTGACAGAACTGAGTATCTGATCAAAACTCAATTTCCTCCTAATACCTGCCAAGTTCTTGTACCTTATTAGTTTACAATACAGCATGGCGGTTGGTTTGGAGAACACGGATGTCATCTTAATGTGAGGATGGCACTGGCTATAAACTGGAATTCACTTCTATACTAAATATGTGATTTATAAACAGTATTCTGGACACACACACACACACACAAACACCAAAATTCAAGTGAGAGGAGAGGAAGATCATTAGGGTTATTCTACAAGGCATCTAGAGCTTCTTCAAATTCTTCAGCATTATATCCATTACAATTAAGTCCAACTTCAAAGAAGTTTTAAATAATTTGGCCATGGGTCATTAAGTTAACAATGTTACTGTGTTCTTGCTATCTCATTTGCCTTAATTAGAGTGCACTTTTATAAACGATGGTAACACTGTAACAAGCTGGATTTGATAGCCACTGCCAAATGCTGGTTTTAAGATGGCTTTACTTTGCTGACTGTATCCTTGTTGAATAATAATCTATATCAAGTTATTCTTATAACAAGCTCATCATTGCTTTGGGATTTCATTTATGAGAGCTGTGCACTACATAAATGTTTATATAGGAAAGAAATTAATGGATTGAGGTACCTGAAGGGTGTAGATTGAGGGTGAAAACGAAGCTGGTACTGTGGTAGATGTCTAAATTTTTACCCCTAGAGAAACTCTACATTCTTTTGAAGGAAAATTTTTGTCAGAAGAAATATATTATAAGTAGAAACCACTTGAAAATTAAATTACTTCGTTGTTCTCACCTTTCTCATGAGTAGAGTGGATATATGTGTATGAGGTTACTACGTCCAGGCAAGCTGCATCTTTTTTTCTTCATGTCTCTGCAGAAGGCTGGGATGATGAAGAATGTATTCTGAAGTATCACGGTTATTCTTTTCATTTGTGGGTGTGTATTTTTATTAAAGATAGAGCACAGTTCCATGCTGTAGCTGATACAACTTTCATAGAAATGCTGCTTCTTTTCCTAAAACCATCCTTTTGTTTCTTTGGGGACCTTTTCCAGACAGCTGTTATTCAAACTGGAGATAGCTCTTCTTGGAAGCTTATCTAAATAAAGTAATTCAATTCACTGATGTCAGTTACATATGAAAGAAACATGAATTACCAGTTCTTTGATTTCTTATGTTTTGAAAGCCTAGGCTGATGCCCCAATGATAAAGTTACTTTTGATCTGTCTCTACAAACATGGTTTACATTAGTTATCTCCGCTGTTGTGGTTCCTGTTAGAAAAGTTAATTTGTTCAAAGACCTTCAATTCCAACTTTCCTTAATGAGAGGAAGTCCCAGAGATGGAGAGAGCATTGGGTTCAGTGTGATTTTAGTTTAGCTTTAATACTTTGGGAGTTCCTGACATTGGGGGGGGGGGGACACGACACACAACACTAGGAAGACAGAATCTGCATAATTAAAATACCGTCTTGATCAGACTGTGCTGATGCACAAATTGCTCTTCTAAATTTTCATTGCTCAAAGAGCATTGAGGGGGATAAAACATCCCGCCTTCACGGATTAAAAAGAACAAGCAAACAAACAGAGTGCAGGTCTGAGGCTAGAGATTACTGCAAAGAATTAACCAACGCTTAAAAGAAAAGCACAAAGAAAAGTAGCGTCCTTGAAGGACCAGACGGTGCAATTCCATTATGTTAGTATTTATGTTAGTACACTTGTGTTGCGGGCTGTTGTCTAGTAACAGCTAATTGCTAGTGGTTAGGGATGAGATGCTGCTCCTCAGTCCATGCTGTGTCCAAAAAGGGCACTGTTTCGAAGGGAAAGGAACAAGAATAAAGTGGACAAACCCTTGCTGCATTGTGGTGGTGCATAAGTATAAAATGGGATATGAATACACAGGTATGACATACAAAACCGTACTGCAAGCATGCTTTAACTGGTTACGTCATAGCAATCACTGGTCGTGCTTCATGACTGAACAGAGATGACTAAATTATAAATAAATAAAACTTGCTTGTCAAGTGTTGAACAATACCTGGTTTATAATCCAAAAGCCCTTCTCTACAGCTGGAATACACTCTTAGTGCTGGCAATGCATTTCATAACTCTTCTAATTAACTCTACAGGTTACAGAACATAAATACCTGTGTCGAACAACTCTTACATGCATTAAGCTCCAAGACTTCCCCTACGAGGTGCTCTCAATTTGGTTACTAAAGAATGTTTATCAGCTGTAGGAAACGTCCGTGCTCTTCAGTGCAGTAATTCAGGGCTTTTCCTCAAAGGTGGCGCATGTTGCTAGTTGGTGTGCATGTGATTTTGTCGGGGCTGAGTGGTACACAGACAGGTGTATGTGTGCACTGCCAGGCAGTACAATTTTTTTTACTTGGTCTTTCAGTAGTCCTGTCCCAGTATTGGTGTCTTTTACATGCAAACACTTGAGATGAAATTCTTACCTGAAGACTTGAGTTTTACTGTGAAAGGTTGAGACTGCCTTTAAAGGAAAGGCGTTGCTCACTGTTACTTGTAAAACCACTTGGTAATAGTTCATACTACTTAAGTTTACTCTGTGTTGCATGAAATTCATGGGAAAAAAAGGTTGCAGACAAAACCGAAAGAAAAAACAAGAGCTGTATCTCTCTCCCTTGATGAAGTGGCAGATGGTAATTTTTTGGCAATGCTGCTTTGTACATTCAAAGCAAACAAACAAATATATATGTATGGGAAACAAATTTATGCTCTTACCTGTGACAAAGCAAGAAAAAGAATACCTCTGTCTTGGTCCTGTGCTGGACAATGTGAGAGAATACTATCCCTCAACTGAGTGTATTGTGGGAGAGATCACCGGTTCTGGTGGGATGCGATGGGAAATGAGGTGTGAATGCTGATCCCTCACATTTCTGCTGAAATAATCATACATACCATCAATAAATCTGTTTAATAGCTATAGTATTGTGCTGAAGAGGAAAAAACAGGGAGGCAAAGTGTGCTTTCTTTGTTCTATTGATAGTATTCTCAGGAATATCAAATCCGTCTTGTATTCTATACACCACTGTAGCTCACTGTATTGGGTTTCTGTGGCAAGGTTTTGGTAGCAGGGGGGTTACAGGGGTGGCTTCTGTGAGAAGCTGCTGGAA
>JANZLQ010000040.1:19590939-19605651 GCA_026212715.1 Elanus axillaris
GGAATCTTTTTTTTTGGGGGGTGGGGGTGGGGTAGGTGGCGCAGAGAAGGTATTGCTTTTTTTGTAATTTTACTTCAGAAAAAACTCCCTGTATAATTTTTAAGAAAGCATAGGAAATGCTAAAAGAAGAAGAATTGAATTGAAAAGTGGGATTTTTCTTTCTTTTTTCCCTTTTTCTTCCCTGAGGTTCAATGTAAACACCAGTTTTAAAACCTTAGTTGTCTTGATTCTGAATTTTGGTAGGGCTTTTTTTGCACAGCATTAGTGCCTCTGCATATGATTCTGGCATAATTTGCAGAGAAGAATAGGTGATGATGAATATACATTACATTTTACTGTTTCTTTAAGCTATTGCTTCAGGATTTGCATTTTTCCATGGTTTTAGCATACTTTGAGCAATGATTAATTCAGCTATTTGTACTTAGTGGTGTTCTGTAGGCATTCCAGAAGATAGTGGTAGCAGAAGGAAGGGTTTTGTAGTCAACTTTTTTATTACTGAAGTTACATTAAATGCACTGCCAGTAAGATCCGTGGTGGTTTCCTGTAAAAACTTCAAAATTGATACTGATTTCCATGATTAAAGGCAGCACTTCAGCCCAATATCTGGGTACAAAGGTAATCCTAATGACTTTGGTAAGATTTCTTATGGTTTGGTGCACCATTCTCTAGTGGGACTTGGGACGAACTGTCTCCTGCTCTTGCTCTAACTACTGAGTGCCATTCTGCTAGTGGTGGTTGTTTGCTGAAGTAGTACTGCCTCATGGCATAAACCAGTATTTGTAGTCTAAAACCAGTATTCGTAGTCTAGAGTAGGCATGTAAAATTAAATTAAACTAATCAGCTGTGAAGAAATGCAACTTTACTTTCTGCTGCTTGCTTTCTAGAAGAAGCTGTCTGTTATTAATGGTAAAAAAAAATTCTAAAGCATTGAAATGTATATAGCATTGTCACTGCATTGTATTGATGTAAGGCTGTTACCTTTATTTTAATGTATGCATGCATGCCTGTTTATTTTTCTTCATTAATAGTAACCCATCTGGATTATTGAATTGAAGGATGATTGCCTTCTATGAAAAATCTTAGCACAGAGTCCTAATATCAAATGTAGAATAATCTCTCATACGGGTAGCTTGAGAGATGAGCCTATTTTAGCAGCAGATAAGCCTCATTCCTTGTAAAAAATAGTAACAATAGGAGATCCTGTCTGCAGTAATGATCACTGGTTGATTCTGCAGTCACAAACAAAAAAGCTGTACCACATGAATGAATCACTGCTAAAGTCCGAGGGCTTTAGAGCATTTTACTCTATACAGGAGAGTTTTACAGTGTCCAAAAGATGAAAAATAACCTTCTGAGATGATGTGATATGCTGTAATGGTAAAGAGGTCTGTTGCTGCTTTGTATCTCATCGAGAGTTGTTCCAAGTGCGCAAGTCTTCTTACTACCTTTCTGTGATTAGGTAAAGCTTTGTTGTCTGTTTGCAAAGCGAAGATAGGAGGTATGCACCAGGAACTTCATTTAATTAGCTGTTGCTGCTCTTGGCAGAGCATCTAGTTGTTATCCAGGTGCCTGTTCTGTCACTCACTTTGTGCTTGTTTACATGTAGTCCAAGGGAAACAACATGATTGAATTACCAAATCTGCAGTGATTGTAAGAGTAAAGGCACTTACAGATCCAGGGAATTGAGTGCCTCCTGGGAAGGGGACTGAATTAGGTTTTGAGTTGTTGCTTTGGGCTGGGTTGCAGCATCAACCACCGATGACAACTGAATATGTATCTGGAGCTAAAATCTTCATTGTAATGCTCATCTTTCTTCACTGAATGAAGACAATGAAAAATTTTAAGTTATAAGTATCAGAATGACTCAGACCTGATTAATAAACTCTCCTCCTCAAAAAAAAACCATCCCAACAAACAAACAAAACATCAGAAGCTCTTTTACAATCAAAGCATGGGGAGGAGAAAAGGATAGGGAGTGAAATTGTTAGGATTTACTTAGCCAATTTAAGAACCTGATGTTCTTAAATTGTTCCATATGTATGTATGTATTTATTTACCTTCTCCAGCCTTAAATGTAGCCATTTTAGAGATTTTTAAATACCTAGAACACAGCAACAAAAATTGTACCTTTAAAAATCATGAGCTGACACACCTTGACTGATTTCCTTCTTGAAGAGGCTTGGATAGCTGCTGCGTGCTTTAGATACACAGCAAAATAATCAGATTCTGCCTTGAGTCAACTTCAGAAATTTTTGAGGCCTTGCTATCACTAGAATTCAGCCACAGAATGCCTATGGGAAAGTAGCACACTTCGTCACTTCATTACTTTTCATAATCTGAGGTTCAAACTAAAAATAGGAGATGTTTTCTAAAATATTCTTGTTATCTGCAGCATTTAATGTTAGCTAATAGCAAGTTATAGCCCTTAATAGCAGTTAAATAGCTCAAATGTTATTTCCAATCCAAATATATTATAATCCATGGGAAAATTTGTGGAAAATGTTAAAGAGTCTTCAGCGGACACGTTTCGTAAAAATTAACTGAAAAATACACTGTGAATTGCAAAGATGAAAATTAAATCCTAGAGATTTTGTATGCAGTGAAGTCTCCAAGGCTGCAGATGAAGAAGCTCTTCTGGGTAGTCTAATGCTGTGCCAGGCGGACTACAGAAAATGTAACGTATGTGCAAAAAAGTGGCATACGAGTTTCGGTGTAGATAAATTTAATGTAACGAATCTGGAAAAAATCTTACCTAAACCTGATACAACGCTGACAGATTTCAGAAACCAGAACTTGGAGTCATTGCTAACAGTTTTTGAAATCACTGGCTCAGTGAATACCTGTTCTCAAAAAAGCCCTCAATGTCTTTGGCATTATCAGGAAACGTACTGAGAAGGAGACAAATGCTATTTAAAACCTTATGCCTGTATCTTGAATACTCTTAGAAGGACAAAGTAGAGTTAGGGTACAGAAGATCACAGATAAAATAATCAAGAGGATGGAGAAAGCGACCTCATAAGTAGAGGCTAAAACAGCTGAAATTCTTCAGTTTGGAGAGTAGAAGGATGAAACGGGGAAAATGTGAGGCTTACTAAATCATAAAGGCAGTGCGTAAAGTAAATACAGGATCGTTACTCACCCAATATTGGCACTCGAACTAGGAGGCACTAATTAAAACTGATAAGAGATCAATTTAAAATAGATGCTACAAAGTAGTTTTACACAGAAAACTTTGGAAATGTGTTGGCATGGATTTTGGAGACAGGTAGGTTCAGCTGGTTCACAAAGGGATCGGAGACGTTCCTGGACAGGTACCCCAAAAACACATACTAAAGGGAAGGAAGGAGCATGGACAACCCCACTGCAGCTACTACTGATGCTTGGGGACTGCAGGAGGGAAATGAACTGCAGGTAGCAAGGCTTGCCCATGCTCTCCCAAAGCGGTTTCTCCTCCTGCCTCTGTTGCTCTCTGTTGGGCTAGGTGAATTACGGGCATTTCTGTGGGCAGAGTAGTTGTATGGCAGGCTCACCTCCCCATCCTGCCGTCCAGTCCATACACACTGGGGAGATCCCAGATGAAATGACTGGGTGTCTGCTCCTGTCACGAACTTGTTCTCCCAGCGTTACAAAGGCCAGTGAATGCAATGCATTCAGCCACATATATTTATAATTGCTTACTGTACCAAATGGCTATATACCAGGAAGTATAGTAATATCAATTTAATTTTACTTAATGTAGTTACAGGAGGCTATTAGTTTTATCTTTAATATTAAATTCTATTTTTGCATAGAGCAGTCTAGGACAAAGATCAGCTAACAGAAATGTCAAAGATACTAAATTAAACTTTGATTCTTATGATTATTATTTATGCACTTGCAGGAATTCCTACATTTAAACTTGTTTCCAGTTTTTTTACTGTCAAAATTATTTTATGATTTTCTAGCTTCATGTGATATAGCTATTTTTTTTCAATAACCACGTATGTCTGGATGTAGCATTGAAATACCATATTAATAAATTATGTCAAATCATCTATATCTGTTGTATCTGGTGGGTTGCAGGAAAGCTAGACCTGAATTTAAAGTACTTCGAAGTATTCAAGGAAATATAAAGGAAGTTGCTATGTTTTGTGTAGTTATACGAGCTGGTTCCAGATACTGTGTTGCTTACCAGTCATTGATGTTTTTCTCTTCTGACCTTTTCTCTTTTCCCAGTTTTTCACTTACAGTTGCATTTATTTATGTTGGCTTATGCTGAGGCCCGTTTGCTTGCTTTCCTTTTTGATGGAGTGTGTCGCTGTTAAGTTAGAGTACTTGCACAGATACCTACCGCAGAGATGGACGCTGTAGGCATCCAGAACAGGGGACTGAGGTAGAGAATAGACAAACACTCTTAACTGTGATGTTAAAAATTCTAGTAATCTTTTTGGACACTTCATCTATTCCTTATTCCAGCAATTTCAAGAACGCAAAAAAGACAAGTCAGTAATGCAATGAAACTCTGAACTTCTGAAGGATGTTTGAGGAGGATCTCATTGGATATTTACCAAATCCTAAGAAACTTCCTGATCACATTGAAATGACTGGCAATGCGTTTTTGAGATTCTGGCTTTTTGAGATTCTGAAAGCAATACCAGCTTCATGTGTATACATGTATGCATTTTGGCAGTTAATTAAATAGTGATTTGATGACCAGCATTTTGTAATGTTCAGGTGGAACATTTAGTTTACAAATTGTAGTTGAATGTTTTTATCACTCAATAGATTTTCTTCAAAGTCTCTGCAGTATGTGTACACTAAATTCTTAACAAACTGTCATTATCTAAGAAAAGAGCTTCACCGAAATGGTTTAGTTAAAGTACTATATTCTCCAGTAGTCAAAGGTCAAAGCTTCATAGTAAAGTGGCTATTGATACCATCTTTTAATAGCCATTTAAAATCATTATCTATTAACAATACGAAATGATACAGTTGCTAATAGTTTATATGCTGAAGGATTACGGTTAGCTGCTTCTGGGGGCTGTAAATTGTTTTATGTGATCAATGTGATTGCTGCTAATGGTTTGTGATTTAAGTGATTACTGGGCATAAAGAACAGTTTTGTAATTTGTCCTCCCCAGTGAACAATCTTTGGTTTCCTGGATACGTTTTTTTCTGTTTATCAGTTGGTTAACTTCGGGTAAATGAAAGAGAGAGGAGTGCATAAAACTACATCAAAGTGCAGCCCAGTCTGCGCTGGGCAGTCTTGGTTTCCTCTCTGCACAGAGAAGGACACTTTCCTTGCGGAGCTTTGCTCTGCAACGCAGGGCTTCTTTGAAATACTGCATTTGACACAAATGATGGGAAACTGCTGAATTTATTAAAGAAACCCAGTACACTGAAGAGCTGAAATAGTGAGATTTGTAGGCTATTTACAGCACAGTTCCTGTGGAATTTGGCCCAGTGTGATTGTTATCTTCATGGACATATGATGGCAGAGAAGGCATTGTCACCTTCACCACGCTGTGGTTATTATCTACTGACTGGACTTACAAAAGGGGTGATCTGTACAAAATGCAGGATAGTGCTGTACGATATAAAGGGTTTTAACAAACTGTTGGAATAGGTATGCTGCTTAGTACTGACAAAACTGTGATGAGCTATTCAGGTGCTTTGAAATAAGCACTGACAAAACCTTTACAGCATGCTTTGCTCTCGATTCTGTCTATTTAAAAAAAACTCCCCTATTTTAAAAAGAAACAGTAATGGTTTCAATGGGAGTGTTTTTTCTACCTATCCCTTTACTAAGTATGCAGTAAGTCACACTGTTTCATCGCCAGGTGAGACAGAGAAAAAAGGAATGTTTTTATGTGTTGCTAAAAACTTTCTGAAAAACAGATTCTTTAACATAATATCCTTGTTTACAGTTTCAGGTACAGAGAAGTAGGACTTAATTTCTTGTTGAAATAAAAGTCTTGTTTATAATAGTTTTAAGCCTTAGAAGGTAAATAATTTACTGTTTCAAATGTGATTTTTTTTTCATCATGATAAACAGCCCTTGCACAAGAAGTGCCAGGTCAGAGCTAGCTGGTTCTCCTTCATATGCAAGAAAACCATCAGTTACCGTTTGTAAGTTACAAAATTTTGATGATTCTGAAATTGTGACAATCTCAGCTTTACATGTACCTCACGTATACAGATGTACGCATATGCCCATGTATGCATTTTTCTAGTCGCAACACTGATTGTGTCAGCCATATTATCTTAGAGAAGGACTGAAAATACCTTTGTGATACTTCAAGATGACCGTATATTTTTGCAATTTTAAAGCCAGTATGAAACTTATCCTAACTTATGGAGAACCCAGCCCAATCTTTTATGTCTCTAGAATACACTATCGAATTAAGATCCCACATCACTACACAAGTTTCTTCTTGACAGAAATTTCAGTTCCAAGGTAGGTGAGAGAAAATCTTACAGATGTCATCACCTGCAACAAAATACTGTGTTCATGATTCAGGGTTCCTATAAAAGTGGTTTATACCTGTTGGATTCTCAGTTCTGGGTAAAACTGGAGAAAACAAACAAAAAAACCACCGCACCGTTTTTCACAGTAGCAATTAGATTTTGAAATTCTGCCTTTGCAACGTTACTGTAGTCCCTTTCCATTACTTTTACAAGCAGCGTTTTGTTCTTGTAAGTATCTTTAAATAGATTTAGGTAAATTTTGTCCTTCTCAGGATCTAATGTAGCCAGACTCATCCATTCTTTGTACATCGTTAGTCTTGGCAGATTCTCGCATTTAGAAGAGATCTTTTTTGGCTGTGGCACATGAGGACAGGCAGTGCTCGCTTACCCTTGTAATTGGGACTTTATAATCAGGCACACATTATGCAAGGAAGAGAATGATTACAGCATCATCTCAAATATGATGCCAGAGTAAGTTAATTTCCTGGGCTGGGAAACCTCCTTTAGTGGCTGAACATACTTTTGTAGCTTGCGGCTGAATTCAGAGATGCTAACAAAAAAAAAAAAAAGCTTCATTTCAAGTTGGTGAAATTACCTGAAATTGCAGGTTGGTAGATTTATTTCTGCTGTATGGTTATCTGAGGGCATGGGTGCCACATGTACCTTGACATTTAATATGGTACACTCTGGGCTGACCATTATCAAGCACAGGATGATACCAGAGGCCCCAGGGCTATAAACGACTCACGTTTATCGTCAGTGACTGGTTGTTAAGTCAAAGCAACCTGGAGAGCAAGGTATAACCAGTTTTAGAGGTAACAAAGTGAACAGAAAAAGTATCCAGCAGGGAAAAATCAGGTGTTACACGGAACTGCAGACGAGCGAAGAGAGAATGAACAACTTGTCGTTCACCAGGTTCCCCACTGCTGCCCAGCCCGTACTGCCGCACGGGACATTTCCATCCCAGATGCAAGGCTTTGCACTCACCTGTGTTAACTTCATCCAATTCCCTGTGGCCTGTTTCTCCAGCCTATTCCACTCAATCTGAATAAGCTGTGCCCTCCGTTTACCCTCTCCTCAACTAGGTACCACCCGGCAGTTGTGGACTAATGATGTATTGCACTGATACCTATAGGTGGGCACACTGACTTTTGCATGAGACTTAACTAATTTCCGTGTAGGTAAATCTTTTTTGTAGGCTGCTCACAATGAAATATGAAATTACCTTGATCTTTTTCTGCTCATTTTGCTGTAATGGTTTGGATTCATGTCTTGAATTACTCCAATTCATTATTCGTATATAAACAAGCCCTAGGGAGTTCTGCTTCATTGCAGGAGGCTCTTACTGTTCTTTGGCTAACTTCTGTAATACACAAGTGCCATATAACCAAAAAAAGGGGTATAAAGATTACTTGCAGCAGTGGGAGAGTTAGAGGAATGCCTAACAAGGAGCAATCAGAAAGAAGGATGTCAGACAGCTGGTTGCAGTCAGAACATGTATGTGGCCATGGGGGAAGAAATTTCAAGGAAAAATGTCTCCATGTAGGAGTTCTGAACAAGCAACTTAAAAAAAAAAGTCTTACAGTTTTTATTTCTACTTTAAGTAGAAAAAAATGCTTACCTCACTGCCTTACAGAGTGACTGGAAAGCCTTTTTGAAAGTCTAGCAAGCCTTTCTTCAAGTTCCTCTCAAATTCTAAGGTTAATGGCATTTCTTGCAGTGCAGTTCATTGTAACGCACACTGTTTAATACCAACACAGTTAAGGCCACATCATATTTGCACAGTTAAGGTGCAAATAGTGTACCTACGTAAGCTTAAAACATCAAAGCAGTGTATATAATTTCACCAAAAAATGTTAATCGTTATATAACATTCATAGAAGATTGATTTTGGTTTCCAGTTTCCAGCAGCAGAGGACACTAACGCATATGACGGTTATGGCCTTCAAAACTTTGTGCTGTACGTCATGGCCAGTGGTACCAGCCTGCCCTGTCAGGCACAGACTGTGCTTGTTTCATGGCTCATCCAAGACAAAGCGAATCAGAACCGAGTGGGATCGCTTGAAATCAAATGTTTGAGTGAAAGGGGTATGGTGTAGGAATCTAGGTGGGTCTAATAGGTTTTAGTTGCTGGAGCTAAGGAGTACTTGTTTTTAAAGTGTAAGTTGAGAAGGCTTTCATTTTCTCTCCAAATACAGTATTGTGTAAGTCAGCTTTTGCAGAAGTAAGTTTTTGACAGTGGCTTTCTGAGGTTTTTTTCTTTTTTCCTTTGCGTGGAGGATGCGTCTGTATTGACTTCAATGAAGTAAATGCAGAGCCCCAAAGTGAAACAAGGGGCTGGATCAAGGTGTTCTGTAAACTTAGAACCTTTTATTAGTGTGAGTTACCCAGCAGAAAACATAAATTTTTGTTAAAGAAAGTCTTTGAAGATGCATTTGTGTCTTAGTTTTCAATTGCAATGTAGTAACTATTGACTATGCAGTATTAAAATTCATCAATGTTAAATGGTAATATTTTGCCAATATGAGATTTATGGGTAGTTATCTACAGGCCTGCAAAAACAGATGCTAAAAACAATAGATAGGTAAGTAAAATGTTGCACGGAAATCCCAGTGTTCCTTTACATTTTTTACTCTGGTCAACACCACCAACAATTACTGTCTTTCTTAGGCCTCTCTTAATGAATTTTACACTGGGGAGTAATGCAGGGATTTGAAAATGGCTAGAAATTGACTTTTTCTGTATATGGCCTGTTAAATATCTAAAACTGATAGGCCCGGTTCACATATATCTGCAAAAGTAATAGTAAATACAGTTTTATTATTAATTCTCTCTTCTTTTTTTCTGTTATCCACCTCTACTAGTAATGGAAGTTGTTCCATTTTGTCAAATTATTAACTTAGGACCATAAAGCTATTTTAGATTACAAGCATGTTGGTAGTGATATGAAAAGCAATTATTATATATTTCATCTGTGACCTAATAAAATGAAGTATGAATTTAGGGGAGGAGGGGAGAAGCACTATTGTAAGTCTTTGTTTTAATATTGTGCTCTCAGTATTTCTAATTGCATGCAAGTTATTCAAGATACATTCCCAAGCCATTCATATATTTCTAATTTACATGTTTTCCTTATCCTTCCACTATTAGCTATTACTACTATATGCCTATATTGCCTACTAATGTATATGCATATTAGTCTTTCAGTAAGATTTTAGCAAATTTCTTGGCAGGAAATCTTTTGCTAACACCGTATGAAAGCATGTGGGAGTCAAAACTGAGCAGTATATCTAGCCAGAAGCATAAAACATAGTTGCTTTGGTTTGCATGGTTTACTTCATTCATCTACAATCTTAGCCCATCAATGAAACATTCCTACCATAAGCTTTGTGGAGAATAGCCAAATTGCTGCTATTTTCTTGGTTCTGAGCAACCTAAAATCAATGGTAGTTGGAGAAGTCAAGGTACTCAGAAAAGATTTATCATGCTACAAGATTGAAAATTATGTGTGCAAAGGAAAAAATTAAGGACCTGTGTCATGAAGCTATGCGTAACCCATGCCATCTCTGTGCTTCTGGCAGTTGATAAGGACTGTCAGCAATCTCACCCCGTAGCAGGAGAGTCCTGGATACTGCAGTTCATCACTGGATGTGTGGAGAACCAGTTCTAGCCACCTCTCTGTAGGTCTTAGAGACAAGCTTTAGCGCATGAGTGTAATCAGAACAAAAATTACTGAAGTAGTGTAGCTTAAAAAGGACGTCTTGGTTAGAATGCCTTTCTGCAAGAGACAGTGGCTTCCAAAAGATGTAACATTTTAAAAACAGAAAGGCCTGGATAAATAGCAAAACCATGGGGGTGCAGCTTTCCACAGGAGATTGCTCTCTGTTATAGGAAGCCACTTTACAGGAAAGGTCCATCACAGAGTGGGTAGGGGGAAAGCGGCTCAGGAGAGGACGTTCGCGCACAGGCTTACGTGGGTTGTGTGCATGCAGTGACTCAAGGAAGCTGTGAAATTTTCTTCCAACTACTTGTTCAATTCCTGACCATTTGCTAATTTCAGTTTATTTCAAGCTTTAAATTGGAGGAAGTCTCCTTTGTGAAAGCAAGCAAGATGTTTGTCTGATCCCTAACAACTCAGAATAAATTCTAAAGATTTTTACCAATGAGATCTACGTGCTTAGTAGATTTGTGTTTTCTGAATTTATATTGAATTGATCTTACTATCTATCTAATAATGTTCTTCAGGATTTTATATCAAGAAAAAGAGGATTTTAAACTCAGTGTTTAAGGTAAAACAATAGAAATTAATTTCTTTACCTTCAAACGTACATGGCCGATTTATCTATAAGTCCTTTGTTGCAAAAATAAATAAATCACTGTAAATACATAATACAGAAAACAGAAAGTGAAAAATGTATTACAAAATGGTCTGCGTGTTGATTTATAGATTGCTGTCTTACTTTGATACACTTAAATAACATATCAAAGAAAATATCTGCTGCAAAGTCAATGGAAAATGGAACCAAAATTAAACAGTGTGAAAGAAATAGAGAAAGTGTGATTAACATTATCAACACAGAAGTTTCAAACATGAGATAAAAAATTATTCTAACATATGCTTAAAATTGATAAAGAACATTTGTGGAAGACAAAATGTATTTTCTCTTCCAAAACAAAAGAAAGAGCATACAAAAATTTCCATTGGCAATAATGCTACTCAATGTACTGCTGTAAGTTACCTAGAATGCTGACGTTAAAGTTACTATCAAAAAAAAATGGAAAAGTTTATCTGAATTGTTAACCATTTCCTTTTTACATAAACAATGATATTAAAGTTTGACATTAGAGTGATTAAGAGCCTGACTATGATGTTCATACTCAAAGTTTAGGAGTACTGGGTTTGATTTCTAATATAGTAAATGGTCATTAAATTGAATAAGTCTTATGCATATATACAGTAATTTAAATTTGCAGGCTTTATGTTTAGAGGAGACTATCAAATTTTGTGTGTTGTTTTGGGCTTGTTTGTTTTTTTTTTAAGATGCAAAACTGTCATGGAATTGGTTGTGCAAAGTGAAAGGATAGGCTATTATGAGTACACTCAAGTATACTTAACAGTCAGTGCTGCATATCCTGCAAAATTAACCTTCGGACCTTACCGGTAGAAAAGTGAGACTTCTAGGTATTCTGATCTAGCATCCATTTATTAGAAAAGTACTTAACAAATATTTTAGAATATGTCATTTTGGACTATTGAGTTTGGATCTATACCCTTCTAGCTGGAGAAGATCTATGTCTGAGCATTTTGAATATATCTATCTTTTCAGAGTTTTATGTTGATGATATTTTTGACTTTATCTTTGCAAAGTGATCAACCAACCAACATTCATTCCTCTTACCACATTAGGAAGCAGTGATGCATGTGTGGCTATTGTCTTAATGCATTAAATACAGAGATTTCAGTTACCATGTTAATATAATAAAGATTCTTCTTGATTTTATCACCAGGTTGCTGTACTGTAACCCAAAAATCAGATCTGCTTTGGGCCCCCAAGTTGTGGGCAGATTAGAGGTGCTACATTTTCCCTGTCTCAGCTCACGTCCTGAGTGCTGACATGGAAGTTTATGATTCAGAGGACTACTGCACAAGATTATGATTATCTCAAGATTTCGACTTGCTAAAACACATTGAAAAAGAGACTCTACTTTAGAGTCTGTCCTTTCCAGGGCTGTATGACAACTAAATCCATAAAGAGACAGACTTTGCTAAGCTGTTCATCCTTTACTTCAGACAGAACAAGAGAAATACGAATCCATGCAAAATAAGAAACACTTCTGTAGAATGGCAAAAAAAACCCCACATACAGGATATTCCATGCTTCAGTTTCGTAACTCCAGTGTTGGAATTCAGGCAGTGCTTTTCTGAGTTTCTGACTTTCATTCCTGCAGCACAGGTTTCTCTTTTATGTCATTATCTCCTCTTTGACTCAAGCAGCCAGCTTTCTTCGGTCCAGCATATATTAGGATGTAATATCATTCATTCGGTAGTGCTTCAGAACAGTATCATGTAAAATGAATAACTGTCCACAAAGGGGATTATTCGAGACTTGAGAAAGTCTTTGTGGATAACAAATGACTTCAGTTGGCTTTGGGCTCTGCCTGAAATTTTAAAAAGATAAAAACTTTGATGACCAGCCAAATCATAGAATTAAGGCTTCAGAAAGCAACAAGTGAAACACTCGCTTGAGGAAAGAGAAATCAGGTACTGTGTGTTTTGTTCAGCTGTGACTAATGAGTCAGTGCATGTTACTGCTTCCTTATGGCGTTACGTGTAAGCATCTTGTTTTGAGGCTCCGTCATCCCACCATTTTGCCTCTCTCTAATGCTCTGCTAATTTTAGTTATGATGTAGTTTAAAAGCCTGCACCATCAGCTAATCTGCACTGTCAGATCAGTGCCTCCAAGAAGTTTAGTTTATTGGCAGCTGATTTTAGTAATTGCATAGGACACGGTAATCTCTCAGAACACGGGCTAGGTGCTGGGTCCAGTGTAGTCTGTCACGTATGGAGCTCTGCTGGCCTTTAAGCTCATTCGGTGCACCATTTGGTGAGAGGTAATAACTGTTCGGGCACAACTGTGGCAACCCCCCCACTATCTGGATTTTGAATGTATGTGATCAGTGTTTAGCTCTTTAATTTCTGGTTTTCTCTTCTGAGCACAGATCTGGTTCCCAGCTGGTGTCAATGATTTCCTCATTGGGCACCACTTTTGTATTCTGAGTATTTGTCATCCGAACAGATGGACTGTGGAGATACTTGAACTGACATGGACCCATGACACCACAGTTCAGATTTATACTGAATTAGCTCCAATTTTTTCCTTAATCTTTATTTAAGTTGCAGCCAACGGGGCAGCACATCCCTGAATATGACACCACACTATACTTTGTAAAAACCCCTTTATTTTCATATAGATTTACTTCCTTATGCAAATGTATAAACATTCATTTAATTAAGATAGAGGGCTGATGTAAAGAACATTTTTATCTTTTTGTATTATTTAAAAACACCTTCTCTGGCTGTATGTTGTTGCTTGGTTTTATGACTTCAGGCCAAAATCGAAAGAAGTTTAATTCACCTTTACCCTTACGAATTCATTATGTCAGTGCAATTTTTTAGTGAAAAACTCATTGAAATAATAGAACAGTGTGTATCAGCTGGAATTTTTTAAACAATCTTTTATGAAAACTGTAAACAGAAAACATTGCATCAGAAATCCTAAGCAGTATAATACTTATTGCTCATTAATTCGATTTATATGCAAAAAGGTTTTTCATTTATTGCATATTTATAATTTTTTAATAAGCAACAAGATATGAGATAGTTAAAAGCAGAACTTCCATGTGTTTTGTTTTGGGAATAGAAACAGTTTCATGATTCCATCTGTCCTGCTGATAATATTTGGAAAAGCATTCTGTTTAAGTTCATCCACCTGCCAAACAGCTTAATGGGTCTTTCTTAGTGCACTTCATT
The DNA here is from genome assembly GCA_026212715.1 of Elanus axillaris. Classification (NCBI taxonomy): domain Eukaryota; kingdom Metazoa; phylum Chordata; class Aves; order Accipitriformes; family Accipitridae; genus Elanus; species Elanus axillaris. The sequence continues at coordinate 19,604,918 of JANZLQ010000040.1, forward strand.
AATGTATTGTAAGAGTCACTTTTATTGATACCTTGAGAACCTTGGCTACAAGCCTTTTAAGTGTAAATAATATTTGGGGTTTTGTTTATGAACAAGCACATTTAAAATATTATGTTTTAAGGAAATCAAGGTCAGCAGGTCACCAAGGTTCAGGAAAATGGACTGTATCTATATACACACACATACATTCTTATACTGAGAGCATTTCTGTCACTATTTTTTAGATTGCTGTGATGATAGTGCTGAGAGGCCCCAGCTGAGATCAGAACCCCGTTGTGCCAGACACTGTACAATTGTAGAGTGAAAAATAAGCAACCGAGAAGGAACATCGGCAGAGATGCTTTGTAATCAGTGGGACAGTAAACCTATTTATTTATTTATTAGCAAAATATCCTACTGGTTATAGTTTTCTTAATGCTTATTTCAGTGGTTTATTTCTATGCATATTAATTTGTATCCCCACTTCTTTAAAATGTTTCTTTGTTCTTACTGCAGTTGGGTGAGATTCTAGCTCTGATGCCTCTCTGGCTGGCAGGATAAATAAAAGGTTCCTTTAAAAGTCCCTGAAAAAGAGACAAAGCAGAGTATTAGAGAGTCAACCTGACAGTCTGTGTCTCAGTGCTGTCCCTGGCCCGACGGTGGGGAACTCTTACTCCAAATGGTTGACTGTGCCTCTCTGGTGTGGCAAAGAGCAGCATAATCCACCCACCCCAACCCCCCCCAACCCCCCCGCC
>JANZLQ010000040.1:19605751-19628964 GCA_026212715.1 Elanus axillaris
CCCCCGCCACATAAATTACTTCTCCGTTCCTGTCTGGTTTCTGCCCTCCTGGCCCCCATCATATTATAATCTGAGAAGTGATTTAGTTGGTCATTTACCTTGTTACATACCAGCTCCCAGTTAGGCCGTTTATGCATGAGTAAAATAACTGTGTATTTCCAGAGTTTGGCATACTGCTGTATTTGCATTTCATTCCTGGTTTAGAAAAACAGAAGTTGCTACTCTAGGGGCTCTGGAGATCTGAATACAGTGTATGGCTGTAGTTAAGGTTAGTGTGTTCATTTTCAGGATACACTGCAAAGTTGAGAGGGTCTGGCAATTTTCCAGTACAGCTTTCCTGATCGTTTCAGCTGACCCGGCAGTGTGAGAACACTGATACTGTGAGCAATGGCTCTGCTGTGCCGTTCTGCTTGAGAGGACATGAAACAAAACTGGAAATCAAATGTCTGAGACATGTCAGTGGCTGCAACAGAACTGTACAAAAATGGACTACAATGTTGATAGTCACATTTTTGTCATAAGGTTTATAACTCTTCTTTTTAGTACCTGTGGATATTTTCTTGAGAGAGATTATGTTGCTCTGGGTCTTTGAGATTTGGTTTTCTTTTGTTTTGTTTCACTCTGGCTAGGGTAGAAGTGATGGCTGTAGGTGAACTCCTGTCTGTGAGAGTGAGCAAGTTTAAATGAGAAGGTAAAAGCATATTTGCACTCAAAATACAGCAGTTGATCATCCAGTGTCATAGCTGTCATGAGTGGGGAAGTTAGAAATTAAGTGTGAGATCAAGAGTTTCCCTGTTTCCAGCTCCCTAAAGATACCAAAAGGTTTTGACTTTTAAGGGCTGAGCTTTCTTAAGATGCAAACTTGAACCACAAGTTTTACAGTATGAAAATAGAAATAAAAGTTTGAGAAATATTTTTTTTTTAAAATATCTATCTTCTTCCCAATTTTCCAGGCGTGCAATGTTCAGTGGCTTTGTGAATTGCATAAATCCTCTTTTAGGCCTAAAGGAAATTCTTTCCATTACTTTTGAGGTCTGCCTGTATATCTGCTCCAGGTTATCTTCCACAGTGTCTCTTTACTGTCTTCACTGCGTTGCAGATCTGTCCTTGCCCCGCTGGCTTTTTCCCCTTGCTGTGCCTGCCTTGCATGCACTCTGGAGAGGGGAGGTGTAACCTGCCTCCTTTCAAGGGGTTCCTCAAGACACTACTCCAGCAAGGAGGCAGTCCACTAGTTGGCTACCCAGGACTCTTCTTTAAAATGAACAATATGTGATGAATAAAATCGCCTTCATATTTTGCTTAGATACTTTTGTTCCCAGGTTTTCTTCTCTATATGGTTGCTGCCATTATTGAGATTAAAGAAGAAAAAAAGTTTGTGGCCACAATAAATGCTTTTCAGTCTGCTTTCAGTCACAAGTACCATCATCTGATGGGTGGAGAGGATCTTTATTCTTAAATGTTTCCATTGCAAGGTTAAAAAGTGATGTGTAGCTCTCGAGCAATCCACGGCTGGAGTTTATTGTGAAAAAAACCTGAAGGTGCTTAAAAGGCATTTCTATAATACAGTTTAACTACTGCTTTGAGTGCTTTTAACTTTTTCAAATGTGCCCCAGTTTTAAAGAAGCTGAAACATCTTCTTCAGTTCTAATATGAAGATTAAAGATAAATGTTTATGTTTTACACTTCAACTATGTAAAGAAAAATTAAAGTGTCAGCCAATGAATGAATTTACTAAAATTTCTTGCTTAGTAAAATTCCCCTTAGAAATAAAATAATTAATGTCAGTGTTAGAGGTACCAACATTCATATTTTGGTACAGCCAAACACCCATTGACAAGTAGATACTTGTTTGACTGGCCTTTTTTAGTATGTGTGCCGAGAAACTAAATGGATGCCTTGGTCTCAAAACATGCTTAACATGTACCAGGTTTCTGTTAAAGGAAATCTGTTTCAACATACTTGTTTAATACATAGCGGCTTAAATTAATATTGGTCATAAGCATCTGGAGTAATAAATGGTGTAAAATAATACAGCTAAAGCTCATCTATTATTGGGTAGCCACAACAGGTTTTTAATGACAAATATTTGATAATGATTATTGTATATCAGAAATTTCTAGTGCATGTATTCTTTAAAGGTATTCATAGCATTGAAAAAAGTAATTAAACATCACATTACAATAAAGAATGCATCTACGCCGAGTTTAATCTAATAGTTTTGAGATACACTAAACACTCGCCTGGTTTGTAGTACCTTGAGGACTTGTAACTAACTCTGCTTGCCTGCTTGTTTATTGGAGTGTTTGAATTTGAATGAATTTCTTCTAATAAAAACCCTGGAGAAAAGAAAGTTTGAGCCTTCTAATATTTCCCTGGAATCCTGAAAGAGACTCTGGAGACTTGAGTGACTGTTTCATAACAATACCCTAAAACAGTAGATATGTTTCCTGTTTCCCATAGGTGGGAGCCTGTCAACAGCTAGTTCCATTCCAGCACTTCTCTTATATCATATTCAAACTATTCACGCTTGAAATCAAGCGACTACATAATTGGAACAGCTTGGAATAAACTGATTGTCAGTCCGCTTCTTCTTTTCTAGATAGAATAACTAAAGCCTATAAATAAAAGTGTAAAGGAGTTGTGAGACTAAGAATCCCAGTTTCCGCTTATAAAAATAGGTATTTGTATAATATTAGACAATAATTACATCGACATATAATGTATATAGACAAAACTGTGCTACAAACAGCAGATCTTTCCTGTTTATATCGACAGCTAACTTGGCTGTAAGCTTTCAGACCGCACCAAAGCAAAATTTTCTGTAGGTGATTCATCTCCACCTCCCCAGTATTTTACTTCTAACATGCTCAGAAAGAAAAAAAAAAAAGATATATATCAACTTACCAATTCATTTGCTAGTACTGCTTTAAGACTTGAAATACTGACATTTAGCTACTCATCATTATGTAGACTACCTAAAATACAGGGCTTCCGTTTTGTACAAAGCTCAGGACCGAAGGCTGGGGACCACTTGTTTTTGTACATTTGTGTTACAAATCAAATACAGTGAATCAAATGCTATCTTTAGTCAAGACAGAAGTTTTTTGCCTCTTGGAGAAACTGATTTCTGTTGTTTGTTATTTGCAAACATTTTTAATGCTTGATTATTTTGTTTTCCTCTCCCCTAAATGTTCATGAGGAATAGATAGCTATTTTGAATGGGAGCTTAAAGTTCAGATCAACTGGATTCTGTTACTGTCTTTGTTACTGACTAGTGATGTGAAATTTTCTGGGTCATATGATGTCCTTCGCGTCAGCACTCTTTGTTGTAAAATTAAGCTAATCCTGCTTTGAAAAATACTGGAAGAGAAGGTCTGTCCTTTACAGAATGTATGGAATTCTACTGTCATTCGAAGTCATCACTAAAAAAATATTTATGTTCCTAAAAGCAGTACTCACTATTTATGCTGACAGATCTTCAGACAGTAACCATTACTTTTTGGAGCTCTTGTGTGATTATTCTTTTAGCAAATTATTCTATGAATTTAACTGTGTTCGGCATATTAAATAAATACATATACCTACTTGATGCTATTTTGAGCAAATGCATTTATGTCCAAGTGTCGAGCACAATACATATGGTGAAAAGCTCACCTGTATTAGAATAGAAATATGATTAAGTAGCATTCTTAAATGTAAAACAGCATTTAAATTGGGGTTGGTGTAATTCAACAGGACTGAAGGCAAGACTAATAAGAGCAGGGAAAGTAAAGTTTTTTCTCGGGTATAATTCATGCATTGTTAAGGTACTTCTATTACTACAAACAGCAGGAAGACATGGAGATTTAAAATGGACTTGATATCTGTGCAGCCTGTTATTTGTGAAAGCATAGTCACCTAGCCTGTAACTGTAAGAGCCTCATTGTTCCATAGTCCTTCAGAAAGAAAGCAGCAACTCAGGCATTGCTTCTTTTTTTTTTTTTTCTCTTTTTTGTTCTTTTTATAGTCTTCATTTTGTGAATTGAGGCTTTAACCTTTCTTAAAATTTGTACTTTCAGAAAATGGCTAAAACATTTGGTGCGTTTTGAGGACTAAAGTATATGTAACTGAAATGTTTAAGAATACATGAAAGTGATCTGACTGCAGTTTGCGGCTTGTAGACTAGGGAAGCTGGAAGTCTACTTCTGCAGTGCTTAAAAGTGTTAAGAATCTTGCCATTAGCAGCTCAGCAATTTGCACATTAGACAACTAATGTGCAGTGCTCTGAATGAATCACAGAAGAACAGTGACCTTGCACATGCTCATTGGTGCTCTGGTCTTGCATTTTATCTTCACGTGAGCAATTTTTCTTGTTGAAGTGTTAAAATACATTCTCAGAAAAGAAAGTGCATAGATGTTCTTAGGATGGGAACAATTGCAGTTTCAGGTATGCTCATTTCTTCTTTATAAGTGAGTCAATTTAAATGGAAGACAAACCTAATAGTTTAACTAGAAGCACTCATAATATTATTAGTTTTGAAAAGGCACTGCTGTAGTGAAATGGCTTTAAATCAGTGAGTGGATAAACTGGGAAGCTTGTTCGTTTTAATGGCCAAATAGCAGTACGCTTAATTTCATCTATTTCTAGAATGTACTGCAGTATTTGACTGAATGGCATGAAGGAAAAACTTTTACATTTAGTGTGACAGTGCCTTATAAATAGCCAGCCCATGCTGTCCGGCACTTGTAACTTCTAAGTGCCCAAAAGTTTTGACTCACAGACGAGGTATCTGAATCTTACTATTAACTGAAGAAAAAGAGGAGATACGACCATCTGTTTTTCAAATATTCTTCCTTTCTCTTCCCCTCTCTTTCCTATGTGATCTCTGAGAAACATGGGAATTTAGTTAGATCATGAGCCCTAACGTGAACTCAAGTAGAAGAGGAATTTTTGCTACTGTCGATATGTTCAGTGCCTCTTTTGCTTGCACTCACTGGACTCTTGCCTATGTTTTTCAGTTGTAATCTACACCACTATTGGTTTAAGATCAAAATCAATCTAACTTTTTGAGATTTAAATGAAAACTACTGCAAGAGTTTACAAGTGGAGCAACAATATGTAAAATCATTAAAGATTTTAAAAACAAAATAAATAAGCTCCTATTCTACCTGTAAAATTGTGATTTATCAAATTGAGAGTTGCTCATTGGTAGCCAGATGTTTTTATGCACATCTCTATTGAGAAAATCTAATAAATAATTTCTTATTGTTGATGGGAGAATGTTGAACTCAAACATTTTCCATTACTTACACAAGTCTCTGTTTTCCCTTAAGTTTTATAATAGTTATCATCATAAAGCACCTACCTGTTTTTAATCTGTATATTCAAACTGACCTTTTTCATTAGGTTCTCCATGTATTTCTCAATTTCTTTGCTAATTTTTCCATTAAAAATTAAAGCTAGTGTAAGGTCTTTTGAAGAGAGTTTTCTCACCAGTATGTAGCCTGATGATTAAATGGAGCATTCACCAAGAGGTGGGTTATCTAGATTGCAGTATGTCTGCTTGATTCAGATAAGGAATATGAATCATGATCTGAATGCATCTTCTATAATGAAAATTTTCTTAATGGTGTATCTTTCTGAGCTGATTGCTACTGTATGGCTCAACTTGTGTGACCCACGTGAAGACAGGTATAGTGCTGCCACCCTCCATCACTAGTTTTTAAGTGGGTTTGGGTGTTAGGGAGAAGGAAAGGTTGACAAACAGCCTTTTTCAGGCCAAAAAGAAACTTACCTAGAAAACAGCATGGCTGCAAGTCTGTGTGCAGTGTATTTTGTGTTGGTTTTACAGATTTAGGTAGTCTAAAATTGTCTGCAATGCATGTGCCTGCAACTTCTTAGCAATAGTCTCCAAAAATTGCTCTGTTTAGGCACAGCAGGCTATCTTCTCATAGGCCGTAATGCTTCATAATGAATGAACCTTATTCCTTAGTTTAACTACAGTCAGTGAAGTATTAGAAGGCCTTTGCCATGATGGGTCCACTTATTGGTCTTTGTGTGGCAGTGTTTTGGGGAGCTAGTGGGTATCTTGCTTAAGAATCATCTCTGTTGTCCACAGGTGAAACTACAAAGATTTCTGATCCTTCACAGATTTAAGTTACAGGATGGCCAGAATGGTTGGAGAAGACTGTAAATTAAATACATGACCATGACTCATGACTGAAATAATTTTGCACAAACAGTATTGGGGATATTACATACTAATACATGAGCAAAATGTTATTTGCTACCTTTCTGTATTGGTGTAATGGAATGGGTACTGTATGTACTGTTGCTGCTGTGTAGACGGGTAGTTCTGATTAAATAAGGATGCATTTTTTATTATTAGCTATTGTATGTAAATATGCTGCAGCCATAAACAGTGTAAAATAAATCTTTAAAAATATTTTCTCTGACATAACATGATTTGTCCTGCAACTCTGAGATGTGTACACCTTTGCCCCCTGAGATCTGCAGAGGTGCAAGAAATGTTCAGTGTATCCATATACAAATGGGAGGGAGAGAGGAACGTTAAGCAGAACTTCAGAAGCAGGTGCCAATGTTCATTCTCATGAAAACCTTCCTGTTCTTGATGTTTTCTCCCTGGAGTTGTCAACCCTGGAGAGACCAGACTGAAATTTTGTGCTGTAAGATAGAGCAGCATCCTTCCTGTCAAAGCTGGTAATATAGTACAGGGCTTGCTGATTTAACCACCACATCACGAGTTTTCCAGGATTAAGTTATTTAAAGAAATTAGTATTTTCCTGAAATGATAAGGTTAATACAGACTCTGTCCCATGTTCAAATTCTGCTATGCTTACTTTTTGAGAGGTTTGTCAGAGAGATGAGACACTGGAGGTAAGACCACAAGTAGGCAGAGCTTGTTACCAGTCTTCATATTTTCAATATTTTTAAAATATCATTTGACCAACATACAACTGGAACTTTCACATGGACGCTAAACCAGTAAATTGGACCGTATGAGAACTTCTTGCTTTTGCTGCCTCTCCTTCTCTTTTTGAAAAGATGATTTAGGTTAAGTAAGAGAGAGAGTGATAAACCTTGCTATTCTTCAGGAACGATTCAGTTAAACCAGTTGAGTGCAGAGCTGTTAGAGCAGAAAGGAGGTGTGTATATGTAAAATGTACGGGTGGATGAACTGACTGTAACTCTTCAGCATCAGTTACGGTTCTCCCAATCCATTGTAATGTCTTCCATTTACAAGCAAGGCAAAACTTTAACATTTTCCACTTCCTTTCCTACTGAAAACTTTTTGCATCTAGTAGGGTGACATTCACAGCAATCGGGCATTAGGTGTCAGTCTCCTTTTACTCTTAAGAAATTGGAATGTTGAAGATCATTGGCTTGTGTGTGAAATTAAATTGTTTTATTATTTTCCCAAAAGAACAATATGTTAAAATCACAGCAGCATAGCTAGACTATAGCCTGTGGGTCCTGACCTACATTTTTTACTCTACAGAGCATGAAATATCATGCTATATATGATGCAAAGTCACTGTATGATTAGCAATTATATTAAATTGCATGGTTCTGGTATTCTGGATTAAAAAGTGACTTAGAGTTAGATCCAGCTAATCATTATAGTAAGTAAAGATTTGATATATTGTAAAATGAACTTAATGAGGGGTTTTTTAGTTTTCTTTCTTTCTACCTCATTGCTTTTCCTTTGTTATTTTTTTTTTACATTGACAGGTGCTTTTTTAATAAACAGACTTGATAATTCAGTCTTTAAACTATTGTAAATATATGGAAAACCCTAGTTCTTCCTGCACTTCCTGTGATCTGGTGATGATAACGATGCATCTTTCAAACCCAACTTGAACAAAAATAAACGATGCCCAAAGGTTCAGTGTCTTGGAAAATCAGAACTCTTGTGCCTATTATTTCCACCACTGTAATTAAATAGTTCTATTCCCATAACTCAGTGAATAGAAATAATTTCGGTTGTATGGTAAATGAAGGCTCTACGTTTTTCTTTTTTTTCTTTCCTTCTTTCTTTCTTTCCTTCTCCCCTGACAGTTTGTTGGTTTTTTTTCCTTATAAATGGGTTCAGTTTCTTACCAGTGAGATCATCTACCGTATGTCAGGTTAACATGTTCTGGTCATGAAGTCTGAAACTGTAAACCCAATGATATTTCTTTGAGCTACACTTACAGCTTTTGAACTCTGCCGTAACCCTTGAAGCTGCTTCCGTTAGTGCGAAAAGTTCTCCACAGGAATAGAGAGGTTACTTTTTCTTGCCCTTCTGTGCATGCCAGAATTGAGAGAAAAATAAGCTTCAAGCAGTAAATTCAAGAAATGTGAGAAATCTTGACTGGTATTTTGTGAATCTTTTACTGAAATGCTTGCCATTTTTTATCCCTTATCTTTAAATTGAAGCTGTTTGACGGTATGAGTGTAAATTCTCATGAATGTAGTCCTTGGTCTGTGAATGAAGTGTCACAGTTATAAATGTGGCTGTTGTGCAAGAAGTGACTTACAGCACAGCCATGGCACTAAATTTACTGAACACTGCAAATTACGTAATGTCTGATGATACATTATTAATGTAGTTAATGATGATAGTTAAAAATGCAGGAAAAGAAGGACAAAGCAAAGAACTCTAAGCCTGATAAAAAATATTTTTAATATGTTCTTGGAGAATGTTTTGATAAGTTGACTAAAGTGAAAACTGCAACAGTTACTGTTGACCAAATAATTCTAGATTTGTTACACTTTAAAGCAGTGAGAAAATTTCCTAAGGAATCCTGAAATAACAAGATGTAAAGTTGAAAGAAATACCACACAGTTTCTGGTTTTGTTACCTTGAACCTGTAATGTTATAGACAATGTTACAACAGTCATTGAGCTTCTCAGAGGTAGGCCAGAAGCAGAGGATGGTTTAAGTTGTGTAAAACTTAAGTCTTTGGCTGCAATCCCACCTTAGAGAATTCCTGACAGATTTCCCATGTATTAATGTCTTCTCTTTCTAAGTATTGATGAGTATAAAGAGGACAGCACATCTGTCTTCCATGGAGCATTTATTTTCCACTATTTCACCTTGCAGACAGAACATAAAAATGAATGGGCTCTTTGTGAAGCGGTGTGTATCTACCTCTTCTGAGCCTTAGTATCTTCTGCTGGGGATGTGTAGAACCATACTGGGGATCTAAGGATTTGATAAAGCCCTGAAGAAAACTGAATTGCATGGGCTATCTTCATTTCATGAAACTAAGAGAATATAGACGGTCCTTCAAAATTCTGCCTGAAGTGTCAAACTAGCAGTAGCTCATGATCAATAGAGGTGTCCTTTTTTTCCACATTGAAAACATGTTTTGTGCTATGCTGAGATACAGCTAAATTAATTAAGTGCATAGATTAGCTGATCTTAAAATAATATTATTATGATGTGTAAGAAAACAATGACACTCAATTTTGATTGATTTGTTCAATATATTTGGACAGATCTTTAGCTTCTCTGAGTTGGCTTTGCTCCACTGAATTCATTAGAACTGCTTTGATTTACATAGCACTGCTATCTCAGTAGCTCTATTTTTTTTTCTCTTGACTCTTGTTTGCAGGGGTTTTTATTGAAGGATTCATTGTGCTGACAGAAACTAGCTTTACAGGAATGTGACATTTCTAGTATATGTAGTTTGCACAGGCAGTTACATTCCATGAGTCCACAGACTTATGAATGGAAGCCCCATTGAAACACATGGCACTTGTGTTCCTAATCATTTAGGAACTATAACAACAAGAAATTCTTTTAAAAGCAAAAAAGGCAAGCATTTAAAACAAAACAAAAAAAAACCCACAAACCAACAGGTTTTTTTGTCAGTAACATGTTGTATACAGTCCATATTTTATAAACAGGTATGGAGGCCATAATGTCCTTGATTGAAGTCACTCTTTCATTCCTTGTACATGACTTTGGAATTTGAGAATTATTTGACAATCTAGGCTCTCTGCTATTAAGTCTGTGGTGCTATACTATTGTGTACATGCACACAGGTGTAACATGGTTTGCGTTATACTGTGTAGAGGGGACTTTTGTTATTAAACAAGAAAAATAATACCCGACAATGAGAACTAACTGCACATCTTAAAATTAAAGAATTTAACTGCTATTGGAGGGTAATGTATTGTTCTTTCAGTGCCAGAATTAAGCAATACTTGCTATACTTTAAGCTAAAGAAGGAACAGTAAAAAAATAGCAGGGCATTCAGCTATAACTCTAACACCTAAACAATAATTTTAGAAACTATGTAAGGTATGCACATGTCCTATATACTTATGTTTGTGCCAGAACAAATGCTATGGACATAAACAAAGTTAAAGAAAGAACCTTGGACCCCTTACAAATGTTGCTTGCAGAGGTTTTCAATGCACTGTGGAATTAATTTTAGTTTTTAAACTTCCTTCAAACTCATCCCCTTTACCATAAAAAAAAAAACAACTGAGAAGTGTCACTGAATGAGAGTGTCTTGAGTGGACACAATAGCTGTGTTCAAGCAGGTGTGAATATACTTCATTTTTCAGACTCTTCCTCTATAGGAAGCAAAATTATTTCCAATAATACAATCAGGCTTTGTGAAATGACCACGACATTGATGTCTGCTATCTTTTTCTATTGCAAATATGAATTCGTGATGCAGAAATAAATGCCAAAGTGAAAAAAAAAATTGTTTCCATAAAAGTGTTACATTTCTGTAAAATTATTTTAACATAGTGAATAATCAAAGAATTGCTGCTTTGCCCAAAGCTAATTGTCTTGAACAGCAATTTGCTAGAGAAGCTAAAGGGTACCTATGAAATTTTACAGGAATGCTGGGTTCTTAAAAAGAAATCAGGAGAGTTTTATCTATCTCATTTGTAAATCTGGCTTTTTACTTTAATGCCACCAATAAATAACCAGAGTCTATTTTGTCTGATAAACCCTTTTCTAGGATATATAGTAATAAAAGTAAGAAATGCTGGAGACAGTGCGTGACAGAGCAAATTGTAATGCATGCAGTAGCTTAGAATGTACATCTGCAAAAGGCACAACTTCAACTCCCTCTGAAGGCACAAGTGTGAGGAAAGGTGTTAACAAAGACATTCAACACTTTAGGAGATAAGGCTCTTGAACTATATACATTTTAAAATTATCAAATCAATTTCAAGAAAAGATAATCTTTTGCAAATTGCATCAGCAGAAAAGATCTGAAAGTAGCCAAGGATGTTTTGTTGACAGAATGGTTTGTATCATTTGACAGATTATTTTTTTTTATCAACAGAACCAAATTTGAGATTCAACCAAATTAACTTTGTGTTTTATGTAAGTCCTGCCTGACAGGATGTACTCAAAGAAAGAGAAAAACACTGTGGATATAAAAAAATGTGTCAATTAGAAGACAGGAGCATGAAGTCTCCATAACAAATTGTTCACTAAAGGATGAGAAGACAGTTTCCAATACAGAAAGCTTCATTAAAGATACTTTTTGTTTTGATAAAATCATTTCTTCGTCCCCCCCCCCCCTTTTTTAAATTGAGAAATCTTGATAGCTATGTCAACAACAAGAAATCTTTTCTGTGCTGTTACTAGTTTCAAGTACTCTTTCCCAATACTGATAGAGGCAGGGCAAAATTCTAGGGAGAATGCTGAGGAGCAGATTAGGTGTTTTGATCATTTCTTTTCAATTGCAAGCAGAGCCTTTTCTTTGGGCTTCTTCGCACTTTGAGATGAAGTACTTCGAAAAAATGCAGCAACTCTGTACATGGGAGATACTTTGTAGGCAAAAAACCAACTGAATATTAAAATGTATTTTATCCAACTGGTTTAAGTACTTCAGGAAGAAACTGGAATTGCCAAGCAACTTACACCAGCGTGACTCACCAAGACATTGACTGGCCTTGCAGAATGGAGGGCTCATATAGGAGAGAACAGTGGAGGCATTAAACAACCTTTGTAAACACACTGAATCTGGTTCTTGTGTAAACCGCATTTGTATTATGTGAAATAAAAATGTTAGAGTTACAGCAGTATCTCTAGAATCAGAACTGGATCTTCAGCATTCAACTGAGCAAAATTTCTAAGGAAGCTTAGAGAAGTGCTATTATTATAATTACTACTACTACTAGTGTTACTTCATTATGTAATAGCTGGTCTTTTCCTTCCTATCCTCCAGACAATCTGTTGCCTCTTTTCCAGATTATGTTGATTGCTTATACAGGTACAGAGTCCATGGGATGTAAATGGAGCTCTGCCAGTCCTGCTGATGTTACTGAAAGTTCGGAGTGGGGATCGGGATCAAGGTAGAACCAATACTTCTGCAATCTTCTGATTAAGATACTAGTAGTTCCATTTTTTGGCTCTATCTTGTGTATTTTGGAAAGTTGACATTCGTATAGCCTTGCATTTACTTAATGAATTGTATTCCATGTTGAATTTGCCCTCTGTGGAAATACATGAGCATTTGCAGCATTCTAGCATTAAAGTTCACCAGTACATTGTTGAATATTTTATAGATTCTGCCATTTGTTTCTAAGGTTTTAAATACCTAGTACTGTGATGGATGGGTGTTGTCCATCACTGGCTCACACAAATGAATTTTTGTGACCAAATTTTTTCACTCCACCACTCCTGAAAATGAGTATGTAGATTGCATCAGTGAAACTAATTGGAGTCTTGATCATACACGATATCAAAATAAGTCTGTATTTTCTTGCTGGAGATCATTAAAAACAAGTCCTCCTCATGCAATACACGGAGGTGAACAGTTGTTCCTGTATTTGTTCAACAACAACAACAGAGTAAAATAGCTATTTACTCACCTTCTGTATTCAGATACATATAACGTATAATAATGAATAATAATGCCAAGTTCTGAAGTAAATTTAAATTCTGGATCTGCTTGTCTATTTGGGAAAAAAAGCTGAGTTGGATCAGCAGTGACCACAGCATCAGTATATATGACAAGCCAGTAGCTGTAGCCAGAGAGTGCCCACAGTAGATTTGCCTCTCCAGCATAGAAAACTGCTATAAAAGTAAGTGGTGGGATGAGAATTAAGCATACAGCCCTGGGCATGAAGGTCAAGACAGTAACAGCCCACTAAGTTTCTTTATCTAGAAACAATCACTGCAAAAGCGTATCCAAAATGGGGTATTTGTATGTCAGGCTGTTCACAAGTCCTCTACAGCACTACCTTTTTCTTTCAGGCTGTTCTGACCTAACTAGTGTTGACAAAGTACGCACAGCTATTTTCCCCTCAGCTATTCCCACGTTTTTAATTTTCTATTTATTTATTTATTTTTCCTGGTGCATAGCTCCATTAAATAGTTTGCAATTATCACCTGTTTGACGCTGTCTACAAAGCACTGCTACTCCATGCCTGCCCAAAGTTAAGCAGCACGTTTGCTGTGGCATCTGCTTTGCCTTGGCTTGCAGCAGAAGGCCGCAGCTCCCAGTGACCAGTTAAAGCAATGGCTGTGGGCATTAAGGAAAGCTTCTGACCTTTCAGACACACAGTACGTTTGAGGAATCAAAAGCAGGACTGCCAAAATACTGGTCTGTTTCCTTTGGTCAAACTCAGAAGCATGGAAGTTGGGGAAATAACTCCTTTTACCATTTAATTATATGAGGAAGTTAAGTGCATGCCATCCTCATGAATTTACCAGTATTTTTAACCCAGTGGTTTGTAACAATTTTTCCACAGTGTTATATGCATTAAAAAATAAATTTTTGAGAAATCAGATGCTAATAAATTTAGGGGCAGTTTGTGGGTTTTGGTGTTGGTTTTGGGTTTTGTTTTGGTTTGGGTTTCTTTTTCCTTTTTAGTTTGTCTGGTTTTAAATGTGTTTTTGCTTACTGCTTTTCCAACCTTTGGAATGGACTTCAGCACTAACTGCTGAGTCAGCTGCCCAGAGGCTTGCATGCCACTGGAATAGGAATCCTTTTGTTTAAGAGAGATTATTCCTCTCTTGCTGAAGACAATCACTTAAAGATGGGCAGGTGCTTGATAATTAAAATGGAAGGGCTTGCATTTTCTGTGGTTGCATGAAAAGATGTGTTCTATTATTTTACTAAAGTTGCAGATGCTCACACCTCTGCTTTTTTGGTCAGCTACTCAAAATTGTCTTTAACTTGGTCCACAGTTCCTCTCCAATTGAGGCAGAATACAGTGGCATTTGGCATGCTTGTGTCAAAAAAAGTAGTACAGACTTTGGAATTGAACTCTAAACTATCACTAGGCAAAGGCTAGGACTGGATTTATATGTTTTATTTGCCATCTTTCAACCAACCTCAGATGGACAAGATGAATTAGCAACTATTTTGGCAGTCTGGAGATCTGGTAGCCTTCATAAAACTAAAAGAACTAAGTGGAAAAACAACTCTGCCAAGTGGGGGAGTACTGAGTTACTTACAACACTCATTTCAACAGGCAGTTCCTACTACATTTAAGGCTGCAGAAATACTTCCAGTCTAATTTAAGTGCTTTCAGTTTATCATCTCATTAAGTAGTCTCCACCTTTTGTACCAAAATCACCTTAGCTTTGTTTTTCAACTGAAGATATATTTCTGGAAGTTTTGGACAAATTAGTCTATTCACTAGGAATTCAGAAACACAGAAAGATGTTTCAGTCTGTGTATATAAATGCATTTCATTTTAAGATTACTTTAAATGACACTTTCAAAAGAATACATTTATTATTTTCAAACATAATGCAATTGTCATCACTTTAGAGAGGCACAATTCTACATTCAGTGAACAGGCTTGCTGAGAAGTCACTACTCACTGGTTTGTGATGCTCTACTGCAATCACACTACTTAATTTCCCCTAGAATTTTGACAGTAGTCTCAATCAGGTAAGTAAAATAATTGCATAGTTTTTATTATCTTCAAGAGATTTTGCATGAAGTCTAAAAACTGTACATATGAAAATACACATACACTGCTTTTCTCGTGTAATCAAAAGTTACATTACTTCTACAGATATCAACGACAACTTCACTGAGATATTGGGGAAAGGATACAAAACCAAGGTACTCCTTTTCATCTCTTCAAAGGATACAAAGTTTCATTGAAAGAACTATTTCAAAATGTTACCACTGAATATGAAAGCATCCAGAAATGAGTATATGACTAAATTTAAGTTGACATACAGTCATAGCCAGACTATTTGCAATTACATCAGACAAAACAGCCTAAGTAGTTGAATTTACTGTTTTTCCATTTGATTTCTTCTAAAAACATCAATAAAATCTAACAGGCATTCTAATATATCCAAAGTTCATGAAAATCACCACCATGGTAAATACATTGAAATATTTGTTCTCAAGACATTACCGATCTTGTGGTCCAGAACAACAGCAGAAATTTGCACACATATAATGCTCTAGGACACCCAATATAAAATTACAGCTTTGTTAGCTTTCACTATTTGCCTCATCCTATGAATTGTACCTGCAAAAAGCTGTGCTACTGACTGACAATAAAATTTCTAGCATGCAGCTGCAGAGAGAAGTATTAAAATACGTAACTTAGAGAAACTTATAATATAAAAAGCCTCAAGTCAATAGGGATATACTGAACTATCATGACTGCAAAACCTGTGCAAGCACTCAAGTTTCAGAAAAATATGCCACATTACAGAATTAGTAACGTTAGTACAGAATGTGAAACGGTGGCTGATATCAGATGCACTGCTATAGAAATGGCGATTTCTGTAAAAATGATTACAATTCACACACGCAGAAGGGCAGGAGCAAGGCCGGACCTTTACTTTGTTATTTTAGTCCCCTTGTGCTCCACAATTAAGCTTTAATAGCCATGCGATATTTTTAGCAGTTTGGAATGGACTGCTGTTGCTATTTTTACAAGTGCCACCATTAGCCTGCTAAAAGTGTTGGTATGTAAAATGTATTTTTACTTCCACTACTTAAGGTTGCCTCTTTAAATTACTTGAGGAATATGAAGCAATTAATGTTAGAGACCAACTTCTACTGGTGTTTTGGGACTTCTGTCATTACACTTGATCTCTTATGGACATAAAGCTAAATACAAACAAAAGGAACATAATAGCTACTAATGCTGAACTCCTTCTGGGAGAAGAGAGGCAACACAGAAGTGATTCTTAATCCATGGGAAAATTTGTTCTTTGCCTAAAGAGCATATCACACCTTGAAATATCTGCAAGGAAGCCATAATTCCAAGAAAAAATGAGTAGTTAAATATTAACACAAAACTTTACCAGCTCAGAAGGAAACAAGATAGAATATCAAAGATGTGACATTTGGGATTGGTTTTTTGTTTGGTTGGTTCTTTAATCTGTTTTTAGAATGTTTACCATGATATCTTTTCCTTGTATTGAAAAGCTGATCAGCCTTTTCTGCCCTAAAATCTATTCAACTGTTCCAGTCTACTGGCATATGCTCCCCACGCCCCCCACCCTGCCTTCTTGTACCCCTCCATTCCCTGCTTTATTTCCAGAGTTTGATGCCACATACCACGCAGCAGTAGTCCCCCTCCTACTAAGACTTATAACTCTGCACATTCCATTTGATTATTATTTGTCTTATCCTTATTACTCTTCCTCCACATCTGCTGAACATTCCTGACTTTATGCTGCTGTCACAGTGATGAGCAAAGGATCTT
Source organism: Elanus axillaris (assembly GCA_026212715.1). Taxonomy (NCBI): domain Eukaryota; kingdom Metazoa; phylum Chordata; class Aves; order Accipitriformes; family Accipitridae; genus Elanus; species Elanus axillaris. The sequence continues at coordinate 19,622,409 of JANZLQ010000040.1, forward strand.
CCTTGATCTCTAAGCACTGACAAATAGAAATGAAAACAACTCAGCCCATAAGCCAATGCTAGGACACAGCACCTTCTCAGTGGATGATGTTCTGCCACGTACCATAATTGATTATGGTGGCCCATATTAGAAGTGTGCCATATCAGTGGCAGCACGACTACCAGACCATTCCCTCAAGCCTCTATTTTTCATGGGAAGTTGGTCAGTTCAGCAAAGAACAGGACTGAATCTGAGATTGCAATTAAACAACTAAAAATCACCGTTTAGATTATACCCAACACACTAATCTAGTCTCAGCAGCAGCTGAGAAAGAATATTCTAAATATTTGTACCTGATGTACAAGACTTTATTTAGTTTACCAAAACCATAAGGTGAAGTTAAACAGATACACATTTCAAGATACGATGCAACAAATCCAAAATACATAGTACCCCAAAGTATGCCTTTTACTAGGTCATAAGAACCTGGGTTTGCTTATTAACAAGCACCACCACAATCTTAAAATAGTCAACAGTCACCATCTAAGACGTATGAAGCTATACATGTACATGTTCCTTAAGCTACTGCATCAGCAATACAGGTAGTATACCAGTTGTAATGTATTTTTCCAAGGTTTAGGGGTTTATGAACAGGAATATTGTTTTACAAGTTTAAAAGGAAACATCTGGCCATCTCTCACATGCACACTTAAGTTTTTATGGCATCAAACATCCCCTTGGCTAGTTTGGGTCAGCTGTCCCAACTGTGACCCCTTCCCAGCTTCTTGTGAACATTAACTCTATATCTGCCAAACCCAGGACGCTTTTGAGCTACCATGACCATTCTAACTTACTACTTCATATCAGGACAAGGGCTTGAATGGTTCAGCCCACCAGCTAGAGGCCTGGATCCCCATCAAAGTGTTCTTTTTACAAAGACTTCAGTTTGCAGTTCAGCCAGAACAAAAAACTAATCCTGTTTATAGTCATGCTGCTAACAACTGTATTATCAGTCACTTCTCTCAATAGAGTCTTTTGCAAGCCACAGCATACTATTAGACCAAAATACTTCTTATTGCCCAAGAACTTGCCCCCATGTTGTATTTCCTTCTACTTACTATGGTTATTAGAAACAAAAATTTCTATCTACTGTAAATAAAAATCATTCATCATAGCACAGGGTTATGCCCTTAATTTGTCGCTTCATCTAGCCACTCTATTTAAGGATGTTATTCACAGCCTACAATAATTATTTTCTCCTTTTCATGCATACTGACAACTGTTTGTAACTTTCCATGACCTATTCTGAATTCAAAATTATACCAGGAATCCCTGCTTGTATTTCTACTGGTAGCACTTGAAGACATGGAAGCTTTTTACTGTCAAAATGCATGCAGTAAGTTACCAGATCCCACACATAAAATAGAGCAGAGCTTTGTCTTTTACTTGATACATAGTGAGTGCTCCCATGAACTGACCACTGCTGGAGAAACATACCTTCCTTTTTGATTGCTCAAAACAAGACTTCAAGTGCTCACCTTTGTGTAGTTTAAATATGTACTTTTCAAAAGAATGATCAATAACATAACCCCATAAGTAGAAATCTATTTCTGTTGAGAGACAACCCAGAATATAGAGTTGGTTACATCAGCCATGACTCTACTAGAAATGATATTTGTTAGTCAGGGAGTCAGAAGTCAGCGATAGTTTCAGAACTAGTGTACAGAAATACCTAAGAACACATATACTTTCAGAAAGAATATTTGAACACTTTATGCTTATGTGACATGAGGATAATGTTTACTGCTCTGAAATACAGCCAGTGCTCTGATTCATCAGAAAGATCTTTCAGGTCAGTCTTCACTTCTGAAGAACACCTAATATTAGGACAAAGTGATACAGAAGCAGTAGACTACTGCTGAGTTTTCTAAGATCATTTTCTTCAGGTAAAGGATGTCAGGAATCCTCCAGAGGAAAGATGAGGTTTCAAGCTTGAATCACAAATGTTAAATGTATCTAGTAAAAAAAAAAGAAAAATTTTAAAATTTAAATAATTTTAAATAAAATCTATTAGCCAAACTATTAGCAAAGAAAAACAAAACCTTCAGGATTTGTTTTGTTTTGTTTAAAAGCTGTTCTGTTACCAAGTTTTTCTACTTCACAGGCAGCAAATGCCTGCAGTGTTATGTAAGGGAAACTGTTCTGCAAAAAGGCACCAGGTTGTCATCAATGCAATTGGCAGTAAAGTTTGACAGACTGAATTCCTTCCTTGAAGTTATATTAATCATGCATACTGTATCACGCAATTGGTTTTTTCAGGACTTCAAGTGTGTTCACAGCATTACATACGCTTTGCTGACTTTCTAACACTTAGCTTATTGGCAAGGACATTCAATGAAGTCTTGAATTACTAGCACATGTTCCTGAAAAGAAAATTTGTGATTTGCACCTGCACTAGAATCCTGATGGTAGGAGTTATGCTCATCCCGGGAAGGAATGTAAGCATATCAGCCTGTCACCAGAACCCCTAATCAAAAAAAGCTATTGTTAACTAGTGACAAGAGTAACAAACTATCACCTAGAAAGGCAGAAGCAAAGACTGTTTAACATGTAACAATTATTAATATGTTTTCACCCACAGTTTACAAATTAAAAAGCAAGCTAGTCAGAAGTTACCTAACACAATTTAGAACTTGTTTCATTCATTTATTCAGCTATGACCAAGTTTAAGACTTCGTTAATTAACAATGATACATTCAATATGTGCCACAGTTGTCATCTTCCAAGTGTTCTTACCATGAAGAAAGCAACTATTAAGCACGCTAAGTCTGAATAAAAAGCTTGTATTATAGATGTGCAATAATTACAGAAACAGAACTTCAACAGCTATTGTTATTATTCCCATACTGACATACATCACAGTATTTTATGAAAATCTCCCTTCAGTAGAACAGCAGCCAACTATAAACATTTTTTGCTTACCAAGAGAACACAGGCTGGAAGGACACTTCTTGTCCAAGGGAAGCATTAATCCATTATTATAGTTTTATTGTAGTTCTTGTTTAGTTCTTCTTTAAACCTAGTTTGAATACGTCAATATGAGCTCCAGATCCTTTCTCTCCAACAGCTATTTGTATCTAAAATTATCCCCATTATCAGTTCCTTGGACTCTTCCATCTCCCAGAACAACTTCAAAACAAGATTCACTGTAACTTAACTAAAGCTGGACATGAAAGGTTACAGAAAAAAAAAAAATCTTAATTTAAATTTCCAGAATCTACTGTAACACTCTCCATCCAATCCCAAATGAAGTATCATAGCTGTACAAGTAAAGCAACTTCTGCTGGACTGCACAAGATCCCGGAACAATCAGTGCACCCAACAGAACAGAAAGACTGTTCTTCATACTATGCCCATGGACATCTCTTTCTGAAAAGGAAATGTATAAATTAATTTACTTCTGCACAGCTATAAAAGGGTCGAGTCAGCTGTACCTGTCAAAGGAAGCAATGGGTTTTCTCCCAGATTTTCCAGAGTTTATTAGCTCTAGGAATTTTTTTTTTCTCCTTCTGGGAGAAGAATTTTTTTTTTTCCACAGTGCAGATAGATGATACTGTAATTAGTCATGACAGACAGAGCAGAAAGGTCAGACAGACCACTCAGGGGAAAGTAGACTTCTGAAGAAAGAGACATAGATAAAAAACAGGGGGAAGTAACAAGCCACCCAGTGAGATCTTCCAGAGAACCCAACCCATCTTGGAATGTGAAACCATTTTATTTCCCACTAAAATTGATGGAAATAACCTCTCTGTTCCTTAACTTCTGCAACAATAGAACTGGCTTTTACAAGATAAGCTCAAAGAACTTCCATTGCTTTTTAAAAAAAAAAATTAGATTATTTTCCCTCTTTAATGTTCAATCCAGAAAACTGAAAGAGGCAGACCAAATGGACACAGCATGAGAAAAATTTTCACTCTAACATATACATGTTCATGGAAGCTGGTAAGATGGCGGTATGATCAAATACTCTGATACTTCCTTTCTTTATGCTGCTCCTCTGCTTTTTTCTGTGTTTGAGAGTAGACATGTTTTTAGCTGGAAAACACCCCCCCAACTGTTTTTATATTACTATGCAATAAAAACTACAAAAGGAATGCAAGAAAGTAAAGTAGAAAGTAGAAAGATGCATGTAATTAAAAGGTAAGATGAAAAAATTAATAATTTTAAATTTAAATAATTAACATTTAAATTAGCAGAGTTTTATAATAAACTTTCTACTACAGAGTTTTACATAGGAACCACTTAATCCAATAAATACATTTTCATGCCATCAAAATGAATTTTGGAAGTCAGTAGATAGTCATAATATACAAAGTATGCATACTTTATAATTATATATGTATACTACTATTACTACATCCCACTGAACACAAAAGGCCATGCAAGACCTAAAGGAAACTTGCCATTTTCATCTGAATTAACCTCTCTACTGGTCAAAAGCATTTCCTAGTGCAGGCACTGCTGTCTGTAATGGGACTGGAGTGAGGAGCTCTAATCTGGTTCTACAGCAGTTGCTTTAAATAAAGAATTTCTAGAGGACGAACGAGAACCTAGACATTCCACCTAGTATACAGGGCGATACAGTTGTTAGCGTGCGATGTACCATTTCTACTTCGGTGACCAAGCATTTTCAAACTGGAAGAATATGAACAGATTGGAGAAGATTTGTTAGAACATCTAAAACCAAGAGACTCAGTAGTACTATCTTGGGAGATTATGAAGGAGGGAACCCAATAGTTTCTCACATTTTTAGAGGAACACCATAAATACTCAACCCTTGAACCAGAGCCACTACATCAGAATTACTATTTTGTGAATCCAACTCTTCCCTTTTGATTTGTACTTAGGAATTAAGTATTTTAACTTACTTCCAAGTGATTTTATTTTCAAAGAAACACTTATGACACTGCTCTTTACCATACTAAGTTATTTTACACAGTAACTCAAAGTAACTATCTTGCATACAGAATCTGCACTTGCAATATATACACAGAGCAAATGCGTATCAGACTTAGGGATTCCTGGGCCTGGTAGGAATCAGTGCATTTAACACAGAACTCCCACTTTTACTTTTTGTATGGAAGCTGCCGAAAGATAAAGCATACTGAAAGATCTCACATTGTTATTATTGTACTAAGAGTAGGTCTACTTTCTACATCTAATTTCTGCTCTGCATCCATAAACACACACAAAGAAAATGTAACATATCATTTCAAATTACAAGATCTGTCCAAAGTTTTTCATATTCCTGTGGTTCAAACTCAAGGGTAAATCCATCTTCTCACTTCACGGGCAATGGATCATCCTCTTAAATTCCTGTAACTATACTTACTGAATTTGTGAATTTCTGTTTCTTCATCCTATGCATTTCTAACCATTCACCTCAAAGTTCAAAAAGTCACCCTGCTCACTACTGCCATTAAATAACTCCGGGGGACTTAGGTAACATTTAGGACTATAAAAAAATGGAGGGGAAAAAAGTAAAGTCAATAGGAAATACACACTCAAGATAAAACAATACTGTTACCTACACATAATCATAATTTTGGTTGTCTGCAGAAAGAGTTATCGACATATTAAGCAACCATCCTCTTCAATTGAATTTTGTATTGTATGATTTTTTTAATCTTTATTGAGTAATTAACGGATCAGTTGTACTGCAGCACCCAAAGAAATACCTACATTGTAATGTGAAGTGTTGCAAAGCTCACTTGAGTCCCCAGTGGGTAAATACATGTGTACAAAAGAAGCAAAATACTGTGGGAAGGGAGAGTCAGTATTGAAGAGACTAAAATTAGTTCTGCTACATGGACATGTCATGTTCAAAATATATATTATTTAATTAAATTTTACTGAGCCAATACATATTTTATCATTAAATCTGCATACAGTCTCAGCTGTAAAATACAGAATTTTTATAGGTCTACTGAAAACAAATTAATATTAAATTCAAAATTAATTGAAGTCCTAAGGCCCTGAGATCCCTCTTATGTGCAAGGTATGAAGCACCTACCAAGGGTTTGAAGGAGAAAACAAACAAAACCACACTATACAACACACACAGACACTTTCTGATTCCCCAAAAAGTAAAGCTACAAAGAAAAAAAAAAAAAGTTTTACTTCAGACTGAACATCCCCCTTCCCCCCTCATGCCTTTATGATGTGCTTTGTAAACATGCATTCAACATGTATTCCTGACTTAAAATGAAAGGAGGGGGGTCAGGGAAATCAAGAAAAAGATAAGAAAGTAAAAGGAACAGTAGTAGCTTAAGACTTTTTAAAAAGGGGAAAAAATTAATTTATACTATTTTATGCATCGGATCAAAGAACACTCCTGGAAGTCTACAATTCCATTCCATTTTCTGGAAATTCCCTTTTTTACCCCAGAAAAATCTTAGTCTCTCCTATTGGAACTGTTGTACTTGGTTGTATTGGGTTTTTGTGGCAAGGTTTTGGTAGTGGGGGGGGGTTACAGGGGTGGCTTCTGTGAGAAGCTGCTGGAAGCTTCCCCTTTGTC